>OX454526.1:74842611-76042611 GCA_949715645.1 Portevinia maculata
CGCAATTATGCGAACTTCGAATACCAGGCGACCTTCGGTTTCAATTTCAGCATTCCGGTGCCGTACCGGGCCATGACATGGGCGACTTCATTTCCCGGATACTCGTGGAAATATTTATTCCAAAATTATAAAAAAAAAACGTAGAGACAGATGCCTCTCCAATCGCATCAACCTCTGGCAATGACGTTGGGCAACCAGTCGATTCAACAAGTCGAGAAGCCGTTCTCGACGGCCGTTATCCTTAGTGCTGTGAAGCACATACCGCCTTCAACCATTCGTCGTGCCGTTGGCTAGATGGCTACTGGGATGTAAGATTTTTATTTTATGGAAAATGTACTTAAGATGCCGGATAAAAGGTGAAATTTGTGCAATTGATTGATCAGTAATTTTTTTTTAATTTCATCTTTCATAAAAGCGAACATATACCACCAAGACACCGCCCGCGTTGAATTCAAATAAGTTTTGCGCCTACTTTTGAAATGTTGTAAATTGTAATCTTCCGGCCAACTCAGTATGCTGCGGTACGAAATTGTATCGCTCAATCCAGTAATACGAGTTGAGGTATTTGAATACCGCATGAAAATAACTCCTAAGTGGGAACGGAGAAGCGGTATACCGCTTCCGCGCTACTATCGGTATCTATTATGCTCTGGTGTTCGAGCTTGCTGCCTGTAAATTTAAAATATTTTTTTTTCCGATTTTTAATTTCATCTGCCCGACCAACGACGAATTGATTTCTACAAATTGTCGACGTTTACGAACGTACTAGATAACGCTAGGGATCCGTAAGTTCGATTTAATTTTTTGTTTATGAACAGAACACTAACAATTCCTGTGTAAGTCAGACTATTACGAAAACTTCCATACTTAATAACTTATAAATGGTTGCCACTATTATTAAAAAAAAATTTCCCTGACTTTCCCTGACCAGTTTTGAAGTTTTCCCTGACCAAAAATTGCAAATATAGCAAACAAAAATGACGCATTTAAACACTAGTCCCAAATATTTACAGAACAGACAAATTGTATACTTCTAAACATTACTTTTAAAAAATATCAATAAAACACTAAGTTGAGAACAGGACATACCTACCTTATTTTTTCAAAAGGGAGAGTTGATAATTTATTTTCTCTTCTTCAACCTGGGCTTGAATGCGAATTTTTGCTTATTCCTTATGAAGTTTTTTTTTATTTCTTCCTTCCTTTTCTTTTCTTTTTAATACGTTTACTCCATCTTCTTTTTTTTAATTTAAGTTTTTCTTCTAACTGCTGTGTATAGCGGCTATGAGAGGATCGAACATTAAATATTAATTTTGAATTTATTTCCACTTTCGATACTCCCCCGGCCTCTTTCACGCCATCTAAGACTCTTCTCTGAGCGACTAGTGACTCCTCAAGGAGGTTTTCGACCAAAAGAGTCTTGTTAATTGAGAAGCCACTCTCAACTGAGGCGTTTCCGTGCGATAAAAAGCAACACATTTTTATAACATGCCAAAGACCTTTAAAATTGTTATTTTTGCAAAAAAGCTGAAAGTAGAAACTCATCAACTCTACAAGTAGATTCGTTGATTATAAAGCTTTTGTACTCCTCTTCTAGGGCTGTCTTTGCATCTGTACATGCATTTATGTACTGCAATTTTGCCCTTTTCGCGCATGTATCAAACAATCGGTTGGCATTATATAAAATTTGAAGCAAATTTTTGAATCTTTTACTGTAGAGACCGCAAAATATTTCTAGGATTAAGACTGCTCACGTTTACAGTCAAATCGTATTTTAATGAGCTTCGTTCTTCGATTTTTGATATTATGCTTATAATAATTTTGCGGAAATCCAGTTTAAATTTTAAAATATCTTTTCCCGAAAAATTGTCTTTTTGTTTTATTGCATTGATGATTTTGTTTGCTTTGAAGCCAAAGTCAACGATTTTTATTTCCAGAAGATTGGATTCACTTGAAAGATGGACAAAAGTTGAGATCCTATGGAGCATTCGCTGATATACTTTTTTTTGACGATGCGATGCAATAAGTTTTTAACCATTATGAGGAGATCTTCATAAAGGTAAAATATCAATGGTTTCTCGCCTTGAAATTTTGATAAAAATGGTTCACAATCAGATTGTATGGAAAAATCCAAGTTTGCAGTCTAACAATTTGTCTTGAAAGTATTTTTTAACGTTTTCAATTGGCCTTGTTTTTGGAAAATCTGAATTTGTCATAGAAAAAAAGTGCTTCAACTCATCAAAAATGTTCAGGCATCTCTCTAAACAAATTTTGTTTTCGAGCCAACGTACACCGCAATATTTCAGGGGAAATCGAGTACAATCAATTTTGGAGGTAAATAAGCTTCTTCTTGCAGGACTGTCTTTGAAAACGTAATAAAGATGCCTTAACAAATATGTAGGTCAAATGAAACATAGACCACACACTCCACATTCTAGTAGCTGCGTACCATCCGGATCAATTTCATTTCGCTGTTGTTTTATTTTTTTTAAAAAGATAGATTTAAGTTTGGGCCATCCATTTATACTTGAAGAAGTTTCTCTTTTTTCAAAAATCGGATTCCATTGTCAAAATGTTTTAAAATGTCATCTGACTTTGAAGATGACCTATGTACCTATTGCAAATAATTCCTTTTGACTCATCAAAAAAACGGACAACTAAATTCATTTGTCCTTTCTAAACTATTTTGTTCAGTGCTTCGTCAAAACATATATAACAAAGTCGTCACATTTGTATACTTTATCCAAAAGATTGTTATGGAAATATGGGGAGATACCGTGGTTGATAGCGTAGGAACTTTAGTTCTTCCTAACTAATTTTCAGCAATTTTGCTGTCTGGGAACATCAATCGAAAAAGATCACTAATTTCCACAGACGAGTTCAAGGACGCTCTGGTGGAAATAATATAGGGACACCACCTTATCTCTGCGACAATGGAATCGGTCTTGTCGAAAGTAAAATATTTGGTTTGTGTATTTTGAGCGTTAATATTTTCTGGTGTATTTTAAGATGTTTTTGACTACTAGAGGCGACCAATGAATCAAACGCAGTGAAGAAATTATCAATTTGTTGTGACGTGAAAGCTTTAGAATTTGACTTATGGGCTAGTCCATTTTGATGCGACACCAAAGCCCTTTGGCCCATGTTGCTCAACTCAAATTCTTTTTTGCATAAGCAATTTGCATCTTGCTTTGCCGTTATTGCCTTAAAATAAAAACAATTCTATGCAAAACCTTCCTTAGCAAAGGGAACAAATTTCGCTAAACAAAGTCAATTGAAATAGACTATTTTGATTTTTGATGTACCTACATATAAGTTTGCATGTCTTTTTTTCGGAAAGCATGAAGATGTGGTTTTCCATTTAAGCATTATCTCAGACTTTTCGTAGCGCATGGATCAAAAAATAGGATTGATATGCTTTTCAATGCTACTTGGCATCTCCATTAGCTGTTTAGCAATTAATACAACTGCGTGCAAACGCTATACTTTCTGGAAACCAAAATCGTCTCAATCAATCAAATTAAAAAAAAAATGTCCAAGGTACATACATTATTAGAAATTCCCTGTCTTTCCCTGACATTCCCTCACCAAATGTTCGTTCCCTGACTTTCCAGTCCACTGGCAACCATGTTATAAGGAAGGAGGGGTTGCCTAGGAGTTGCTTTGAAAAGGTAAGCTAATTCTACGGAAGCAGACCTTGCAATATTACTACATAAGTAATGAGTGGTTGCTTTAGCCCGAAAACACACGAGGGTGGTTCGATAAGTCAGTGACTTTGACGAAAAATGGCACTTGGATTTTTTTTTTTTTTTTTTTTTAAATCTTTTTTCTTTCTAGGCATATAAACATAAACACCTCTGAACGGTCGCATAGTAACGCAGTGTATAAGTATTTATTATGCACCTTTATATACGTTTATGACTAAGACTGCAAGCGTATCGACTTCATACTAAAAACTTCCCCAAACTGGATAACACAATATATTACCAATCGAGCATTTTGCAATGGGATATTTCTTTTGGTGTATTTGGCTATGACATCCAAAATAAAAAGATGACTGCGGAAGCGCGTAGCGAATGTTAGCTGAAGTGCCGATTTTATTTGTCATTTTTCAATGGCACATAAAAACAAATTCCTCAAAAATGCAGCGCCGTATGTAGGTAAGCTTGATGATAAAGCAAGGCCTGCACTTGCTTCGTCGGCGTACTTGGTGGACTCGAGGGTCGAGGCGAGGGCTTTTTGTGAGCTGGTAGCGACCTCTAAATCTTAACAACAAAAACAAACAAAAAACATAGGGACGGGCTACAGTCCGCTTGGGCGAACTGTTGGATACCCTATTCTTATTCCTATCCCTCATAAGTGGGCGTGACAAAAGTCTAAGTATGGTTGAATTGTTAAGAACGCTCTACGTATTTTATTATATAACATTTAAAGGATTTTCTCGAAAAAAACGCTCCCTAGCTCAAACTTGGGTGTTTCAATAAAATTGTTTTATTTAATTGTGGCCGTGTCAGTAGGCGGATTTATAAAATTAACACATCAGCATAAAGGGCCCCTAGAGAGTATATATTATAAATTTCAGCTCCCTAGCTCAAACTTTGAATTTTCAAAAAAAGTTTTTTTTTTATATTGTGGGCGTGTTAGTGGGCGGATTTTGAAAATATTTACACATGAGCATAAAGGGTCTCCAAGAGAGTATATATTATAACTTTCAGCTCGCTAGCTCAAACTTTGGATTTTCAAAAAAAAATTTTTTTAAAGTGGGCGGATTTTGAAAATATTTACACATGAGCATAAAGGGCCCCCTAGAGAGTATATACGAGTATTATAAATTTCAGCTCTCTAGCTCAAATTTTGGTTTTTCAATAAAATTGTTTTATTTATTTGTGGGCGTGTCAGTGGGCGGATTCTGAAAATTTTATATCCCGAGCAGTTTTAGGAGCCGTAGATCAGATATAAAAAATTTCAGCTTTCTAGCTCAAAATTCGATTTTTTCCAAAATTTGGTTTTTTTGAGTTTGTGGGCGTGTCTGTGGGCGGATTTCAAAAATTCGTAAACTTGATTATTTCGGGACCCTAGAGAGGATATGGTTACAATTTCAGCTCTCGAGGCCCAGTTTAAAGGCCTAATTTTTGCCGACGGACGGACGGACGGACATGGCTAGATCGACATTACTATCGATGCTGATCATAAATATAGTAACTTTTAGGGGTCTACGGGCAATATTAAGGTATGTTACAAACTATGCGTCAAAATTAATATACCCTTAGAATAGGGTATAAAAACGTATTTCATATTTAGAGGTATATAATCAAATGGGAAAGTGCCCCGGGGATAATTCAAAAGTTGAAAAATAAGGACCACCCTAATGTACCTACAGCCATTTTAATAAAAACGCATCATCCGCTCTTTAGCAAACGAGTTAGCTGGCACACGAATAGAAAATTTGTCCTTAGTCAACTTTTCTTATTAACAATCATATTTATTCTCTGTGAGCTTTTCGCTCTTTATCGATTAAAGCACGGCACTTTCCCGAATTATACTCTAAAATAGAGTGTATCTGTCATATTTGATCAGTGGACACACATTTCTGTGTATTCCGATCAATTACTATGGTACTACTATGGAAACTACGCAGTACCAAAGTGTGATATGCCGAGCATGGGAAGAAAGTTTTCTTTCATTCTCTCGATGTTTCCACACTTGCATGTGTTTCCTCTCAATGTGGGAATCCATGAAATACAATCTGAGAATGTGTGAAAGTTTTTATACTCCGAATTCGTCGAGTTAAGTTATTCGCTTGTTATCACATGTCAGTTAGACCTAGCACACATTAATAAGAATTATAAGTTAATAGTATTTTATACCAAAAATTTGGTGTTTATTAATATGGGGGATTAGTCAATTCCCCAGAAAATGTTTGGGGAAGAAACACGTAGCAAATGGCAATATATTTTTCCTTTTTCAGTGTCAAATAATTTCTCCGAGACTTTGAAAATTTGTTTTAAGGGAAATGCGAAAAAACTCTCCGGGAGTATTATGTATTCAGAATACAAGAAAGGGAACATGAAACAAATTCCACTAGAGTTATTTAGAATTGGGCTGACAAAATCATATACAAATTGAATTTGGCATTTAAATGGCAGGTGAATCAGCTTACTAACGGCCGACGCTACGTCTGCTATTTGTATTTTGGGAATCGCAAAGAATCTGAAAAAAAATTATCCATAAACCCAAAAATACCGAAATTTGTGGCTGTTTAAATGACGCGCGAATTGTAACCTAATTTTGTACTCCGACGTTATTTACATACGATTTTTCTTTGCAGCTCGTATTAGAATTAAAATACTTGTTGACATATTAAGTGTAGCTGTCAATGCTGAGTTTCTCACCCTGTTTTTTTGTTATACAGAAAGACAAGGTGAGTTTCAATCACACATCAATTACTCATTTTTCATTTAACCTGCAATAACAAAAGCAAATCATGCGTATACGAGTATCTGCTGATTTATTCTTATTGCAGGTTGAATCAGAAGTGATTGATTAATGTGTAGTAGAAAACATAAGGAAATGCTACAGTCCGTTTTGGCGAACTGTTGAATACCATATTCCTATTCCAATTCCGCAAAAAGTAGGCGTGATAAATATCTATTTATGGGTGAATTGTTATAAAGCATAATGGTCTAAACATTTTTTTATACATAAGGCGCGTTTTTTTGCTCGCAGGGGTATTCATATTTGCATGTTAAATACGCTAACTTAAGCGGGGATAAATATCGCCATTAAGCCGCTTAGCGGACATAGATCACAGCTTTCAAATCATGTTTTCAAGATTTCCGATAACTTTTGTTATCGAATGTCAAAACTTTGACATTTCTCACCTACTGAAGTGACACATACCCCCGAGTTTTACCTGCGTGTGAAGTTTTATTTTTAAAAAAAATTTGAACCGCTGCCATTTCCAAACCACTTTTTATTTACGCCTATATACACTGCGTAAAAAGACACCTATATTTGATTTGTACATTTATTTAGGGACTTAATAAAAAAAAACCCTCTCAACGGTGGGCACGGCAGAAAACTTTGTGGGAAATAATAGAAAGAATGAAACTTTCATATCCAGTGATTTCTTCAAAACAGTGTTTTTTTTTTTTTAAATAGAGATATATGTCAGTGAGCGGTTTTTTAAAATCTTTACACATGGGCATATCGGGCCCCTAGAAAGTATTTATTCCAAATTCCAGCTTGATATCTCAAACTTTGATTCGTCGGTTTTTTTTTAAATTGTGGACGTCCCCCTGACACGTCCACAATTTAAAAAAAAAAATTTCAAAATCGTTCCTTCTGAGCAGTTCGGGCCCCTAGAGAGTATATATTCCACACTTCAGCTTTTTAGCTCGAATTTTGATTTGTTCGATACACAATCTGTTTATTTTTTGAGATTGTGGGTATTTCAGTGGGTGGGTTTTAAAAATTCGTACACTTAAATATTTGAGGGTCTCTAGAGAGTATTTGTTCCAAATTTTAGCTTTCTAGCTCGAGTTTAAAGGCCTAAAAATTGACGGACGAACGGATGGACATGGCTAGATCGATATCACCATCGATGATTTATGATCATATAGTAACTTTTAGTTAGAAACTATGAGTCGAAATTATAATACTCTTAGATAGGTAATAAAAATAAACTTATTACCATAACTACAGGATCGCTTTGGCAAATCCAAATTATCGTTTGCATATCATGGAAGTATGCTTCGGTTGCCTGCATGATTTCGAAGAAGTGCTCCTGCAAGGACAGTCCAAGAATATCACTGCATTAGAATGAATAGAAAAGGCCAACAATTTAACGTCAAAGCAAAAAAGCAAATTTGAGAAGCTTTTCATGACAATTAAAACTCTTGGATGTTTGTCAGACTTTAGCAAAAAGTGGCCCAGTGAAAACAAATTGGTGTTACTGGGCCTCTGGTCATTTGAACCTGAGACCACTCGGCAAGTAGTATAATGGACATACCACTGAGAACACATGCCTCAGAACTCGTAGACCACACATAAGCATTTGATTGGCCTGAGTGTCAAAGTGATCCGAACCAGAATTCCTGCTGACTTTATTAAAGACGAACCCCACCAGCGTACCGGGGAAGCTGTAGTAAGGTGATATAGCTGTGAGTAAGCCGTCGATGAAAAATAAGAAAAAGAACGAGATCGGACCTATCAGCTGTCACAATTTGAATTTAAATTGGGAACGAATTGAGTGAGAATTTCCTGAGTCACTAGCATTTGAAAAACGTTATCGAATTACATGAAAACTGATAAGGAATCAGTCTAACAAGAGCTTGTAGATGCTACGACATTTACAGCGGCCTCGAAAAGGCAGTCAATAAAATCAAAACTCCTCACACCTTTTCAAATATTCACCAACCACATTGAGCAACACAGCCGACAGAAGAGATGTTGAAACAAAATCGTTTACTCGCATGATGTTTAACTTTGGATTGTTGTTGTGTTGAGTTTTCGATATTTGTAACATTTGCTCCAAGGAAAAATAGATCAGGCAAGATATAAAACGCCAATCAAAACATTCTCAATGTTTGCTTGAACGCTATTCGCAAGCTTTTTGCTGCAAACTCAGTTTATAGTCTCGCCTTGAACATTGAAAAATTACCAAAAAAAAAAAAACATTAACACTAATTCTCTTACATTAAGTACATTTGTCTAGAATCCAAGAGACCATTCACAAAAGATAGTACAAAATTCCTGAAACTGGGGTTGGATTACAGTCCAACGCATCGTCATCCCACCCAAGGAATTTTTTTTTTCTTTTTCTTTTTTAACACGATCAGTCAGTGATTTGTGTGTTGCCGTTCCAGACTCATAGAATGCTTTCAATATTTATATTTCTCATTCGATTCACTCGGCCATTTATAATAACAATTATTTATAAATAACTCAAATTGGAACCACACACAACTGAAAACCAGCACTATAGCCCCCACAATACAATTAGGTAAATATTAAATTGTTTCCAGGATTTCGTCGTAACTCACTACAGTTCATGGTCCTCCAAAAAAATAAAGAATTAATTCGTAATTTTGTTTCTAAATTAATTTTTAAATCTGCATTCAAAGTTTTCCAATGTGACCAAAGCATTGACAATCAAAATTTCGTTCAAGTCAACGCAAACAAAAACAAAAACTAAATTCACATACAAGAACGCAGACGACCGACAATTTATTTGTCCTTAATTTATGTAATTCGTTGACCTTTATTTTGTTCGCCTGTAAAGGCGTTGTTATCGACGAATTAGAATTAAAAGTAGTTTAGTTGATCATAAACATTTGTTTTCGTTCTTATTATTTGTGATGGTTGACGAACAGAGATCGATTTATAGATTTCCCCTTAAACAAAAAAAAATTCAATTAACTCGATTAATCGATAGCATAATCGTAAATCAAGCGACCAAATTTTGATTGATTAAAACGATTACTTCTTGTTTTCTTCCCGATAAGAAACATATTCGCAGTAATCAAAAACTCAAGTGTATTATTATTACTTCTTTTTTTTTTTTGTAATTATAGTAGTTAAATCCTTAACGGTTTTAATTTAGCGTTTTTTTTAATTGTTTTATTGGCGTGCGAGGAAATAAGCAATTATCTACAAAATTTAATAATTATTGCAATGTTTGCGATATTATGGAATGGAAGTGAAGCCAAATCGCATTTCTTTCACAAGTTTACTGCAAATAAAAATGAACACGACAAAATGGCAATAAATCCCAGTCATCGAATTGAGATTTTTGTTGTTGTTTGTCGAGTGTACATTTCTTTTGATATTCTGTATTACTGTATATTGTAATTCGTATTTTTATTTTAATGGTTCCAATTTGAGTGGAATGAATGAAGTTTATTGCGCCAACAAAAAGGTTTTTATTTGATTTTTACTGGACATCGTGGGGTATTAACAACGTCATGTGGATTTTATTTCATTGGATGACTTTGATAATTGAATTTTTTATTATTTCCTTGAAGAAATATTGTTGTGGTATCAATTCCACTTTCGATTTATTATGAAATAACATGTTCACAATGCATACGACTTCATTTGCAAATATTGGTTCTTGGAGTTTTATGGGTGGAATAAAACCTATGAATGAACTGCATTTTGGGGGTCAGTAATACCAATGGAATTTATTGTGGAATTTTAGTACTTTGTGAGAAGGCTTTTTTTATGTTTACTATCCTAGATATATACATTTTGATTAGACATTTTTAATATGCCAATATTGATCGCAGACTCCTGAAAGTAATGTCAATCTATCCACGTCCGTTCGTCCGTCTGTCAAGAACTTTGATACGTTAAAATTCGAGGTAGAAACCTGAAATTTGGAACATATACTCTCTTGAAGCCCGAAATAATCAAGCGTTAAGATTTTCCAAATACGCCCACTATTTAAGAAACAAAAAAACTGAAGGTTGTGTTTGTCACGAAGTATCTAGATAATTTCTTGCTTTTGAAACAAACGTCTTTTTTTCTATTGTTTCCTCAAAAAACGAAAAAAAAAACAATATAATTCCACTCGACAGCGAAGAGTTCCCAATTAAAGTCGACCCACCAGACAGGCCATTGGAACCTCGCAATTCTTCTTTATCTCCGCCTAAAGGAAAGCGGACCGACTTTAAATTGCTCCGTTATTCTTAACTTGGCGGAGTGGCTCTGTGGTAAGGGCACGTTGGACTACTGATCGAGGGGTCTCAGGTTCAAATATCATAATTTTTTGTCCACTGTTCACCTCTTGTGAGAGTCTGACAAACATCCTTTGTCTTCCTTTAATGGCGGCGAGGGTATGATCAGGGTTAAAGGGATCATAACCCTCCCACTTAACTGCATCCCTACTGGTCCGCCTGTGGGGTTCGCTGGTTTGACCTCAGAAAATAGCGGTAGACCTTCCGATTTCAAATCACTTCGCCAGTGAGGCCAATCAAATGCTGTTGCTGCTGCATTTGTGTGATTCTGGAGTTTTTAGGCCTGCCTTTCTTTCGCGTTTGTATTGGAACGTTTATTGATATTGCCTTTTGACAGGGTTCGTAGGATCTCTCTTTTGAACATGACAGAACCAACAAAGCCAGTTTGATCTCCATTTTTTCGAGAAAGGTTCTTTGACGTGGAGGCTTCCTCAGATCTTGGAACTTGGATCTTGAAGCATCTTCATCTCACCTGCCGTAAATTTGCCCTCATACTTTTTGTACTCTGTCGAACGTTGTGAGCCGTTTGTGAGCGCCGGGTGCACAACTGCTGTGAAGATCTTTCATTTCCGGTTTGGGGGCATTTTTCAATCACAGAAGATGGTTGAGTTTTCCCGCCACTTCATTCACCCTACACTTACGCGATGCTTAATGTCATCGTCACAGCTTGTTTCGCTATTGATCATAGATCCCAGATATATAAATTTTTCGCACTTGGGAATCACCCCTCCGCTCATATAATTGTCTGGAATAGGTCGGAGTGGATCCTAGAACCGGCAGTACTAGTATTCTGTCTTCTTCCGACTAATACAATACCCATTGTTCTCCAAAACTTCCACCATACATCAAGTGCTCGTTGAGAAACGTTTGATCCTTATTTATGAGGGCTCCACCGTCAGCAAAGAATAACCGCTGCACTTTAGGATCCGCCACTTTTCTGTCTGACAAACATCCAAGGTCTTTAAAATTATAGGTCTCTTCCATATCGACTTCTCACAAGCAAATGGTTGGTTAAGCTAGGTTTAAGGTCATGTCCACTTTTCTGCATCCGCATTGGTCCTCTAAGGGATTTGCCGGTTTAACCTCAATAAACACCGGCAGGCCTCCCAGCTTCGGATCACTTCTACTAAGGCCGATGCATTTCTGTGTTCCAGGAGTTTTCGACGATTTCTAAACGTGTACGATTCGGTTACCGATTGGTGTTTGATCGTCCATTTACGATAGCGGTGATACCCAGTCGTGTCGATCCAGGAATTTGCATGGACACTTGTAGGGCAGTGTTTTGCTATGACTTATGATCTACTTAGGTCAGTCGACGATAATAAAACAGTATGGACCATGGAACACTGGCAAATCTGAATTTCGTATTTGAAGCAAAATTTACGCTTTCGGCCTTTTTTGGGCCAGATGCTGTAAATGAACTAAATTTGACTGCCAAACCTTTTTTATTTTATATGCTAATGGTTCATAGTTTTAAAGAGTAATAAAAATAAGCGCCGTCTTAGAATGTTTGGCTTTTTGAAATTATTTTAATTTTGGTATGGCAAAATAAATTCATGAATAAAATGACAACCTATTGACACCTAAGAAACCCAGTGCGAAATAGTGAGAACTAATTTATAGATCATTGGCGATAAAAGAACACGGCTAATGTCTTATATTTGTTTATTTTTATTCCTAGCTGACAATGCAGCCATAGCACGCGAACAAAGAAGAAGAAGAAGAAGAAGAAGAAGAAGAAGAAGAAGAAGAAGAAGAAGAATAAGAAGAAGAAGAAGAAGAAGAAGAAGAAGAAGAAGAAGAAGAAGAAGAAGAAGAAGAAGAAGAAGAAGAAAGAAGAAGTAGAAGTAGAAGAAGAACATTGATTAGGCAGATGCAGTTCTGCACAGAAAAACAATGTACCCGGTAATATAAAGTGGCTTTATCTGATGGCTGACGGATGAGAAGCTGTTTAAGTCTTTTTATTTAGCCAGACCACATGGATGTCACATTATTTTCATTTGTTCATAAGACACATTTTTCAATAAGTTTTGTCTTTAAGAAAAATATATTCATCAGACATAGCAGACGACACCCACATGCTACATCGACAAACATCCAAATTCAGTGCTGCTTTCTGCTTTGAAATACGATCAGCTAAACTTATTTGTTTCCTTGGCAATGCTTCGTTAATCTAATTAAAAATAAAAATAAAGTACATTTCCTTACAATTCTACGCAATTCCGTTTCTAGTGTTAGTTCCCTCGAGTTGCAGTCTATTTTCAGTTCCAACAATGCGCTTTGCTTGAGTTGGTTTGACCCCCCTCGCGATTTTTTTTTCTCATTTCTTATAGAAATCTATTTTTACCGGCAAAATAAAAGCATTCACTCCAAAGTCATCTACACTTTCTTGAATGTACCCCACACGTCCTCGCCCCGTTATTGACCTTTCCGTTGTTCCCACCGTGAAAAACAAAACTAAAACTAAAAAAAAATTCTATTGCAACATCCAACAAAAACAAAAATAAATAAAAAAAAAAAACAATGCATTCCTGCTTTGATATAAAATGTCTTTCAGAATTCTGAAAAACAAGACACATCTCCTTGCTCCTTTGTCAATTAGTATGGCGTCCGCAAATCGAATGTTTAAATGAAAATAAATCTCCATCAACATCATTTATAATATAAGATGAGGCTTGAAAACTCTTGAGACAAAGTAATTATCCCAGTGCATACATTACGGCATCGTCAAACCCTTTTCTCTCGCCTCGTCAGCAAGTCAAAATCTATGCGGCCTTCAACGTATACATATCTATGTGCCAAGAAGACTCGTTTACTTGTTTACCATCTAAATAAACGCCGTTCGGTTGGCCACCGACAACAACGGCGGGGTTAATGTTACGATTAGTCGGAGGAGGGTGGCCAGATTATGCGGGAGGATGACGTCATTCAGACATCTTGTCGTCAGTATTTGAAGGACTAATGAATTGGAAACGGTTTGTTGGTCTTCTTAGCTATTCCCTGAATCATTGCTATAGGTTACATATTATATTTTTTTTTTGAAAAGAAAAACTTTGAGTTTTCTTTCAAGAAATTATACATGTTAAATGAGTGTATTTTTGTTTTTCTCTTTATACATAAACATATATTTATATTTAAACGTTGTACACAGAAATAGATTTAAAATTACTTTTTCGAGGTTATGCGGTGCCAGCTCCTATTGACGTTCAATGAAGTTTCTATATGGTGGGATGTGGCTAAAACGTATTTTTTTATCGGTTTATTTTTCAATTTCGAATTTATTTGTTTATTTCTTTTTTTTTGTTTCACAAAATTTTAATTAGGAGGTTAAATTTGTATATTACTGCTGTTTGCAGAGGCGGCAAGTGATTGGATTTTGGCAAAAGTTGTCAACAAATTTATGAACAATTTTTTTTTTATTTACGAACAAATAAATTATGAAGTTGAAAAAGTCAACGTTCAAGTGATTTCATAAACATAATTAACAAGTTAATATTTCTACTGCATCAGCAAATATGCAGAACATGCAACCGATACCCTTGAAAAAAAAAAATCAATTATCACCGAGCAAAACACCTTTGGCAATTACAAGCTTTGCCTGCCGAAATCTTAAAAAAGAGGCAGGCCTTTAAACTCTTGGATCACACAAATGCTACAACACCCGCATTTGATTGGTCTCAATGATGAAGTTATCCGAAATCGGGAGACCTGCCAATATTCTTTGAGGTCGAAATGGTAAACCCACTGGCGGACTAGTAGTGATGCATAAAAGTGGTAGGGTCTTGATCCTTTTAATTCTGATCATAGCATCTCCACCATTAAGGAAGAAATTATCGCTTCGAGCTTAGTTAAGATGAGTTTTTTAGTAGAATAAGAGTAGGACTATTCAGGCAAAGCTAGGTAATACTAACTTTGTTGAATTTTAAATTGCGATTGTATTTGTATTGAGAATTTTTTTTTATTTATTTATTTGCATATATACATAATCGATTTTACAAAAGATGTGTTTAAAATATCTGCGAAGCTATAAAATAGCTTATCTGCAGAAGGTTGTTTTTAAAGAATTCTTTACATTGATGTGAACAATTTTTGTTTTTTTTTTTTTGTACATAGGTACATATTCATTTAGATTAGACTATATCATTTAATATTCTATGTTTTAGCATTAAGGTTAATTTCTTCTAAGTTATTGCTTCAAGGAAAAACTATTTTATTCTTTTTTCTATGGATTCTATTTATTGTAGACGTCTCAGTCTACCTACTTTGTAGTGACATACACAAAAGGCCAAGTATTGGTCGAGTTGTGCGCGTCGGTCTTGAGTCGCTCACACTAAAGGCCAAGTATTGGTCGAATAGTGTGGTGATTTTCTCGAAAAAGGCCAAGTGTTGGTCGAATTTCAAAAAAGGAGACGGAGTTGCTAGAAAAAAAAATAGTCCTTAGGTGATACGTGATAATATAAAACCCGTAGACGTTTTCTGTATGGACAAACTCTGTGTCGAATAGTTTTATTTTCGGTCACTTAAGATGATTTTATTTGACAGACAGTGTGAGGTATAAAAGGAAGTAAAATTTATAAATTATATAATTTTAAATTACTCCTGGGAGTATACTATTAAATTTGACTATTCACACCCCTTGAGGTAGGTTACGGAAATGTTACAATATATATATTTTTTTTTAATTGCAATAGCGGGGTGTTACAATCTCCCCCTCTGGACGTGAGATCGTCCCGATGAATCGTCCAGATCAGTGTTTTGCTGGAGGTCGTCCCCTCCTTCTTAATGGGCGAATCGGTTGGTTGGGGGTCGTTGTTCCCTTCAAACGGAAAGGTGTTAAGGCCGACACGTGGTAGGTTCCTAGTGGGACTTCAGGGTTGTCAGTGCTGGCAACCTGGTAAGTGGTATCGCCTAGCTGCTTGGTGATCAGATAAGGACCGTCTCGCCTAGGGACAAATTTGGATGTTAAATTTTTACCTTTATTACTCAGCACATGCGTAGTCACGAGGACCAAACCTCCGACTTCGTGACGTGGCGCCTTACGGCGTCTCCGGTTGGCATATTCCAGGCGCTTGCTGGCGGTTCCCTCCTCGAAGCTTCTTACTTCTTCGAGTACTTGTGGTAGTTGGCGCAGGGTTGGGGTTACCTCTGCGATGAAATTGGTGCTATCCAAGCTGTTACTCAGGTCATGCGTCATATGGATGGGAGCTCGTAGTTCACGCCCAAGGTGAGATAAGCTGCCGTTTTCCCCGTGCTTGAACATATAACGGTGTCCATCGCAAAGCGAATGGATGAAAGATGTTGCGATCAAGTATCATGTTGGTTACCGACGAGGATCGCTAATTGGGTTTTGAGGTGTCGATTCTTCCTCTCGACCATGTTTGGCTGCGGATGGTACACTGGGGTCAGCATTTGGTCAATTTCGAGTCTCGTCGTTAGGTACTGCATTACTGATGAGATGAATTGGGATCCATTGTCGCTGGTGATTCGTCTGGGAACTCCGTACCTTAGAAACACCTCGTGCAGCAGCAGGTTTGCGCATTGTTCTGCGGTGGCCTCGATAAGGGCGAATAACTCTACCCATCGACTGGCGGAATCCTCTACTACGAAGATCCAACGGTTCTTGTTGCTGGCTGGGAATGGTCCAAATAGGTCTATGGACAAATTTTCGAATCTATGGTTGATGGCTTTGGTTTTGTATAATCCGGCTGGTCGGAGATTGCTGGGTTTGTATCGTTGACACGCTTCGCATTCTTTCACATATGTCTCTACGCTGGAAAACATCTTATCCCAATAAAAGTTTGGGGTGATCCTCGCTATGGTCTTGTCTATTCCGTAGTGGCCTGCTGTCGGTGAATCATGCATTGCCTTTAAGATACTAGCTGTCTCATGCTCTGGAACTACTAGGGCTGCGTCTTCGGATTCAGTGCCATACTTGTAGAGAACCCCATGAGTCATACAAAATACCTTGTCGGCATGAGACTCGCCTTCGGTTCCCTCTGTGCTCTCCAGAGCGTCGATGATGGTCTTTAGCTTTTTGTCCTTAAGCTGCTCTTCGCGGATTTCGTTAGCTCGTCGTGTTGGGAGTGTGATTTCAGTGTGGCATAGTTCGCATGCGTCCAGTGGGGGACGGGACAGACCATCAGCCACGTTATTTGTTCAACCTGGTATATACTTGATGTTTATGTTGAAGGGTTGCAGCTGCAGTGCCCACCTTGCTAATCGTCCAGTAGGGGAGCGTCATAAGCCACCTAAGGGGTTGATGGTCTGTGAGGAGTGTTACCTCAGACCCGTCGATATAGCCTCGGAACTTATTGACGGCCCATACAATGGCTAGTGCTTCCATCTCGGTCGTCGAGTAATTTTGTTCTGCAGGCGTCAGCAATCGGCTGGCGAATTCGATTGGATGTTCTGCAGGGCCCTCCCTCTGGACTAGAACCGCTCCCAATGCGTAGCTGCTGGCGTCAGTTTTCAAAAGATACGGCTTCTCGGCATTTGCTTGCTTAAGTACTGGAGCCGTTGTTAACAACGTCTTTAGGTGTTGGAATGCATTTTCCTCCGCTGGTCCCCATTGAAATTTGGCCGTCTTCTTTGTCAGGTTGCTTAAAGGCTTCGCAACCTTCGCGAAGTCTGGAACGAATCTTCGATACCACGAGCACGTCTGTAAGAAGGTCATGATTTGCTTGATGTTTCCAGGCGGCTTCATGTCTGAAATGGCGGCCACTTTGTCGGGATCTGTCTGTATCCCGTCCTTCGATAGGATGTGTCCAAGATACTTCACTTGCGGCCAACAAAATTTACATTTATCCTGGTTAGCCCGTAACCCAAAATTTTGAAGCTGACTCAACACTCTGTCGAGATCCTGTAGATGCTTTTGCATGGTCGGTGATGCGATGAAAAAGTCGTCGATGTATGCCAACACTAATATGTCCGGCAGACTAGTCCTAAATCTATCCACCAGACGTTGAAATGTGGCCGGAGCGTTTCGAAGTCCAAATGGCATTCTAAGGCATCTGAATGTTCCAAATGGTGTGATGAATGCAGTTTTATTTTGATCCGCGGGCTCGACTAGGATCTGCCAATAGCCTTGCTGTAGATCGATGGTTTACATGTATGGTGTTGACTTTGCGTTATGTAGTAGATCGTCGATCCTTGGTAAGGGGTATCTGTCGGCAGTTGTGATTTCGTTGTGCCGCCTAAAGTCGATACAGAACCTGATTTCTCCATTCTTCTTGGGAACTAGTACCACCGGTGCAGCCCATGGAGAATCACAGGGCTCTATTATGCCAAGCTGAAGCATTTTTTGTATCTCCGTCTTTAATTGCTCCATGCGAGGAGGTGACAGACGATGCGGCGGTGACGCTATGGGTGCGTGTGTCCCGGTATGAATGCGGTGGGTTACCTCACGTACGCTTACCTGCGATTCCCATTTGAACACGTTCTCATGCTTTCTGAGCAGGTCGTCGATACTTGCTACGCTCTCTTCGCATTTGTTTTTGAACTCAATGTCCACCATGTTTATTCTGAACGGGGGGCCAAACATTTTGTCGTCCAATTCCCTTTCTTCGGTTGGGTTCAGAAACACATTCCGTATGTTCGAACCGGTACGTCGTCCTGGGCTGATGACATGAAGTGGCAAAGTGTCTCGAAATAGACGATACAGGTCTTGAGGTGATTCCACTCTTGTGTTCGTTTTTCCCCGCTTTTGTTGACGGAGGGTGTACTGTGTCTGCTTGACTTGTGGATCCTTAATGGGTGAGATGGGAGCCAACAATTCAAAGGCAATTTTAGGTGAAGAAAATTCAGCCTCGGCTGAGTATCTGAAATACGGAAAGCGCATTGATGGTGCATCTGCAAAGAACCATACACACTCGGCAGGGTTAATAACAATGCCATTCTCTTCCAGGATTAGGATGTCCTGTGGTCGTCTTATACCGTCAGCCAATATTATTTGTCTTCCTCTTTTTGAATTGGTGATTTTCTGCTTCTAATTGTAGATACAGATTCCTACTAGCGACGCTTGTTCGTGCGGCTGTGTCTAGATAAGTCACATGCTGTCTGTTCTTTACCGTCATCAGGACAGTTGGTATGTTACCACTAGGGCTTATGTTCATGGCGTTAAAACTGCCGCCAATCCCACTAGGTCTAGCCCTACTATCGCTTGCGCTTTTCTGGCTACAGTTGGGGCAATTCCTTCGTATGTATCCCAGTTTACCGCATCCAAAGCAGACAGGCTGGCTGATAGTAGGTTTCACCATAGATGCAGATGGTTCGTTTGGCTGTGGTGGTTGCCTCTGTTGCGACTGTTGTTTGGCAAGTTTTCGGCATTCCTCCTGCATGTGTCTGATATGGTGGCAATAGCTGCATTTCACTGGCTCCTTCCTGGTGCATGGATGCATCCGCTCGTACTCTCTGACAAGGGAGATCAGCGTTCGGAACGACGAAAACTCGCTTCTCTTCACCGCCTTTTTTTAATTGTCGTGTAGTAGGCTATACACCATATCAATTGCGTGGACCTCTGGGATAGCTGGAGCTGTGATTTCGGCAAGCAAAGCTCTCTTTTGGCTAATAAACTGGTCCGCCGGCTCGTTGAGCCGCTGCTTGCTTTCGAATACTAGTTCGAAAATAACGTGTGCTTTACGTTGTGGGGCGAAGTGTTCGCGAAGTATTTCCTCAGCTTCCTGCCAAGTACTGACTTCGGATTGAACACCCTTCCATCATGTTGCCGCGTCATCTTTGAGGAGTAATGGCAACTCTAGCAAAGCATCCTCATTGCTGATGCGGTTAACGTTTTTAAATATTTGGACGTTGTCCAAAAAGTTGACGAATTTCTTTTCGTCGTACTCACCGTAGAATCGTTCGGTGCACTCGCATAACCTACCGCTTCTTCTACCATATTCTGGTGGTAGTTGTGGTGGCGTGAGCGGTGGATTCATAGTTTCCTTCTCTGTATTCCGGGCGTTGGCTCTGGGGCAGTTCTTACTTCCTCTGGGGCTGTTATTGGAGCTGCAGCTGTCCTTGAAGCTGTTCTTGAAACTGTCCTTGTAGCTGAGGATGCCCCTCGAGCTGAAGATGCGCCTCGTAGCAACGATGGGCCTCGCGGTGGCCTTTTTGGTGCTTTCTCGGCACCCCTTGTGTTCCCAGCTGGTCCGTTCGTTTTAAAAGTGCGGACTACCTAACCGTTCGCGTAAGGTTTGCGTCGATTCGCGGTGACTTTTACGTTGTCGGTTCCACTGACTTGCGTGTAGGGCCGACAAAACCGAATTTCCGCTGATACCGTGGAGTGGATCTCGGGGAACTAAGTTGGGCGCCACTTGTAGACGTCTCAGTCTACCTACTTTGTAGTGACATACACAAAAGGCCAAGTATTGGTCGAGTTGTGCGCGTCGGTCTTGAGTCGCTCACACTATAGGCCAAGTATTGGTCGAATAGTGTGGTGATTTTCTCGAAAAAGGCCAAGTGTTGGTCGAATTTCGAAAAAGGAGACGGAGTTGCTAGAAAAAAATAATCCTTAGGTGATACGTGATAATATAAAACCCGTCGACGTTTTCTGTATGGACAAACTCTGTGTCGAATAGTTTTATTTTCGGTCACTTAAGATGATTTTATTTGACAGACAGTGTGAGGTATAAAAGGAAGTAAAATTTATAAATTATATAATTTTAAATTACTCCTGGGAGTATACTATTAAATTTGACTAATCACACCCCTTGAGGTAGGTTACGGAAATGTTACAATATATATATATTTTTTTTAATTGCAATAGCGGGGTGTTACATTATTGATGTGTCTTAGAATCTGCGGGAGTTTGTTTAGGATGTTGGGTATCGTGTATACTTAAGTTGTCTCTTGCCATAAACATTTGAGATACCTACATGGAAGATGATAGAAACCCTCCTGACGTCTTCTTGTACCGTAACTATGGTTGATTGGTATTCGGAAACGTGAGTCGTCATAATACTCCACTGCTGCTGTCATCTCGAAAATGTTTGCAACTTTCATCACCGTCTCTTGTCATTAATTTTACCGCTCTGTGTTGAATTTTTTGAAGCTTATTTATATGTGCTGCCGCAGCTCCTCTCCATGCCAGTATACCATATGTCAATCTTGATTCGACAAGAGCATAGTAGATCTGCTTTTTCACTCTTTTCTAAGGGTATATTAATTTTGAAGCATAGTTTGTAACATACCTTAATATTGTCCGTTGCCCCATAAAAGTTACTATATTTATGATCAGCATCGATAGTAATGTCGATCTAGCCATGTCCGTCCGTCCGTCGGCAAAAATTAGGCCTTTAAACTGGGCCTAGAGAGCTCAAATTTTTACCATATACTCTCTAGGGTCCCGAAATAATCAAGTTTACGAATTTTTGAAATCCGCCCACAGGCACGCCCACAAACTCAGAAAAACAAAATTTTGGAAAAAATCGAATTTTGAGCTAGAAAGCTGACATTTTTTATATATGAGCTATGACTCCTAAAACTGCTCGGGATATAAAATTTTCAAAATCCGCCCACTGACACGCCCACAATTAAATAAAACAATTTTATTGAAAAAACAAAATTTGAGCTAGGGAGCTGAAATTAATAATATATACTCTCTAGGGGCCCTTTAACCTCATGTGTAAATATTTTCAAAATCCGCCCACTGACACGCCCACAATATAAAAAACTTTTTTTGCAAATCCAAAGTTTGAGCAAGGGAGCTGAAATTTACAATATATACTCTCTAGGCGGCCCTGAGCATAAATCATGTGTTAATATTTTCAAAATCCGCCTACTGACACGCCCACAATTTATAATATAAATATACTGTCTAGGGGCCCTTTATGCTCATGTGTTAATTTTTTTTAAATCTGCCTACTGACACGCCCATAATTAAATAAAACATTTTATTGAAAAACCAAAGTTTGAGCTAGGGAGCGTTTTTTTTTACAAAAGCTTCGTTTTTTTTCATAAAATCCTTTAAATGTTATATAACAAAATATGTAGAGCGTTATTAACAATTCAACCATACTAAGACTTTTGTCACACTCACTTATGAGGGATAGGAATAAGAATAGGGTATCCAACAGTTTGCCCAAGCGGACTGTTGCCAGTCCCTATGTTTATACCCTATTCTAGGGGTATATTAATTTTGACGCATAGTTTGTAACATACCTTAATATTGCCCGTAGACCCATAAAAGTTACTATATTTATGATCAGCATCGATAGTAATGTCGATCTAGCCATGTCCGTCCGTCCGTCGGCAAAAATTAGGCCTTTAAACTGGACCTAGAGAGCTGAAATTTTAACCATATACTCTCTAGGGTCCCGAAATAATCAAGTTTACGAATTTTTGAAATCCGCCCACAGACACGCCCACAAACTCAAAAAAATAAAATTTTGGAAAAAATCGAATTTTGAGCTAGGAAGCTGAAATTTTTTATATATGATCTATGATTCCTAAAACTGCTCGGGATATAAAATTTTCAAAATCCGCCCACTGCCACGCCCACAAAAAAATAAAACAATTTTATTGAAAAACCAAAATTTGAGCTAGGGAGCTGAAATTTTTAATATATACTCTCTAGGGGCCCTTTAAGCTCATGTATAAATATTTTCAAAATCCGCCCACTGACACGCCCACAAATAAATAAAACATTTTTTTTGAAAATCCAAAGTTTGAGCTAGGGAGCTGAAATTTATAATATATACTTTCTAGGGGCCCTTTAAGCTCATGTATAAATATTTTCTGCCCACTGACACGCCCACAAATAAATAAAACAATTTTTTTGAAAATCCAAAGATTGAGCTAGGGAGCTGAAATTTATAATATATACTCTCTAGGGGCCCTTTATGCTCATGTGTTAATTTTTTTTTAAATCCGCCTACTGACACGCCCACAATTAAATAAAACAATTTTATTGAAACACCCAAGTTTGAGCTAGGGAGCGTTTTTTTTGATAAAATCCTTTAAATGTTATATAACAAAATATGTAGAGCGTTCTTAACAATTTAACCATACTTAGACTTTTGTCACGCCCACTTATGAGGGATAGGAATAAGAATAGGGTATCCAACAGTTCGCCCAAGCGGACTGTAGCCCGTCCCTATGTTTTTTCTTTGTATTGAAGGCAAGATGATCCAAAGTGATCCAAAATGAAATGGCTATCTATCGTTGTCCCCAGATATTTAAACGTGTTAACTACTTCTATGGTATCAGCAGTCTGATGGTTGACACAGTTAAACGTTTTAAGCGTGAACTGCTCCTTCCGACTTTATTGAGCTCTGATTGCATCCTTTGAGTTGCCTGATCTAATGACCTGTGATAGAACACAATTGCAGTGTCATTAGCAAAACCAAATGGAACGCTTTCCTTTAGACATTTCAGCATGTCATTTGTTTATAGCAAATACAGTTACGGGCCAAGTTTAGAACCTTGTGGTACACTATATTGTACTACCTTTTTATTGCTGCAGCAGTCATTTATTTTTATATTGAAGGTCCTTTGGGTAAGATAGTCCTTCATCCATTCCGATGTGTGTGCCCTTAGCGCAAATTCAATCTTGACTGATGTTTTTCACCAGCAAAACCAAAATATCAATCTTAAGACTAACCCGTTTAAATTAGTTATTTCTTGTGGAGGCAGTTGAGGCCAAATATATAGGTATAGATCGACGGAAGCAAGCATAACTGCTAGGCGCAGGGACATAAGACATAAGTCCCGAATACATTTTTCATATGGGGGGCAGCATTGCGAAATGAATTCGGGACTTATGTCTTCAGGAATTATGTCCCTGCGCCAACTGCTACCCCTGCATCAAAACGCTTGGCAAACACTAGTGGTGTTTTTTTACAGCACACCAATTATTAATTTTTCATTTTCATGTGACAAAAAAAAAAACACTACTTAGCTTCCATACATCATCGGGATAGGAAACAGACACTTTTACGCAAAAGTTCGCAGTACAGAAGATGCTTTTTTTAAGAGTGAGGACATCAATATAGAAGTTTTTCCCTTTTTGCACTCACAGATGCTTCTAAAATGTAAGAAGCGGGCGTCTTTTCTGCAGAACTAAACATATCCAAAACCTCGATCCGTTTCTCCAATATCTTCACTATCTTGTAGCCAGAACTTTTTGCAATTAGGGAAGTGTGTAAGTTACTCTTGAACAAATTGACTTTTAATAAAAGCATAGCTATTTTCGTCGACAGTCAGACCACGATTCAGGCTGTCAATTTAACCACGAATAAGTCAAATCGAAGCGTGGTGAAGTCTGCAAAAATATAGTAAGCCGAGCTAAACAGAGACCGAAATAAAAGAGTCCACCAACTTGCCAAATTCGAATCATTCCAATTTTTAGTTCTGTAGCGGCCATCCTAATGACATAAATAGTCGTAAAGACTATTATATAAAAAATGTAATAAAAATGCTTTTGAAAAACACCTATGTTATTTCACTTGTTTTAAAATTATCAAAGCACACATTTTTATTTCATCTTTGTAAAAATTAGTATAAAAGGCAGTGAAAATCAAATCAAATTGTCAGTCGTTCACTAGTCAGCAGACGAATAGAACAAGCAATTGGTCATTCGGCTCTTACTCTTGAATAATTTTGATAATAGTCCGGAAATTTACTTAAAATAAAGTTTTGTTCAATTTCACGGTTTTCTTTTTATTTAAATCGACGGCAAGGTCCCAAAGGGGTTTTGTCCATCGCTTCAGTTCCATTATCCACGCCAGTTCAGTCAAGCTCACAAAATTCTTCAAACGACTAATATGATCATTCCTCCTATGCTTCGTTCTAAGATGGGTGCTAAGCAATAAGACAACACTAAGAAAGTTAAAGGTTCCAACACGGAAATTAAAGTCGATATATCAAAATCAGGACCATATATATGAACGGAACCCGAAGGTGCAGTAAACTATGAATCAGTTCATACAATTTTTTATATAGCTTACTCGTAATTTCTATTTATATGTATGCTTGACTAGCAGACCCAATCGGATTCGGTCGAGGGTTTTAAAACCCCATCCATAATTATATTCTCAAGAGCGGACGTGGACAACAATCTAACGTATCTGCTTTAATATTTCTTTATTTGGTAACTAATTTTTTGGTTTTCAAATAAAACGACCAACTTTTCTTATTTGACGTATGAACGAAATGTTAAAGAGCGCATTGTCTAATGGTGTGTGAAAAACAGAACCCCCATTTTCATCAACTTAGACGATAAAACGTTCAAATTCCTGCTTATTGCTAGTTCTTTGTTTACATATTTGTAATGATCTTTTCTCTTTAACTAAAAAGTAAATTAAAGAAATTCCATTCGTTTTATTTACTCTCGTATATATAGTGGAGTGGTGTGCAAAAAGTAATTATCCGGTATTTAATATTCGATACTGGAAATGAGTATCGGTAACGAATATGTACTACTCAAAGTATTCGATACTGAGTACTCATTTGCATGTCAAGCACTTATGCAACGAACATTGCACTAGGCTCTGTCCCAACGAATACGCCCGTTATTTCTGAAACACATGATGTCGCAGTTCGAGCAAGTAATAATGAAAATGGTAGTGTTCCTTCCACGTAAGAGCAAGAGAGGGCTAGGCTGATATCGCGTGTCGTAAGCGGCGTGCGAAATCAACCAAAGATTATTTCATACGCGACGCGGCCCCTCTCAATTAATCGCCAAAAAAAATTGCTGACCTAATATTCAACATGATTGTTAAGGATCTTCAACCCTTTACCATGGTTGAAGATGAGGGGTTTACCGAAATATTGGCAGAACTTGAGTCAACGTATAAAATGCCTAATCGAACAACATTTAGCAGAAATTTGTTGGAACAGCGATATGATGAGGCAAAAGAATTGGTTAAAAGCCTTATAAAAGGGAAAGAAGAAATAACTCTGACGACGGATACCTGGACGCCATCTTCAACAGAAAGCTATATGGCTATCACTGCGCATTTCATTGACAAAGAGTGGACCATTAATTCCCTTTAATTTGATTGTTTCTGATTCAAAGAGCGTCATACGGCAGAAAATATGAAAAATGAAATAATTAAAATAGTTTCAAGTTGGGATGTTTCCGAAAAGATAAACGCCATTTTAACAGACAACGCTTCAAATATAACGGCCGCAGTAAGACTAACAGAATTGAATCATTTATCTTGTTTTGCACACACCCTGAACCTTATTGTCCAAAATGCTTTAAAAGTTGTTGAAACGATTCAAAAGAAGGTGAAGCGATTTGTGGAATTTTTTCATCGTAGCTGTGGTGCTGCAGAGAAATTGTAATCGCTGCAGGCACAAATTGGAGGGAGTAAGCAACCGCTGAAGCTAATCAATGATGTTGTTACCAGATGGAATTCGATATACAGTGGCCGAAATAAGTATAAAGACAGTAATTCTCAAACTCTTCAATTTGGCTTGTAGGCTTAGCGCCTAAATATATGCAACAAAATTGTTCAATAAATGTTTGGAGAATTAATTTTCTCTTAACTCCAAAAAAAATTGTACCGTTATCGGTCATATCGTGTTAGAAAGAGACTGATTTGTCTTTTCTAATAAAAAAATTGTGAAAAAGTTGCGAAATAAGTATAAAGACACTTCGGTTATCCAAAAGTATTCCAATTTTATAGCAATTTTTTTTAAATAAAAAGAGTGAAAAACAATAAAAGGTAAATTGTTTCGCTTGTTGGCACAAAAATTGTTATCAATAAATTGTTATCATTAAACTATTAAGCCATGCCTCGCGGAACTCATTTGACGACAGTAGAAAGGGCAATTATTACGACTCATAAGGAGCACGGCTTATCCAACCGATCCATTGCCAGGAAAATTGGACGATCTCTTTCCGTCGTATGTAATTTTTTAAATTTGGGCCAAAATTATAGCACTGCAAGAAGATCTGGTCGACCAAGCCTCTTGACCTCACGCAACAAAAAAACGATTTACCACGAAGCAAGGCGTAATAAGCTGAATGCTGGCCAGATAAAGCGCAAGTTGGATCTCCCAGTGACGGTAAGAAGAGTGGAGCAAGTGTTGAAGGCAAATCATAACCTTCGTTACACGAAAATGACGAAAAAACCCAACCTGCAACAGCGTCATAAAGAAGCAAGGTTAAGATTTGCAAGAAGTCACATGGCTTGGACCAGGGAGTGGGAATCCGTTATTTTTAGTGATGAAAAGAAATTTAATTTGGATGGTCCGGACGGTTTTAGCTTTTATTGGCGTGATTTGAGGGACGAAAAAGCAATAAAAATGAGTCGGCACTCTGGAGGCGGAAGTTTGATGGTTTGGGGTGCCTTTGGTTTTCATGGTAAAATCCCCTTGATGTTCGTTCAACCTAGAATGAATGGTGAAAAATACAGGGAGATGTTGGAATATGCTTTGGATGCATTTGGAGACATTCCAGCGGGTAAAAATTTTATTTTTCAACAGGACAATGCTCCTATTCATAATGCCAGTACGGTCCGCGAATGGTTTGAAAGGAGTCAAATTCAGTGTTTACCATGGCCTTCGTGTAGTCCTGACCTTAACCCAATCGAAAATTTGTGGGGTATTATGGCAAGAAACCTTTATTCAAATGGGAAGCAGTACAGAAATCTGGAAGAGCTTAAAAGAGGAATAACACAGACATGGTCTGAGATCACCGAAGAAGTCCTACAAAACTTGATAAATTCTATGCCTAATAGAATTTTCCAAGTTATTGAAAATCAAGGAGGTTGTACAAAGTACTAACTTTCAGGTTGATAGGTACAACCAAAAAATTCGGTGTTTAAATGCTTTTAAATATTGACTGTCTTTATACTTATTTCGCAGGAAAATTAAACGTTTTTGGAATTCCCTAAAGGTGAACCTCAAAAACTAGCCTTTGTGGTGATAAATATTTTCTTTTTTCGTTTCATTATTTACTGAATAAAATAAACTTACTATCTACGATAAAATAAACTTATAATTTCTATTATTTTTGTACTTAAATCCAACCGAGCATTGAAGTTGAGTGTGTCTTTATACTTATTTCGGTCACTGTATTTTATGTTTGAGAGGATTTTAGTGTCCAGGAATCCGTTGAAGCTGCTCTTGGCATTTTGCACAACCCAATTGATTCACTTCAACAGGAGGAATGGAGTTCTTTGAGAGAATGCTGTATTATTTTAAAACGTTTTGAACTGATGACTACAGAACTAAGTGCCGAGAAAGCCGTTAGAATTTCAAAAATAATTCCATCGGTTATTGCATTGCGCAGAGCAATTAATAAAAACACGGCTTTACATTCCGATATGGCAATTAGCCTGAAAGAATCCCTTTTAGATGGTTTAAATAGTCGTTTCCCACGCTTGGAATTCAATCCAATTTTAGCTAAGGCAACGTATTTGGACCCACGATTTAAAAAAAGGGATTCTATAATTGTACTGCCATTACGAACATCCAGGAAACTCTCCGTATAGAAATACAATTTCTTTTAAGTTTATTTCCCATTTGTTTATTAAATAAATAACGAAATGAATGTCAGTGCAATGCTACTTGATTCTTTGGTTCCAGAAAATGAATTTTGACTGCGAGACAAAGTATTAGTATCGAATACCAAATACCGGATACTGAATTTGAAGTAATCAGTACTCATTCGTTACTCAAATGTAATCAAATTGCACACCACTGATATACTGGTTGCATTCAAATATGGAAGGGGAAGTTATCAGAGGCGGCCATAAGAATGGCTAGTCAAAGCTGGAGTCATAAAGTTGGGCACTAGGTGTCCAAACCCGGTGGCCCAAAGTGAACAAAAAGAAAACTGGGGCGATTCTGAGACTAAGTAAAGGGTTTTTCAACAGGGACGCTACAAAAGTAGAGCGACAGGGACAGCAAACGACGCCGAATTTCTTGCTGCTCTTTTGACATTTCTCTTCAATAAGGTTTGCCATTTTATGATGGAAAGATATACGAGCCAACAACGAGTCGAAATTATTAAAATTTACAATGCCACAAGCAATTTATTGGAAACCAAGTTTGGAAACCGTGTTATCTCACGAAATGGTCCAGTCGCTTGGCCGCCTCGGTCGTGCGATTTGACGCCGTTAGACTATTTCCTGTGGGGCTACGTCAAGTCTATGGTCTATGCCAACAAGCCAGCGACGATTGATGAACTTCGTACGAATATCGAACGTGAAGTTGCAGCAGTATCGGCCGATTTATGCTTGAAAACCGTCGAAAATTGGGTTCAGCGTCTAGACTTCTGCAAGCGTGCCCATGGTGGCCATGCAAAAGAAATCGAGTTCCATACATAATGACATCGAACGTACTTTCACAGGAATAAAGAATTTCATTGATATCTAAAACCGTTTTTGTTTTATTTAAAAAAACTTTTGTAGCGCTCTTATTGAAAAACACTTTAGATGTCAGCTTAGAATGACGATCGGCATCCTTTCCAGACATTGCCTTCTGTGGAAGCACGCCAAAAGATAAGGGCTCTCAGAAACGGATGAGTGCAGATACTGCAATGATATTTGCGTCACGGAAGACATTACGCATATACTTTGCTCGCTGGACATATAAGAAGACGCCTGGACAACTATTTCTTTTATAGTCTAGAAGAGGTCGTCGATTGGGTGCAATAAATTAGTGAGTTTTTTGAAGGGAATTAAAATGCTTTGAGGAAAAGGTTTACAGTGACGACTTAATAATTAGTTGGTGTTCCCAGGGATAGTGATAGGCCCATTATGGCGCCTTGTGCCATAGCCCTGACTAGCCTTACCTAACCTTATACTTTAATCATAATAGACGTCACTCCCACACTGAGTAGTGTTCGTATTTTCAAACTAATTTTCAAATTCTTTTTTTTTGTTTATTAGTCTGAAATAAAATATGAACAAAACCATTTTTTTATTGCAATTTATTGACCCAAGAACTGGAAAAATTCTGTTAAGGTACTAATTTCTTGTGTTGATCAAAATTTTTTGCTTTAGAATTCTCCATAACAAAAAACGAAACACTTAGCAACAAATTAACCTTTTAAGTGAAAAATTCTCGCTTAATCCTGCTTTGAAAATTTAAATTATTCTCCGTTTACACTGCAATAATTATTGAAGACTTGTCGAAAATCTTAAGTCTAAAATTAACACATTCTTTATTCATGTTTTTGATTAAAAAACAAATTGCAGCGTCAGCAAATAAAAAAATGGCAAACCTCTTCTAAATTGACAGAATTATAGAATGTCATCTGATCTGTTAGCACGATACGTTAGCAAAAATAATGTAGGTATAGTGGTTTTATGCTGAAATTACGTAAATTAACGTCTTTTAATATTTTTTGTGTCGTTCAGCGGTTGCTGATTACTGATTATTAATTTGAAATGTCAATCAAAAACTTGTCAACAAATTGACAAATTATTTTTTTTTTAGCAATGATAACCACTAGAGATTATAGAATTCGTTCTTTTAATAAAAAAACAAAAACAAAAGTAGGGCACTGTCTGCAAGTACACAAGGGTAAAATTTAATATACCCAGTATTTGATCAGACAAGCGACAAAATCAAAACAAACAACACTCGTAAAAAAGATAAGTAAATCCCTGACATCTGATCGATTTAACGAAAGTGTAATCGTCACAATGACATATTAGAGTCACTTTTACGGATCTTATCGCAAAGGTAGGGCATGTGTTGAGATTACACTATATATATTCCACTCAGTAAAGTTAAGTTCTGATTTTTTGTAAGTGCCTAGTAGCAAAGTGTAGACTGTGGAATCGGCACCCTAGGTTATTTGTCACGTGATACAGTGGTGGGGTGACATAATGTCCACGGAAATGTTTGAATGTCCATGGACATTATGTCCGTGGATATTATGTCACCCAACCGATACAGTTTAAAACGAGTGCACTGGGCAGTCATTCCGTAACTTTTAGGACGATAGCAGTCAAAGTAATAATCGTGAACGATATAGTCTTTAACTTGCTTCACGAAACCCTATCGCAATCTTCTCGTCTATCGTTTCCTTAAAAAAAACATAGGGGCGGGCTACAGTCCGCTTGGGCGAACTGTTGGATACCCTATTCTTATTCCTATATCTCATAAGTGGGCGTGACAAAAATTTAAAGGATTTTATCGAAAAAACTAAGCTTTTGTAAATAAAAACGCTCCCTAGCTCAAACTTTGGTTTTTTCCAATAAAATTGTTTTATTTAATTGTGGGCGTGTCAGTAGGCGGATTTAAAAAAAAATTAAGTATGAGCATAAAGGGCACCTAGAGAGTATATACTATAAATTTCAGCTCCCTAGCTCAAACTTTGGACTTTCAAAAATAAAAAAAAAATAATTGTGGGCGTGTCAGTAGGCGGATTTTGAAAATATTTACTCATGAGCATAAAGGGCCCCTAGAGAGTATATATTAAAAATTTCAGCTCCCTAGCTCAAATTTTGGTTTTTCAAAAAAAATATTTTATTTAATTGTGGGCGTGTCAGTGGGCGGATTTTGAAAATTTTATGTCCCAAGCAGTTTCATGGGCCAAAGATCATATATAAAAAATTTCAGCTTTCTAGCTCAAAATTCAATTTTTCCCAAAATTTGTTTTATTTAATTGTGGGCGTGTCAGTGGGCGGATTTTGAAAATTTTATGTCCCAATCAGTTTTATGGGCCATAGATCATATATAAAAAATTTCACCTCTCTAGCTCAAAATTTGATTTTTTCCAAAATTTTGTTTTTTTGAGTTTGTGGGCGTGTCTGTGGGCGGATTTCAAAAATTCTTAAACTTGATTATTTCGGGACCCTAGAGAGTATATGGTTAAAATTTCAGCTCTCTAGGTCCAGTTTAAAGGCCTAATTTTTGCCGACGGACGGACGAACGGACGGACATGGCTAGATCGACATTACTATCGATGCTGATCATAAATATAGTAACTTTTAGGGGTCTACGGGCAATATTAAGGTATGTTACAAACTATGCGTCAAAATTAATATACCCCTAGAATAAGGTATAAAAAGTTGGAGACCTTTGAGTATCTTTTAGAAACAATAATTGAAAACAAAACACTGGTTTCATCTAAAAATTGATTTGGGACTTATGTCCCACACCATCGGGACATAAGTTCCAAAATATTTTTTCGAAGATGGGACATAAGTCCCAAATTTTCAGAGAGATCTCTAATCTTAGCAGCAGGATAGGTTTATTGAATTCCATTTCGAAGGCTCTCTTTGAAATCGGTTGTAAAGGAAGCGGGACGAAAATGGAACATGTTTGTTTCAATAAATTGATACATGTGTAGGTGTACATATTATTTCCTCTGACTTACTGCTCATTAGCGGTGCCGTGAAATTCATTTGCTTAAAGTGCAATAAGGCCAAGTGCTAAAATAAAACCTCGCGCCTACTCCAAATCAAACAGTGACTCCAAGCAGGGGTGTTTGCAGGGGGGTTGCAGGGGGGTCCCGGGGACTTATGTCCCTGCGCCGTTATTTAATAGCAAAATTTAAGTAATTTTTGTTTTTTACATATATATTTAATTTATCGTCGCCTTAATATTTTTTTGTCGTAGGCGCCATTTCCATGATTTTGGGAGATCGAACTTAAAGGCTTGGCAGTCTACTGCACACAGATTTTTTGACATGATATCTATTTGGGAATTCTCTTGTTATAAAAGTAATCAGATATTCTCAAATGCTTGTAGTTTTTAAAATATTTAAATGTTCGTCAAAATGAGTTTGCCGTATATGCAAATCAAAAGTTTCTTTTCTTCAAACACGTACGTCAACAAATATTCGTCACATACGGCATTCAAGTTATAGGTTATTAAAATAAATGTCTTTCCTTCTAGTGAATAGTTTTGCTAGAAAAAAAGTATGAACCTCCTTAAAGACATAAATTTCGACAAAAATAAATTTTAATTTCATATTTCTTGAAGTTATTTATTTTAACAGTCCTCTTCCACTTTAACCGGCTATAAAACGGATAGATTTGCTTTGCTCCATGTAAGCTGGAATATGGCATATTTTCTCCTTGGTTAATAAATTTTGTTTACCCATTGTGCCTTTATATTTAAAGAAGATTTAAAATTGATAACAGGTAGATTTACTTACTGTTCGTAAGCGGGTGGAACGAAAAAAGGAGCAATTTTATGAAATTATTTTGAAAAGCATCATAAAAATTGAATTTATGTGCCTAATCTCAATTTTTTTAACAACCTAAACATAATATAAGCCGTGTTTTGTTGATAAGTGTATAGCTAGCTCAGCATAATTTTACAATAAAACAACTAGATCGTATTCTATGTTCACTTTTCATTTCAAGGATGTGTTCGCAGTGTTTGTATTTTAAAAGAGTGCGATTTGGATTAATTTTAAATCAAGGATGCAAATCCAAACGTATTTTTTGAATGATTTTTGAACATCATAAAATCCTTTGTGTTTGATAGCAAGGAAAAGAACGAATGCTTATTTTTGCCAATCTTTTTTTTTTTTAATTTTCTGCGCATAATTTTCATTGAAATGAGGATTTTTGGTTTAATCGACAAACACATCCCCTATCTCTGCATAACAATCGATTGGTACCAACCCCCAAGTTATTTTACCGCCATCTAGTCGCTTCATGGCATCAACACATTATGTTCACTCCGTCTCAGTCCTCGACTGCTGACCGACCTCTTTATCGTCTGCCCTCGTTTTTGTTATTGTTTACGTGTTAAATGTAGGTGAGCTGGATATACACCTTTCACCAAAACACGGCTATAGCCTTCTTTCATATTGCATTTGGTTTATCCCATATTATCGAAGGATTTAAAAAATTTCGTGTGTGTGAACGGAGTGTATGTCGATAACAACAAGATCATTTGAGCAAAAACATACAAAACGAGCAGCGGTTTTACGAAAAGTAACTGGTACCCATAAACCATACTTGGAGAACAGTAACAAAGAGTGGATGGCGGTGCAATATACTCGAGACAAAAAAATCCAAGTGCTTAAAAATATCTGACACGAGGAACCAGGTTCAAAGAAGGACACTGGAAAGAAGATTGCATCCTGAGAACCAATAGACACGGTACCTTCGTCCGGCGAGTGTAAAAATCAAGCCTTTCATTTTATTAAATTTGTTCATTGCCATAGCAAAAATTCTTACGAAAAAAAAATTGGCTAATGTATGGAAAATGTGCAGTATATGCCAAAATTTGGCGTTTACAACAAAACAATACGTGAATTGATGATTTTGATGGATATACTTCAAAACCAATGAATCTGAATATCTCAGTAATGGAAAGAGATAGAACAAAACTGATAACTAACTTATTTGAAAAGAGCGGTCCCGAAAACACAAGACTGTATACCTGGTTCCAAAAGTGAGTTTTGTCGTATACGGCAGGACATACATCGTAAAAGTATAGATCAAAAAACCTTTTTAAATTTGTAAACAGAACAGAACCCCCTACCAAAGTAAGGTCTAGTGGTTTCTCGCTTCAACCGGGCAAACGGAACGCCCAAGTAAAAAAAAGGGTTAAGATAAGATCTATAGGCCTGGCAAGCATTTTTCAAATGATGGTATAGTAAGATATTAATAGTCAAGCAACTGGCTGCTGGCCTTAAGAATGGAATGCAGGCTTTTCGAAAGAGAGAAGGAAGCCTAATCACCTAAGCACAGGGGATAGAAGCTGTGTTTAAGCAGAATTTCCAGCAGCTGTTGGGGATCATATCAGAGATTGATAGAGCAAGAAGATAACCCACATCCAGTCAATGAAGAACCGGTTCCACTCCGAGGCCGCCGTATCTGAGGGTCAACACGCGAAGCTATTCAAATACGGGAGCACCTAATTATCAACCAAGTATGGGTGGAAGAAAGAATCCCCGATCTACCAGCTTCATAAGCCCCATCTGCACAAAATGCCATTCTATGTCTTGCAAAAACTATCGAGGTATGACCCTGCTTAATGTCGCATATAATATATATATGCGGGTGGCAATGGTGCAGTAGTAGTGTATTCGCTTACGGAATGGAAGGTCGTGCGTTCGAATCCCGGCCAAGTCCATTACTTTATACCGAATACATGAAATCGTAATCTCCCTAAGTAATTTAGACACCACCCGTGGAGAAAAACTCTACAACTGCACCCAAAAACTTCTTTCCTATCTCTCTATTGTTTCTAAAACCAAGTAGCTTACACTGTGTTCTTAGCATTATAAGGCTACTGTAACAACAGAAAAAAATCCCTTTAGCGTAAGCAAATTATAAAAAAAAAAAAAAAAAAAAACATTTATTTTTGAAATTTAAATCAACGTCAAACGTCAACGTTTTGTAAAATTAAAAAAAATATGTCACTTTTGATGTTGAAATATTTGGTTTGATGTATTGTATATCAACTGTCGCATGAGTTCTGCTCGATTAGAAAATCACTATTGCACGATTTAAAGTAGTGCACACAATGAGAACGAATGTGCGACGCAACGTTGGCCAGAATTCGTATCGTATACGCGAACGTATTTCTTTGTGATGTATACGTTTTCTGAACCAATGAATCACCGGTCGTTCACAAAGGACGTGATCAGAGGATTCATCCTCCTACAGACAAAACCTACATTCTGTCTCCGAGCACACGTTAAAGATCGTAACTGAATCGGTTTTCGAGGCGGATTTTTGCTCTTACCGAATTGAGATAGAATTCAGTTATACACTTCCTATTAAATACGTGTTTTGTATAGACTTGTGTTACTGGCGACAAAAGCTCCAGTCATATGAACACAACAAAGCAAAACACACACACTTTGTCTCACTTGTCTATTTCGATCTCCAATTCGCGTTTATATTATTCTGATTTTGAATCCATAAACAAACATTTGTGTGACCGGATTCGAATTGATTCCGGATTGAATCTCTCATGTAAATGGGATAATAGAGTCCATTGAATTTCTAAGTGTTTTCTGCGTTCTTTTTTTACTAATATGTTTGATTTAATTAAACTTAATTTTATTTTAAAATTCAGTCTCTGAAAATAATCAAAGTAAAATTGCACGATCGTGAGTTCCACATGAATCTCAAATGGAACAGAATTGTTGTAAACGACTCTCAGAAACGTTAAAACTGGACATATTTATATGTTCATATGTAGATAGCTATCTGAAAATATTTGGTGATGACTTATTCTACGATGACACGACATGCAAAAAGCCGCATAAACAAGCATTCTTGGATTACACAAATGAAACCATAACAGGCTTGTCCATGATTTTTGCGTTCCAACCTGTGAACGTAAGCCCCATACGCTGACCAGTAAGGATGCAGCAAAGTGGTCGATTTTCGAATCTCGTCCATATCTTTAGTAAGCTTATAAAGCAAGAAGAAGATGTGCCCTTAACTGCCAGGTGAGCGGTTGTATTATGTGTATCAGTAACATCAAAATAACATAAGTTCCAAGTCTACACGAATATACAAGTGTGTATGACCATATGGCGTCGAGTTAAGGAAAAATATTCTTTCCCAATCTTGGTAACAGTTTTTTTTTTATACCCTGTTCTAAGGGTATATTAATTTTGACGCATAGTTTGTAACATACCTTAATATTGCAGGTAGACCCCTAAAGGTTACTATATTTACGATCAGCATCGATAGTAATGTCGATCTAGCCATGTCCGTCCGTCTGTCGCCAAAAATTAGGCCTTTAAACTGGGCCTAGAGAGCTGAAATTTTAACCATATACTCTCTAGGCCCTAGAGTCTAGGGCCCCGAAATAATCAAGTTTACGAATTTTTGAAATCCGCCCACAAACACGCCCACAAACTCAAAAAAACAAATTTTTCGAAAAAATCGAATTTTGAGTTAGAAATGTGAAATTTTTTATATATGATCTATGACTCCTAAAACTGCTCCGGAGATAACATTTTCAAAATCCGCCCACTGACACGCCCACAATTTAAAAAACTTTTTTTGAAAATCCAAAGTTTGACCTAGGGAGCGTTTTTTTTACAAAAGCTTCGTTTTTTTTTGATAAAATCCTTTAAATGTTATATAACAAAATATGTAGAGCGTTCTTAAGAATTCAACCATACTTAGACTTTTGTCACGCCCACTTATGAGGGATAGGAATAAGAATAGGGTATTCAACAGATCGCCCAAGCGGACTGTAGCTCGTCCCTATGTTTAAAGTGGGGTATTGTCTACCGCCAAATAGCAAAGCTGCGCTTTCTTCGTGCACGTGAGCCATTAACACATTCATAGTCAGTGTAAGTATTAGAATTTCTGATGGAAATCCCCTGATTCCATCGGGTATCTACAATTATCACTTCCTTTCGCTTTATCGTAATGTATTCGCACCTCTGGAGCAGAAAATATACTGTCATTTCTATTACTACCAAGTGTTAATTGTATTTAATATGTATTGAATATTAATAACTGCCAGAGAAAACAATTAATCAAATAGCAATTTACACCCGACTGAATTTATAATTATTTTATTTACTTATACTATTTCCATGACAAAAACAAATTGATAACTTAACACATCACAAGAATATACAATACACATATTCAATAATCTGGGCGGTAGCGTGTTACCTCAGTGGTTGGCGCATTGGCGCTACTGAGCGAGAGGTTGGAGAATCGAATCCTACCCAAGAACACATAAACAGTTTATACGCGGATCCACTGTTTGCGAAAGTGTGATAAACATCCAAGAGTATACTATAACCTATCATGAGAAGCTTATTAAATTTGACGTTCCAAATCGCCGTAAAATTACAGGTCCCTTTAATTTGGGCCAAAAATTTGTCTTCGCACTTGCAAATGTCTGGAGTTGGAGGAACAAAGCCTTTAGGTCGGAATAATACAGTCCAAGATGTAACAACAATTAGTTGATTATATTTTTTGACAAAACACATCATATGACAAATTTTATTAAACATCAGCGATCCCACTCATACATACTTGTATATTTAAGTCGAACGTATATAATCCTTTTTTTCTTAACAAAAATTCCAAAAGAGAGAAAATTATTTCCTCTTCATTGAAAAACCTGCTACTTCCTACGAATAGATAGGGTACGAAATGTGAAAGCGTTTGCGGGAGGTTAAGTGTTACTGCACGCTCTAGAAAAACGAAGAAGGGCCCCAAAAGAGGCAAAATTATTCATAATGAAATAATGCCCCATTTTGTCTGTGGAATTTAAGCTAAAAAAAAGAAAACCAGCCAAAACCATAGGAACCGGCTACAGTCCGCTTAGGCGAACTGTTGGATACTCTATTTTGATTCCTATCCCTTATAAGTGGGCGTGACAAAAATATAAGTATGGTTGAATTGTTAAGAACGCTCTACATTTAAAAGATTTAATCGAAAAAAACGAAGCTTTTGTAAAAAAAACGTTCCCTAGCTTAAACTTTGGTTTTTCAATAAAATAGTTTTATGTAATTGTGGGCGTGTCAGTAGGCGGATTTAAATTTTTTTTAAACATAAGTATAAAGGGCACCTAGAGAGTTTATATTATAAATTTCAGCTCCCTAGCTCAAACTTTGGTTATTTTGAAAGTATTTACACATGAGCATAAAGGGCCCTAGAGAGTTTATATTATAATTATAGATCCGTCGCTCAAACTTTGGCTTTTAAATAAAATTGTTTTATTTAATGCTGTCGGTGGGTGGATTTTAGAAATTTTATCTCCCGAGCAGTTTTTGGAGTCAAAGTTCATATATAATTTTTTTTTGATTTTTAGCTAAAAATTTGATTTTTTCGATAAATTTGTTTCGAATAATTTGGCGGATTTTAAAAATTCTTAAACTTAATTATTTCGGGCCCCTAGAGAATATATGGTTAAAATTTCTTTCTAGGTTCAGTTTAAAGGCCTAACGGACGGACGGACGGACGGACATGGCTAGATCGATATTACTATCGATGCTGATCATAAATATAGTAACTTTTAGGGGTCTGTTACAAACTTCGTATCAAAATTAATATACCCTTAGAATAGGGTATACAAATAAATGTATTTTTTTATAATTAAAAAGAAATTAAAATACACAATAAAAACTCGAATAGCATATCTTCTTCATCTTCAGGATCAGATCAGAATTAAAAACGTATGGAAAGGCTGCAGTCCTATTGGGCGAACTGTTGTATAAGCTCTTCCTATCCCTCATAAAGTGCGAGTGGCAAAAAAACTAAGTATAGTGAATTACTAAAAACGATCGACATATTTTTTTTTCCAACATTTAAATTATTTTATGGAGAAAACTAAGTTTTTGTGAAAAAAACGCCCCTTAAAAGTGGGCATGGCATGAAACTTTATATAAAGGAATTGTTCCAAACAACTTCTACATACTTTGCGAAGAATAGGACTTTCATTTACAATAATGTCTTCAATTCATCACGGATATAGTAACTTTTAGGGGTCTACGGACAATATTAAAACCCGAATTATTCTGACGTGTCCATATGGCAACGCAAGACTTATATGCACTTTGGCGACTCTCAACCGGTAACAAATACACACAGGTGTGCATGCTTACATTTTTTTTCATCACAAGACATCTGCGTTGCATATTGGGAGTCAGTTTTATTGTGTGGTTTGTTGTTCATGGTGAGAGTGTGCCAAATTTGATAGTAAAAAAAAATTGTTAACGAATGGCTTACAACAAAAAGTAAGTATATCAATATTATGTTTAATGTACATTATTTGTAAGTGAAGTGTTGCAGTATTGATAGTATTTTGGATGTACGAAATGTACAAAAACTGAAAACATAAAGAAAATGTTTGCTTTTGTGCTTTTTTTTTCAAATTATTGACAATGTGTCCATATGGCAACGCCAGGAGCAACAGAGTACAGTATGTTTTTTGTTGATTTCTGAAATCTGGCACTGAAAGAAGTCCTAGATTACTTAAAGGAGCTTAGTTCGGATGATGAAACTGGTCTTTCAAACAACCTCCATGCCTTGTATATTCAACCACCGGAAAATTAAGGTGATTTGAGTGGAGAAGACGATGCTGATGAAGAAGAAGAAGGCGGTATCCCAGACAATGGTTGCCCATCGCAATTGCGATCGGGTTGTAAAATCTTTTTGAAAATGGCCGACGTTTTGAAGAATTTGACGAACCCGGAGAGAATTTGGGTGAAATTCTCAATGATAATGTTTTAGCGAGTGTTCTGGATAACTCATCTCCGAATTCACCTATAAGCCTACCAGATGCAACATATTCAACAAACGAACTTTATAAGCCACCCTCAATCCGGTTGCGTTGTGTTCAGCAATCTACCTCCAGCTGCCCTTTGCCAACATCCAATAAGAATACAACAATAAGAATACAACAAGGGGAAGCCCATACGATTTGGTTATGAGGTATGGTCATTGTGCAATCCCAAAGGTTACATAATCAATTTCTAAGTGTATCAAAAGGTAAGAATCCGCGATCAAACTCATTGTATGACGAGCGATTCGGCAAATGCACCGCTCCTTTAGTAAATATGTTCGACGATTTTTCCGAGAATGTTCAGCAACTGCCGTTTTCATTCTACTTTGACAATTTATTTACGAGTTTCCCTTTATTGGCTTACTTGAAAAACCGTGGCTACAATGAACCGGCACAATCTGTGAGAATCGGATACCGACAAGTTGTCCAATCCCACATAAAAAAATATTGAAAACAAAGAAACGCGGATGCTACAAGTCCATAAAAATGAATGAGACTGGTATTAGTCTTACAAAATGGATTGATATGTTGTCTACTGCCTTTTGATCCACACCATTATCTGTTGCATTGCGCTATTCCAGAGAAGCTCGAAAGAAAATTGGAGTTCCTCGACGGGTGTTGTGTCGGAATATAACCAATACATGTGTGGTGTCGATAGATTCGACCAGAATGTTTCTGCTAACCGTATTGGATATCGTGGCAAGAAATGGTGCATGGCAGCTTCATCGGCATGTCGATTCGAGTATGCCACAAAAACAATTCAAGCGAGAAATTGCAATTTATTATTGCAAACATTAAGTGATCCACCAAAGTAATATAGCAGTGTTTAAAGGCAAAAACGGCGGTTGGAAGCTGGGTCATTAGCTAGTACTTTTCGCTATGACCAAAAGAATCATCTAGTCGTTCCCTTAGAAAAGATTAGACGCTGTGATAGAGACCTTTGCCGTTCAATTGTTCGAACTGCCTGTGCAAAGTGAGATAAAGGCCTTTTCCTGAAATTCTTTAAGCCCTATCACACAGCAGATTTATAATATTAAATGAAATAAATATAAATATAATAAGAAAATGACGTTTTATTCAGTTTTCGGTAATTTTAAATGTGGGTACAGACGTGTACCCTGTAGCTCCAGCGTTGCCATATGGCTACAGGATATTTTCGCAGAACTAGGACCTCTGTTAAAAATTTATTCATACAGATTTTCTATTTTTGCTCTAACCAAAGCGCACCAATTTTTTTTTTTTTCAAAATTCAAAAAAATAACGTTCAGGATGATTCGGGTTAAGGTATGCTACAAACTATGAGTCAAAACTAATATACCCTTAGAATAGGGTGGAATTATCATAGTTGTTGCAGTTGTTGCATTTGCATGATCCAGGAGTTTTAAGGGCTGCCGATATTTAATGATAATTTTGACACGTGACTGCTCTAATTTTTGATAAGCGTCTGATACTCCTTTACGTCACCGGTGGTTTCCAGTAGTGTCAAATTTGATTTGTATGTACACTTGAAAGTTTCAAGAAGTTAAATTTGGGGCTTCATTTATTTTTTGTTATACCCTATTCTAAGGGTATATTAATTTTGACGCATAGTTTGTAACATACCTTAATATTGCCCGTAGACCCCTAAAAGTTACTATATTTATGATCAGCATCGATAGTAATGTCGATCTAGCCATGTCCGTCCGTCCGTCCGTCCGTCGGCAAAAATTAGGCCTTTAAACTGGTCCTAGAGAGCGGAAATTTTAACCATATACTCTCTAGGGTCCCGAAATAATCAAGTTTATGAATTTTTGAAATCCGCCCACAGACACGCCCTCAAACTAAAAAAAACAAAATTTTGGAAAAAATCGAATTTTGAACTAAAAAGCTGAAATTTTTTATATATGATCTATGACTCCTAAAACTGCTCGGGATACAAATTTTTCAAAATCCGCCCACTGACACGCCCACAAATAAATAAAACAATTTTGTTGAAAATCCAAAGTTTGAGCTAGGGAGCTGAAATTTATAATATATACTCTCTAGGGGCCCTTTATGCTCAATGTGTTAATTTTTTTTAAATCCGCTTACTGACACGCCCACAACTAAATAAAACAATTTTATTGAAACACCCAAGTTTGAGCTAGAGAGCGTTTTTTTTGATAAAATCCTTTAAATGTTATATAACAAAATATGTAGAGCTTCTTGTTCTTAACAATTCAACCATACTTAGACTTTTGTCACGCCCACTTATGAGGGATAGGAATAAGAATAGGGTATCCAACAGTTCGCGGACTGTAGCCCGTCCCTATGTTTTTTGGTCTTATTTCCTGCGGTGTAATTTCGCAGTGCCCAAAAATGTACACCCCAGGTTTTGTTGTGGACCAAAATAAGTTCGTGTGTCCACAAGAAGATTTAGAATGCTTGTACAGTTTTAGTGTAAATTTTTTCGAGGGAAAAAAGTAAACAAAATAATGTAGAAATTGAACTTTAACACCTACAAATTCTATTTTCTGTTTATTAACATTTCACCTGAGCATTTTTTCTCACTTATTGAATGGACAGGTAACAGGTTTAACACATGTTATACGGCAAAAAGTTTGCGAACAGACCTTCTGTAGCAACAGAAACGAAAACAGAAACAGTTTTGAGTATGATGAGTGTTACTGTTCTTTTGACAGTGATGCCCTATCTGCCACTTTAAATACTGGATTCTGTTTCTGTTGCTTGTGACGAGCTTCATTTAAGTCCGTATGTTGCGGTTAACGATAGAATAGTTTTCTAATTACTTGATTAAGTTAAGAAGAAAATCATAATATGAGCATGTTGTAACTAAACAATAGAGTACAATGCACAGGTTTTTAATTTTTTTCTGTACACATTACGACCCTATGATGTCACAAATTCGTCACAACGCAAACATAACTCGATATATTCCATGTGTTTTACATACAGTGCCTGTGCGTGCCGATGACGTAGGCGGAACCAAAATTAATTTAAGATTGTGCTATCTTGATTGTATGGCCATAGGTACCTACGTTCGATTATGTTTTAATAGAGTTATCAATTTTGATTACCGATCGATCGAGCAATAGATTAATAGGCTAGATTTGATTAAATAACAAAGAGATTTTTATTTCAAACAAGCAAAAGTTTGCGGTATTTAAACTAACCTCAATCGCCGTTTTAGAAACAATTGGTTATGAATACTTCATACGCTATTCACACCGCATTAAAAATTGATATTTCGACAGAAAGATTGAGACATCTCATCGAAGCATTCGTATCGCAGACCAATTAGTTTTCGTTTGACGTTTTAATCACTTTTACACTTGCACTGAAATGTTTGTACCTAAAAACGCCTTTTATTTGCATATTACAGCTTTTTTTTTTTTTTTTTTTTAAAGGAAATCCAAATCCCAGAGCACTCAGACTCGGTAACGGTCCATTGTATTACCAGGCAGAAATCCTCCTTTTGGTGTAGAGGCATGTGATTGGGTGGCGTATGTTGTTGTTCCCCACGGGGATTGAACCTGCACCGCACGGGTCACAAGCCAACACACTATCCTCTACACCGTCGCCACCCTCATTATTACAGCTTAGTCCGCATTTATTTTTCATTTAATCATCACTTTATTGTTTGCAATATTGAAATCTTGAAACAAAATAAGAAAATAATAAACAATTAAGTTTTGAAACTGACATATTTTCTTTTAGCTGTGTTGCTGAATGTTTCATTTAATGCCCATTTTTTGTATTTTATTTATTGTTCAATTTCTTTGTTTTATATTCAAAAAGTACAAATTGAGCAAAAAAAAAACTACTTCGTATATGTACTTACTGAATCAACGCACAAGCACGATCTCAGTCAACCACTCGGATACCTGTCGGCCGGCACCAACATTTCAAGCGACAAAGAGGCCGGCTTTTGAGTCGATTCCTCTTTAACGATGAGGTTATGATCTGTACTTTAGGTCCAACGAATGGTTGGCAAATGTGGAATAAACTGGAGAAATAGAAGGAAACAGATTGAATTGAGTGTATACTCCAATGCGCTTAGAAAAGAGCTGACATGTTCATAAAACGATAAACAATCAAACACCATTGAAGGATGAGCTGAAACTTGTGGCTTACATGGCACAGCGCGTGTGTGCTTACCTGAGAAGACGCTGGTCTAGGTTCGAGTCCCAGTGGAGGAAAAAGGTTTTATTTCGGAAATAATGAATGGAAAAAAAGACCAGCACCAGAGAAATGAGGAGTCTGATGAGCGGTTTTGGTGAGCCGTGAAACAGCGCTGTTACTCCAGCCGTCCACTTCACGTGGCAGCAATTACAAGAAACGATTTTTCCCCAAAAAAAACAACTCAAAGGACCATAACGCCCCCACTTAACTGCATCCTTACTGGTCCGCCTAGGGGGTTCGCCAGTTCGACCTCAAAAAATAACGACTTTGAATCACATCGGTGCTGAGGCCAGTCAAATACTGGTATTGCTGCATTTGTGTGATTCAGGAGTTTTAAAGCATCTTTGGCGACTGTATGGAAACGTTGATTGATATTGCCTATTTGACAGTGTTCGAAGGATCTCTCCCTTGAACATGATAGTATCAACTGCGCGGCGCGTGTTTTTTAAGTCGTTTATGGTCTTGTTCTATTTTCTCTTAAATATTAGAAAAGTTGTGTGGCGACTAATTGTGCTTCCACACTGCATAGAACAAAATTGATAGAAACAAAAAAAAGATTTTTTTGATATTGAAATACACACTTTCAAATTGTGTGATGATTTTGAGGAAAACAGTGTTTACCTCAAATCCTAGTCAATAACTATGTTTGACCTCATGAGTGCACTTAAAGCTTTAAATATGAGCAAGAAAATTGGTCCTGATGGCATCCCTCCATTATTAAAAAAAACCGCAGACAATTGCAAGACCCTTGACTACTAGACTTGCCGATTACACTTAATATATTCTTTTGGAAATGGAGAAAGGAGGCCAGGTTGATGCTATCTTTAATGACGACAGCGTTGACCACGACCTGATTGTGCTTAAATTAAAAAAAGTATGGTGTACGTGGCATTTCGTTTAATTGGATTGAATCGTTTTTGCCAAAAAGAACGTAGTTTGTCAGTTGTGTGATGTTATTTCTCGTAAAATGCATGTTACCTCTGGAGTACCCCAAGTTAGTCATCTTAGCCAGTTCTACTTACTTTTTATTAATGACTTACCATTGCTCACAGGGTGCAGATATATTTTATATGCCGACGATCTTATTTTTTTTAATGTGAACAATACACTTGACTGTCTGTTAATCCAGCAATGCTTGAATACCTTTGTTAGCTGGTGTAAAATGCATGAAATAAAGCTAAATGTGGCAAAGTGCAATATAATTTCCACTTGAAGAAAAAATCTAGAATAAAGTTTGACCACGTATATCACTGACGGGCAAAAGTTAGTTCGAATAGTGGCAACAAAAGACTAAGGCATAATATTAGACAATCAACTAACTTTTAAACACCATATCGACAAAGTGAACTCTCAAAGTATGTGTGTGCTAGGTTTCGTTAAAGGAAGATCTAAATATGACGATCTCCATACCACAAAATCAATCAATTGCTCCTTGGTGCGTTTTTTGTTGGAATATTGCAGTGTCATTCGGTCTCCATTGTATGAAGTTTATATAAAAAGTCTTGAATCTGTCCAAAAGCAATTGCTGAAGTTTGACTTGAGACGTTCAGATGGAGCGGTGACCCTTTGATGTTGCGTTATTATTGTAATCGTTTATTGCTTATTAGTAATAATTATGTGCATTGTGCAGTCCTGTGAATCGTAGAGGATTGTCTAAAGCCTTATTTGCGTTCGATCTTTTAAAAGGAAACAGTGACTCGAGCTTTTTGTGTTCCAGGGTATCTCTAAATTCTAGTGTTCGTACTTTAAGGTATAACAATTTTAAAAGAGAGGGTCTCAAACACTTATAATGCATTTTAGGAACCTTTGAATTGGTGTGCCAAGACTTTGATATGAAAATAAGCAGAAAGAGTACCAAGTGTCGTGATACGCTTGCGCAACGAAATATATTTAATCTTTGTCGCGCTTAAGTATTAAATTAAAAATAAATTAAAATATAATTTTAAAAGATAGTAAAATGATAGTTATCATTTATTAAGGAATTGTAAAAACTTTTTAAGATCATTCTTTTTCAAAAACGGGAGGCGTAGCATTCAAAAAACCATAAAATGAGTTTACGTTGCTAATTTACAATCCATAACATTAAGTCGCCTTTTACAAACCGACGTTTTAATAAAATAATAGTTGGAACCTTAAAATCAAAATTTCATTGGGATTGGCTTTTGTTTTCCAACTGGAATTCGGGATCGTAGCGCAGACACACGAGCAAAATGTGTACTTTTTTTTACTTTTAAATTCATTTTTATTAATTATTAGCTTATATCAACTTACATACTAGACAAAAATGATTAAATCTAACTTAAAATTAACAGGATACTTATTCTAGATTATTGATCCTTATGCGGACGCCCTAAACTTAACTATATCTTATAATTATTGCCTTTCGGCCTAAAAACTATTTTACGAACTAATCTTACATAATTATGTTTTCATCGAGAAAATTGTTAAGAAAACTCGGAATCTTTAACAAATTTTATATTTTTATATAAAAAAACAAATTACAAACTACCTACTCTACTTACTTAAACTACTTAGCATATTCTAACTATAATTAGGCTTCTGAGCACTCGTTGCCTTGCGCAACAAGTGGTCAAAATCCCAATTGCTTTCCGAGCGCCTGGCAGTCGTCAACGTGCACACGCGCCGCCGTGAGCCGACTGAAGCCTTACAGCGTCAGTCAACTCCCGGAAGCACCACCACACGTTGGCGAGCCCGGCCTCTCCCAAAAACGCCCTAGCTGACTTAATCTAACTTATAAGCTAAGAGGATGTTACCTAGAGTAACGCACCGTCCTGGGAGGGCATGTTGACCCCTCCCCCCTCAACAAGCCACCAAAATTCGGCGAATTGCTTTTCCGTGTCGAATCTATCCCTCTCCGATATTGCGGTACTAAAACGGAGGAGCTCATGAGCATTGGCGACGTCCACGTCATGGAGGAGTCGCTTATCTCTCGCGCTGCGGTAGCGATGGTATAAGACCGGGATACCATCCCTCGTCTGTACCAGCCCTTTTGAATCAATATGGATAAATGCCTCTGGTGGGATAAAGCCTGACCGGAGCGTACTCTCTATGTACATTTCATTGGGGTAGTAAGCCCCAAATATCAGACTATTGTCGCTGGCCATCGCCCTTGCAACGTGCCTTCGAGTGACCTTAATGAGGAAATTGTCAATCCTATTCAACTGAGCCCCATCGTATAGGACCTTGTTGGGATAGTATTTTATATAGTTGGATTCGGGCGTTCGGAACAACCGGAGACAGGTCCTAAGACATTGTCTCTCCAAAACCCGAATCTTTTCCATATAACTAGGCGCTATATTAAACCACAATGGACAACCATAAGCGATGATCGGCCTTATAAGGGCCACGTAGCAAATGACCTTCACTCTAGAGTCAAGTTGACTGCTATGAAACAGTCTCCTTGTCAGAGCATAAGCCTTCTTGGCCCCAGCAAGACAAGCAACTATATGTCTATCGAAATACAGATACTGGTCAAGCCAGATACCTAGATATCTAACTACGCTTCTCACCGCCAATGGCTGCCCATTTTGTCCAATAATGGCCAATTTCTTCCAGTTTTTTCTGGTATCCCTAGAGGCCCCAGCCAATGGAGTTCTGAACAAGATTGTTTCCGTCTTCTGAAAGTTGATTTTCAACTTCCAGTCGTCGCAATATCGCTTAATTTGATCGAAGTCACGCTGCAAAAGGATATTAATGACCTCGATTTTAGGACCTGATCTGTATGCCACCAAATCGTCGGCATACGCTATAGCATGTCTGAGTGAACCAACCAGATCACTCGTGTAAATGTTAAACAGGATCGGAGAATTGACCGCCCCCTGCTGTAAACCGTTTTTAATTTCAAAGACTCTGCTCGAAGTCACGTTGCCACATTTGACAACGAACTTCTTTCCCATAAGCATATTATAAATTACATATAGCAAAGGTTTGTGCATCCCCCGGCTGGTCAACTTGTAGAAAAGTCCCTCTAACCATACGGTGTCGAAAGCCTTCTCAAAATCAACCAGACAAGCACCCGTGCATTGGTTCTTGCATTTATTCCACTGAATGTCGGAAACCAGTTCCGACGCGGCATGAATAGTGTCATGCCTCGCCCTGAAACCAAACTGGTTTTCAGGAATTATGTTATTGTCCTCGACCCACTTTAACAGGGCTCTATTGACAACCTTTTCGAAGACCTTGCTAATATTCGGAAGCAAGCTAATTGACCGGAGATTGGCAGGGTTCGTCCTATCTTTACCTTTTTTCGGGATAGGGTGTACCACAGCTATCTTCCAATGCGCCGGATAATGTGCATTATTCAGCGCATTGTTAAACAGCGTGGTGAAAATATCTACAGCCTCCAGAGGCAGGTGTCTCAATACGACGTTTGGGACACCATCCATCCCCGCCGACTTTTTATTCTTTAGTGACTCGAAGATGCACAGAAGATCATCCTTCGACACGAACAAGTGCGATGCATCTCGGCCATTGGCGACAACTGCATTAGCATGGTTTTCATCAGTGAATACGGTGAATCCGTTATTCTCAGATCGCCAATTCTCAAGTTCGGTGCGTAGATAGAAGTGACTCACCAGAGCCCTATTCTCGATGTCGTGGTTACGGCGAACAGGATTGTTCACCGTATACACGGCCTCGAAACAAGCGCCCAGCAAATCCACTTTCTCCTGTGGGTCCTCGACCACGAAACAATCGTCGTTTGAAGCGACACTTTCTGGACTTATTCCAGCAGTCAGTATTGTCTGTCTGTTCTCTGCTGTCTGGGAGATTCGAACACAAGGAATATCATTGTGATCTTTCCTCCTGAACAACTTATTTATCTGTGGGAACATATTCGGACTACAGGTTTTAATAGCCCGAATTTTATTGCCCCAATACAGACTTACAGATTTTCTGTAATTTTCTTTTATCAGCTGTTTCAGGATTCGGATCTCTGACTTCAGCATCCTTACCTCCGGGTCGTCGCGATCAGTAAATTGCCTGTACAGCCGTTTAAGCCTCGAGAGCAGTCTACTTTTCTGTCGGAATAGTGCGTCGATTGTAGGGTTTCTGTACTTTTCTGTCTGGTCGTCGTCGGAACGTCCTACCCGAGGAATAGTTCGTTCCATAGTTCGTTTGATGGCGTCGTCCATTTGCAATAAATGCCGATCAATGTCATCATTTGTCATGTTACTGTTTGTCGGTGGGTCGATCCCACTCGAACGTATATCTCGCTTTAACAATCTGGAGAAGCGCGACCATTGTGCCCTCCGATAATCGAATGAACACACTGCTTCGTACTCCTCCAGCAGCGTTTGCTCGTTCGGGATCCGTATTGCGGCGGCGAGTCCGTAGTGGTCACTATCGTACTCAAACGCACGTAAACAGTTCCGCGTGTATTGGTCTATGTTTGTCAGTTGAAGTCTTGCGTCCGTTAAGGCCAAGTCCAGGAAAGCACCACTTCTTGGGAAGGAAGAGATATCCGTCGCGTACAACTCGAGTTTGTACTCAATCATATTGAGGCGCCACCAGTCGTGAAACTGGTTGCCCCTGGGATTTGCAGTAACATTTCCCCATGCCGCATGTTTGGCATTAATATCTCCGGCCAAGAAGTAATAATTCTCCTCCGAGTTCAGCTGCAGACCACGAAAAAGTGTCTCGAGCTCTGTCATAAATTGGTTGGGTGGAGGTGCTGCAGGTGCGTAAAGCGACACCACATACATTCTCCTCCGGCTATGGAGAGGAATGCATATGATGCATGCTTCCAACAACTGGAACCTACGCACGTCCCCGCTATATATAACCCTATGGCGCAGGCCTTTTCGAATTAAGATTCCAACCCCACCACCTTGAGTGGAGTGAGGCCGGTCTCTTCTTATTACATGATAGTTTTTGTATCCCAATTTGTGCTTCTGATTTAGCTTAGTTTCGCTAACCAAAAGCACATCCGGGTTTTCGGTTTTCAACAAGTTGGCAAGTGACGTTCTTTTCTCGATCCTGACTAGTGAATTAACATTCACAGCAAGGATCTTTAAGTTTCCCTCATCCAGCGTAGCCATTAGATTTATGGCACACCAGACCCCACAAACAGCTCCGAATAGATAAAGTCAATTCGGGCCGCTTGTTCATTTAATGAGCAAAATGTGTACAATGTGTACAAATGATACAATCTGTTCCTATGGCGCATTGCCAATAATTTCACTTTTTTATGTGAAGTTATTGCCCACTTTGAGTGGGAAAGTAGTAGTAGGTTCGAGGTTGGATTAAATGAATTTGGCGCCCGAAATTGAGTGTACATACATATACTCGTACCCAACCTTGCAACTACTCCACATCCAACAGTGAACCCAAAGAATGGGCAGCATGCCCATACACATAGCATTGTTATTGGGAACCACTTGTGATATCCTACTATGAAGAGAAATTATTTCCCCCAAAAAAGTGAATAACTTCACCATAATGGGAGAGAAACTTTTACTAGCATAGATGTAAATATGCACAGAAAATATTTTGTTTTTTATAATTTAAGGCATTAACGGCCCATACAGGACCTAAAACCTAGCTTCTGGAACCATTTTTGTGGGCAGTTATATTGTTGACACGAGTAGAAGAGAACTTCAGTTCTACTGGGACGCTCAAGGCAAATTAGACTTTCGAAAGTAGTGGGGTAGTGGAAAAACTTTAAGTGTTACTATGTAGATTTAAATTTGGTACTACTTGGTCAATATTTTGACTCAATAACAACTGCGTCAACGTACAGATATTGTTTCTCTTAAATATTTGTAAACTACAAATTTATGTAATGAAGTGAACAAATGTCTACAAAAACCGATATAAACCAGCGCACCCACATGAGCGAAAAGCGTGTGACTGCATAATAGTGCTTCCTAAAAATAACATAAATATGTACAAGTATTATGTATATATGTACATTTTTCTGAATACGATGCTCTCTTTGTATGGAGATACAATTATGCTCGTCAAGCAAAAAATACCGAATGCTTTCTCCGCCATAAGCAAGAATGACGAATCACTCCGAAAACTAAGTTCGATTAAATATGTATTTCTGTTACCAAGTGTAGGTAAATGAAAAATTATCAAATTTAAACTTGTAAACAAACAAATACGACATGTCACACGATCTCAATTCTTAGATTCAAACAATACATTCATGAGCATTCATTGTATGCATGTATGTATGTGTCCCAAAACAAATCTCTTGCATGGTAACCACGTTCCACACGCAAAAATCGATTTGCAAAACAATGTAAAAATGTTTAACAATCGTCTAAATGCACAAAGTAGTCATCGAAACGTGGTGTCGGTACAATCATATTTATGTTGTTCATGTAAATAAGATAGGGGCATATTGATCTCTATTGTTTACTTATTGATCGTAAAATGATGCAAACTTGATTTTAGTTCGAACCTTGATTAATAAATTAAATAAGCGTGTTGCTAAGGCAGATAGCCAAAACGATCGTCGATATTTTTGAAACAAATTAACACTATCAAAGTATGATTTGATGTTTTTCTCGATCAATTACTGTGTTATGAATATCTAACTCGTTTCAACTGGATAAAAAAAAATAAAAGAATAAATAAAAATCATATAATTTTCTTCCTGTAGTAATATTCACTTATGCAAACAGTAGGTTAGTCTGTTTGCTCGAGAAAAACATTTGAACATCATATTATGGTATTCGAATCGTTTTAGAACCGACTTTACTTTTAAGAAGTTGTTTTTATCATTTTCACAAAAATAACTTACGTTTCGCTGGTTAACGTCAACAAAAAATTACCTTTTAGTGCAACACTAATTGAATTGTGTATGCGAATGTGGTTCATTTAGGTATTTATTTCGAATAAATAAATAAAGAACTTGAAGCAACATACGAGGCTTGTGCCTTAATTACACATGTCAAATGGTTCACGTGATGGAATTAGCATTTTGCTAATGTTTCTTAAAAAAGTTAATGTTATGACGAAACACGACACAACAGTAGAATGAGAACAAAATGAAATTGACAAAATGCAATACTAACAAAAATTTGTACACCATTTTCTAAGGGTATTATAGTTTTTACTTATAGTTTGTAATAGACCTCAATATTGCTCGAAGACCCTTAAAAGTAGCTATATTTGTGATTGATCAGTATCGAACGTTTTGGGGGAGGAATAGTAATAGAGTATGCAACAGTTTATCGTGTGTAACAGACGTAGCGAACCTACCTTCATAACAAAAAATAGTCAAGAAGTTTTAGATACAACTCTTGCCTAAGATTCAATCAATCAGACAATACTGAACTGGAAAGTCTCGGCGAAACACTCTTTAAGTGGCTACCGTTACATTCAATTCAATTCAGTTTAACTGATGATTCTCCCAGCCAACCAGTATTTTGAAATTATAGGAAAACTGACTGGCTCAAGTACAGAGAAGTACTTAAAAGTTCAATGAAGTTTGAACTCCTAAGTCCCCCCTGTAAGATCATTGAGCTTGACAAGAGGGTTATGGAACTCACCCTGGCCTTCAATAAGGCACTAACTTCTGCCAAAAAATCTCTTAATTCTTACAAAAAAGATCTGAGAAAAGCCAAACGCTCGTCATAGAGACTCTTTTGTGGAAAAATAGAAAAATCATCCGAAAAAAACTAGCAAACTTTGAAAATAAAGTGTCAAATATATCCCACTTTACCCTACCCAGTCTAATTTGTTCTGGTGCCAATCCATTTACTTCAAAATGGCAAATATTTCCATTGAGATTTTCTTTTATCAAAGAGCAACTAACAGTTTTCTATAATAGTAAAACAATACAAAAAAAACAATAAAAATCAATACAAATAATGAAGGAGGGGAGGAATCAAATAAATACATATTTATATTATTACTGAACAAAACTGATTGTGTTGACCTCCCCACTTGTTTTTTTTTTGTTTTTTTAGTATTCTGTGACAAAAGGTTTAAAAAAGTATTGATTGTTCATTTGAATTTAGAAACAAAACAAAAATATTTATTAAGTTGAACCCCATAAGCTGAACGGATAAAGAAAAAAGGATCAGATTCTATTTGTAACAAAACAAATCAATTGGTTCAAAAAAATAGATTATTTTTATTCAATACTAACATTTTATATCGATCCACCAACGATCCGTAACCTAGCCAAATATCGCTTTAAAAAACAAAATGACAATTGAAAAGCCATTTCGCTTTCCAAAGAAAGACAAATCCAAAGCGAATCGCTTTCGAGAATAGGAAAATATAAATCCGTGAAAAAATGCAAATTCGCTTCGACTGTAGAGAATTTTTTTTTTTTTTAGATTATTAATTTTTATTCAACTTTCACTTAATGCTATTTACAGTTTGTAGAGATAGATAGATAGATAGATAGATAGATTCTTTATTTTTTCATCATAAAGTTTACAAATTGGTATACTTAAGAATAAGGACATGGCAATACTGCCGTCTGCCTGAGATGACATTTCATAATATGATTTAAAAATAAAAGAAATAATAAAAAGCAAAAATTTTAAAATATAAAGAAAAGGAGAAAAAAAAGAAAAAAAATGTTTAACAAAAGATATGAAGAAATATTATTATATAAAACAATGCTATCAATTTTAACGTGATTTGAAACACAAAATATTATACAATTTGGTTAATTTGATTAGCTGTTTATACAAAATTTTATCAATTTTAACATGATTTGAAACCCAAGATAATACACAATTTGGTTAGAAATAGCTGTTTATACAATATTATCAATTTTAACGTGATTTGAAACACAAAAGAGATATTAGCAAATTTAGTATGATCAGCAACAAAACAATAAATAGTTAGGTATAAAATTTAGTCAAAACTGCAATAAGCGGGTAATCGACTAAGTTTAATATGTGAAACTGTTACGGTAAGAAAAAGCATGTTGGCAATATTTAAAGAGGCTGAGCCAGCCCATTGCTCCATTTAAAATTTCAAAAAGTTTGTCCAAAGATATAAAACTTTCCCGAAAATGCAACCGGCGAATTTCATGTAGAATAGGACAAGCAGCAACGAAATGGTATATATCTTCATTCACTCTTCCGTTACATAGATCACATAGCTGGGGCAAGTCTGATCGATGAGGTATAAAGTTCAAATTTAAAATTTCAACTCTTGCTCTAAAAATAATACTTATAACCGAGGCTGAAAATTCATTACTAAAGTAAGAGACTTCCGAGGGCAGTTCATGGTTTAAATGACTATAAATAGCTCTTGAAGTAGATGAAGATGCTCTGGAAAGGTTATCCAGAAACATTTTGTGATCCACCTTAGCAATCACATCAGAAAACTGAGCCTGCCAATCGGTCACATTAGTTTCTGTTAAGTTTAAACTTGTTTCGTAAGATAAAGCTAGTTCGTTCCAGTTTTTAAACGGGGAAGCATTCACTCGAAGTAATTTTCTTAAGATGATTTTTTGAAGACAAGTTTCACTTCTTTTCATCACTCTAGTAATGAAGTTCGCATTTGCCTTCAAATTTTGTATATATATAGGGACTATTCCTGACTCTACATATATGGCGTAGTTGGGTGTTGAGTTAGGCAAACGAAAAATCCTCTTAAAAAAGTTCCTTTGTACAGTTTCAAAAGCTTCGAAGTGTGTGTATCCGACGGGTTGGACGCCATATGCCATGCATGCATTTACTGCCGCGTTGAAAACTTTGTACTTGGACGTTAAATCAACATTTTGGTTCGAACAAAACTTTGGCCACATTATATTAAGAGCCAATTTAGCTTCGTTGCTTTTTTCTTTGGAGTGCTTTAGATAGCTTAAATTGTAGGTCAAGAGGACACCCAAATATTTAAACTCTTGTAAAACCTCAATGTGTGTATTGTTTAGAGACCATTTTTCTTCCGCTCGCCTTCTTGATTGTCTCTTTTCAAATATAACAATCTTAGTTTTTTGGGTATTAATTTGCAAGCCTCAAGACTCGCAAAATGAACTTAGACGGTTTATTTGCAATTGAACCGTGAAAGGATTATCAGCAAGCATAACTAGATCGTCCGCGTACAACAGGACTTTGATTATAATGTTAGCAAAATTAACTCCACCCGGAAGAAGCTCGCAGACATCATCTATGAACAGGGCAAATAATAATGGGCTGAGGATACAACCCTGAGGAACACCTGTAATTGTATCAAATCGATTTGAAAATGTGAAACCGTCCCATACCCTTGCATTTGTTGACGAAATAAGACTTGCATACACTACGAGAAACTTTCTTGACAAACCAATGCAAGAAAGTTTGTATATAAAAGCTTGTCTATTGACTTTATCGAATGCAGCTTTAAAATCAACAAAGCAAGTGTATAGTTTCTTTTTTCTATCTATAAATTGTTGAGCAATGCTTGAAATGGCCAAGATATAATCCATGGTTGAAAAACCTGGGCGGAAACCGGCTTGAAAGATGCTCAAAAGACTGTTATCCTCAATCCATTTTGAGAGCCTTTCATATAGGATTGCAGTGAAAGTTTTTCTTATTGAATTTAAAATTGAAATACCTCTATAATTTTCCGCAGCGTTAGCATCGCCTTTTTTAAAAATGGCAAAAATTACAGATTCGTTGAAACTGTTAGGGACACATCCATCATTGTACACTTTGTTATAGAAAGACACGAGGTAGTTTTTAAAATCAATAGTGCTGTTTTTATAAAACTCGACTGGTATGCCGTCTAGGCCAGGAGCCTTGCTGTTTTCCAATCTTTGGAGCGTTACTTCCAATTCGGGCAATGAGAATTCTAAATCCAGCTCGTTGACTTTAGTATCAGGTAGCGCGTAATCAAAGGTATGAAGGTCTTCATCAGCTGAGAGTAGAGTTTTAAAATGAGCTGCTAACGTCTCAGCTTCTAAAGAGAACTTCATACCCTGATTGCGCCCACCAAGATTGCGCACTGTCTCCCAAAATATCTTTGAGTTTGTGCAGTTTTCCAATTTCTTAGCCACGTTTTTTAAATAGGTGATTTTCTTAACTGAGCACATTTTTTTAAAATCATTATTAACGCGAAGATAGATGTTTTTGAAAAATTGAGAATTGGTCGTTCTAAACAGTTTTAAGTAAACGAACGAAAGTTTACGGAGATTTCTGCAATCCTTATCAAACCATACATTTTTAGCTACAAAAGTGTGTGTACTCTTCAACGCAAAAGGGGCTGCGGTCTTTATAACCCGTTCTATACTTTCACATACCACTTCAGACGAGACTGCGGATTGTTGGGCAGAGATAGTAAGTGCCGAGAAAGGAGGCTTCTATAGAGGGTTGCATTGTTCTCCGACCACTTCAGCTTATTAAAACTAGAAGGTGTAGCTTGCTGGTTTAACTCCTTTAGCTGAATTTTAATTACAATTGGAAAATGAGCCGAGTAGTTGACTAGTGCAACTTCAAAGTCATCGATAATGTTACAGTTTATATAAAAAAATTCAAAAATAATAAGTGTAAGATAATAAATCAGTGCCATTCAGTAACTTATATCTTTAGAGTTGAATGACCGCCAGAAATTTCGGCTCAAACTAGAAGAATAACTGACATGACGTGGGGTAATTTCAGTTGTAGTTTTTTCTGTTTTTTAAATCGTTGTTTAAAGAAACGTAATGTATAAAAATACAAAAAAATAAACGATATTAATAAGATAACAATCAAGATACTTATACAAAATAATCTTTTCGTATATCAAGTTCTTACTTTATAGACTAATTCTATGTCAGTCATGTTTAGAGTGAAAAGCCAGTTTGTGATTTTTTTCAAGAAAGAATGAAATTAGTAAGTTGTTCTAATTGAAATGGGCAGATTATTGAATACAATTGCCGATGTCATTAAATAAAAATTCATAAAATGTGTTTTGTGTGGAACTGGAGTATCAACAAGTGCCAGATTATTAACCCGTAAGTTGTATATTGAAGAGTTTCTAAATGGAATATTACCACTTTGTTTATAGAATTCTTTTAAAACTTTAAAAATATAGAGATGACGTAATGGTAGCAATCTTAAGTCACAAAAAAGAGGCAAGCTTCCAGTTCGTCGACTTTTTCCACAAATGATACGAAGTATATGCTTTTGGGCAATCAAGATTGGTCTAAGAGTGTTCATATAAGCACCTCCCCAACATACTATCCCATATTGCAATTTAGACTGAGTATGTCCGTAGTAGATCATTGCTAAAACTTTTTTTGAGCTGAATGGCTTTAACAGATACATCTTTCGAGTTATTAGATTCATATAAGTTTTGAGTGATTGAACATGAACTTTCCAGTTAAGATGATAACTCCTAAGTACTTAGAGTAATCAACAAGCTCAATTTGGAAACAGTTACGTGAGCACTGAGTTTGCTCTAGGGAGTTATTTCTTTTATATTTTATTTAGTGGAAAAATGCTTCAATCTCCCTAGGAAAATCCCCCGATAGCTTAAAACACATGATTTTAGTTTTATCACTAATGATCAATCTGTGGTACGCAAACCAAGCTCTAAGCAATTGTAAATCTTTCCTCGTGTTAGCAAAACATTCGAATATGAAGATTCGATATAAGTGAAAGCTATATCATCAAAGGCTCTACGATTTTCAGAAAAATTCTGGCATAAGAGTGAGTTAATGTAAATTAAGAATAGAGTCGGCCCAAAACAGAACCCTGAGGAACACCATTTTTCAACCTTAATACATTACTAAAAACCCCATTTACATACACACTTTGTTCCCTTCCGATCAAATACGATTTTAGCCATTCATAAAGTATTCCCCTAAACCCAGCATTGTATAGCTTGCTTAAAAGAATTTCATGATCGACCAAGTCAAATGCCTTAGTCATGTCATTAAACAATGCCATCGTAGATTGATCATCATTAATCCCCTTGTATAGATCACAACATACTTTTAGAATTGCATCTTCAGTAGATCTACCTGATCTGAAACCAAATTGATCATCAGAAAAAAAGTTAGTTTTTTCAAGAAATGGAAGCATTCTAGTTTTAACTAATTTTTCAAAAATGTTTGAAAACGTATAATCAGCTACGTTTTTTAAAAAGTGGAATAACTTCAGCTCTTTTCAAAGAATTGGGAAACTTTCCCAAACTAACACTTAAGTTAAAAATATAACATAAAATATCCACAATTTCCAAAGATATTTTTTTTAACAAAAGAGCAGATACAGTACAAGAATTTTTACTTTGCAAACTTTGAATTAATTTACCAATTTCTCCAGGCGAGAATTCGTCAAAACGAAAACTATTCCTTTGAGTTACAACTATTGTGAAGCGGCACAGGGGGTCTTACAGCTTCGGTAACATTAACAAAATAATTGTTAAAACTGTTTGCTATTAATTGCGGGTCAGAAGTAATATCATTATTGGTAAAGATATTAGAAATATTATTTGATTTAATTTGCTTTCCTAAAATACAATTTACTACTTTCCATTCATTTTTAGTATCAAGCGGTTGGTGTAATATGAATTTCGTGACTCAGTAGTTAGATTTTATAGTTATGTATATTAAATATACATACATAACTTTCGAACCCATTCGAATTAAAAAAAATATTCAATCCCGTAGCTTGCTCCGATCAATCGGAGGAATCTTCAAAGACAACAATTTCATTAAAGTTTTACAGTCTCAAGAACTTCTTGGTTGATTACAGGAGTAATGATAATGACCATCAACTTCAACCACTAATGAAATGAACATAAGAAAATTAACTTGACGATGGTGAAATATTTTCTGTTACCTACACCTCGTTCGAAAAAAAAACTTAATAAAGAACATTTATTTCATCAGATTGCGAGTAAAAAAAAGGATGAGTAATAAAAACAAAGTCTAAAGTCTTCAATGAGACTGCCAGTTTGTTTTTTTTATTTTGCATTATAGTGATGAGAATGCGGCGTTCGATTTGGGGTATTTTTAAAACATCTAGTTTTTTTTTTATTTACACGTATATTCGGCCGTGAGTACAATATATTTGTGAAAGAAAATATATGCGACAAAAAATACGTAGCTTGAATAACTTTGAGACAATATATAAACAAAAACAAATTTGAATCACAAAACACGAGTACATATTGTAATCAACATAAATCAATAAATATAATGGAAAGAATGAAAAGAACACATTTCGATATTTCTAACGGTTGCCATAAAACATTGAATTATCATGAATTAGAATGCGTTTGTGGTGAGAAATCGGCTCAGGCCGAGATCCATTGTCCTCTTAAATTTGTTTATGAATTCCTCGACTGAGCCTGTCCGGTGTCAATGTCAATATAACAGAAGATGCAGCACCAAACAAGGGAAGCGAGCCAGTAAAAAAGAGAATAAGATTCTGCTTAATCTGCAGATTTTAAAAGAAAGTAACTGGAAACAAAGCAAGCTCTTCGAAACAGCTTCGAACACCTATATATGTATATATATATTTTATTTTATTTTTTTATAAAAAAGGAAATCCAAATCCCAGACCACTCAGACTCCGTAACGGTCCATTGTACATTTGTACTACCAGGCAGAAATCCTCCTTTTGGTGTTGAGGCATGTGAATGGGTGGCGCATGTTGTTGTTCCCAATGGGGATTGAACCTGCACCGCACGGGTCACAAGCCAACACACTAACCTCTCCGTCCTACACCGTCGCCACCCTCGCTTAGAACACCTAGTCACCTTGTCAAATGGAAGGGGCCTACACTTTTACTTCGATTCCAAACGGCAAATTCGATTTCGATGTTTTTCTGACATTCGCATGGGGCTGTGAAAGCTTTACGCCTGGGGGGATTCGAAGCGGGGTCCCTCGGGTAGTAGTCCAACGCCCTAACTACTGAGCTATCGCAACGGAAATGAAAGGTTAACTAAGTTACAAAAATTGCAGCAACAGGCCGCCGACTCAGATGCTTTTCCAGAGGAATTCTTTAAATACGGAGGTGTTGTTTAAGTAGGGCACATAAACCATTCTGATTTGGCGAAGGAAACAGGTGCCAGTAGTAGACAATCAGGAAGAGAGATCTTATAGTGGGCTCCTTCGGAAAAATATTTGTTTGTCGGAGAGTTGGTCGTGTGTTCGATTTAGAAAAGGTTACACCCCAAGAATGACTATAAAGTCTTTCTAAAAAGACAGAGGAGACTTTATATAAGACTCTCATCATCCCAGTCCTACTTAATAGCGCATGAGCATGAACTTTGTCAAAAGCATATGAAAATCTCTTCATTTGCTTTGAGAATTTTTTTCCCGTGCTTTTCGGTTTAGTTTGCAACGGAGAGTGGGGAAGATGATTCAACGACTAACTAAACGAGCTCTACGACCAAATTGACACATAGATAGTATGGACAGAACACTACCGCACCAGCCAGGCGAGTCTTAGAGTCCACCCCGGCGTAAAAACGTAGCAGATTCCACAAGAGAAGAAAAATCTCAACCAGCTTGGTATATGCGTCTGCAGGCAGCTTCATATATAGCTTAAAACCGATCAGTCTCGAGAGTCTTGTTGGTTGAAGATCTGGTTCACCCGGGCATCAAAAGTAAGTAGAGGGTGTTCAACAACATTTGTTGGCATATAACTTTTCATGGACTAATTGAGTGAGCTCTAAGGCTCAGTAGTTATGCGTTGGACTTCTGATCGAGAGGTCTTAAGCTAACCGGTTCCAGTAACACTAATGTTTTTTTTCCTCTGCCCAAATTTTGCAAAACTTCTCAATTTTGTCATAACAAGTTCAGGTTTTCTCCATTCGTGCCAAAAATGCAACTAAGGACAAACAAATGTTCGGAGAAGCTAGATTTTTGGTCCTTGTATGGCCGTTTATATCTGATACATTTTTTTAATTGAGCTGAAAAAACTTGTTCCTATTTGATCTTTGGTACACCAAAAATATTCCATTAAAAATAATAATAGAATAAAATAACTATTCATTCAATTAACTTACCACTTAAACAATATTCCAAATAAAATAAATTGATGCGATTTCTAAATTCATGCAGGATAAAATACAAAGATTTTCGTTGGTATTATCGTCAATTACATTTTTTTTAATTGAATGCGATTCACAATTGCATCAGTAATCAATTTATTAATTGACACTCGCAATAGGATTGTATGAGTCAAATTTAGAATACCCTTAAAATAGGGTATTCAAACATAGGGACGCGCTACAGTCTGCTTGGACGAACTGTTGGATACCCTATTCTTATTCCTATCTCTAATAAATGGGCGTGACAAAAGTCAAAGTATGGTTGAATTGCTAAGAACGCTCTACATATTTTATTATATAACATTTAAAGGTGGGCGGATTTTAGAAATTTTATCTACCGAGCACTTTTAAGAGTCAAAGATCATATTTAAAAAATTTCAGGTTTCTAGCTCAAAATTCAATATTTTCGATAAATTTGTTTTTTTCAAACATTCTTAAACTTGATTATTTCGGACCCCTAGAGAGTATATGGTTAAAATTTCAGCTCTCTAGGTCCAGTTTAAATTCCTATTTTTTTTTCCGGCAGACGGACGGACGGACATGGCTAGATCGACATTACTATCGATGCTGATCACAAATATAGTAACTTTTAGGGGCCTACGGGCAATATAAAGGTATGTTACAAACTTCGAGTCAAAATTAATATACCCTTAGAATAGGGTATAAAAAAGTACAGTTGCGAGAAAATAATAGCAGTAAGCAACTTTTTTTTGTATAATCATAAGCCAGATATTTGTTTGACTTTGACTCTAATACTTTGCTTTGTCATGTTGTAATGGATCCCGGCGTCCACCCAATACAGAATTCACTACGGAAACTCCGGAGATATTAATGCCAAACATGCGGCATGGGGAAATGTTACTGCAAATCCCAGGGGCAACCAGTTTCACGACTGGTGGCGCCTCAATATGATTGAGTACAACCTCGAGTTGTACGCGACGGATATCCCTTCTTTCCCAAGAAGCGGTGCTTTCCTGGACTTGGCCTTAACGGACGCAAGACTTCAACTGACGAACATAGATCAAAACACGCGGAACTGTTTGCGTGCGTTTGAGTACGATAGTGACCACTACGGACTCGCCGCCGCAATACGGATCCCGAACGAGCAAACGCTGCTGGAGGAGTACGAAGCAGTGTGTTCATTCGATTATCGGAGGGCACAATGGTCGCGCTTCTCCAGATTTTTAAAGCGAGATATACGTTCGAGTGGGATCGACCCACCGACAAACAGTAACATGACAAATGATGACATTGATCGGCATTTATTGCAAATGGACGACGCCATCAAACGAACTATGGAACGAACTATTCCTCGGGTAGGACGTTCCGACGACGACCAGACAGAAAAGTACAGAAACCCTACAATCGACGCACTATACCGACAGAAAAGTAGACTGCTCTCGAGGCTTAAACGGCTGTACAGACAATTTGCTGGCCCCAACGACCCGGAGGTTAGGATGCTGAAGTCAGAGATCCGAATCCTGAAACAGCTGATTAAAGAAAATTACAGAAAATCTGTAAGTCTGTATTGGGGCAATAAAATTCGGGCTATTAAAACCTGTAGTCCGAATATGTTCCCACAGATAAATAAGTTGTTCAGGAGGAAAGATCACAATGATATTCCTTCTGTTCGAATCTCCCAGACAGCAGAGAACAGACAGACAGTACTGACTGCTGGAATAAGTCCAGAAAGTGTCGCTTCAAACGACGATTTTTTCGTGGTCGAGGACCCACAGGAGAAAGTGGATTTGCTGGGCGCTTGTTTCGAGGCCGTGTATACGGTGAACAATCCTGTTCGCCGTAACCACGACATTGAGAATAGGGCTCTGGTGAGCCACTTCTATCTGCGCACCGAACTTGAGAATTGGCGATCTGAGAATAACGGATTCACCGTGTTCACTGATGAAAACCATGCTAATGCAGTTGTCGCCAATGGCCGATATGCATCGCACTTGTTCGTGTCGAAGGATGATCTTCTGTGCATCTTCGAGTCACTAAAGAATAAAAAGTCGGCGGGGATGGATGGTGTTCCAAACGTCGTATTGAGACACCTGCCTCTGGAGGCTGTAGATATTTTCACCACGCTGTTTAACAATGCGCTGAATAATGCACATTATCCGGCGCATTGGAAGGTAGCTGTGGTACACCCTATCCCGAAAAAATGTAAAGATAGGACGAACCCTGCCAATCTCCGGTCAATTAGCTTGCTTCCGAATATTAGCAAGGTCTTTGAAAAGGTTGTCAATAGAGCTCTGTTAAAGTGGGTCGAGGACAATAACATAATTCCGGACAACCAGTTTGGTTTCAGGGCGAGGCATGACACTATTCATGCCGCGTCGAAACTGGTTTCCGACATTCAGTGGAATAAATGCAAGAACCAATGCACGGGTGCTTGTCTGGTTGATTTTGAGAAGGCTTTCGACACCGTATGGTTAGAGGGACTTTTCTACAAGTTGACCAGGCGGGGGATGCACAAACCTTTGCTATATGTAATTTATAATATGCTTATGGGAAAGAAGTTCGTTGTCAAATGTGGCAACGTGACTTCGAGCAGAGTCTTTGAAATTAAAAACGGTTTACAGCAGGGGGCGGTCAATTCTCCGATCCTGTTTAACATTTACACGAGTGATCTGGTGGGTTCACTCAGACATGCTATAGCGTATGCCGACGATTTGGTGGCATACAGATCAGGTCCTAAAATCGAGGTCATTAATATCCTTTTGCAGCGTGACTTTGATCAAATTAAGCGATATTGCGACGACTGGAAGTTGAAAATCAACTTTCAGAAGACGGAAACAATCTTGTTCAGAACTCCATTGGCTGGGGCCTCTAGGGATACCAGAAAAAACTGGAAAAAATTGGCCATTATTGGACAAAATGGGCAGCCATTGGCGGTGAGAAGCGCAGTTAGATATCTAGGTATCTGGCTTGACCAGTATCTATATTTCGATAGACATATAGTTGCTTGTCTTGCTGGGGCCAAGAAGGCTTATGCTCTGACAAGGAGACTGTTTCATAGCAGTCAACTTGACTCCAGAGTGAAGGTCATTTGCTACGTGGCCCTTATAAGGCCGATCATCGCTTATGGTTGTCCATTATGGTTTAATATAGCGCCTAGCTATATGGAAAAGATTCGGGTGTTGGAGAGACAATGTCTTAGGACCTGTCTCCGGTTGTTCCGAACGCCTGAATCCAACTATATAAAATACTATCCCAACAAGGTCCTATACGATGGGGCTCAGTTGAATAGGATTGACAATTTCCTCATTAAGGTGACTCGAAGGCACGTTGCAAGGGCGATGGCCAGCGACAATAGTCTGATCTTTGGGGCTTACTACCCCAATGAAATGTACATTGAGAGTACACTCCGGTCTGGCTTTATCCCGCCAGAGGCATTTATCCATATTGATGCAAAAGGGCTGGTACAGACGAGGGATGGTATCCCGGTATTATACCACCGCTACCGCAGTGCGAGAGATAAGCGGCTCATCCGCGGCGAGGACGTCGCCAATGCTCATGAGCTCCTCCGTTTTAGTACCGCAATAGCGGAGAGGGATAAATTCGATACAGAAAAGCAATTTGCCGAATTTTGGTGGCTTTTTGAGGGTGGAGGGTTCAACATGCCCTCCCAAGACGGTGCGTTACTCTAGGTAACATCCTCTTAGTTTGTAAGATAGATTAAGTTAGCTAGGGCGTTTCTGGGAGGGGCCGGGCTCGCCAACTTGTGGTGGTGCTTCCGGGAGGTGATTGATTCTGTAAGGCATCAGTCAGCTCACGGCGGCGCGTGTGCACGTTGACGACTGCCAGGCGCTCGGAAAGTAATTGGGAATTTGACCACTTGTTTCGTAATGCAACGAGTGCTCAGAATCCTAATTATAGTTAGAATATGTTAAGTAGTTTAAGTAAGTAGAGTAGGTAGTTTGTAATTTGTAATTTGTTTTTTTATATAAAAATATAAAATTTGATAAAGATGCCGAGTTTTCTTAAAAATTTTCTCGATGAAAACATAATATGTAAGATTAGTTCGTAAAATAGTTTTTAGGCCGAAAGGCAATAATTATAAGATAGAGTTAAGTTTAGGGCGTCCGCATAAGGATCAATAATCTAGAATAAGTATCCTGTTAATTTTAAGTTAGATTTACTCATTTTTGTCTAGTATATAAGTTGATATAAGCTAATAATTAATAAAAATGAATTTAAAAGTCAAAAAAAAGTCACTACGGAAACTAAAAAAATATGGTGAAGCTAATACCATCGTTTGGTTTGGTTTTCCTTCAATTCTGTTGGTTCAAATATTGAATTACGAATTACGCCGAAGACGAATTGCAACCAAAATGGGGTTTCCAGCAGGACAACGAACCCAAACAAACTAGAAGAATAGCTAAGCAGTGTTTTCGGTGTAATGTTATTGTGGTCATGGAGTGGTCTGCTCAATGTTCTGATCTAAATCCTATTGAAAATCTATTGGCCGAGATACATATGATGAATTTTTAAAAATCACTATTTGAATAATTTTATATTTGTGGTAAATTATTGATTTCTTAGTTACTGCTATTTTTTTTACTCGCAGCTGTGTGTACTTACCTTCTCGTTGGGTGTGGGTCTACTCGTGGATTTTTTTGGCGAAATATTACTTCGTCATGAACATTTCGTAATTTGTTGTCTTGCATTTGAACTATTTCGCATTTAATTTATTCCCAATAATTGTTTAGAAAGATCTTATTTCACTATGTTATCGTTTCGCCAAAACTTCATAACGCATTTGTTATCTCTCAATTTTTATCATGCGTTTTAATTTGTTCGCGTTTTGCTATTTCACATTTTATTATTTCACGAGAAATCGATTAATATGTAAAAGATGGTAAGATAAAACACTTTAAAAGCTTAGTAATACTATGGAAAATAATGAAAAGCAAAACAATGTATTCTTTGAAAAAAAAAATCGAATTCCCATTTGCTATTTTTAGAATTAAACTTAGATTTATTAACAAAGGAAAAACCGTTAACACTAAGCTAACCCTTTGTATCTTAATGATTTAAATAAGAAACAAAGGTTTTTCCCCAAGTGTCATTTTGCCAATTACATAAACGGTAATTACCAGTTAGCGAAACAAATTCTTTCACAACAAAAAATTGCAGGCTAATCATAAGCACAATAGAAACGCGCGAAAAAAACATTGCAAAATGATCACGTTGCAAGATAAATCAAAGACCGCATGCTAGTTCGCGAAACAACTATTGCGAAATAAACAAAATTTATTTCGATAAATGCGAAGTAAGATTTGTAAAATGAGTTTTGGCGAATAGACAGGTACCCCTTCTCGTTGTATGTTTCGGCAAATCAGTAAAACTTACCTGAAAAAAAAAAAAAATTATTTAGTTCAAAATGATAAAAAAATATTAATTTTATTGTATTTTTAAATAATATTACCTGCAATATATTTAGAAAAGTAATTTAATACTTTTATAAAAATAGCTAAGCAAAACTTCGTCGCATTTTGTTCACCCTTCTATCTGACAAATTTGTTTTCACACAGCGACATATTTTAATAATTTAAGGATCCATATAGGATTCCCCAACGACAATTAACAGTTTTTAGTGGTGGTGTGGCACAGAGGGTCTAGGGGGACACCTATGTATGCGATGAGAAATGTATTTCCTATCGTCAGAAAATAGATAAAATTAAATTTCATTTTGAAAGTAATTGAAATGGAATTAAATATTCATAGAACCAAGTTGAGAACACTGAAAATTCCTACACACGTAGGCAACGAATTTTAACAAAAGACTTTCAAAACAATTACGCATGACAAATTGTCAAAGAACCCATAACAATGTCATCAAACATTTAATAATTCGCTTCAAGAGAATGATGATCATATTGAGGGATAAAGTCCAATTAAAAATTAATGGCTAAGTCAACAACATAACTTGGTTGCATTGTCGGTTTTCTGAGGGCACCTACGCATACATAAAAGATCATCGTTTTGTCAAAAGTCATGAGAACGAACGTTCTGAAGATACTTTTGGAATTAAAATAAATATTTTAGCAGAAGTTACGTTTTTAAAGTCTGCGTCACATCATCGTTAGTAATTTGAATGAGTTTCAAAAAATAAGTCCACAAATTTTCCATGCCAACTAAACTGCGACAGCAAACTTTTCCTATTAAAACAAACAAAAATGTTTCAGTTTACAATGGTTGTAGCGTGCCACCCCAGTGTCGTATAGCTAGGGGTTTGCCAGGAGGACGGTTGCCAGTGGCGCAACTCTAGGTACTCAAAATTAAAACGTGATGCTAACTCACATCACGAAAAGCACCCCACAGATTAAGAATGATGCTTACTAAACACACAAAATTTGAGCCGAACCCCAAATAAAAGTTTAAAAAAAATGTATGCATAAATAAAATTATATTTTCAAAGTTATGCACCAACCACTGAGCAGCAAGACTACTGAGCGAAGGATTTGAGGTTCACAGTCCATTATGAACACATTAGATTGAGCGAAATTGGACATCAAATATTTCAGTGGATGTGAAGGTAAAAATATTGTTTTGTGTATTTTATTATGAAATTTATCCAAAAAGGGTTAATTTTTGATTATTTGTGTACATTTTAGTCGAAAGTCGGCTCAAAGTTTAATGTTAAGCCGTATAAATAATAAATTCAATTTAAAATAAAATTCGTAGTATTTTTTTCTTTAATTTTTTTTAATTACATTTGATTTCTTTAATTGACATAATGACCGAGTAGACGTGTGTCATAATAGCTCTATCCGAATTTCTATTATTTCATAAAAACAGAAGTGCCCAGTGGTTTTTTTCAAGTTCTCAGTATTTATTTCACTCAATTAGTGTATAGTCTCATACATAAGTGTTGCACCCAGTGAATTGAATATAATTACCAAGTAAAAAAAAAAAAAAAAAAAAAAATAAAAACAATACCTATTTCCCCTTGTGCTTTGTGTCACTGATTTTTGGTATACATAAATTACGTGCTACTCTCTTTAACAACAACAAAATATCATGTCTAGGCCATCTCAAAAAAAAGAGAAACCCGTAGCCACGTATACTCCGGATCGCCCTAACGCTACTGTTACAAGTAGTCATGGTAAACCTACGCCACCAACGAAATGGAATAGTGATATCGCAAAGCAGTTTGAAATGCTTGAAAGTAGTCTGATCGATAAATTTAACCAGCTTTTACATGACACCGAAAAGCGCTTAACTAAAGGAATGGATGATTTGGTCCGCTCTCTTTGTTCGCGTATACTTAACTGCGAGAATGAGATAACCGTCTTAAAAGAACGAAACAAAGTTTTGTGCACAGAACTCTCTGACGTACCCAACGGTCGTTTGATATTATTGTGCGTGGTGTGCCATATACTTCCCAAGAAAGTCCGCAGCGTATTATCAGAAACATTGCAGCAGCAATTAAGCATCCACTCCCTACTCACATTGAAGCTTTTCGGCCGAAGAAGGAACACACGGACTGTCCCATCATCGTTCGTCTATCATGCCAAGCAGAAAAAAAAGCTTTCTTATCAGCTTTCTACGCAACCAAAGGGTTAAAGCTTTCCGCAATAGAAGGTTTTTCTGCCGATTCAGCTGTGTACATCAATGAGAGTTTGACGATGGAAAACAATTCTCTTCTTAGTGCAGCGCTTAAACTGAGACGATTAAATAAGATCAATACAGTGAAGACTACGAACGGTTTTGTTTATATTCGGAAACGTTCGACCGATCCAGAGGCGAAGATTGACAACCTCAACCAACTAATGCTGCTGGATTCTCCCCATGAATCGACACTTCTCGCTGCTTCCCAGCCTCCTGAGCTTTCAAACACTTAATGAATACAAATTGATGGTCATGATTCTCAATAATTTATCTGCTCTAAAATGTTTATTGTTATTTTTTCTTAAAATCATTCAAATCATCCTAATTCTAATGTTAATCTTAGTTCTTATATGCTCTTCTTTTATTATTATTTCTTTTTTCTATTTTTCCTCTCCTTTTTCCCTTTCCTTCAGTAGTGCCTACAGTGTGAAGGTTAGATGTAAAAAAAACACGTCCTTTAAGTTCTGTGACAGGCAGCCGCTGATGTATTTCTCGCGATCATGAATGTGATTAATTACACGTGTCTGGATAGGGCTAGAACTCTTCTAAAGATTATAAGCAAGCGTAGTAGCGGTCTAAGTGTTTGTACGTTGAATGCAAGGAGTATCAAAAACAAAATACATGAAATTCGACACATATTCTCGGAAGTTCCAGTACATGCAATATTCGTCAGCGAAACCTGGTTGAATGAAAGTGTTCCATCTTCATTTTTTTTCGATTCCGGGTTTTCAAGTTCACTGCAATAATAGAAAAAAACAGGCAAGGAGGAGGTGTTGCTATATATGTGCGTGAAGGTTCCAAAGTTAGGAATCTCTATTCTTCTAAAGACCAGGCAATTGAGTTTTTATGTATTGAATTGTGCTCAGGTATCGACAAATGTGCACTCGTATGTGTCTATACAAACCAGTTCAGTCTCGTAAATGCAGAAGAATTCTATAATGTAATGTCTCAAATCACACAGCGCTACAGTAATGTTATAGTTGGGGGTGACTTTAATGTAAATCTAGTGAATAATACTAGCTCTGTGACTGATTTTCTTCACTTTCTCCAAACAATTTACCTTAATGTTTCGAACTCATATCCAACTTACTTCCGTGCAGCTAATCCATCAATGTTGGATCTAATCCTAGTTACTGAGACTAATCAAATAATTTCTATTGACCAAATTTCCCCGCCAAGTATTTTAGACCATGATATACTTGTTGTAAACTATTCGTTTTCATTTGATATAGGTAGCCACCTATCGAGATTTCAGGCGCATAAATATGGGCAGTCTTATTCAAGAGTGCTCTGAAATGCCCTGGAGTGATATATTTTATAGTGCCAACGTAGATCAACAGGTTGAAATTCTATCCGGATCACTAAATAACCTTTTCGAGAGACATGTCCCGCTTCGCACTATAAATAAATCAAGAGATCTCAGTCCATGGTTTACTCCAAGTTTACGGCGGCTAATCTCAGAACGTGAGTACCTTTTTGCTCGCTACAAACGCTTAAAAACTAGCGAAGCTCGTTCTTTGTATAAGATTGCTCGTAACAAAGTTAATTTAGCGGTTCGAAGTGCTAAGCGAACCTACAAGAATCTTTCTTCGCGAACGTTGTGGCGAAATATACGTCAGCTAGCGATTCATACAACTCCCGATGGCCAGTGCAATGCAACCCCCAATGAAATTAATTCGTTTTTTGTCTGCAGTAACTCTACTCAAAATAATGTAGCAAGTGATAATAATATCACAACTTCGCAGTCTGAATCCAACACATTTAGGAATTTTAGTTTTCGATGTATTGACCTAAATGAACTCACTTTGTGTGTTAATTCCATTAAAAGTCATGCTGTTGGTCCTGACCAAATTTCTCCTCGTTTCTTTAAATTAATTTATCCACATCTATATATTTAAATATGTTCTCTTTATCGTGAATACTTGTTTAACAAGTTCCTTTTTCCCATCACAATGGAAGGAGGCTACAGTTATACCTATACCCAAAATATGTTCTCCTGATTCTCCTAGTGATTTCCGTCCAATATCTCTTTTTATGTTTTTTATCCAAGGTTTTGGAAAAATTAATGTACTTGCAAGTAGTTAAATATGTTGAGGAATAGAATCTTATCTCTAGCTGGCAAGCAGGATTTCGCACACATCACAGCTGTGAAACTGCTATGCTGAAAGTAACTACTGATATAAGAACGGCCTTAGACAATGACGATTTTACTGCTCTCGTTCTACTGGATTTTTCCAAAGCTTTTGACAGAGTAAACCACCACCTCCTGCTTAGAAAACTGAGTTTTTTCTTCAATTTTAGCTCCACAGCTATACGTTTTATACAAAGTTTCTTATCTGGTCGCATGCAACGTGTTAAATTAAAGATTCTTTGTCTGATCAATTGTCAGTCCCTCAAGGAGTACCCCAAGGATCAATTCTTGGTCCATTATTATTTAGTTTATTTATAAATGACATCTCATCTTCCATTAGTTCTTCCTTCCATCTATATGCGGACGATGTCGAACTTTATCTAAGCAGACCTATTGGGCTGATCGAAGACTGCATAGAAAGGATTAATTGTGATCTCGATAATATTGCACGGTGGTCAGAAACAAACCTATTAACTTTAAACCCTAGCAAATCGCAAGCTATTTATTTTTTTAATAGGAGTTTTCGCTCTAGTGAGGTTCCACCCATAACACTCAACGGATCTCAGCTACACGTTGCAGATAAGGTTAAGAGTCTCGGCATAGTTATAGACTCATCAATGCAATGCTGTGATTTTGTCAAAGCGATGCTCTGTAAGGTCTATGGCGGTCTGCGAACCCTAAGACCTACGGCAGACTTCATCTCATCTGAGGTTCGTCTTAAACTTTTTAAAACACTGCTTTTACCCATTTTCACGTATGGACGATGTATCTTCCCTAAACTAGATAGCACTTGTGCCCGTAGAGTTGAGGTGGCTTTTAATGATTGCACCCGATTTGTTCTTAATCTAAGAAGGTCCGATCACATATCGCCTTATATAGATACTTTATTGGGATGCTCTTTAAACACCTATCTAAAAAGACGTGCGATGACTTTCCTTTTTAAACTTCTAAGAAGTAGCTGTCCAACCTACTTACGCGAACTTTTTAACTTCACGACATCTCCGCGAAATCTCGACATCGTTATACCAAGATTTCACAGGTTGGTGATGGAAAGATCTTTCCCTGTCCAGAGTATTAGGCTATGGAATAGCCTTGATAATCGTGTTCAAGCGATACAGTCTGTCTCGGAATTTAAACGACGTGTAACACAATGTTTATAACTTTTGTTTTTTTTTTTTTTTTTTTTTTCATACTAATGGCTAAACTACTCTCCCCTCTCTTTTTGTCCTTTCTTCTTCCCCTATCTCCTAACCTATTCCTATTGTCCGTCTTCTAAATGTTGCCTAATCAAAAAACTAAAAGGCTAATTTCATTTGCAAATCATGTTTCTATTTAAAGTAGCATAATTAATCCGTTGTATTTTTGTTTAGCATTTATAAACAAACTAGTGTAATGATTATTGTTTCATGATGATACCTCTTTTTATATGTACAAATATTATATTCATTTTTTACTGTACTACATACGATATTAATCGTGCGTACATTGACCTTAAATAAATTGAAATTGAAATGGAAACATGAGATATGGCCATGGGTCATATAGGAAGGTCGAATTGAAATTGAGTTGAAACTAGATTAATTGAACGGACTCTGTGCTGAATGCCTAGTGTTTATGCTGTAGCATGATAAATAATTTCACGGTTTATTTATGGCAACCTCTATTATGACAAGTACTGTTATCTGTTGACTGATGGCGACTGAGAACCTGCATGTGAGGCCGAACGCCGGTCGGGGTATAAGTCGAAGAGATGTCCAAGCTTTAAACTCTTTTACACGAGAAGCTGGACACCCGAGTACTATTATCAAGGCTCCTCCCTAATTAAAACGTATTTTGAATTGCGTTCTTAGTGGCGACAAAAATCCCATGAAATGCACACATTTTTACGCTCACAGAAGTCTATCCCGCTTCTATTTGCGTTTCAATTCGAATTCAATCCGGCTTTAAACCAGATTGAACCATTTTTAACTGACTAGAAGGTGACAATTATTAGCACTGAATGATGCTATTTTCTAAATGAATTTTTTACAAATTGAGGTTAAATACGAAGTTTTTAAAACACTTTTTTTTTTTGCACTTCTAAGTTATTTTAAAGGTAAATATTTGTGAAAACGTTGTTTTTAGGACTATATCTGCGTGTTGAAAAGAAACTCGTTTTCCCCTAAAGGACATCAACCCAAAAACTACTTGTTAAGTACAATTTCCCGTTCAGTCAGATAATCAAAACCATTAATAAATAGGAAATTACGATACTCTCCCGTAGGTTTTATTACAGGAAAAACCCCTTTAGCGTAAGCAAATTATATAAAAAAAAAAGCAAACTTCATCAATTGTTAAATAATTCACCTTTGGTTTGGCGCTTGTCAAATTTTCATGCGGAATGTTCTCCTTGTAAGAAGACGTAAGTTAACGAAAACCTGACGAAGCCGAGCATAATCCCATTATGGTCATGTTATACTATTTGCATGAATAGACAAAAAAAGTGTACAAGGTATAATTTGCCTAAGAATACGGATATGGCTGTTCTGCCGTCTGCCGACATACAGTGTCTGTACGAAGGATCTTGGAATTCCTCATTGTAATTTTGGGTCGCTTGTTAGTCTATTTAATGCTTTATCAAATTCAACCAACGCTATTTGTAAATTCTTTAACCTGTTGCAATGTTTTTCTATTATGATCCTTACACTTCGGATACCATCTGTGTCTTTCACTTTTCTTAGACAAATCCGCACTAGTTATCAGATACCCGTATTATTTTCCGCAATCAAAGGATCAACGATCTACCCACACGGTGTGCGTGACATCAGTTTTACTAGGACGGCAATTATCATAGTTTCGGGAAACAAGATATCATACCCCTTTGACATATCAGTCAATATTAAAGGAACCAAGCACGCACTTGACATTGAAGAAAACTAAGTTTCATAACTCCCGAGCATGTGACTGTAATTTATGGCACGCTTGTCTGACTTTTAACCAACACTCTTCCTTATTCATTACTAATTTGTCTTATAAAAGTGCCTTCTCTTCACAAAATCGATTAGAATGTCACACGCCATGATGGCATACATCGTAGCATTTATGTATATAACAGGACTACGGATAGTTAATCACTCATAAGATGATATCATAAATGTTTTTTGAGCGGGGAGTAGGTATTAGGGACTGCAAATTAAATTTCCTTAAAAAAGGGTTGATATAATTAATGTGATCTCATGGCTTTAGGAACTTTTTTATTTATGTGCAGCGAAGTTTTACTCTTGGGGAATCAAGCAATTCCTAAAGTGACCCACATAATCGAAGGTTATTCATGAATTGTTTGAGAAGAAAATGTGAGAGCTCTATATAGGCTGGACAGGAGAAAGTGTCGAGAAGCAGGAGAAGAAGGCGATTTATTAAAAGTTTCGCTTTTCCGTCGTCTTCCACAATATTATAAAGTTTAACAAAAGTTTTGGATCTCTCATAACAAACGTAAGTACAAGAGAAAACTCTTACGAACTATTTTATAAAACATGAACTCTGGTCTCTGTTGTCATTTTTGCATGAAGTGTGTAGTTGCAGAAATTTGCTAAAAAAATATTATTATGTTAAATTTAATTTTCTAAAGCTTACATACAAAAGTGCACATACGAGTATGTTGAAAGAAAAAATTGCATACGGTAACGTGTTTAGTGGTCGACCACTTTAGCCTATTTTTTTTATGGAATAGTATTTTTAACAATTAGCAATTTTTCTAATCTGAAGATGCTTATTCTAACAGAAACATGTCCTACACATCTTCACAAAAACTTAAAATTATGGCACTAAAGGGATTTTTTTATATCCCTATAATGTAATAGCTACATAGCGCGAGAGTTAAGGAAATTAGGGTAAAAGAATAGGGAGAGATGCCGATGCACGTTGGATTTGAATGGCTTTCAAGATTCGTATTGTACGGCTAAGGAAAGATTCCTTGCATTTCTTTGTACTTCCGAATACAGGCTTAAGAGTGAACTGATGCGCATTCCTTGCACAGCGGGTATTGCGGTTGAAATGTTAAAGGCGTGGAATGCAACTGGCTATTTCGTTTGAGTACTAATGGTGGAAAGAACGATAAAATAGTCAAGCGATCTAGCAATGTTACGGTCGCCAATGACTTTTATCGCGCGTTTTTGGATCCTGTCAAAAGGCTCCAAATAATTTGTTGGCGTAGCAGACCATAGGAACATTTTACTCAAGATTCGGGCGGACAAATGCCTTATAAATAGTAGCCAAATCAGAGGGGGTGAAATATTTCTTGCATCGCTTTAGGAAGCATAGACATTTCGCAGCGTTCTTGGCGACATCGAATATGTGGTCACTCCAACAAAGGTTGTCATTAACACACATACCAAGAACGGTATGCGATTCGGTTTCAGCGATGCAAGTGGCATTCGTGGACAATGGCTGGGTGTTTGGGTTTTGCTTTTATGACAGAAGACAGCATTGCGTTTTGAGAGCATTAAATTCCACTCTTTAAGTTACACCCTCTACGTTATACTGTCGAGATCGGAATTTAATGAGATTACAATACGTTGCCATTCCATTTACATTTGGCGTGAACCAAGAAACGAATATGAGAAGCTGAGGGTTCTGTCATCGGCGAAGGATTATATTGGATTAGAGGTAACAGACAGGAGATCATTTAACAAAATAAGAAAGAGAGTCAGAGACAAAACAGAGCTTTGGGGGAACACCGAAGATAATTTCTAATACATTGAAGAAAGGTATCATCAATTCCAAATACACACATTTTAGAGCTTAAAATATATAAATAATGTCTGGCCCAGACGGCACAACATATCTTATAGGTCACAGTGGTTTTACTTCGCCTTGGGCAGCCTCAAAAAAAAAAAAAAAGCAAAAGCAAAGTGAAAAAATAGTTAAGTGGCCGACGACTAGAGACGTTACCCTATTTTTGTATAAAATAAACGAATTGAACTTTCTACACTGAAAGTTCTTATGTAATCGCATGTACTCTTTGTCTTGTTTTGGTTGGGCAACATTTTTTCTGCAAAAAATATTTGTCATACATTTGTTCATAATAGTAATCGGGATGATGGTTATGTGGTGTGTGTTGACTGTTGCGTCAGATGAGATAAAGTGACTTGTTTTTTTTTTTGTTATGAGCATCGGCCTTTGAGTGTCATGTGACTACAGGCTGTAAGAAATGTTCATTTCAGCTTTAGCACGGGCTAATGCTAACAATATAAGATTGCGTTTGGACTAACCGATTTGACCTAACGAGATGGGAAAAGTAAATTAGGAACTGAATGTGAGCGGAATTAATTGAGATTATGAAATTCTCTATACCTACTAGGAGAGGTCTTATCATGCTTGTTTTTTTAACAAACTATGTGATAAGAAAAAAATATGTAAATATTTAATATGGTCGATAAATAAACAAATAATTCAGTTCCAACATGAAATGAAGGCATTGGCGAATTTATTAGCATCAAAGTACTGGCGAGGAATCATCACTAATATTATTTGTTAAATTATCGACCATATTAAATATTTACAGAAAGGTTAATTAAAAACTAAATAACAATAATTTGAATCTGGCGAAAAATACTTTAAATAAGAGATTAGAAAAATAAATATTTCAAGACAAACCCCATCTAAATGTTCACACTGTGTCAAGTCCTGTGAAATTAAGACAAATTTCAAGTCAAAGACTCATCATCTTATCATCGACTAAAGCCGAAATGAAAGCACTCATGATCAGAAGCTCTAAATGGCCATATGCGAATATGGGATGCCGGCAAAACCGGCCAGACTGTGTCGCGTGACACTTGAAAACACGCAATATAATGTGTGGAAATAGCTCCGACGACTTATTTCTAACTTGTACCGGATTTGGGAAAGAAGATGCGCTGTCATGTGATTCTTTAATGTTTTTCTGAAAAAAAAAAAGGAAAGGGCAGGTGTCAACACCGATACAACTAATGGCACTATTTCGTCTTGAGGAAGAGACAACCGCGAACTCGTTCAGCTGCACCATGATGTGACTGTAAGTCCGATAAGCTAGATCAAGTCGAATACATTGGCTTGGCCATATCGTGCGAATGGACAATAACGCTCCAGCCAAGAGAATCTTCGACTCACATCCCTCAGGTTCGAGAAGAAAGGAAGACCGAACCTCCGTGTTAAGGACCAAGCAATCGCGGATGCCAGAGCTCTTAGTCTGAACAACTGGAAGCAGCGTGCCCGGTATTGCAGAGGAAGAAAAGTTGCAGTGTCTCTTAACGGGTCGGGAACCGGTTCAGTAAGTTAGTAAACATATTAGTTTAACGAATAGGAGACGCCGTTATTGTGGAAGTTAGTATACAAATTTAGAAAAACCAATATCTAATGTTGAACGAAGATAAAACGCTGCTCTGCTGTTTTCATCTTCTATATAGTCTTACTAAAATAGATATAACGGTTTCGGAATTTTGGAATGAGATGCATCTGCGAACATTAAGTAAATGGAATTTTACTCTTCTGATTCGAGAAGACACAATTCTTTTGTTTTCAAAGTCTAGTGTCCAGCTTAGAAGCTGACGTTTTTGATGAAACGTCCCGTCCCGATTCGGAAGATAGGTTCAATAAAGGAGGTTCTACGAAAGTAAATTTGAGTGTTCCAATTGAGAGGTGTCCCGACTTCTTTGTCTCGATTAGGGGGTAACTCTTAACTCATAAAGGAGTAATTAAGAAATCTGAGTTAGTAATGTAGAATTGAAAATATTAGAATAGTGAAAAGTTTAGGAAGAAAGTTCAAAACTTCTTTTTTAAAAGCTTCTCTACTAATGGACAAATCACATGTTCATTATTAACGATGCGACTAATAAAATGTTAGTCCTTAAGGCAATTCGGATAAATTTATACGTGCACAAGCAATATTGGCACATGTTTACCTCTCTTCAAGCAGAAAACGATGCCAGGCCTTAGACCAGACAACGAGCTTTAGGCAATCTGGCCAATTTAGTTTTCTGATTGTATACCTAGTAAAATTATGCAGCACTCGCTCAATTCTAATTACATGAACTTGCTGGAGACCAAACTATTCAGGCGTATAATAAAAGTTATCTGAATAAATATACGGGTTTTAATGCATAAGGAATTAAGGATCCTTTAAAATCAAAAGAATTTCGTTTAAAAACCCGAGCATAGAGTAAGCATCGTACTAACGCTTAATGCAATCGAAATCTTATTGTCGAGATCAGATATTTCATTAACTCGTTTCAAAACACCTTGATGGCCTGTAAATATAAACGAAAGATCTCTAGCCAGCTTAGTAGCTATACATAGCTTACATTCGGCTTCGTTCAGATATCAATATCACACCAGTTAACAAGATTACGAAAATCAGATCGAAGATTTTTCAAAAGCCGCTTATTGAATTTATTTTAGTGAATAATTTTCAACTATCGGCATATCGTAAACTTTTAATGGATTTCTAAAAAATGGAAGATCATTTTTAAATAAAATAAAAATAAGTCACCTTAATGACTGCCTTACGATACACCACTTAGGACGTTGAAGGGTACGGATAAATATTTTTCCCGTCTGACTATTTTATTTCAATTTGTCAACTAAGAGCATAGCCATTGCTTTACATTTTATTAAGCCCCATACAATTCAATGTACTCACCTTTACTTTTTGCGTTTGACAAATCAGTGTAGATTACATCAACTTGTTTGCCAAACTCAAGAGTCTTAAAAACATACTTGGAAAACAGAACTAAATTGGTGGTTAAACATAGGGACGGCCTACAGTCCGGCGAACTGTTGGATACCCTATTCTTATTCCTATCCCTCATAAGTTAAAAACGCTCTACATATTTTGTTATATAACATTTAAAGGATTTTATCGAAAAAAACGAAGCTTTTGTAAGAAAAAACGCTCCCTAGCTCAAACTTGGATTTTTCAATAAAATTGTTTTATTTAATTGTGGGCGTGTCAGTAGGCGGATTTGAAAAAAAATACACATGAGCATTAAGGGCCCCTAGAGAGTATACTCGCATTTTATAGATTTCAGCTCCCTAGCTCAAACTTTGGATATTCAAAAACAGTTTTTTTTTTTAAATTGAGGGCGTGTCAGTAGGCGGATTTTGAAAATATTTACACATGAGCATAAAGGGACCCCTAGAGAGTATATACACTCCGTTCCAACTGAATAGGTACAAACTTTTTCAAATCTATATGGTTCATTAGTAGTAGTAGTAGTATAACTCTTTATTTCAGAAAAATATTCTAAACAATTTTATACTTAAGTTTAATTTTAAAAAATTTCAAATTAAAATTTTACAGAAACAAAGTATGTACGACTATGACATTTCGTCGTCTGTCGGTAGTTTGACATATTACATATTATATAATTCGTACTTTACCTATTTTATACCATATAACGTATATCTAATACAATGTATTGTTATTGGTTCTGAATTCTGGTTTTCAATAGTTAAAATAATTAATTAATTCATTTCTATATTTAAGAGCACCGATAACGAAATTACTGAGCTTATTCCAAGATTCGTCATTTACTCCATTTAAAACATTAATTACATCTTCTTCAGTGAGTGTAGCTTTGCAAAAGTATCTATACCTAAATTCCCCCAATATCGGGCAAATACCAATGAAATGTTTGATTGTTTCTACCTCCCTCCTATTACACAGTGAGCATAGGTTACAATCTCGATTGCTAAATCTACTCCCATTGAGCCAGATCAGATCACAGCGTACCTTAAAGATCCATGATATTTTAGCTTGACTGTATGAATCAGTGAAGTACGTTTGGCCTTTCGAATAATCAAGTTGGCTATAAATTCTATTTTCGCTCATTGATGCTTTATATAGAAAACTTTGCCATCTTTTTTGCTTAAGTTTCTGTAATAGCTCTTCTCCTTTAGTAAGCCAATCAGTGCGTGTCAGATTTCCAGCTCGCCATTGTAAATCAAAATCCGATCCAAGATTATTTATTTCTTTTGCCCAAAAAATGTTTTTTTCCATAATTTTCTTCGACAATATATGAGGCAATCTTCTATTATCGTATTCAAACAATGTTTTATAAATGTATTGCAAGTGTAGCTCTAATGTGTAAAAATGTCCACAATCAATTCCGGTTTCTATATACAGGACATAACTTGGTGTGTTAGCTGGAAGCTTCATCACTCGCTTGAGGAAATAACACTGTAGTTTATCAATGTCCTCGAAATGTTTACATCCCCATATTTGTGCTGCATAGGCCTGGACTGCTCTACAGACTGCTTGGAATAATTGCCACTTCGATTTAAGAGATATTCCATTTTTACCCAGAAAATTTTTCCATGTGGCGTTAATGCTGTTTTTTGCTGAGTTGTTTCTATTTTCAACATGCTTGGAAAATGACAATTTTGGAGTAAGAATCACTCCTAGATAGCAATACTCTGATACAGTTTTAATCTGCTCTCCTTTGAATACCCACTTTTCTGTATAAGATAACCTTCCTCCGTTTCTGAATACCATAATTGCCGATTTATCCAAATTGACTTCCATATTCCATAGATTGCAGTATTCTTCTAAGCGTGTTATCATTGTCTGCAATGTGTTAACCTCATCTGATAGGATAACGATGTCATTCGCATACAAGAGCAATCTTATATTAGCTTCACTGAATACGATGCCACCACCTAAATATTCGTGCAGATCATTTAAATACAAAGCAAAAAGTAATGGAGATAGAAGGCATCCTTGTTTTACACCCGATACTGTTTCAAAGTACTCCGAAAGTTCTCCACCCGTCCATACTGCAGATCTTGTATTACTATAGATACTTTCGATAAGATTTACTATTTTTGTTGATATCCCAATATTGTGTAGTTTAAAAATCAGATTTTTTCTTGGTACTTTATCAAACGCTGCTCTAAAATCCACAAAGAATGCATACACCTTTTTCTTTTCGTGTAGTTTTAAATGGACTATTGCAGCTAAATTGTATATATTGTCCACAGTGGAGTATTTCCTTCTAAAGCCCGCCTGATATTCTGTCATCATTTGTGATTCTGATTTGCAACCGCCTAATTTACAAGTCCGTTTAATTTCTAATTAATTTTTCTAATTTGGTGAGGGCAGAGATAGCCCTCATTTATTTGGCTTACTACAAGCTAAAACTAACATCTAATGAATAACTTAAATACTAAAACTTAAAAAAATAAGAAAGCTTAAAACTAAAGCTTAAGGATTAGGGGAATGGTGAAGGAGATCGATTTTAAGGCGGGCAGGGTTACGGTTGAAATCAAAGACGGAAAGATTTGAGTTAACCTTCTGCAGCATACGGGAGATTGGTTCGTTGGAGCCATATGAGGTTCGATGGGTCGGAAGGTAAAAGAGACGAGGGCAGCGTAAATTACGAGGATTAGTGTTAAAGAAAATAGAGTTGTTAAGAGAGGCGCAGTCGACGGAGCCTGAGAGTAGGCGATAAATGAAAAGAATGTCCGCAGCGTCCCTACGATCCTCAAGGGATTTCATGTTGATGAGATTTAGGCGATCTGAGTATGGAGGCAACATAAAAGGATCATTCCAAGGCAATCCTCGAAGAGCAAATCGAAGGAAGCGACGTTGGATGTTCTCGATTCTGAGCACGTGAACTTGATGAAAAGGAGACCAAGCTTGGCTGGCGTACTCAAGGAGGGGGCGAACAAAAGTGGTGTAGAGGGATCTAGTCACGTAGGGGTTGCAGAATTCTTTAGACCAGCGTTTAACAAAGCCAAGTGAGGCGTTGGCTTTACGAATTATTTCGTCAATATGTAAACGAAAATTTAACTCACTGTCGTACAATATTCCAAGGTCACGGAGAGATTGAACGAAGGAGATTGGTTGACCATGGAGAAGGTAGTGACGGGGAGGGGATTTGTTGCGCTTGCGCGATAGGGTAATAGATTGGCATTTGGGAATGTTAAGCTCTAAGCAATTTTTGAGGCACCAGGTTGAGAACCGTTCAAGGTCTTGTTGAAGGAGAGAGGAGTCATGAGGTGAAGAAACGAGTTTAAAGAATTTGGTATCGTCGGCGTATAGAGAAAGAGAGGAGTGATTAATGACCTTTTCAATGTCGTTTATAGTGAGGATGAAGAGAAGGGGGCCCAAATGACTGCCTTGCGGAACACCAGAGGTTGCCAAGAAAGGGGCCGATAGGACGGATCTGAAGCGAACACTATAAAACCGGTTTTCCAGATAGGAAGATATCCATTTTAACAAAATGGGTTCAAACCCAAGAGCGGACAATTTAAAATGAATTAATTGATGAGGTATCTTATCAAAGGCCTTGCTAAAGTCAGTTGCAATAACGTCAACTTCGTTGCCGTTCTCTAATGCTGACAGGGCAAATGACACGAATTCGACAAGATTTGTAGTGGTTGATCTACCTTTCAGAAAGCCCTGTTGGTAAGGGGAAATAAGAGACTTGCATCGAAAGCTTAAGGCTTCGTATATGATACTTTCGAAGATTTTGGGAATATGTGAGAGTTTGGCAATAGGGCGATAATTAGTGATTTCACTTTTTAATCCTTTTTTGTGTATCGGGGTGATGAAAGCGCTCTTCCAAATCTGTGGAAATGCTCCTTGGGAGAGAGCGGAACGATATAATTTGTCAGGCGTGTGACCAATGTCATCGTAATGCGCATCGGAGCTAATAGTCTGGGTGGTTCCGCAGGTATTCCTCTAGTATGGATACGTCTATAGCGAAGATAAGCTTTGACCATTTTAACGAAGCGCTCTTTGTTTCAAGACGAATGTGGTTTGGACCTATTAGACGATCCATAAGATCCACGCCCAACGATAGTTGCATTCTCTTAAAATCCGTGGAAAGTCGACTTCAACCATTTCTTTTAAATCTTTCGATCATATCGAACTATTATTTCAGGTTGACCCTTAAGCAGTGCCAAAATACTTTTCCATATATACCGTCTTTCCTGGTTTTGGAGCGATTTGTCAGGTGACAGCTTATGCAGTGACTCGAGTTTCGCATGAATGCCTGAACCTCTTTGCTAAACTAAAAGTGAAAGCGATGTCCAAACTCTGCAGGTTAAGGGTCGATTCCCCCCGATTGATCACCTACCTTGTCGTGGTGGTGGGGCTTAAGTACTCCCCTCTCTGTTGTTAATCGACAAAGAGGGGGTGGAAAACTAAAAGGGATCAAATCCAAGGTAAGGTACGACGCGCCGAGACCTGCATGGCTGAGGGAGTGCTCAGTCGCTAGCGCAAACTCTGGATACCTGGGGACCTCCAGTTTTAACCCTAATTCCCCTTATCTGCATACAGGGGGTGAGTGCAGATGGACCTTCCTTCCCCCTTACTCGTGGGACCTACAATGAACAATTCAAACAAAACAAACAAACAAAACAAAACAAAAGAGACTAAGGTGCAAGGATCGGGCACCACTGACTCTAGAAAAACCGATCCCCAAACAGAACAACAACAACTGACGGAGGAAGAAGAAAACCTTCTTCTGAATCCATTTGCCAATCTTGGAGTATGGGATGGAGAAAGCGTTGGAATAGATGCTGCCATGGAAGGCATGAACCTTGATGTCAGCGACAGCTGTTCCGTCGCTAGCTCTAACCTCTCTTTATTGTCCACCTCCTCCAGACGGAAAAAACTAACAAACCACAGGACAACAGTAAAGAGACTAGGGACGAAAATATGGGAAGAACTGACAGAGACTGACCGCAAACGGCTTCATAACGCACGTGCGTATCTGCAGAAACAGCGTCTAACGGAGAATGAGCCTACTGCTCGTACACCGGCGGAAGTTAATCCTGGGGATAACACTAGTGATAGTAAATTGATGGGGCCACCTTCCTCCCAGATTGGCAAAGTCCATCCAGGGGAAAGGTCGACCACACCAATCACTCTGCCAAAGGATGCCACCGAGGAGCCACCAAACCTTTCGATTAGACGTTGCATCGAGCCTCTTGCTCGTACGGGTCTAGAGAAGGGGGAGGTGCTCCCTGCTCCTAACATTAACAACAAAACGGACACGGAGACTGATCGGGTACAGGAACCGACCCCGGGACCACCAGACTCACCGGCCAGGCGTTGCATCGAGCCTCTTGCTCGTACGGGCCTGGAAGGAGAGAAGGTGGTCACTGGGGAGGTAGGGGAGAGGAAACTGCAGCTGGAGAACATCCAGAGCCTCAGCTCCACTTGCAATCTGGATGCAGGTTCCCCTCACCAACCAGGCAACTGCAGCCGTGACGTCAATAACTCGACAATGGACAGTTGCCAAACAGTCGTGGAGGCACAGCCCTCCAATCCCGGACGGGACACCCAAGGAGCCTTAGACTCTAAAGTCCCCAGCAAACCAAAGCCAAAGAAGCCTCTAGGGGAGCATGAGATCCTGCGCAGGCAAAGGCGTAACGCGCTCAGGATCGTCCGAAGGATGGGTAGCAAAATTCCGGAAGCCTTAACGGAGAAGGAAAAGTTATCCCTCGACAAGGCTAAAGAACGACTGAAGACCATACCCGACAACCCAACGGAGAAGAGCAAACGTTTGCCCAGCTCTAGGACAATTCCCAAAAGACCGGCTGGGAAGGGGAAAGAAAGCCCTTTGGTGTCTACCCCAATCGCAGCCAGAGTTAGGAACCCTGTAATTGGCACGAGAGAGGATACTCAATCCAAGCTCGACCCGATTGCGAGCACGTCCAAAAGAGCTAGGCAAAACGACACGCTTTCGCCAATCTCTCAAACTAATGTTAGGAAGAAAGCCAAGGTCTCTTTACCAACCGCAGTTGGCCAACAAGTAGCCGTAGTAGACTACGGAAATCCTGCACGGAAGTTGACAGAGGACCAATGGCGACTCATCGAACTTCGAATCCTAGATGAGGTGAACGAGGCCATCCTAAAAAACAAGGAACCCCTCCCGCTTTTTGGCACCCTCAATACCATCCAAGGATTCAAACTCATGACCTGTGAGGAAGAACACACCCTCACATGGCTCAAGGAGTTTATTGCCAGGACGAAAGCTCCATGGCCAAACGCCGACCTTCGTCTGATTGACAAAAAAAGAGATACGGATAACAACACCTAAAGCCAAACTTGTTGTACGAGGGCCTCATATCCCTAAGGACCGTATCGAGAGATACTTACGATCCCTAAATACCGATCAGCTGAGCCACGCTTGGGAAGTGCTCGAGATGGGAGAATACCATGAATCAGGCACGGAAGTGATAGTGTTGCTTAGTCACAAATCCATTCCGTTGTTGAAGAAGATCGACTTTAAAGTACGCGTCGGCATAAACCGATGCAAGCTTAGGCTTATCGCGAACAAAGTCAACAAAACCAACAAGGATGGGGAGCCAAAAAACCGTGATGAAGGTAATACAAATAAACCTTCATCACAGTAAGGCGGCCAGCGCCAACCTAATCTACCTCATGGAGGATAGAAAAATAGACCTTGCCATTATTCAAGAACCCTGGGTAGCAGGAGGCAGAATAAGGGGTTTAAACTCGAAGGGACTTGTCCAGTTTAAAACAGTGCAGACAGATCCAAATAGTAAGATCAGAACTTGTATAGTAGCTAGGAAACAGATTAACCTCTTTCTTCTATCTACCTACAGTGATAACGACCACGTGACGGTAAAACTTGAGCGCAACGGGCTCCCTCCGCTGATTCTAACATCATGCTATATGCCCTATGATGCAACGGAAGGACCACCGTCAGATCTGACCCACCTTCTTGTTCAACGTGCTACACGGGAAAAATGGGACCTGGTGATGGGATGTGATGCTAACTCCCACCATGCCCTATGGGGTAGCTCAAATACAAATACAAGGGGTGAGTCACTTTTTGAATTTCTTATAGATCATAACTTAAACTTACTTATAGCTAATAGGGGTTCAGAACAACTTTTGTTATTAGAAATAGGCAAGAAGTAATCGATGTTACAATATTAAGTAACTCGAATACAATCACAATAGATCAGTGGAAGGTATTAAAGGAGGAAACATTCTCTGACCAGAAAATCATTGAATTCCTGATACCAGACACGAACGATCCCCCAATATCATATAGGAACCATAGAAAAACTAACTGGGACCTTTTCAATATGGAAGTGGGAAAGAACTTAAGAACTCTCCAGACAGATGCTGCGTATGCACCAGAGAGTACAGACACGAATGCCGAGAATCTAGGAAAAATCCTAGGTAAAGCGCTCGAAAAATCATGTCCCCTACAAACGAGGAGTAAAAGAAAATCGGCTCCTCCATGGTGGACAAAAGAACTGTACGACATTAAGAAAGAAACTAGAAAACTTTTTAATGTAGCAAAACGTACAAGATCCGACCATGACTGGGAAACCTACAAATCCAGTCAAAGAAAATTCAAAGCAGTAACGCAACAAGCAAAGCGATCTTCGTGGAAATCCTTCTGTAGTAAAATGGAAAGCACCGCGGAATCAGCTAGGCTCAGGAAACTACTTGCTAAGGAACCAGTAGCCTTGGGATCTCTCAAGGGCCCCAACGGCAACTGGACAGAATCCTGCAATGAAACACTCAAGCTCCTCCTTGAGACTCACTTTCCGGGATGCATTAATGAGCATAACAATCCGGAAGAAGAGCACTACACGGAGCACATAACAACAGCGGAGATTATAACGGAAGAAAGGATAAAATGGGCCATTAATTCCTTCTCTCCATATAAATCTCCGGGTATTGACGGCATTTTCCCTATGATGCTACAAAGATGTGAAGAACATATAACCCCACATCTGAGGAACCTCTTCCTAAGTAGCCTAAAATGGGGATATGTACCCAAAGTTTGGCGAGAAGTTAAAGTGGTTTTCATACCCAAAGCTGGGAATCCTAGTCACACTACCGCGAAAGACTTTAGGCCAATCAGTTTAACCTCTTTTGTTTTAAAAACTTTTGAGAGACTGATGGACATTTATATTCGTAGCAAACTGAGTCCAGAGGTCTTATCCCCAGCTCAGCATGCATATACGAAAGGCAAAGGTGTAGAGACAGCACTCCACAGTGTCGTCAGCACCATAGAAAAGACACTAAGGGACAAGGAATATACTCTAGCCGCCTTCTTGGACATTGAAGGTGCCTTCAACAACGTCCAAGGGGAAGCGGTAGAAAGAGCCCTAGTAAACCTAAATGTGGAGAATACGATAATTAAATGGATAATGTGCATGCTTAAAAGAAGATGCATCTACTCAGAGTTAGGTGGTGAAATAATTAAGGTGTCAGCATCTAGAGGAACCCCTCAAGGCGGAGTCCTATCACCCCTTCTTTGGGTACTCGTTTTAAACGAGATTCTGATTGAACTTAGACTTAGTGGAGTCAAGGCAGTAGCATATGCTGACGAATTAGCACTGCTAGCGACAGGAAAATTCCCATCCACTCTAAGTGAACAAATACAGAACGCCTTATCTATGGTTGGTAACTGGACCAGAAGCTGCGGACTTGCGGTTAACCCACAAAAGACAGAACTGGTCCTCTTCACCAATAAAAGGATTATACCGCAATTTAATCAGCCAACTATTGAGGGTACTCCACTACAAACATCAGAATACGCAAAGTATCTTGACGTGATTCTGGATAGAAAATTAAACTGGAGCCTCAATATAAAAGAACGAGCAAAGAAGGCAACGATAGCCTTATACGCCTGCAATAGAATCTTCGGCAAAACCTGGGGACCTAGTCCCAAAATTATCATGTGGTTGTATACGGCGGTAGTTAGACCGATACTCGCATACGGTAATTTAGTCTGGTGGCAGGAGTTGTGTAAGGCCACCAACCTTAAGACTATGACTAGAGTCCAAAGAATTGCCTGTATTGGCACTACTGGGGCTATGAGAACAACCCCTACAGCGGGCTTGGAGGTAATTCTCAATCTTAAACCCCTAGATCTTTTCGTACAAGAATCTGCAGCAAACAGTGCCTTGCGGCTAAGCCAAACAAAAAACTGGAAACCCAGTACAACAGGGCATGCACAGATTCTAGAGAAATTTACGGGTAGAAATGTATGCACAGACTACATTACTCCCAAACTGGATTTTATAAGACCATTTACTGTCTCGTTTCCCTGTAGGGAAGAATGGCAGGATAACCAAGTACCAATCCATGCAACAACGATCCCCATCTATACAGATGGCTCCAAGATGGATACCGGCGTTGGTGCAGGTTTCTACTCAGAAACGCTCGGAATATCTGGCTCGATCAGACTCCCCGACTACAGCAGCGTCTTCCAAGCTGAGGTTCTGGCGGTGACAACAGCCGCTAAGCAGGCTGCAATGACGGCAATACCACAGGCTGATATTACCTTCTTCATTGACAGCCAAGCGGCAATAAAATCGATTTCCGCCACAGAAATAAAATCGAGGCTTGTAAGAAGCTGTCGCGAAGAGCTGCGGGCTCTTGGCGCGCAGCACACTGTAAGACTCTGCTGGGTCCCCGGACACAGTGGTGTCCCAGGAAATGAAAGAGCCGATGAACTGGCAAGAAAAGGATCTTTCCTTGAATCAAGGGATGCTGACACCACAGTAAAAACCCCACCCTGTTACCTTAAACAGGTGATTGGAAATAAAACACTGATGGCAGCAAACGAAAGATGGAGTGCCCTTGATTCCTGTGTTATTACAAGGAAAATGTGGCCACTGTATGACAAACAAAAGACCAAGAGAATCCTTCAAATGAACAAGAATTCTTTGTCCTCTCTCACAGGTGTTATCACCGGACACAACATGCTGGGTTACCATGCAAAGAAATTAAAACTCAGCACAGATGAACTCTGCAGAGGATGTGGGGACGAGGAGGTGAATGAGGATACCCTGCATTTCCTCTGTCACTGCCCTGCACTCTGCCATATCAGAAACAATATCCTGGGCAGATATTTCTTCCAGGATTTAGAAGAACTATCCGGCAAGTCTGTGAATGACTTGCGCAAGTTCATCAACGCATCGGGATGGTTTGTAAACCCGCTAAGTTTTTCATAGGTTTTTCATTGGTTCCAGATAAGGGAAGCGTAACCTCCAGGGTATCACAAAGGGTCTACTTTGACCTAAGTGTGACGGGCGCAGGATTCTCTTGCCCCGTCAGCCCAGTAACCTAACCTAACCTAAGGGTCGATTTCTATCAGGTTTGAAGTGAGTCCACCATCCTCCAGTGCGCATCCGGTACTCTCTCTACTTCTTCCAGCGGTGAAGATCGAGGTCGTGACTTACTTCTACTTTACAAGCGTGAGTAATAAATAATTAGTGCAGGCGAAGAAATAATGATATTATTGCGGCACGAACTAACCTGCTAGAACAGAAATATTATTTGGATTCAAGCTCATATTTAGAGCTTTACTCAGAAAATCAGAAGACGATGACTTTCCTAATTCAGAGATACGGTCGTGAATTTGTTCATCTTCTGCCTAAACGCGATAACCTGGATCGATTTACTGAATCTGTAACTGAATCCATCGTTTTTTGAATCTGGTCATCACTTCTTTTCGACAAATTATATATTCGCTGACGTACAGGCTGAGTCTGGGCCATTTTCTTTTCTCTTGGCATTCTGTAACTGAAAACGTAAGATACAGATCAAGCCTAGGACGATAACAGCGAAATATATGTAAATACAAATACTATTCATCGAAAAAAAATGTACATTCATCACAAATGTAAAAATATATTTGCACAAAAAAAACATATCACATGGAAAACCCGCCTTAAGGCGAAGATTTTCAAGCTTCTTTCGAAAGTCTAACCTCCCCACCACCTAAAATTCCAACAACCCCAATGCAGTGTAGGTACTGACAAAACCGGAAAAATGGCCAAATAGTTTCTGCTTACATTTATATTATAAGTTCATCACCCCGCCTTTATGCCCTTGCCACCACCTTAATCGTGAATTGAATGCGGAACTAATTACCGTTAAAACGTTTGATAAGATGATTGACTATGTTAGACAAAATTATCAAAAAAAAAAGTTTATAAAACATTGAAAATTAAACTAAAGTTATCATAAAATCACTTAAGTTTGGAAACCTTCAAATATTTGCCGTTATTGCTGACGTCAGCTGCTGGATACTGCACACTGACTGTTAATTAAAAGCATAGCAATCAAACTATCGCAAAAACGCCTAAATCTGTCTAATGTACTTGAAATGTATACAAGTAAATATGTACGTTGTATCCATAAAAAGAATGCAAGTCAGTGCCGGCACGCAATCACATGACTGAGTCGTGATCAAGTTGTTTCAGAGACTCTTTTGAGCACTACCACTACTAATACAGCTTTTAGAGGCACGTGGTTAAGTTGCAGTTGTCTTACCCCCCATTCGACGAAGGTGTCTTGCACGCGTACAATGCTTTGGGATAGAATGGAACGTGACTCGTTTGATAATATGTAAATACCGGGCGAATTTTACGATCAGATGCGTTAGCCGCCGGCCGATACCAGTGTCACCCAAGTTGGTGAAAAATGTACGACTGCCTTTACCGGCAAAACAAGTTTTAAAAAAGCAACAAAATGACAAAGTTATTATTTATGGCGGCATTTATATAGTTAGTTGGTTTGTTGTGCGTTGAGAGGTGAATAAAGTTTGTCAAGTGGTTTTGTTTAGTGGAATTAATCGAAAGTCAATAAAAAAACACTAAGTCAATGAATTCAGGAAATTTAAAAAAGGTAGGGTTATGAATTCAAAATATGGTCGGAGAAGGCCAATAGAATGTGGATGGCCACAGAGAGGAGTACATTTTTTTTTTATATTAAAACATTATTTTACACAGAGATGTACAAATCACGGAGCACTCAGACTCGGTAACGATCCATTGTACTTATCAGAAACCCTCTTTTTGGTGTAGAGGTTGGAGAAAGCAAGGTGTTATTAGTTTCCCTCAATAAATGGGTGGTGTATGTTGTTGTTCCCCATAGGGATTGAACCTGCACCGCACGGGTTACAAGCCAACACACTGACCTCTACACCATCGGCACCCACAAGAGAGAGGAGTACATACACTTGACTTTTAAATTCATTTTTTATTGGTTATTGAATATCAACTTACATACTAGACAGAAATTATTAAATCTAACTTAAAATTAACTTAAATTTAATAACAATTAACTAAATTTAACTATAACCTTATAATTATGCCTTTCGGCCTAAAGAATATTTACAAACTATTCTTACAATATATTCATGAAGACTTTTATTTAAAACTCGGCATTATTATTAAAATGTTATACCCCATTTGTTTGTTTTTTTTTTTTTAGTTGGATTCAGGCGTTCGGAACAAGCGGCGACATGCCCTAAGACATTGTCTCTCCAAAACCCGAATCTTTTCCATATAACCAGGTGCTATATTAAACCACAATGGACAACCATAAGCGGAGTACATACGCTTCAATTTTGGCAATGAACAAGATACTGCTCACATTATGAATATGTCCTGTTAAAGATAGGCCGATTTCGATAAACTGTTTCCAACCGAGATGAGGCTTAACAAAGTAAACCCAGTTTATATTAATATCAAACAAAGCTGATGCAACCTATGTCAATGTTATGAAACGAACCGAGTTATTAAAGCAAATCCTCGTCGTTAGTAGAACCCGAATCATACAGAGAAAATTGCTAGACGGTTGTCCATTGAACGAACAATTCAGTCAATTTAATATAGGTATACGAATCACAATCACAATCAAAACAAAATTCACTAATACCGTAACATATTAATAAATAGTATAACATAAATTTATTTATTTATTTATTATTTTATTTTATAAATTTAATTACACTATCAGCTCAGTGTCGTGGAGTGATTAAAGCAAGCAACTATCACGAGCAGAAATTAGCCGGCACTAAAAGTGCTCCCACATGCTCATCATTTAGTGCAGGTGTTAGTAAGGACATAACAATTAAAAACACAATAATTATGTACCTATAAAATACTAACACAGACACAAATCATGCAAATAATTTAAAACATTAAGGCATCACGCAAAATATTTTTTAGCTTAGTTTTATTAACATGCAAGTCAATCACATGATCATTTAGATTATAGATTCTACTCATGCGACTAATAGGCTCATGCCTCCCATAATTCGTTCTATGATGGGGGCTAAACAAAAATTCAACACTGCGTAAATTATGGGCACCACCACGAAAATTAAAGCCAATAGACGACAGCGAGTCAGGTGCATCTATTTGACCGGATATAAGCTGCTGTAAAAAAATAATATCGCTATTAAGCCTTCGTTGAGAAAGGGGTAACATTTGAAGAAGCTTGATGCGTTGACTGTAAGGAGGGAGGTTAAATGGATCATCCCATGGAAGTCCTCTAAGTGCAAATCGAATAAATTTACGTTAAATGGACTCTATTCGATTATATACTCTAGAATCGGACGGACAAAACAATTGTACAATGACGAAACGAAGAGTCATTAAATTCTTTGGCCCACCTTTTTACGAAGCCTAGCATGGAATTAGATTTATTAACAATAAAATTGATATGCTTAGCAAAAACCAGTTTGGGATCGAAATAAACCCCAAGATCCTTAAAGTTATCAACTTTACAAAGAATATGTTGAGACAAAGAATATTGAAAGGTGGAAGGGATATTCTTCCTAGAGAATGTCATATGTTGACATTTAGATGGGTTCAGGGATAAACCATTTTTATCACACCAATTTGCGAAGCTATTAATGTCAGATTGAAGAAAAATTCTGTCTTGCTGACTAGTGATAGATTTATATATTTTCATATCATCCGCGTAGATCAGGATATTACTGTGATTTATACATGCCTTAACATCATTGATGGTTAGCATAAATAAAATCGGTCCGAGGTGACTTCCTAGGGGAACTCCAGACTGAGCTGTGAAAGATACAGATAGTGATCCTCTAAATTTGACTTGGTAAGCCCTTGATCTAAGGTATGAATTAACCCATTTTATGAAAGATGGTGGGAAACCAAAAGCCCTGAGCTTAAATTCGATTAATTCATGGGACAGCTGGTCGAAAGCCTTAGAGAAGTCAGTGTATATGCAATCCATTTCGTCCTTATTCTCTAAGGCATTAGAACAATCATGCAAGAAACTTAACAGATTAGTGACAGTGGATCTGTTTTTTACAAATCCATTCTGTTCACTAGAAATTATATTGCGACAAAGAAATATTAACTTTTCACAAACAATTTGTTCAAAAAGCTTAGGGATACACGAAAGCTTTGAAATAGGCCTATAATTAGTGATATCACCACGTTCGCCTTTTTTAAATACAGGTGTGATAAAAGCACTTTTCCATAGCTTAGGGAATTTACCAGTATTAATGGACAATTCAAACAGATACTTAAGATGTGGAGCAATTGCATGACTACATTTTTTAAGAACTATCGGGGCAATGCCATCAGGACCTGACGAATAGTCATTCTTCAGAGAAGAAACACATTTTAAAATTGTTTCCAAATCGAATGAGATACTATTGAAGCTTATTTGGGAACAGCCAGTTAGATAACTAAAATATTGATCATCTATGTGAAGAGGGGTCTCCCTAAATGACTTACTGAAATGATCTGCAAACATATTGCTTGCGTCTAGCGAATCAGCAGTTGTAGAACTATTGTAAGTAAGCTTCGATGGATAACCATCGGTTTTTTTCTTGGAATTGACAAAACCCCAGAAAAGTTTGGGGTTCAATTTTAAAGAGCATTCCATTTTACTTATATAGTCAATATATAAGTTGCAGGATAAAGATTTGAACTCGTTGAATAGTGTAAGATAGAGCTCAAGATCTGAATGGCGGAGACTTTTTAAATAGTTCTTCCAAGCCCTATTACGTCTGTTTCGCATTGATTTGAGCTCTTTAGTGTACCAAGGATGGGACGTTTTCAGATTCCTAGAGGATTTCACAGGAATCACTTTTTTCATGCAGTTATCCATCAAAGAATAAAAGGAAACTACTGCATCTTCAATATTAGAAAACGCAGTAAGATTAAAATTAAAGCTGGAAATTTCATCAGAAAGCATTTGAAAATTTGCTTTCCGAAAGTCAAAAGATTGCGAAATAATAGACTTACACAGGAAGATACAATATCTTATAAATTTGCATAAGCTTAAGTATAACAATAGTTTTACTTTAAAAGATTGAGTACTAAGTCAATAAAAGAAACGTAACTAAATAAATAATACAAAAAAAAACAAGCAATGTTCAATAATAGATATAAGCTGAAGCATTTAAAAGTAACGAGTTAAGGAACATACTTGTTTTATCGAAGCGTCTCAATGTAAAGAATGGCTACAGTTCGCTTGGGCGATACTGTTGGATACTCTATCCATTCACCTCTTCCCCAAAGGGGGTGTGGCATCGGGTTGAAAGTCTTTGTCATTTGTGTCCAAGAATCTATGGAATTTGAGGGTGCATTCTCTTGCAATATGGATTCAATGTGTGTGTTGTAAGGTTGTTTGAGTCTATTTATGTTGACGACTCAAATCTCAGTGTATCCTTCGAAGATAATATTTCCAACTCGAATACGGGTATAGGATCATTGTGTATATCAATAGATGATGTTCTTCAAGATGAATTCTGGCCAAAGTGCTGGCCCTGATCGCATTCCTTTTGAGCTTCTTAAACATCGTAACTCATCACCGTAACTTCGAATATAATATTCAACTTATATTTATCCTCTGGTACTTTCTTAGGTAGGTGGAAAATTTGTTTCAAAACTCCCACTTATAACGCCGGATCTAACTTCCAGCAATTCCTAAACTCTTTGAATTGATGGTTACTAAAACACTATATTTTAGTATAAAATAACAGATATCCCAACAACAATATGGATTTATTTCTGATCTACTTTAACGAGCTTCAATTTATTCACAAATTATCTTTTTGATTCGGTGAAGTAAGGTTATATAGTTGATGTATTATTTACTGACTTCGTGAAGGACGTTGACAGTGTGCCATACCATTCTTGTAAAGAAAATAAAGTTGTTTAGAATTCATTCTACTTTAGTTCCGTGGATGTCTAGTTACTTACGAGACAGAAAACAGTTTGTTAAGATTGATTATTCTCAAACAAGGCTTATTGACGTTCTGTCTGGTGTTCCCCAAGGTAACCATTTAGGGTCTCTGATTTTTAACATTTTTATTAATAATATCGCCGAATCATTAGCACGATTAAGCAATCTTAATGTCTAAAGTGTGCCGATGATTAAGAGATCTTTTTACGTGTTTAAAGCATTCATGATTTTTAACAAAATGAATTAAGCATTATGACGACTGGTGTCAGCGAAATCGTCTATCTCTAAACATTAAAAAATTCCATTTTTTCCGCTCATCGCTCTTTAACTCCTTTAACTTACAACGAGATTTATTGGACTTCCCTTGATCGTAAAATTGAGGTTAAAGACCTTGTCGTGTTTTATGACATAAAACTGTCATTCTCGTTCCATGTTGATTATGTCATTGCGTACCCAACGCAATGCTTGGTTTTCGTAGAATATCATGTGTTGAGTTTTCTAATCCGTATGCTCTTAGATTTGTTAACATGTCTCTAGAGCGCCCTTTTCTTGAATATTGTTTTATAATATGGTGTCATATTTAGAGTAATTCTATAGTTCGTCAGAAAGAGATTAAAAGTCCTTTATCCGATTTTTTGTAAAGCAGATGACATGGAATCTTGATAATCCACCACTTGGATAGATACCTTAGACAAAAGGCGAAATTTTCATTGTATATTGTTTGTTCAGGACGTCTTCTAAAATCGTACAAATTGTCCTGATATACTTACTAAATTTCAATTCTAAGCAACGGAAAGAACAATTCGTACAGGACATTTTTTATTAAACGCTAGGGACTATTATCTTTATGGCTTTAACGAGCCGATAACAAAATGTATTAAATTATTCGACTCGGTCTCTAGATTTATGCATGTTATGCGAGATCAAAATTTAAATTACTTTTATTTTATATACCTAATTGACTGAACTTTAATTATGGCTTTATATAAATTCAATAATAATTATGAATAAGATTATCTGAAATCTATTAGAATTAAGTTCGCCAGATGAATAAATTAAACTAAACTTGGTTCCATAACATACATTGATTGGTCACTAAATTTCAATGAAATTACTTTTTGTTCCACATAAAGAGAAATATAAAGCATACCGTATCTACCCACACATCAAGAGGGATGCAATGCAAATAGATTCAAAAATAAAAAAAATTATCATTCATCTATGATCACACTGGCCAGCAAATATTTTTGAAGAAAAGCATCACCTCTCGTTTGAACCGTATGCATACGATTGTTTTGTCCTCATAATAACAAACAATAAACAAATACACATACAAAGAAATGTACGTAAATGCATCAATCATAAAAAAACCGCGATATTTCCATATAGGAAAATTACAACAACACAATATACTCAATGACGATATCTCAAAAACAAATTGTATGGGTACCCTAATGCTATTTGTGGATTCTACTCCACTACCGGTAAGATGCGGGTGGCAATGGTGCGATGGTAGTGTATTCACAAAGTGATTGGCAGGTCGTGTGTTCGAATCCCGACCAGGGCCATGCTTTGTAAAATTGAATACACACGACAATTTAAATCTCCCTTAAGCAATTAAGGCGCCACCTGTGGAGAAAAAAATCGAATCGCAAAAAAAACTTCTTTCCTATCCTCCGCTTCTTTCAAGCGGTAAGCAGCACCCAAAAACAGGCAACGAATCATTTGCTGGGTGCTGATTGTAGCAACAAAAATGCCTGCGCTGTGGTAACATTATAGGGGTACTGTATCAAATACAGAACAATAAAAAATCCCTTTAGCGCACATTAATTATAAAAAAGACCTTCCAGCAGAAGACGCAAACCAAACTTTCTTCGCCTGCAGTAGGTGTGGAGGCCTGCGACAGGAGCTAGGAAGGAGCATCGGCGGCGTCATCAATCCCGGATAATATAGTCGGGAAGATGCTGACATGATAGAACATGCTAGAACTGGAAGCAAGTTTTTGTCATTAACATTGGCGGACGAAACAGATGGAAGAAGACTGAAACAGAGAGAAATCTCAATACGTCTCATAAGCACAGACGTCTTAAGCCACAGAAGACTTAAAGGACGGCCCTCTAATTCACATTAGACTCCACCCTGATGTAATGCCAAGAGCGGTTCTAGGGTTGTCACGAGGCCTTAGCGGGGAGAGTTAAGTCCACAAGAGTCGGACACACCTAGGCGTGATGGCCTGCCACTTGACCGTTCATTCTGTATTCTCTCCTCAAAAAAAACTACACTGACAAAAGCTGATGGAAAATGTTCAGTTCATTTTGATTCTATTATGTCGGCAGGGACATGAGTAGTAAACCCGCAGGGTGTGCTCGGTTTAATTATATACGTCTTTCATAGTCAGTCGTTCTTTTTCATTATACCGTAAAATATCACTAAAACTTGCTCCCAAAACAAAACATATCAAATTTAATTGAAAAGAATCCAACACATGAAAAAGCCACTAACGCAGAACCTATACACCTAAATAACAACAAACGATTCGGCTATAAGTTGCCATCTCGTGATGACTCAAGTGATGCCGTTCAATCGAGCAAGTGATCAAAGCGTGAGCTCTGTTTATAAAGTATTTGTTTACCCTGTATTTTTGTATAGATCTTTTCGACTGGGCAGGACCAAAGTCCACGAGCTAGTTACGAGCTCACTGCTTGGCATCACTTTCGATTTTCGTTCTTTTTTCTTTTTATTGAAATGTAACTCAAAATACATTTTCAGCTGACAAAGATGAAAAAGCGGTGCTCGATCCCCATGGAGCCGCTAGCATAGACATGTGGAGTTCAATTGGAATTAATTATCAATTAAATTACTTGTTTGAGGACTCTATTGGATCAAAACTAAAATGGCATTGAATTGAAGACAATTGCTGACGAGTGGTGGTAGTGGTGCTCTGCACGTGCTCATATGATGCTGATGCCGCATGTGGGAAGTTGCAGGAGATTGGAAATAAAATAAAAAAAATAATAATTTGAATATCGCTACAATCAAGAAAAATACCGAGGTCGGATTCGTCATGGGAATTTATTGAAACCTCCTGACAGATGGCTGCCGGCAGTGAGGGTGGTTAGAAAATAAAAATAGCAAATGCCGTGTTGCATCATATCCACAAAACGATACGAATGCACGTTTATAGAACGTATTGCACGAGGTATGTGGTATGTTGCAGCGCATTACCTTTGGAATTTGAAGAAGAAACTTCCAATTGGTGGTGGTTTTCAAAGGCCATGCAGATTTGTCGGCATGCAATGGATCCTCATTGCGTATGTTATGCTTAAATGGGGACTTTTATCCGCAATAAGTTTGACTGACGAAGGCAGTTGTAGGCGAAATTCTGATCGATGATGGCCAACAGAAGTCATAGTTTCTCCTTTGATTTGTGTGTTATTAAATAACACGAAAGACCATGTTCCTCGAAAACCATACTATTAGCTTTGGGATGCATTAAAGTTGCACACCAAAGCCAGTCGGTACCGATTGTGTTTAGCCTTGAAATAAAGCCCCCGAATTTACCATTCGATTTTCTGTATTGAAATTTGGAAAATACGCCACAAATGTATGAAATAATGCCAGGCAGATGTAGAAAAGGGGTCAGCAAATTAAAAGGAAATAAAGACAGAAAATAAATATTTTCTACAGAAATTTCTGTAAATAATAAACAGAAATTGTTTTGATAATGATATTAAAAAAAGTTTCATACTGGTTACATCATTTAGTCGGTTAGGTGAAGCGATGTAATGCGAAATAATGGACAGATCTTGCACTCCCGATCTGGAAAAAGTACCCGGACCTGCGCGGCCATATCTTCACCTGGTTTAAAAAATACCTTAACATTTTTTACGTTCAGAAACGTTTTCATCCTTTATTTTAAAGAAGCAGAGTTTAGCGCATACAGGATTTTGCGATATAGAACTTTGCATTTACAGAATTTAAGAGAAAGGCATAATTATGGAATAACAGATTTGTACTAATACTAGTCAGGGTGTTGAAATAGAGAAGGTGGCGGAGGATCCCTTAATGGGTCAACGGCAGCTATCAAACCCCCGAAGTGGGTTACTGACTCCGGAATATCCGGCCCCTTTTGTCCATCAAGAGGTCCATCAAAGGTCCAGGCTGGAGGTTGTGCGTGAGATGATGTTACGAAGCAACGACAAGCCTCGGATATGGATGATCCAGATGTTGACGATGCTAGCAAACGAAATAAGGACAACGCGCTTCGGATCTGCACTTGGAATGTCCGGACCTTAAACAGACCGCGTGCAGCCGAACAACTTGTGGAGACCCTGGATAGGTACTAAGCCGAGATTACGGCCACCCAGGAAGTGCGATGTGATGGATAAGGCACACGAAGGACGAAAAACTGTGACATCTACTTCGGCGAGTGCCGCAGAGAGCGGAGTCAGCTGCTATTTGGATGGGTATTTGTGATTAGAGGAAGACTTAGGCAAGAAGTCTTGGGATTTCGAAATGTTAGCGATCGCCTAGTAACAATTCGCATCAGGGCCAAATTTAAAAACATCAAGCTGATCTGTGCTCACGCCCCGACAGAGGAGAAAGACGAAACAGCCAAAGAAGCAGTCTACGATCTTCTTGAGAAGACTCATGATAAGTGCCCGAAGTACGACGTCAAGATAGTTCTTGGCGACTTTAACGCCAAAATCGGAAGGGAGGGTATCTTTGGCTCAAAAGTTGGAGAGCACAGCCTGCACGACAACACCTCCGGAAACGGACTCAAGCTAATCGACTTTGCGGCGGGGCGAAATGCCATCATTGCAAGCACACGATTCCCACACCTCAACATACACAAGGGGACTTGGCGGTCTCCAGATCAACAAAGTACGCATGCGGATATTCAACACTCCACAACGCCGAGAGGATACTGTAAGAAGATTTGACGTTGCAAGGCTACTATCGCAAGACACCGCAAAAAACCTTTGCCGAACGCGTCTCCCTAAACCTCTCAGCAAGCCAATCCTCAGTTTCACCAGCAACAAGCACAGAGGACCAGTGGCAACACTGCCGAGGTGCCATCAGGAGTGCCGCAACCGAAGTGCTGGGTTTCACTTGGCGACCACAACGAAAACCCTGGTTCGATCAGGAATGCCGCCGTGCTCATGCAGCCAAGAACGAGGCCTATCAATGCTGCAGACAAGAACCAGAGCGGCTGAGAGCAGTGGCGGACTAAGCCCGTCAGAGGCCCGCGCGGCAAAGCTGAATGAGGCCCCCCAGTTTTAAGAAAAATTTAGTTTTACAAGCTTTTTATTCAGTTCACATTTGTATGTATAAATAAGTGTTTCTGTTTATTTCGTTAAAATCTGGCAAGTGAAATTTAAATTCGAATGAAATTATTTGAGCTAAATAAACATACATACCTAAAATACGGAACGGATATGTGTGAGGAAAATAAAATGCGAATCGATCGACAAAAAAAAAATTAGATAAAATAAATCAAAGATAGTTTTTTGAATTTTTTGTGGCGTGTTGTATGTGTTTTCGTGCCTTCAATTTACTGAACTCCTCAATAACTAGGCTAGATTAACCAGTCGCTCTTGATCCATTGTAAATCGAAGATAATTTTTAATTACTTTAAGTTTCGAAAAACTCCTCTCGCATGATGCAACCGAGATGAAAATGGTCAAGAAGTATTGAAGTATGAGCGATATACAGGGCAACGATTCACTGAAGTACCATTTTATTATATATTGAAAGATTATCCCCAAGATCGGAGACCCGGGCGGGCCGCCCCCTGGTTAGTCCGCCACTGGCTGAGAGTGCCGCCCGCGAGCTCTACGGGCAAAAAAGAAAGGAGGAACACCGACTTCTCAAAAGGAAAAAGAAGGAGCAAGAGACGCGAGCGATCGAACCAATTGAGGGACGCTACTGCAGAGGCAATGTTCAAATGGTCTACCAAAGGGTAAAACGATCCACCCAAGGACACCAGGCCCGAACAGAAGCCTGCAGAGATGAGCATGGGAAGTAGATTCACAGCCGGTGCTGAGGATTTGGAAAGAACACTTCTGCAACAACCCCCTGTCAGGCAGAATGATGTGTTCAGCTTGGACGATGATAGGCAAAACCTTCCGTTTACCCGACCTACACGAAGTGAGGATAGCGATATCCAAACTTAAGACCAACAAAGCTGCTGGAGCGGATGGCCTTCCGGCCGAGCTTTTTAAAGCAGCGGGAGATGGCTTGCTAAGGAGCATGCACCAACTCATCTGTAAAATTTGGTCGGATAAAAGCATGCCCGATGAATGGAACCTCAGAATCGTGTGCCCCATCCACAAGAAAGGAGATACTCTGAACTATGCCAAATACAGAGGAATAAGTCTCCTAAATGTCGCGTATAAGATCTTGTCGGCTGTATTGTGTGAACGCCTAAAACCTTTCGCCAACAACCTGATAGGCCCATATCAGTGTGGTTTTAGGCCAGTAAAGTCAACCATAGACCAAATTTTCACACTCCGACAGATTTTGGAAAAACCCCAGGAATTTCAGATCGATACTCACCATCTATTTATCGACTTTAAAGTCGCCTATGATGGCGTATATAGGGACGAATTATACAAAGCCATGTCAAGTTTTGTCATCCCCGCCAAACTCGTCCGTTTGTGCAGGATGACGATGGAGAAATCTCGCTGCTCCGTCAAAGTCGGCAAGAACACCACCGAGCCATTTGATGTCGAAAAAGGCCTGAGACAAGGCGACGCGCTATCATGCACTTTCTTTAACATCGTTCTTGAAGCAATTGTACGGAACTCACAAGCCAACACCAGAGGTACAACTTTTAAAAAGTCCGTTTAACTACTTGGCTATGCTGATGATATTGACATTATTGGGAGAACGCGGTCAGCTGTCAGTGGATTCGAACCTAGATCAGCGTCTTCTCAGGCAAGCACTCATGCACTGTGCCATTGAAGCCACGAGTTTTCAGTTCATCCAGTTATTTTGTTTTCTTGGACAGACTTGCTCCTGTAAGTATATTATGTTATTCATTCTGTTTTTTTTTCTTCTATGTTTTCTCTAATTTTATTCCACATTTAGACAAGCTTAGTTAGACTGAAATGGGTGATAGAGAGGGTGAAAGATTTTTTGACATTGTTTTTGTCGAGAATGTTACGATTTTAATTGGTTTTTTATGTGATACCACACAATTTTTCCTGGTTTTAATTTTTGTTTTCCGTCAATTTCCACGACAAACTATACGGGCTGTACAGCGACGCTGACCTGGTCAAAAAGCTAAAAATACAACGGCTGAGATGGCTGGGACACGTGGAGCGTATAGACAACACCGCACCAGCCCGACGAGTCTTCGAATACACCCCTGAGGCCCTGAGGGTCAACGCAGCAGAGGAAGACCCCACCTTAGGTGGCGCGCACAAGTGGAGAACAACCTCAACCAACTTGGTGTGCGCAACTGGAGGCAGCCAGCGAGGTACCGAGCTGGTTGGAGGGGCTTGTTGGTTGAGGCCGTGGTCCACCGTGGACCTTAAGCGTCACCAAAAGTAAAGTAAGTAAGATTTTTACTAAGGCAGCATTTTTGACAGATTAACAGAATCGAACAAATCCAAAATCCGAGGAGGCATTCACGCCAAAGCAGTCATGTCAGAAAAAATGAGATGATAAAAGAGAGATAGATCCTACAAACCCCATAAAAAAGGCAAAAAGGCAATACCAATCGAAAAAGAAACAAGAAGAAAGAAAAATATGGAATTTCGTCCATACAGAATTGTGGAATACAGAATAATGGCCCACTTTCAAAACAAACATACTGTTAATTTTTTAAAACAAACCTTTATGTATATAAATTAAATGATTTTCGTTAGTGTCCACATCACTCACGTGGAGAAATTGACAGAAAACTTTTTAGAAACATAGGGACGGGCTAAAGTCCGCTTGGGCGAATTTGTTGGATACCCTATTCTTATTTCTATCCCTCATAAGAGGACGTGACAAAAGTCCAAGTATGGTTTAATAAAATTGTTTTATTTATTTGTGGGCGTGTCAGTAGGCGGATTTTAGAAATGGTATCTCCCGAGCAGCTTTAGAAGTCAAAGATCATAAATATATCATTTCATTTCTTAAACTTCATTATTTTGGGCCCCTAGAGGGTATTTCAGCTCTCTAGATCCAGTTTAAAGGCCTAATTTTTGCCGACAGACGGACTGATAGGTTAGGATAGGTTGAGCTGACTGTTAGCTGGGAGCTAACACACTTAGACCAAAGAGGTCCATTGTGATGCCAGTAGGATCGGGAGTATCTACCACTACCCGCTAAAACCATTTGGAGCTTCTAATGAAGCGTAATAGACTTCTAACATCTGTGTTAGTCAAGTCACTGAGTCCATTAAGGAAGAAGGCTCCCAAATAGAGATTTCTTTTATGGGAGAGTGCAGGACATGTGCAGAGGAGATGAAGTGTAGTCTTCTCCTCCTCCTCATCCCTGCAACTTCTGCAGAAGTCATTAGAATAGACGCCAAGCATTGATGCGTGCTTGCCTATTAGACAGTGTCCTGTGATGACACCTATGACAGAGCCAATATGCAGTCGGTTAAGTGAGATCAAACTCAGAGAGCGTCGCAGGTCCAGCTTTGGCCAGATATGCTTGGTCGCTAGACACGTATCAATACCTGTCCACCTGAGGTTTGTACTCTCGGCTGCGGCTAGCTTCAGCATGAGTTTACAAGTAGCGACCTTTATCAGGTAGAAAAGGTAATGCTGTTCCGTTTTTGGCGAGTTACTCTGCCCTACAATTCCCTGGGATGTCTCTGTGCTCTGGCACCCAAAAGAGGTGATAATTGAACTGCTCTGCCATCTCCTCAAGAGAAGAACGGCAGTCTATGGCTACGATGGAGCTTGATGAGACTCAATCTAGGGACTTCAGCGCGGCTTGACTATCCGAGTAAATGCGGATATCCTCAGCGGCTATCACGTTTCTCTTTAGTCACGACAAGACTTCCTTAATCGCCATGATTTCCGCCTGGAACACGCTACAATGAAGTGGAAGACGGAAAGAGAGACTGATATTTAGTCTTTCTGAGAAAACACCACCACCAACCCCATTACTAGTTTTTTTCCCGTGTAATCAGCCTTCTCCCAGAATGATCTGGGGGTGATAGTGATTTGGAAGTTCTTTTCGAACTGTAGATGAGATATAGTGTAGTCGATGTTCCTTGGTCCATGTGAGTCCAGAATGATAGAGTGGCCAATACTCGTATTGATCCACTGTGAGGTGGCTTTTAAGCGGACAGTGGAACAGGCAGCTAGTTGCCTGCTGAAAATATCCAGGCCCAGGGGTGTTCAGCTTATCACGGTTTACCGCTTTGCCTAGAGCAGTCCACCAGACAACCACCCCACCCCGTATGTCAGGATCGATCTAACTACGGATACGTATAGCCAGTGTGATATGCGGGGCTGTAGACCCCACTTATTACCGATGGCTTTTTTGCAAGAGAAACGTGCTACTGTAGCTTTCCTTACTCTTTCTTATACATTGGGTTTCCAGCTTAACTTCCGAATATTAGACCCAGAAATTTTGCTTCATCGGAAAAGGTAAAGCTTGTACCGTTGATAGAGGGAGGGTCGATATGAGGGATTTTATATTTCCTGGAAAAGAGGACAAGCTCGATTTTGTGAGGGTTAACCCCCAGAGCACAGCTTCTAATAAAAAGGATATACTACAAAATGCCGGAAATTTAGAAAAGTATGGCCTTTATTCCTGGGCCATTTAAAAAAAAATGTTCACTTAATTTCTGGGAGTCTCTACAGAGTTCTTCTTTTGTGGTTTTTGGTGGTGCTTTAAAGCAGTTATTAAGGAGCAAGTTAGGCCCTTTTTTGATATATGCTACACATATGCAGATATATGCTGTTTTTTATTTTGCGGTATCAATGTATCGTCGATACATAATAATATTTGATGCAAATCATTTCGCTTTCTTTCGAAGCTAAACAAGCAGCATCGCTTTACACTCAAAATAGAGACATAGAAATGTAAGTGAAACACAGATAGCAAACTGGGGGAAAATAAATTTGTTATTACGTTTCTTTCGTAAGCTCATTTCGTTTTACGGACAGCCATTCAAATTGATTTTTCATCAATGCATTCTAGACATTGTTCCGGAGAAAGATATTATTTTCTGATTCGAAACGAATGGTGTCCTCGTTTTCACCCTCTGTTACTTTTGATGACAATTTACATATTGCATGGCAAAGCATGCTATAACCTCGTGTGTCGGATTTCAATTTATAGAACTGGATAATGCATTTGTATAAAATTAAATGAACGATTGTTTATTATCGCCTCCGTAAAATGTCATCTCAGATTGCAGAAACCAACGCAGAGGCGTATATATCTCGATAACAACTTATGGAGCACGTTCCGATAAATATTTTTTTTGAAATTGAATTCGTTTTGAGTCGTTTAAAACAAATCATTTGATGAAACTTAATAAATTTAAAGATCATTATTTCCTCGTCTATGCGTACTCCAAGGACGATATAGTTGGGAGAGGAGCAGGTTTAAAAGATCTGACTGGGGAAAATGTTCCTAGAAAATGAAAGAATCGTATGATCTTAACAGCAGATAAACGAGGGCTATTAAAATACTCACTTTTGTCAATCTTTCAGGATCTTAGTCGGAGTTTTCTCTTCTTTCCTTATAAAAAAAACCTCCACACAGCTTTCTATACCATTGCCTTTCATTGTTCTTCATTACCACAAATTGCAACCCCACATCCAATTCAAAGAAGCACAATAAAAATATCATCGAATAGCAAGCATCGAACCTCCTCCTTAGCGGCCGAATAGGTAAAAGTGAAAATAAATTCAAGAGCGCACAATTTCTGCTCCAGAAAATTGCGATTTTCCGGCAGGCAACCGAAATTTTACACAACAAAATAAGAAAAAGAAAAAGAGTAACGAGTTTGTTTTTCTTTATCTATTTTGGTTGGAAACTTTCCCATCCACAAAGGAAATACAGAAAAATATACAAATCTCTTTGATCCACTTAGGAAAATATACTAAATTATTAATTGCGCAATAAATTTTATGGAATTGATGATTCCTCATGATTCCCTATCACGCCGTAGGGTAAACATTTTGTTTAGTGTTTTCCTCCTAAAATCAATTATTATTGATTGTTTTTCATTTAAGAGACAATTGATTGAAGTGCACAGGAAAATCCAGTTAAAGCTTGGAATTGGAAAAGCAAAACAGAGTACTAATTTAATTTGACAGAGAATAGCCCAGATGGTGGTTGATGAGGTTCCTCAGAATTTAGGTCAGTGTTGTTTTAACACAATATGGTGACACGCTTTTATGGGCTCTAAATGGGTGTTGGTTAAGTCACTCGGTTTTCCTTGTGACTAAAATTTGGAATACGCTTTTTTATGGCAATTTTCTTTTATATTGGTTTAGTAGTTATGACGTGAAATGGGGGGTTGTTAGTCATCACATCATTGCAGGTTAATGACATACGATTTTCGAGGAATAGTAGATTAAAATTCATTTTATGATTTATGTTTCACGCAGATTTTGTTTGGCTTAACTGTCTTTTGTCAATTTAACGAAATTAAGTTTATATAAGATAAACAGCGGCGTTAGAAATTTACAAATGTAAAAACTTAAATGAAAGAACACTTAAAGTGGTAAAAGAGAGAATTGTTCCCAATGAATGGTAAACAACTGAAATTGTTAAAATAATCACAAATATTATATGTAGTACCTACTTATATTATTATAAAACATAGGGACGGGCCACAGTCCGCTTGGGCGAACTGTTGGATACCCTATTCTTATTCCTATCCCTCATAAGTGGGAATGACAAAAGTCTTAGTATGGTTGAATTGTTAAGAACGCTCTTCATATTTTGTTATATAACATTTAAAGGATTTTATCAAAAAAAAAAACGAAGCTTTTGTAAAAAAACGCTCCCTAGCTCAAACTTTGGTTTTTCAATAAAATGTTTTATTTAATTGTGGGCGTGTCAGTAGGCGGATTTAAACAAAATTAACACATGAGCATAAAGGGCCGCCTAGAGAGTATATATTATAAATTTCAGCTCCCTAGCTCAAACTTTGGATTTGCAAAAAAAGTTGATTTTAAATTGTGGGCGGATTTTGAAAATATTTACACTTGAGCTTAAACGGCCCCCAGAGAGTATATATTATAAATTTCAGCTCCCTAGCTCAAATTTTGGTTTTCCAATAAAATAGTTTTATTTAATTGTGGGCGTGTCAGTGGGCGGATTTTGAAAATTTTATATGCCGAGCAGTTTTAGGAGTCCTAGATCATATATAAAAAATTCAGCTTTCAAGCTCAAAATTCGATTTTTTCCAAAATTTTGTTTCTTTTTGAGTTTGTGGGCGGATTTCAAAAATTCGTAAACTTGATTATTTCGGGACCCTAGAGAGTATATGGTTAAAATTAGAGCTCTCTGGACCCAGTTTAAAGGCCTAATTTTTGCCGACAGACGGAGGAACGGACGGACGGATATGGCTAGGTCGACATTACTATCGATGCTGATCATAAATATAGTAACTTTTAGGGGTCTACGGGCAATATTAAGGTATGTTACAAACTATGCGTCAAAATTAATATACCCTTAGAATAGGGTATAAAAAGTGGTCTGGGTGCGACCCGCAATGTCTAAGTTCAACCGACTAAGTTCCCAGTGGGATCAATATGATTTATGCGATTATTTGGAAATTTTGAAATGTGGTTAACCATAAGATATGTTTAAGAATTATTTAATATTAAAAACTGCTCTTTAATATTGTTCATGGAAATTAAATGTTGTTAATAACAGCAAAGTGTGATATATATTAATGCAACAATTGTTATCAATACGGAGACCTGTAAATTGACATGTATACGAAGTAACCGAGCACAAATGACAATAAATAGTACAAATAAAGGAAAATTATTTTAGTTATTTATTTACTAACAAAAAACGGTTGGACCGATTTCGCTGGAAACTTAATCAGTTCTGAGTTACCCATGTCAATGTCATCTTTGATTCTCGAGATAATCGTGGCGAAATATAATTCCGATCGCACTTACGCACATACGTACATACACACACACAGACATCTCTATAAAAACGTTGGATCTGGATTCTGGTAACCTTGAAACGTGGAGATATGTCAAAATCCGCGATTAACAAAATTGGCCACATTACAAGAACTTCCACTGGAAAGTTAATAAATAGTACAAATCATCAATTTCAAAATTCAGCCAGTTTTTTCAGTTATTTTTTTACTAACAAAAAACGGCTAGGCCGATTTCGCTGGAAACCTAATCAGTTCTGAGTTACGTAATTACGCTTTATATAAAAACGGTCTTATGTCAATGTCATCTTTGGCTCTCGAGATAATCGTGGCGAAAGATAATTCCGAACGCACATACGTACATACGCACATACGTACATACACACGAACAGACATCTCTAAAAAAAACGTTGGATTTGGATTCTGGCGACCTTGAAACGTGAAGATATGTCAAAATCCGCGATTCATAAAATCGGCCCCATTACAAGAACTTCCACTGGGAAGTTAAAAAAAGTGGTGAAGTCTGCTGCACATCTTTGAGTTCAGCGGTCAGCTGAACACAGCCTAGATGAAGAACCGACAATTGATGTCAAATATTACACAAATTTAAGTCAATGGTCGGTTCTTCTTCTAGGCTGTGGTCGTCTGGATGTTGAACTCAAAGATATGAAGAAAAAACTGTTGCTTGCCTGCAGAATTAGATTCAAATGGCTTAAGTGCGAGTTGCAAGAATTCAGTTACTAAGCAGACAGACTATCAAGCGATTCAGATTCATGTAGTGTCCGCGTCAATGAATACCCTGGCAACAGCTCTACATACAAATGCCTTGGCAGGAAAATGCCTCGAACAGATTGTACTGCAAGATGAATAATTGCTTGCCAAAGATAACCGTACGAGCAGAGGTTAAGTTCATCAATTCGTTAGTTTTTTTTTTAATGTTAGTTATATTTAGGTATAAGTTCAAAGGGTTATACACGCATGTGATGATTGGATACATCACATTAATCCCATTAGACCGCGAAGCTGGTCACCGAAGCCGTTTGATTCAAAAAAGCAAGACATAGGCATCTGCAAGACAACTAGCACCTACCCTTAGCGGAGCAGCGAAGTTACATCAGCGATCTAAGCCATGTGCAGAAAAAGTTAAACGTTTTAGCCCGTGAACACTCCATCCAAACGCAAAGATTCAAAAAAGAAAGTTAAGGTAGGCGCCCGCCAGACAACTGGCGGAGCAACAAAGTTGCGTTGGTGGGCTTAATTGCCCAATTTCTGAGGAATATTATGGAAAAGTCAAATTTAAATGAATGTTTTTGTCAATACATGCAAGCAGACGATGGAAACAATGGGGTAAGATTTTTACAAGGTTTGGCTAATTAAATAAAAATCTTATAAGTTTTTAATTTATCCACTTAATTCGTGAAAAACTCAGGCAAAAAAAAACGCTTTTGCCACTCAAGCACAAAAAGGGCCACTAGAGTGCGTGAAACAGCGTTAAACTGGACATTTAGTCAATGGTGGACCGTTATTTGGATCGACGAGTCAAATTTGAGGTCTGAATCGAAACACGTAAATAGAAATTCCTACGAAGATTTTGACAAAGACTGTCTGGAACGACTCCACGACGGCGTGGTTGTCAGCTGAAGCTTTTCCTTTTTTGGGATGACCTTTCACCAAACGACACTGATTGGCATAAAATGAAGCGGGAATTACGAAAAGAACCTGCCAGGATTCTTCAAGACTTAAGAGCCAGAATAGCATGCAGGTTTCAATCTTTTACGTTAGAAGAGGGTACGAAATTAGTTGACACTATTCCGCGACGATTAGAAGCAGTGATCAGGGCTAAAGATAACAGAAAACAATGGTCCATAAAAGTGTTTGAAACATTATTTGTTTTTATAAAATCCCTCCTTCTCAAGATCCCGTTAATATAATTTAACTTTTTTTTTCCTTTTTTTGAAAATTAGTCAAACTTTTTATTCATCATGGGAAATTGCGTTACTTGCTCGAAAAATTTAATGTGCAAGCGCATGTAAGTATCTGAATCGAGGTATACTAACTATTTTGCGTTTGGGCTCGTACACTCTATAAAACACCATAGATAAAATAAATAAAATATTACGGGTCTGTTTCACAATGTGGAAGTAAAATAAGCCACAGTTAAGCTACAGAAGTTTTACAACCGATTTATGATTTTGGGTCCAGTCCGAAAGCAATAGTTAACATGTCTTTTCTCGTCCTTGAAAAATTCACACTTCTCTCTCTTTACACGTTACATCGTTAATTAAAACTTTGTTCAAGTTTTTTTTTAACACTTTTAACAAAAAACGGAATAATCAACGGTTTGTTGACAATTAGAATGAGATAATAGTTTTTTTTTTTTAAATCTTAACAACAGCAAAAACTGATGCATATTTAGCTAAGATATTAATTTACGAGAAGGGTGGACGTGATAGGCTAATGGGAGGAATTAACTGAAGAGTAATTTAAGTGTTCGGTAACTATTCAAAAATTTACGTTTACATTATGAAACCGACCCTACGAATCGTGTATCCAGTTATAAATAATGCATGTTTTGCCAGGAGGATAAATTTATAATTTTAAGGCAATTTTTCGGTCCTTCATGTTTTATGGTTGTCCAGTTTGGGGCAAACATACAAAAATCATAAGGACCTCAAAATAAGCTTTTAAAACTCATGCTTAAGCCAAAATCAATTTTATTTCTACAAAAAGAAACAAACTTCATGTAAGACATAGGAATATAGCAGGCCTAAAATTTCCTGAATCGCACATTATCAGCATTTGATTGGCATCAGTGACGAAGTGATTCGAAATCGGAGGACCTGCCTATACTTTTTGAATTTAAACCCGCGAACCCCACAGACGTGTCAGTAGGGATGCTGTGAGGTGGGAAGGTTATGGTCCATTTAGTCCGGATCATAATCTCACCGTTAAGTGTTACTTGGCGGATATGATCCCAAGACTCTTTGCTTAGTAGTACAACACTGAGCAATTGTGCGCACATTACCAACTGAGACAAGTAAATAAGAGATCCAGAAATATGTTTAAGATATGCCTGGAGGGTTAGGCAACATCGAAACATTATCCTCTATGAATTTTCCGCCATTGCCCAAAGAAGGATACAATTCTGTTTAAAGACATCATGAATTCATCCGCTACAGTGATATAGCGGTTCCTTCAAGACCTGGATTTATCGAAAAATCAAATTAATCGCTAGTTAAAGTGATACCGACCTCATGCAAAAAAAAGATAAATTTAATTCAGGTCATAGTGCCATGTTTTCGAATATATATATATACATATATCAATATATATATATATACATATATCAATATATACATATATATATATATCAACATCCACTCAACTTATATCAAAAATGCAATTTTGCCGTCATTATTTCTGCCAAGTAACATCAGTTGCCTTTATTAGTTGTATCTTTTAGATTTGATCTAATAACGGGTGAAATTCTGAAAAAATGCCTAAAAAAGGCAATAAAAAATAGCACAGATAATCAATGCTGTGTTGAGACTAAGGTATGTTGCGCGCATGTGGAAGGTCGCGGAAGTTATCATGGTACCTAAGGCGGGCAAATTGCCCAGTGAAGTAACGTCATATCGGCCGATATCATTGCTGCCAATCCTGTCTAAGCTATTCGAAAAAATGCTCCAAAAACAACTCCATCCGATTCTAGAAGAAAAGAGACTGATCCCAAACCATCAGTTTGGATTCAGAAATAAATACTCAACTATAGATCAGGTTCACTGAATAACTGATATAATGGAAAAAGCTTTAGAAGAAAAACATAGGTGCTCTACCATCTTCCTTGATGTAACACAGGGTTTTGATAAAGTCTGGCACAAAGGATTAATCCGTAAGCTACAAAAATATCTTCCAAAACAGTACTATGAAATACACGTAGACCTCACTTAACACGGGGGTTACGTTCCTGATAAATGCCGTGCTAACCGAAATCGTGTTTAACGATACAAGAAACTAGTGCAAAAAGAGTGGCTACGTTCCGTGATTTCAGAAAACTGTCAGAATTTTTGTCCAAATATGTTTTATTCGAAGTTGTATTATTATTAAAGATGAAAAAAAAATCATCATCAAGTACGTACCGAGCGAGCTTCGTCAACACAAAAAAGGAACTGAGTAAATTGGACTGAAACCGGTTCCCACACCACCATTCGCTTTCTACATGTAAATTGGAGAAGCCCCGTGTTTTAGAGGGTTGTTCCTATAAAAACAGCTGATACGCGTCTACTGGCCAGAAAAATATGTATACGTGTGACATTTGTGCAAACCAGACATTCCCAGCAGAAAATGTTATAAGGTATATCAGGCTAAGGGTTAAATAAGGCATCGACATAATGAGAAATCTTATTAAATACCCATAGTAATTCTGAGCTAAGCCTTTTATATAAGGTAAACAACTCAGACAGAACCATAGAAAAACATGAGATTATGTAACGGTACTATATTTCTCGATAATCCAGATGAATGCCTTATCGTAAGGCATTCATAAGGAATATTTGTGCTGACGCGTCATTATTGTGCTAATAACCAACAAGATCGGAAGCAAAAGTTAGTAAAGTAAAAGTGATAATTGTGAAAAAGTAAAAGTTTAATAATACGAGTAAGTAAAACATTACATTATATTAATATTTGATTTAATTACAAAGCTTTCAATTATTTTCTTTTCAATGTAGGCTGCGTAAATCGTTTCTATTCGTCTTTCGAAGAATACGAAAGATATGTAAAAGATGCCATCAAAAAAGGAAAAAACAGGATGGACCAACAGTGTGTATATTTTTTATGAATGTCTGAATTTAACTTTACTTTATTTATTTTTTTCTTTAATTAAAACATTGTGAATATTTAAGTTTCTAGTTTGCTAGATTACGGTTTGCTAATACGGTTAAGCAATGTCGTTTATGTACTTTCAGTGTAACTGATAATAAGCCATAAATAATGTCTTATATAATCCTTAGTTTCAGTAGTTATATAAGCCTTAAAGGCCCCTTTTTTAATGCTTATTTCAACGAAATATAAGGTTTACAGACGATACCTTATTCCGTAGGACATGGCCTGTGCTTTAATAAGGGACAAAATAAGGAATCTTGAATGCTAAGCAACATTCCTTACAAATAACAAGCCTATCGTCTAAGGAATAGACTACAGAAAAATAAGGATTATATAAGACTTACGTTGTTTGCTGGGTTGTGTCTCGCACACCGTGTTAGAGCTAGGCTTTTTTCGTGTTAAACAAAAATATGCCGCAAAATATGAGACGTGCCGTGCTGTAAGAAGTACGTGTTAAGTGAGGTCTACTGTACTAGAGGTGTATATAATGCAACGATTATTTAGAATTAAGCAAGAGGATGAGTACTCCGCATTGAAACACATCAAAGCTGGAGTACCGCAATGTAGTGTGTTGGGACCCGTACCGTGCCTCCTATACACGAACGACCCACCACAAAATGACAAAACTACTGTTGTCACTTTTGCAGACGATACTGCTGTACTTGCAGTAGGAAAAACCGTACAGGAAGTTACAGAAAAACTGCAAAGGACTGTAAATGATATATCTAATTCGACCAAGAAATGACAATAAAATTAAATGAACTGAAGTCGGTTCATGTTAACTTTACAAATAAAAACCTACAACACATACCTGTGTATATATGTAAATAATAAAGTAGTTCTGCATTTCAACTCAGCTAAGTACTTAGGCTTGACTTTGGACGCAAAGTTGCAACACATGTCAAAAAAACGAGATGAACTAAATATACGATACAATAAAATGTATTGGCTCATAGGGAGGTATTCATGCCTCTCAAACTACAACAAAGTGCTTCTCTAGAAGCACATATTAAAACCAATTTGGACATATGGCCTCCAGTTATGGGGGTGCACAAGTAAGACAAATCTTCAAAGCATACAATGCTTTCAAAACAAAATATTACGCAATATTGTTAATGCGCCGTGGAACATACGTAATGCTGATCTACATAGGGATCGACAAATTTAAATAGTAGTGGACGAGGGTCGCAAGGTCGCAAGAAGACATGAAGTTAGACCTCGCAACCATGCTGATTTAGAAGTAGTCCAACTACTTAATAATAACAATTTAGTTAGAAGATTACGTAGAGTTAAACCTTTTGAACTAGTTAACTTGGTAAAAAGGAAAGAATTATATATGTAACAACAAAATGATAATGAATGAAAAAACATAAGGTATCAAACCAAAGTTAGTTCCTAAAAACAGTACATAAGTAAATATTAGAACAAAATTGCTGATTAGTCTGACGACTAGGTGCGATTGGTAACATCATGCCTCCACTCTGTGTTTTTAGTGGGTGTTTCAAGTCCCACACTATCGCAAAGCTCGCAAGCGATGTCTTTCAATGATTTTCACCTAGAAACAAATACAAAAAACTCGTGTAGATTTAAGCCAGTATTACCCTCATTCTACCTTTGGCAACTTAACGATTCACCTTGTCTTTTGCGATGCCGGACAATCCAATCGATAAGGATTTTCAAATGAAACTTGCTTTTCTTGACGCTTCCCCCACCCATACTTAAACAAAAAAAGAAGAAAAACAAACAGAGAAAAACATCAGGAAAGCCTACAGTCCGCTTGGGCGAATTGTTACCGGATACCCTATTCCTACCCTTCAAAAAGTGAGCGTGGCAAAAAACTTAGTATCGGCGAATTGTTAAGAAGTAAAGAATGTCCAACGGAAATTTTTCGGGTTTAAATTGTGGCTGCTCGTAAATAAAAAACGTAAGTTCGACGTTTCTGATTCATATAGTCGCGATACTCCCGGTTGAGCATTATTTCAAGTGCGGTGATTCGTTAGTAATGGGCCGAGCACGCAACTTATCTGGTCGTGGGTTCAAAAGTTTAGACAAGAATGGTTAATAAAAATACTCCGGGACCATCAACGTCAGCAGCGACGCCAGAACATGTGGCACAAGTTCGACGCGAAATTATGCGCAATCTGCGTAAATCGATAAATTTAAGAGTTCGATGGCAAGTGTGTGTTGAAAGGAATGGAGAGCATTTAGACAATATTTGTTTTTAAACATAATCCTCAAACTCAATTTTGTTGAAATAATTTTTAAATTTAACATCAAACTTTTAAAACTTCCACTAGACACCCTTTTAAAGGCTACATAAAGAAATTTATAAAAAAAATGTTTTCGTAAAAAGCGCGCAAAAAAGTGAGCGTTGCAAAAAAAATGTGTATGGAGTTAATGTAAAAGACTGCTGGAAAAATTAACCAACCTTGGCATCAACTGTCAGGCGTACGCCGATGACATTGTATTGATTGCCAGGGGTAAGTTTGAAGAAACCTTGGGGACATCATGCAGTGAAACAGAAGAGATTAAACTAACCAAGGAATGGTGCCATACGGTCGGACTCAACATCAATCCGGCGAAAACAACGATAGTACCATTCACAAGGAAAAGACAACTTCAAAGACTTAAGGACATTAACCTATCAGGCACGATACTGATACCAGTCAAAGAAGTAAAGTATCTAGAACTTCATCTAGATAGTAAACTCCTTTGGCGAAAAAATACGGAGGAGATATCCAAGAAGGCCACCCGCGCTTTCGTGATATGTAGGAGCGTAGCGGGGAAGGCATGTGAATGCAGCCCAAACATCCTGCGATGGATTTACATTGCACTTGTGAGACCAATGATTACACACATACATGGGCGAAACGAACCAGTCTAGCCCCAATAAGAGAGACACTTAGCAAAGTCCAAAGACTGGCTTGCCTGTGCATTACCAGAGCAATGTGTAGCTGCCCAACCGCAGCCATGGAAGCGCTATTGGTATTAACCCCTCTACACACCATGATGAACGCGGCAGACAAAACAATCCTAAGGATGGCAAAGGAGGGAATTGAAAGAGGAAAATGCATCGGTTCGAAAGAACGCGGTGACTTACCTAAAAAACTCCCACTTCTTGCCATACTTGGGGACGATAGCATCAGGAAATTCATTGTCGAGAAGAATTTCCAGATAAAGCTCAGCAATAAGGAGAACTGGAACAATGAATCCACAACTTATGGAGCAAGCAATCACACAACAAAGTGGTACACGGACGGCTCGAGGACCGAGGAGGGAACTGGTGCAGGAGTGTTTGGGCCAGGAAATTGACGCCTACGTCATCAAGTCAAAACTCGTGTGGGAATGCCTACATGGACTGAATAGACTAGGCAAGAACAACAGAATTCCCATCTGCTGGCTACCTGGCCATGTTGGCATTACAGGCAATGAGGCAGCGGACTCTCTGGCAAGAAAAGGGGCAGAGGAACCCTTTATATTACCTGAACCGTTCTGCCGGATAGGAAAACACACTCTACGCGAAGAGTTCAGGAGACTGGAGGAAGAAAAAAGGACCAAAACCTTTCTCAACCTCCAAGGTCTGAGGCAAGCAAAGAAACTCATAGGAAACTATAACTAAAAGCGATTCAAAGATTGTATCAAATAAAGAAAAAAAATAAATATATGGCATTAACGGCCCATAGAGAGCCTAAAACCTAGCTTCTTCAACCACTACCGATTAGTAGTCCGATAGCCGATACACTAACAATTGAGCCACTGCGCAAGACACAGGCCTCCTCACGGGGCACTGCAGACTCAAGGATCACCTTAGGAAAATGGGTATATCAGAGGACGGGGTCTGCAGATTCTGCAGTGAAACCGCCGAAACTCCAGACCACATACTGGAATCCTGTGGGGCACTGGCCCACAAAAGGATGAGATATTTGGGCAGGCACCAAATAACAGACAAGGGCATACATACAAGCCATGGACCCACAGCTCATTCTCAGATTCATCAAGGAAACTTGACTGGACACTGTGCTCTAAGGAGTGTGACCTGCCAAGGAAAAATCAGAGCAATACCTCGATACGCTTCACAAAAGAAGTATATAGAGAGGGCTCTGAAAGAGGGCATGAACCTCTCCGAGGTACAAGCAGGGCCGCAGGGGACACAATAGACCAATAGGTCGCAGTGTAATATACCCTAACTACGTACAAGACTTTCATTTCTATTGACTTTTCGATAAAAGGTTTTTTTTTTTACAGTGGGCGTGCCAGCGGGCGGGTTTTAAAAATCTTGAGACCTGATCATTTCCTGCCCCTAGAGAGTAAATGTTCCAATTTTCAGCTTTTTAGCTCGAGTTTATAATTTTGTTCGATAAAACGGTTTGTGTTAATAGTGTAAGGGGAGTAAATTGCATATTCCTAGCTTGAATTTAAGGGCATCAAAATTATCGACGAAAGGACATGGATAGATTGACATAACTTTCGATGCTGATCATATAGTAAAAGTCTTCATGCAACGTTGTTAAACCGTTTAACATATTGTAAACTTTGTAAGCTTCGTAAAGCTGTGTGGCCTATGACAGTTTATTAACCATTTCGTAAACTTTCGACGTTTACGACGACTTTACGACGTTGCATGAATATCCTTAGCAACTTTTAGGGGTCTGCGATCAATATTAAGGCATGACACAAACTATGAGTCAAAATTATAATACCCTTAGTATAGAGTATATTGAAGCGAATGAACGTGCCATAACTATTCCTTTGTGGACATTTAGTCTCAGTCGACTCAGTTGAAAGAAATAGTATTCGTTACTCGCTGGTATCTTCATCTCTCTTGGCCTTGGCATGTGGGGGATAATACTGGCAGACTACTCTTGTAGATTTTTTGTATTCTTTATTGTCCAGTCTTTCGTAATTTTCCAAAGAAATGGTTTTGCAAAAAGTTTGCCTTTCATTAAAAAAACGAACAAATGTTTTCAGGTTGAACCACAAACACAATCCGCTTAAAAATGGAGTTTTGTCATGTATTCTGTCCCAGCAAAAGTAGCTGAGCTATTGCGACAGAAAAATAATTGTGACACGTGCAGTACTTGAAGCAATCGTTTATATCCACTCATACGGTCGTCAACCTGGTGGTGATAGCGACTGCATTCAATATTGGTTATCTGTTTTTTGTTTACATTTTGATTTTATTACAAAAGTCTCACCGAAATAGCTGCCTGGCAGTTCGTTTGGATAGTATTATTTCGATGAGAAGAGCGAAAGGACATTTTGTTGTCGTTGACACTTTGATTACTTTTTCGGGGGTGACAAATAAATAAACCGAAGTTCAAAAAGATGGCGTGTGATGTTGAGAGAAAAGTTTATAAAACAAAAACTAGCGCACAGAAAACGTATGGTTTGATGGGCTTTTGTTATTGTTAGGAGATGACTACGTGTATGAACAGAAATGATGTGGGTTGCAAAGTTAATTAAATTGTCTTTATATTTGTAACAATCTGTATTCATTTCATTTTATTTGTTCATTTCATTTTATTTACAATCGAATGTCCCTGTGGAATCCTTTGGGACATTTATTTGAGTTTTAATTACAAAGGTATTTCAGTTACCCAGTTTCTCACTTATCCAGACACACCAGACATTCTTCTACGAGTTTCAAGCTTAACGGATTACAATGCAATAAGTAGAATACAATCAATAGTGAAATTAAATTCTTAAAAATAAGTAATACAATCACCCTAATGATCAATTTCGGTCGAATTTCAATTCCCACCGGTTTCGAATGTTTGGTGTGCTCATTTTTAAGATCGTTCTATTTCGGACGAATTGAAGGGTGTGCTCAGAAACGACCGGGATTGAAAAAAGCAAACATTTTGACGGTTTGTGTTTGTGAAATTGATTGACTAAAAAGGTTACTTTTAGGCGAATAACTCTAATGAATATTAATTATTTTGTCCTAATTTAGATGGTGTTTATATAAATAACCATGACCTGGCAAGAGGTTTCACTCAAACAACAAATCGAGCGGTGGATATGGTACAGTACTCCCCGGATAAAAGCACATGCATATGGGTATAAAATTGTAGTGCTTATAAGCGGGTTTTCAATTAAATTCCTATTAAGCGGGGACCCTTGTAATAGCACATAAATGTGTTTTTAGAAGGGTATTTTCTCAAATTTATATATAATAAGATTAACTACAAGTTTTTTTTTATTTATTAATGCAAAAAAAAACAAAAACAAAGAAAAATGTACATAAATATAAGAATTCACAAAAAAACAAACAAAATAACAAAACACAAAAATATTGTATTGGACAATATGTACGTACTTATCTAGTCTTAAAAAAACAAAAATGTTATTGTCAAGTAAATTTCAAGTAAATTAAATTGTTAATACATTTAATGGAAAAAATCTGAAAGTTTCCTTTGAATCATTGATTTTTCAGTAGTTTCCAAAAAATGATCATCTATTTCATCTAAAGTTTTGATAGTGAAGTTTTTTCCATCCAGGTACGTTACTAAAGTAGCATGAGCCTAAAGTGCATCTTTCCTTGAGGGAATTTCAACGGCATTCTCGACTAGTGGAACTTCCATCTCCAAATCGTCACCATCCGTTACTGAACATTCTTCAAATGAAACCACATCATCACAAATTTCTTGATCGGTTCAACATCCGACACATTTTAATTCATCATCGCAATTCAGTAGCTCGTCAAACTCTCCTTCTGTTGAGAACAAATCAATCTCTTCCAATACTTCTTTATCCCCAACGACTCCATCTTATACAAACCCAGCTTTCTTAAAATAATTTTTTATAGTCTGAGGAGTAACAAGCCACCAGGAACGCTTGCCCATTTTGAATGCCTCTAAAACATTAATTGATTTTACGAAATCTGGCCAAGTTTAGTAATCATCCATGATTTTTTTTTGGTGAAAGTACGGAATGCGAATCGTTTTACCTCGGAAGCAATGAGGATTTTTCGCCCTTCCTATGGCATAGACAAATTTTTCTGATCCATCCATATTACAAATAAACAATACATTTATACGATCTTTGCTCAATTTGTGTCCTGCGGGATCTTCCCCTTGTCGCATTAAAGTTCCAGAGGGTAGTATTTTGTAATAAAGCCCAATTTCGTCCCCATTAAAAATGCCCTTTTCTTGGTAAAATATTTTCGATCCATTGCGATGCAGCTGGAATATCAGCATCATTTCTTTCGCCGTGAACTTTCTTGGAACTAATGTTTTCCTTTTTTTGCCACCTCCAAAGCCAGCCATTGCTTAGCTCAAAATCAGTAACATTCAAGATTTGAGCGAATTTTACGGTTCTTTTATAAGTGGTCCAATTATAACAGCATTGCGGCTTTTCATTTCGTTAAACCACTTAGCAGTAGCCTTATCCAGTTCTTCACTGTGTCCTGAACGAACTCGATTTCTCTTCAAGTTTTTATTTTCTTCAAGTTTTTATTTTCTTTTTGTAAAAAACGTGTAATAGTTGAGGGATTGCATCCGTATTTTTCAATAATATTTGTTCTAGAACTCCTTTTGTCTTTAAGTGAATCCAAGATATTGATTTTGTCGAGAATTGAAAGTTCTGTGCCATGTCTAATAAAAAGAAAGTGATCTAACATAATTCCACACCGAGATGCAATTTTCCCTTTTTTCAGATACCAAATCATTTCATTCTTTTCAGGGAAAATAAAACAAAACATTTAATCTTTTTTTGAGGCAAGTAACCAAGTTTTTGTCAAAAAACGTTCCTTAAAAGTGGGCATAGCAGACAACTTTATATAAAGGAATTGTTCACAACGACTTTATCTACATACTTTGCGAAGAATAGGATTTTCATTTACAAACTTTTCTTCAATAAAACGTTTTTTTTTTAAATAGTGGACGTGTCAATAAAATATTTAAACATGAACATAAAGGGGCCCAGGTATTAACCTGCGCTATCTAAATCTAGCTTCTGAAACCATTTGCGAAGGTATATTTTTAATGGAGGAAAAAACTGGGCCACGGCGTAATTTGTACCTGAGACATCTCGATTAGTAGTTCAATGCAATAACCACTGAGTCACTGCAACCACAATCCGCATCAAAACTATTCCAAAATATTACCCTAACCCCTTGCAAAGCTGCCAGTACTTGTAGTTGTAGTACAAGTGAATTCATACAAGTGTATTACATTTCTATAACACGAAACAACAAGTCGACTGGCAGCTCTACACGTGTAATGGGCCAAATCTACAAGTGGGAAATTGTGTTATTTTTCTATTTCTGTAACTTAGAGCTACAAGTGTAAAAAAAAATCACACTTTTATTGAGAATCGCACTGCTTATTTTTTTTTTCAAATGAACACTTGTAAGCTGAGTCTAAAAGTCGAGAGACATTTTTTTATTTCTTCGGTTAAGTTAGGTTTAGGTGGCTGTCGGCAGAAGCCGACACACTTAGACCAATTTAGGTCCATTATTTATTTTTATTTCTTACAAGTGTTAAGATTTCTTCTGTGTTACAGAAACAACCCATTTCGTCAGACTAACATAATCGTACAAGTGACTGTAGACTTGTAGACACTAGTAGCTTTGTGTTACAGGTCCCGCTGTAGGCCTGTTAAAGTTCTGCTCAGGGAAAGTAATGCTAAAGTCGGAACAGAATAACATGTCTTCCGTGAATAAGTTGGTAGCACAGCCTCCGTAACACATACTAGTCGATTGTACAGATGCTCGTATAACGCTTATAAGCAGCACTTAGTTTTTAAAGCTTGGGATCAACACAGCAACCTGGAGTTTTCTACATGGTGGACCACCTAACAAATCATGTGATAATCGATACAAGGCATGAACCCAACGTCTTCAATGAGCACACATTTTGAGGCATAAAGTCTCTTACTATTTTATTTTTGCGCCTTAATTCAAAAGTCGTCTGTCCAACGAAAAGAACATGCGAACAAGGAAGTAGTTTATGTATTTATGTAGCTATTTAACAACTGCTATAAATAAGCATCATGTAGAGAGAGATTGATAAGAAAAGAGGAGTTACGAGTAACTTTGAAACTATTTAAAATATGTAAATCCTAAATCTCCTTCCATTAACCTCGGTTAGGTTCTCGTGGAAACTTAAAAAAAAATTCAAATAGTGACAATGTCAACAAGCCTACATCAGGTACACATACTACACCCTTAAAAGAACTATGTACAACCCTTCGAAACCATAGATTCAAATCACGTTCAGATGATCGCCACTCGATAACAATGTCACAATTGCCGCCATTCGAGTACGACAGTTCCTACAGTTTTGTAAAGATACATCAAAACGAATATAATTACTATGAGGTTGTTCATTTCCCTCTCAAAAACAAAATAAAGCACCTTATGTGCTTATAGAACTACGTTATATACCAGTAGCCGGCATCGTGGGCCAGTTACCGGCGTCATCAACATCAACAAATCATATCGCAATAATCAATTGATTTTTTTCTTTCGTTATCAAGCACTCGATTTCTGTATACATAGTTTCTTTCTCTGCTCAGTATTTTTACTTCCATGACTTCATCAGGGCGAGAGGGAAGGTGGAAATACCATAGGAAAACATCAAGGCTACGATATTTAGGCACACAACAGATGGGGCAATTATTGATTGAGTGAATTTATTAAAAGTAATTTTGTTCTCTGTTTCGGCATTCGGGCGCTTATCTTAAAGTACGCTATTTAAATTGTTTTTTTTTGTTTTAATTTTCTTTTTCTTTTTCATTTTACGACCAAAAGTTGACATGACGTAGGAATTTGCGTGGTAAATTTGCTGAAGGACAGTGTATTTTATTTTATTTTTATCAAAAAACAGCGACGACTTGCGTTCTATGCTTTGTGAAATGTGAGTAAAAGTAATTTTTGTTTTGATTTGATTTGAAAACATTCTGCGAGCGATAATGTTGTCATGTTTTATTTATTTTTTTGCAGCAGTATTTTACTTTGACCAATGATCTTGGCAGTCATGATAGCAATATTTTCTTATCTTTTGGAATATGTAGTTTAATGATAATTGATAAATCTTAAATCGGTCGTTTTGATTTTGGGGATAAAATAATTGTTTTGGCATTTTTCCATTATCTTATCACTATTACCTGTAAAATATAGAGTTATCGATTATTGCGTCTGTCAAGTAAAAGCTTATCCGCCGTTTTTATTAGAATCTACAGCCTTAATAGTGCTATGCAAAAACCCTTATTTATATATAAGGCATCACACATCGGTGCAACGAGTCCTTGATGTAGGGTGGATGTTTTGGAGGAAATGACTATCGTATTAGTTCGAAAAAGACAGAATATATGTGGCATGTGCTGCCCGTTCTCTGAGCCGCCTTTCCAAATATTTATGTGACTCAAAAAGTGATTTCCAAGTGCAAAAAGTTCAAATATCTGGGATCCATGATCAATAGTGAAAAAACCAGCGTTGACGTCATTAATCTTCGCGTAACCGTAGGGTGGATGAAGTGGTAGGCACTGTGATCGAAAAATTGCCCATAAGCTGAAGTCGCAGTTGTGTGACTGGCGCTCATATCCGCTTTACAATGCTGCACAGCAAACAACAAGTATGAGGGCAAATTACCGGAGGTGAGGTGAGGATGCTTCGCTAACAGTAGGAGTAACAAGGGTGGAATTCTTCCAGCCCCGTCAAAAAAGCATTCCCAATCAACGTTCCTATACAATCGCGATAGGGATAGGCCTAAATACTGAACCACATAAATGCACCAACATACTATTTGCGATCAAACCGGAGAATACAAAAGGTGAACAAGTAGCGATGCAGTGAAGTGGGACGGTTATAGTCTTCTTAGTGCACTCGATCATAACCTGGTCGTGAAAGAAGAAGAAGTCATTTAAGCTTTAATTACATCCAGAGAGGTCGTTAGCCTGAAAAGCATGACTAGGTGAATGACGAAAGTTGTTTACCTCTGACTTCAACACTCCCCGACTATATGAACTCTCATTAATATGAACTAATGACTGGATTATCGGCTTCATATACCCCATCTACAAAAAAGGAGATCATTTGTCTTGGAAGAACTTTAGAGGCGTATCCCTGCTGAATGTCGCATATAAGATCCTTTCCATAACGTACTGTGTGAACGACTGAAGCCCTCCTGCAACACACCAACCGGCACGTACCAGTGTGGCTTCCGTCCAGGCAGATCGACAATAGACCACAATTTCACACTGAGGCAAATCCTAGAAAAGAACTAACGAATTTCAAGTCGAGACTCACCATCTTTTCATCGACACGGCGATGGCCGAATGTGGGATCTCTGCAAAACTGACCCAGCTGTGTCGCGTAAGACTTGGAAAAAATATGCGGTGTAATGTGCTGTTTGGAAGAAGCTCTTCCGAAACTTGCACCGGATTTCAGCAAAGAGATGCGCTATAATGTGACTTCTTCAATCTTGTTCTGGAGAAAATAGTGCAGAGGGCAGGTTTCATTACGATAGGCACTATCTTCAGTAGATATGTCAAGCTATTGGGGTATGCGGACATTATCGTCATCATCGGCCGTTCCTAGCGTGCCGTCTTAAGAGGCTTTTACGGCAATTGAAGAGCAGGCGAAATTGGTAGGTCTTGAAGTTAATGAGGACAAGACTAAGTACAGGCTATCAACACAAACAAACATCTGTCCACCGCCTAACACAAAACGTCACTGTTGATAGCAATTACTTTGAGGTAGTTAAGGAGTTCATCTGACTTAGAGTAAACATCAACTCCAAGAATGACATCTCAGTGGATATCCGACGGAGAGTTACTTCAGGAAACCGCTTCTACTTCGGTTTGGCAAAACATGTGAGTTCAAAACTCCTCACTCGAAAAACAAAATGCATGATCTATCGAACCTTAATCAAGCCAAACTTGCTGGACGATGGGTGGGTTAGGGGAACTTATATTGGGTCCTTTTGAAAAAAAAATGCCCCGTCGGATATTCGGTCCTGCGTGCGAGCAGGGCCAATGGAGGAGAAGATGAAACCGCGAATTCTAAGAGCTGTACTAAGAGGTGCATGTAGTCCAAAAAGCTAAAGCACGTCAACTACCTTGGCTCGGCCATATTGAACTAATAGACAATAATGCTCCAACCAAGGGATCTTTGACTCCCAGCCAACAGGTTCGAGAGAGCAAGAAAGACCGACCGTCCGTTTTAAAGACAAAGCCATCGCGGATTCCAAAATGCGTGTCCGGGATCGCAGAGGATAGAAGGCTGCAGTTTCTTAGGCAGAGACTCTTCACGGGTCGGGAGCCCGTTAAATAATAAATGATTGTAGGGCAAGTAAATATTTTGGAACAGAACCAATCAACTATTCTATTGGAAAAAGGACTTTCTCCTTTTTGCTCCATGTTCAAGCATTTATGGTTTCAGTTGCAAAACGACATGATCGGATTGCTTTTGTTTATGTTTTCACACAAAAAGCAGAGCACACTGATGTTACTCTTTCGATTAACCACATAAGCTGGCTTGCACATACACATGTCATGCAGATAAGAATGAAACATCAACTGAACCTCATTTATATGATCTCGTAGTACATTTATATAGCGCCCTACACAATCAATGTTAGCTGGTGATGCATTAATTGGGTTGCACTTGAGTGTTTTTGTCAAGTACCATTGTTACATTGACGAAATCCAAATGCATTTCTTCAATGTTCATTGGAAAAGAATCGATGGTTTGTATGGTGCATCAATGTGACCTGTCAATGTTGTTACACTCCTTTTCACTTGATTGCGAACACGTATTTTTTGGTTTAATTTTACGATATTTTTTAAATCCTTCGATAATCTGGGAAACCCCAAATGCAATATTAACGAAGGGTATATTATGTTTATGTTGTAAAAAAAAAATGTGGTTAAGTGGATAAATTCAATTTTTATGCTGCTTTTCCCAATAAGGTAATAAAATTAGTCCTTTCTTTTTTGCACTTGATTACGAACAGTAACTAAATCTACCTACCTGATATCATATATTGTAAATCAAATATAAAGACATTAAGAGTACCTGGGACCTTTGTTCAAAATATAATTTCATAGAAACAATAAATATTGGTAAAAGTCAAAGCTTCGGAGATCGCCTTATGGTACTGCTCTCCGTGTCGAAAATTGTCACTTTCCACACTTGCTTTCAAAATGTCAGTTTTCAAGGCTGACATACTGAAATTATGGAAGGGGTTTAAAGACTTATTCGACAATTTCAATACCACCGTCCTCAACGTATCAACATACTCTGATCTTCATTTTTCGGCAGATGCCTCAACGTCTACTGACCCTGAGTTGCCGACTAATGAAGTAAAGCAGTGTATCCAGCGGGCCATGAATACATTGATTTCATTTGATACAACAGTTTCCCCAACTGTTGAAGCTACCCCTGAGCCCATTGTCTATTTAGCATCGCCCTCATCTACTCTACTCGCAGGCAAAAGGAAACGCGATATGCCTTCCTCTGCGTTGAATCCAAAGGCAAAGCGGTTTAACCTTAGGAGTCAGCGAAAAAACTCAAACGAGGCGCCCACTCTTAATGTTAGTCCCACATATATAAATCATTCGTTAGGTACAGAATCTGGAACTATTGAATCGATTCCCAGGCCGAAATCTATTTTCATTTCTCGACTAAAACCCAACACTTCTTCAGACGATGTCCTGAACCATTTGGTCTCGAGAAACCTGATTCCAAAAGATGACTCAATCAAATGCACCAAAATCAGCAAGGCTGATGGGTTTGTTGCGTCTTTCAAGATTGTTGCCCCTTCAGTATATTTTGAAAAGCTGTGCAATAGCACTGCATGGCCTCATAATACATTAGTTAAAGAATTTACACCCCGTTCGACAAAAAGTCGCAGGAAAGATTGTCCGTCCGTGTTAAAAAACCAAGTAGGCTGTCCCTCTACTATCAAAATGTAAGGGGACTCCGCACAAAAACCGCTGAAGTATATTTAAACTCCCAAGCCCTCTCTCATGATATCTTCTCCTTGACGGAAACATGGCTTAATGCCGGAATCTTAGACACGGAACTCTTCAATCATGAGTTCTCCGTATTCAGAAACGATCGTCATCAAAATGACCTGAAAGCGCTTGGAGGAGGTGTCCTGATTGCTGTTCGTTCCAACCTTGAGTCACGAAAGATTGACTTTCCATTTCCACTAACCGTCGAAATTATCTGTGTAAAAATTACACTTAAGAACAAGCATTTATATGTTGTTAATGCGTACATTCCATCGTATCGTCTGTGTTCCTTGTATTCGGAACTTTCTATGGCACTTGACCATATTTTTGACATATCTTGTTGTGACAGCACTGTCTTATTTATAAGCGACTTCAATCTGCCACATATTGGATGGGTACCTTCTGAGGATGATTCTGATCTCATCCCATCCTTTGACTCTGCCCAACAAGAGCTCGCTTTACTGGACAACATCTTGTCTTTTGACTTACAGCAAACTAGCTGTATACAAAATTTTAAAAATCGAACTCTCGATCTTGTTTTTTCGTCTGACTCTGTTAGTACTCTGGTTCTGGAATCCCACTTCAGTATAACTAACTTAGATAACAATCATCCACCCTTGGATGCATTTATTGAACTAGGCGCACATTTGTACGAAAATAGTAATTCGTATGACCGTTCGCAATCTTTTGACTTTCGGAAAGCAAATTTTCAAAGGCTTTCTGAAGAAATTAACAGATTTAATTTTAACCTTACTGCCTTATCTAATATTGAAGATGCAGTAGGTTCTTTTCATTCTTTGATGGATAACTGCATGAAAAAAGTGATTCCTGTGAAATCCTCTAGGAATCTGAAAACGTCCCATCCCTGGTACACTAAAGAGCTCAAATCGATACGAAACAGACGTAATAGCGCTTGGAAGAACTATTTAAAAAGTCTCTGCCACTCAGATCTTGAACTCTATTTCACATTATTCAATGAATTCAAATCTTTATCCTGCAACTTATATATTGACTATATAAGTAAAATGGAATGCTCTTTAAAATTGAACCCCAAACTTTTCTGGGGTTTTGTCAATTCCAAGAAAAAAACCGATGGTTATCCATCGAAGCTTACTTACAATAGTTCTACAACTGCTGATTCGCTAGACGCAAGCAATATGTTTGCAGATCATTTCAGTAAGTCATTTAGGGAGACCCCTCTTCACATTGATGATCAATATTTTAGTTATCTAACTAGCTGTTCCCAAATAAGTTTTAGTAGTATCTCATTCGATTTGGAAACAATTTTAAAATGTATTTCTTCTCTGAAGAATGACTATTCATCAGGTCCTGATGGCATTGCACCGATTGTTCTTAAAAAATGCAGTCATGCAATTGCTCCATATCTTAAGTATATGTTTGAATTGTCCATTAGTACAGGTAAATTCCCTAATCTATGGAAAAGTGCTTTTATCACACCTGTATTTAAAAAAGGCGAACGTGGTGATATCACTAATTATAGGCCCATTTCAAAGCTTTCGTGTATCCCTAAGCTTTTTGAACAAATTGTTTGTGAAAAGCTAATATTTCTTTGTCGCAATATAATTTGTAATGAACAGCATGGATTTGTAAGAAACAGATCCACTGTCACTAATCTATTAAGTTTCTTGCATGATTGTTCTAATGCCTTGGAGAATAAGGGCGAAATGGATTGCATATACACTGACTTCTCTAAGGCTTTCGACCAGCTGTCCCATGTTTCATAAAATGGGTTAATTCATACCTTAGATCAAGGGTTTATCAAATGAAATTTAGAGGATCGCTATCTGTATCTTTGACAGCTCAGTCTGGAGTTCCCCAAGGAAGTCACCTCGGACTAATTTTATTTATACTAGCCATTAATGATGTTAAGGCATGTATAAATCACAGTAATATCCTGATCTACGCTGATGATATGAAAATATATAAATCTATCACTAGTCAGCAAGACAGAATGTTTCTTCAATCTGACATTAATAGCTTCGCAAATTGGTGTGATAAAAATGGTTTATACCTGAACCCAACTAAATGTCAACATATGACATTCTCTAGAAAGACTATCCCTTCCACCTTTCAATATTCTCTGTCTCAACATATTCTTTGTAATGTTGATATTTTAAGGATCTTGGGGTTTATTTCGACCCCAAACTGGTTTTTGCTAAGCATATTGATTCTGTTATTAATAAATCTAATTCTATGCTGGGCTTCGTAAAAAGGTGGGCCAAAGAATTTAATGACCCTTACGTTTCTATGTCATTGTACAATTGTTTCGTCCGTCCGATTCTAGAGTATGCCTCTCAAGTTTGAACACCGTTCTACAACATTCATTCAAATCAAATGGAGGCCATTCAACGTAAATTTATTCGATTTGCACTTAGAGGACTTCCATGGGATGATCCATTTAACCTTCCTCCCTACAGTCAACGTATCAAGCTTCTTCAAATGTTACCCCTTTCTCAACGAAGGCTTAATAGCGATATCATTTTTTTACAGCAGCTTATATCCGGTCAAATAGATGCACCTGACTTGCTGTCGTCTATTGGCTTTAATTTTCGTGGTGGTGCCCATAATTTGCGCAGTGTTGAATTATTGTTTAGCCCCCATCATAGAACGAATTATGGGACGCATGAGCCTATTAGTCGCATGAGTAGAATCTATAATCTAAATGATCATGTGATTGACTTGCATGTTAGTAAAATTAAGCTAAAAAATATTTTGCGTAATAATGCTTTAATGTCTTAAATTGTTTGCATTATTTTGTGTCTGTGTTAGTATTTTGTAGGTACATAATTATTGTATTTTTAATTGTTTTGTCCTTACTAACACCTGCGCTAAATGATGAGCCTGTGAGAGCACTTTTTGTGCCGGCAATTTCTGCTCGTGATGGTTGCTTGCTTTAAGCACTCCACGACACAGAGCTGATAGTGTATTTAAAAAACAAATTCATTAACTAAGGAGGAAATAGGCCAAATTCTAGCTCACCAGGAACAAGGCAAATCCATCCGTTTTATAGTCGGTAAGTTTGGAAGAGGACCAACTGTTGTTCATAGCTATCTTAAGGATCCTGAGTACTATAGAAAAACTGGAAAGGAAGGGTCAGGATCGGCGGGTGATATGGAGAGCTGTTTCCAATTTAAGACTTTCCGAAATCAAAATCAAGGCAACAACTGAAGTTGAAGGTAGTAGATCAGCCTTTCCCAAAGTGGGCGATAACGCCCCCTAGTGGGCGCTGCAGGCCTAAAGAGGGGCGTTAAGAGACCCAGACAAAAATGGGAGCGTTGAGTAGAGGCCTTGGGGGCGATTTGTAATTTCATCTAGCTAGGAGGACTCTTAGACACCGACTGAAGCAATAAAGCCTTCAAGACTGCAAGATCATTTGAATAAAATGCATCCAGATAAGAAAGACAATAATGCAGCATATTTTCAAGACCTAGAGAAGAAGCATAATACTCAGCCAAGTGTAGCAAAACTATTTTCGACGGCTGCTAAGATGACGATGGACTTCGAGCTTCGTACAATATCTCTTTGTTAATTGCTCAAAAAAGGCAAACCACACAACATCGGAGAAGAGTTAATTTTGCCAGCAATAAAGGAAGTAATAACCACTGTGCTTCATAAACCGGCTGCAGATATTATCCGAAAAATTCCTTTGAGTAATAATTCTGTGCAAAGCCGAATTGATGAAATGCCTGAAAACATTGAAGGATCATTGTGCAATCATCTGAGGACTAGTCAATTCTCAATTTAGCTCGATGAGTCCACTTTACCAACTAATGAAGCATTGTTGCTGTCTTACGTGAGGTTTATTAAAGATGAGAAAATATGTGAAGAACTATTGTTTGCTAGAAATTTAGAGACCGATACAAAAGGCGAAACCATATTCAATATATTGGAAAAGTTTTGTGATGAGAAAGAGATTCCCTTGAAAAATATTATATCAGTTGCTACGGATGGCGCTTCGGCTATAAAATGGGGCCATAGAGGCTTCATAGCGTACTTAAAAAAATAAAATTCCAGATGTCCTTGCTGTACATTGCGTTATTCATAGACAACATTTGGTTACTAGAAATTTAAGTGAACGACTATTTCAATCACTGCAATATGTCATCAAATCAGTCAATAAAATCCGTAACAGGTCTTTGAATGATAGATTATTTCATCAGCTAAGATTTCCACCGTTTGTTGTTTCATACTGAAGTACGTTGGCTGTCAAGAGGCAATTGTCTGACTCGATTTTACAACCTGTTGGACTCTGTGATAGAGTTCTTGGAAACTAAAGATACAGAATTGCGCAATAAGCTTATTACATCAAAGAATGATATAGATTACTTGACAGACCTATATATTGTTCAACGACATGAATCTCCAACTGCAAGGCGATGAACTAAATTTAATTAAAACAAAAAATTTCGTTGCTGCTTTTGCAGCTAAATTGCTTATACACAAAAAGAATATGGGCAGACGTGAGTTTCACAATTTACCGAATTTATCAGTATCCTGCAGTAACGACGACTTGTTTGCCTACTGCCAACATTTGGAAAACCTCCACATTGACTTCACCGAACGATACCAGGACACTTTGAACTTGGAAATACCAGACTGGGTGTTGAATCCATTTTCAAATGTCAACAGAGCAATGTCACCTCAGCTGGAAGAAGAACTTATAAAATTGACAACAAACGAGGAAATAAAAATCAAGTTCAAAAATGGCTACCAAGAATTTTGGCTACAAAAACCGATCCCGCAATTGTACCCTGGATTGTGGTCAATCGTTCAACGATTCTTGATAGCATTCCCATCGTCATACTTGTGTGAACGTGGATTTAGTGCTGTGGCAACGCTGCTTACTAAAAAGAGAAATCGTTTGCATGTTACCGAACGTGGCGAGTTGCGGCTGTTCTTGAGTAAATTGGAACCTGATATCAACAAACTTATTAAACAGCATCAGATTCATCTTTCACATTAGTTTTTATATAAGAATCGATTATGTTTGTTTTATTTTGAATAAAAGATACTTTGTCTGAATACTATTGCGTTTCAATAATCATTCTCTTTGGCATGTGTAACCCGTAAGAGTTAACTTGAGACCTGAGCGCCGTTGTGTACTATCTACGCCGCTCAGGTCTCAAGTTAACTCTTGCGGGTTATAGTAAAAGTCTCGTTTAGAATGAATGTTTAATCTCCGCTAATATAGCTCACAATAATTAATTAATTTATTTTGATTATATAGTGGTTTTTAAGTAGGTGAACAAATGGGGGCGCTAAAAAAATGTATTCTCAAAGTGGGCAGTAGACAAAATAAGTTTGGGAACCCCTGTAGTAGATCAACTGTTCATCACGTGATACAGTAGGCCAACCATATTAGACACCAACAAAATTAAAAGAAATAATCATGGAACGCAGCACGCAAAAGCCAGCGCATTGAATTTGGACGGAACTGATGGATATAATTATTATTATTTGCATGATTTGGGGAAGGATAGCCTTGGATAGAAGACACAGCAATGGAGGCGGTGTGATGATATGCGAGCAATTGGCTTTGACGGCACAGTAGAACTGGATTTTCAAAGCTCACAAATGAATCGCTGACTTTTACGTAACGGATTCAATAATTGTGTCATTTTAATTTGTGGTTGTCTAATATACTTGATCCGCTGTATCATCTGATGAACAGTGGATCTACTAGCTTCAACTACAGGTTCTGCCTCAATTTTACTTACGGAAGTCTGCGTTTTGAAACAGCTCTCAGTATCGCCCGGCGATCATGACTTGTTGTTGCTTTGCTTACTCCTCCTTTCCAGTTTTTTTCATAGTTCTCAGTGTCTTTAAGAAAGCTTTGAACAACAGTTGGTCCTCTTCCAATCTTACCGTCTATGATAAGGATAGATTTGCATTGGCCCTTGTAAGATCGAGTTTGACCTATTTCCCCCTTTTTTAATGAATTTCTTTTACCCATAGTTGTTGCTTCTATAAAGTTGTTTTGAACTAAGGTCCCTAATACTCTAATTGCCTTTATGTTTGATTTAAACTATGATAACAGGTAGATTTAGCTACTGTTCGTAACAAGTGAGCGGAAAAAAAGACTGATTTTATGACCTTATTTAGAAAAGCATCATAAAGTCCCAATTTGTCTTTACAAAATAAATATAATATTTCTTTCATATTGCATTTGGTTTTTCCCAGATTATCAAGGGATCTAAAAGAGAGTGCTATAAATGAAAACAGAAAAACTACCTGTTGGTAATCAAGTGAGAAGTCTAAGTCTATAAGAGCGCATCTAGCTTCATAAAATGACATAGTAGTATTCAAATAAATCTTTTGAAGTGCTAACCTTGTTTATCTTTTTCGAACCCTCTCTAATCGAGTGGCCGACAATTTAAGACCTCAAACACAACACTCGAACTGAGAATGAGGCCGTTGGCCCGGTAATTTTGCAAAGTCAGCGGCGATTTTGACCTTTGGATGCTGACCTGTAAACACCTGCTCACATCGTTCCATACATATGTGCCATAAGTCGAACTTTAATATTCAGTAAAGATCAACGATAATTACTCATGAATTAAAGAAAAATGAAATATGTGTTTAATTTAACGAAAACGACCAACTGTCTGTTGGCTTACCCTTTATGCGTACGTACTAATAAATACATTCTCTTAGTACATTTAAATATTTATCTTTGATGCCACACAGTTGTTCTTCGAATTCTATTATACTCACATGCAATACGATTAGTTTCAAGTACATGTTCCAGTTATTCAGTCAGGTCCTAAATTCCACTTATTGGAACTTAGTTATTGCTCTACTTAACTTTATAGTATTGCCCTTTAAAACAGGGAATGATATCATGCTGATAGAAGAGAACTACAGGGTGTTCCAAATAAGACCAACCAATGTTAAACACGAATAACTTTTTTATTTAAATTCAGCAAAACTGTAGATTGCGGGGCTCTGAGCAACCAACGACAACACCACCAGCATCAGTTACACTCATCCAGATGCAGTGTTTGGTGAGGTGTTATGGCCGTATTTTTTCGAGAATGAGGATGAAACGCCAGAAACGATTTCCTGGGCTTCTTACAGAACAGTGATCGACAACTTGTTGCGGCCAATGGCGGAGCAGCATCCTAATGATGAAGCGAATGTGCACACTACTAGGCAAACTGTGTAACTGCTGCGTAAAATTGTTGGCAAACGTGTGATTTCAACTGGGTTCCCGACCAAAGTAACATAGATGGAATGAAAGAGCCAATGCGCTTACAGGGCACGGCTCTACCCTCGAAAGCTCCCCTTCAGAGACGGTTTCTCCTCCCATAAGAGCTGTCAAAGTAAAACTATCACAGTACTACTTTTCGCGGGCGAACTCCAGATGGAGCAACCTAAATAGCTGCATCATTTCAAAAATAATTTACAAACAGATCCCGACAGGAGATTGCTTTAATTGTAGCAATCAGCACTACAATTAGGCTGTCGGCACTAACGCTGCCAAGTTGGGCATCCTTTTCAACCCACACTGCCGCAGTTGCAAAGATAGAGTGGAAGGGAAAATCTTCATCATTTCCTCTGCGAATGTCCGGTTCAAGTTAGAACTAGGCATCACACACTCGGCAAAACATTCTTCGACGATCTATCAGAATTGAGTAGTACACAATTCTGGGATATAATTGAATTCCTCAATTCCACACAAATTGACAGCCTGCGTCACTTGAGTGGTGGCATCATGCAATTTAAGTGCCTTCGTGCTAATTGGGTCCTGGTGAACTGATGTAATTACCAGGCAGCCACTCCTACCTAACTACCTACCTTAATGGGGATTAACTGTTTGTGGAAGAACTTGCTACTAAACCTACTAAAAAGTGTTTCCTATTGATCCAGCACAAACATTTACGGTAAAACTCCTTTAAAAACAGTAACATACTTTTAAGAAGTTGTTCCCAATACTAAAATTCTTACATAGGAAAGGATGTTGTGCGTATTAAATGGGGAGAGGAGTCTGACAAATGGTGAAAATTATGAATTGCGCTTCGTCAGTCTATAGAATGCCGGAAAGTGTATTTGAAATGGAAGTAAGGCACTTCGAACAATTGCTATAAACATCCCATAAATTGTTCTGGACCACAGAAAAATATTTGAGAGATTTTAATAGTAATTTAGTAGGTATACTTTTTGACAATGTTTGCCTGGCAACAAATTACTTGGCAATGGTTTTTTTTTACTCAGAAACTGATTTTTGTTCGTGCTTTGCTCCTAGCGGCCAAACGGTGAACCTGATTAAGAAAGTGTCTATAACGTGCAGAGAGACATGTCATCGAAAGATGTTTTTGTTTAGTTTCAGGAATTAAGAGCTAATTTATAAAAAAAAAAATAGATTGGATCGACAACTCTTTTTTTTTTTTTTTTTTTTATAAAAAGGAATTCCAAATCCTAGAGCACTCAGACTCGGTAACGGTCCATTGTACTACCATGCAGAATTCTTCCTTTTGGTGTAGAGGCATGTGATTGGGTGGCGTATGTTGTTGTTCCCCATGGGAATTGAACCTGCACCGCACGGGTAACAAGCCAACACACTAACCTCTACACCGTCGCCACCCTGACAACTCCCTTAGTCGGACACAAAATCTGCCACCGTCAGTGTCCACCCAAGAGAGATTTCACTGTATATACTTATGGAAATTATCCATTGTTGCCGGAGAAAAATATTACAAGGTAGTACTGCAGCCAAATGAGGGGAGTATTTTGAAAAAAAACAGACATTTTTTAGTCTTCAAAAGTAGGAGCGTGGACAATTTTTTTTCTCGACTTTATTTATAATAAAATCATCGAAACAAACTCAGTTCAAAAAATAACAAAACATAAATAAATAGATTATCAGTTCTAATAACTAAAGTAAGTAAATATCTCTTTAATTATAATAATAAGCTTAATTAATAGTAATATTATTTTTAAAGAAAAAAAAGGAACTTATTGTAATGCCAAGAAAAAGAAATGTATTTAGATTCATCTTATATGGTAAAAGTGTAAAAAAAATACAAAAAAGAAACAAACATTGTTTTGTATATGCCTTCAAAATTATTTTGAAGGATCCCATTTACAACAATCAACTCCATTTAGCAATTCCTTGCAACTCATAATTGCATTCAATGTATTTACCTCCAATCTGTTCCGTTTTTTATCTCTAATGAGAAACAGTTCGTTCTGCCGCTGCTCTGCTGAGCGGAAGACGTAACAAAGCACTTACAAGATCCGTTGTCAGAAAGAAAAGTGTTTTATTAAAGGCTTTTTTAAGAAAAATATCTCTGACCAAAATTCTTCTATTTCTAAAGACTTAGAGACCATAGTTTCATTAAGTAAAGTCTGCCACTCCATGGCAAGGTTTTCAATTTAATTTTCAACAATCAAATCAGGAATGGGAGAAATTATTGGAGTTGCGCTTTCTGCTAAATAGGGACTTGTATAGATTTAAAAATTTCGTCTATTTCATTGTTTTTTGTTTTAACAAAAAGTTCAGCCTAAGCCCCAACATATACAGAGACAATTTTTTTACATAGGTGTCAGAAAAATTCGGATCGGAGAGAAACTCGTCACATAAAAACTCCGATTTGATATTTTTTTTTTTTAAATAGTTTTGTAGAAAGATTTTATGTATGGCAAAAATTTATGATTTCGGACGGACTGATATTGAAATTCTAAGTTAAGTTTTTTAGTTAACTGAAGAACATAGACTTGAAATAATAAATACAATTTTGTGGTATCATTTAGCTCTTCTTGAATCTTGTGAACAAGATATAGGTTGCTGTCAGAAGATTCAAACGAATTTTCCGCAAGATAATGTAATAATGCAGGTTACTGTTCTAGTGTTCTTGCCACAACCTGTTCAATAGCTAGCTACCTAGTAAAAGATGTTTTTAAAATATTAGCTTGAAGCTTTTTAAACTCGATTTGCTTCTTTGGGCTATTTGAAAAGTAAACATAGATGTTTCTTAGGAAAACCTCAATATTTTGTGGCATTTTTTTAGCTGCGGCTGGGGAAGAGAGATGTAATGAATGAATGCACTTAAACCCTAAAGTAAACATATTTGGATTTTCCTTTAAAAAAAGATATCGAACTCTACTTGTTTTGCCAGCCATCACAGCAGCATTGTCTGCGGCAAAACCAACAAAATTTTTAAACGGTATTTAGTACGTCAAACATAGATTTAGCATCAAACTCAAACTTAATAATGGAAAGAAATCGATCTCTAACCTTACCATAATTGATATCAAAATACCGTACCACGACACATAAGCACTTTGAGGAACTGACATCCGCTGTCTCATTAACTATCACAGAGAACTTCTTCTAACAAAATTTGTTTCTTTGAGTTTTGTTCTCCCAAGCTTTATATCTTTTAAAGTTTCAACATCAATACTTTTTATTAATGCAATTAAAGGTTCAATTAAGGACATGACTACGTTATACTGCAAAAGAAACATTATTATTTCTAGTTCTGATGTTTTAAGCTTTTATTGTTTTTAGTTTGAGTAAAGGAACCAAATTTGCAGGAACAGCAGCAGACTCATTTGGCTTTGTACCAGCAACAGAAGACACATTGATATTGGCATGTGGAACTTTTTTTGCCTTTACCGATTTTCATTTGGTCGGTGTATCAACTACAACAGCAAATACTTTTTCAGCATTTAAAAACTCAAGACTCTTGCAGCATTGTGCTGCCTAGTTTGCATTAAACTTTGAGTGAATTAAATTTATTTAGGTTGGCATTACACTTTGTTGCAAGTGTAAGGTATTTTAGGTCTTTAAAAAAAATAGGAGTACGAATGTGAAAGGAGGAGTACGGGAGTACGGATGTGCTGAAAGTAGTACAATACTCCTATGAGAGTACTTTCGGCAACACTGAAATTATCTATCTTTTTTTTGTGGGAATTAAAAAGGGGAAAAACAAAAGTTTATGGATAAAAGGGAGTTTTCGGGTTGGTTGATGGGAATTGTAAAAAAAATCCCCATGTCCAAAGCACTAACTACTGAGCCACTGCATCCACGCTCGGTAACCTTATTATATAAGTTAAATCTTACTAATCTTTTAATAATTTTTATTTATTTCTTGTTAACGACGAAGTTCTGATCAGAATTCCACCCACTATGCTGCCTGACTTCTGGTCCGCCTGTGGGTTTCGCCGGTTTGACCTCATAAGCCTCGGCAGGCCTCTGGCTTTCTGATTATCTTTTCAATCAAAAGCAGTTAAAATTGCATGGATGACATTTATGTCTTTTTGAGGGCGCTGCAGTTATATTCTTAGCCCGTCCCTGCTTGGGAACTTACTTATCTATTGTTACGATAAGATAATTTGATAATAGCGTTTAAAACGTTAATAAATTACCAAATGTATTGTTCCAAGGAAGACAAGCCCTAAGCTGACAAGATTAATGTTTTTAGGAAAGTTCACACATAGAAAATCCGCAAGCTTTATTTTGCAATACATTAGGCGTAGATAGGGGCCGTGGTTTATTAAATAACAAAATTTACTTCGTTTCCGGTTTTCAATATGTTATTGATAGATAAGCCATATTGCTCCTAGTAACACAAATCAATTAGTTGAATAGTAACTATCACTTGTCCCGCTCTTAAGGAGTTGCCTACAAATTAGGTAAGTAAAAGCCAAACCTTTTTATGGGTTAATAAAATCACGCGAACACAAATGTTAATTGTCATAAAAAAGGAAAGCTGCTTAGTAATCGCTAAAAATATATACATAGATACAAAATGTACAGTATTAACAAACGGAACCGCAACGTAATTGATTAGCAAACATTATATTATGCAGTGCTGTAGCCCGTGTTGTATGTGTATTTTGCATGAGGGAATGCATTCCATAATGAATGCTATTTGCAACCGATATAACGCCACGCATTCACTTATTGTAACTAGAATCATAAAATGAATAACCGCAGCTACAGCTGGCATTTATATTTAGCCGATAAAGTGTCCATTTTGTGTAATGGGAGATTTCCGAAAGGAAACTAATTTTTAATATGTTCTAATATGTAGGTACAGTCGTGCTCGAAATTTGTACCCCACGTTGATTTTTATTTAAGTTTGAAAGAAAAGGGTTAGATAGAAGATTCTCGAGGAATGTTGCTCGTAGGACGCGACTTAAGAGCTAAGCATAAGGGGAATCTGAAGCTATGATCTGGATTTGAAGTCGGAGCTGTCAAAACACAGGTATAAGGCTTACTGTTTACATCCAACAGATATGTGACGCTGCCCAATTTTATATCTGTTACATTTGTGTGTGTTACTTCTTAAAAAGACTTGTTAAGGTTGGAGTTCTGCATAAATCAATTTTATGTTATATAATTGCAAATGAACGAGGGAGAATAAATTGCATTCTTGACATATGTTCTGGTTCTGTGTTCAGACTACGGGCCTTCTGTGGTGTAAGGCCAAGGCCAATTTCTGACATTGTTTATAACATTTTCATAGTGAGAATTCGCGAATGCCCATAATACTTCTTCATTTCACATTTCATCAAATCATTAATAAATAAACGATCAACGTGAATAAACAAATAAACGTCTAGCGTGAATCGCGAAGTTGAATGTTGTCCAACTTCACGATTCAGATGCACAATGTCCTGCTTAGCTAGAACCAAGTTCCAGATCCTGGGTGCTGCACATCTACGCTCATAATCACTGAAGTGGCTTCTCGGCTAAATTAGTACGTATAGTAAAAGGACGTTTAGTCTGAAGTTCAGATACACAAAACTTATATTCTAGCTTTATTTTCTTCAACAGATCCGTTCAACTAGTGGGATACGCGGGCGACATAGACATCATCGGCCGATTTTAGTGTGGCGTGCTAGCGGTCTTCATGGCGATTGAAGATCAAGCAAAATTGGGGGGCCTCGCCATTAATGAGGACGAAACTTAGTTCTTGATTTAAAAAAAGAAGAAAGAAAAACTAAGGCAAAACGTCACTGACAATAGCAGCAATTTCGAGGTAGTAAGAGAAGTCAGCTACCCAGTGGCGGACTAAGCCCCTCAGAGGCTCGGGGCGGCAAAGCTGAATGAGGTCCTCCAGCTTTAAAAAAAATAGTTTTACAAGCTTTTTATTCAGTTCACATTTGTATGTATAAATAAGTGTTTATGTTTATTTCGTTAAAATCTGGCGAGTGATATTTAAACTCGAATTAAATTATTAAGGCTAAATGAACATTCATACCTACAATATGGAACGGATATGGGTGAGGAAAATAAAATACACATCGATCGACAAAAAAAATTAGATAAAATAAATCAAAGATAGTTTTTCTTATTTTTTGTAGCGTGTTATATGTGTTTTCGTGCCTTCAATTTACTGAACTCCTCAATAACTTCTGTGAAATCGAGTTCTTTGGAAATTTTTCTTTCTATTGACAGCACGGCTAGATTAACCAGTCGCTCTTGATCCATTGTAGATCGAAAATAATTTTTAATTAGTTTAAGTTTTGAAAAACTCTTCTCGCATGGTGCAACCGAGATGCAAATGGTCAAGAAGTATTGAGGTATGAGCGATATACAGGGTAGCGATTTACTGAAGTCCCATTTTATTATAAATTAACGGTTTTGGGGGCCCCCAAGACCCCCGTGGCGGGCAGCCCCTTCCGCCCCCTGGTTAGTCTGCCACTGCAGCTACCTTTGAGTAAACATCAACTCCTTATAAGACCATTTACTGTCTCTTTTCCCTGTAGGGAAGAATGGCAGGATAATCAAGTACCAATCCATGCAACAACGATCCCCATCTATACAGATGGCTCCAAGATGGATACCGGCGTTGGTGCAGGTTTCTACTCAGAAACGCTCGGAATATCTGGCTCGATCAGACTCCCCGACTACAGCAGCGTCTTCCAAGCTGAGGTTCTGGCGGTGACAACAGCCGCTAAGCAGGCTGCAATGACGGCAATACCACAGGCTGATATTACCTTCTTCATTGACAGCCAAGCGGCAATAAAATCGATTTCCGCCACAGAAATAAAATCGAGGCTTGTAAGAAGCTGTCGCGAAGAGCTGCGGGCTCTTGGCGCGCAGCACACTGTAAGACTCTGCTGGGTCCCCGGTGTCCCAGGAAATGAAAGAGCCGATGAACTGGCAAGAAAAGGATCTTCCCTTGAATCAAGGGATGCTGACACCACAGTAAAAACCCCACCCTGTTACCTTAAACAGGTGATTGGAAATAAAACACTGATGGCAGCAAACGAAAGATGGAGTGCCCTTGATTCCTGTGTTATTACAAGGAAAATGTGGCCACTGTATGACAAACAAAAGACCAAGAGAATCCTTCAAATGAACAAGAATTCTTTGTCCTCTCTCACAGGTGTTATAACCGGACACAACATGCTGGGCAACCATGCGAAGAAATTAAAACTCAGCACAGATGAACTCAGCAGAGGATGTGGGGACGAGGAGGTGAATGAGGATACCCCGCATTTCCTCTGTCACTGCCCTGCACTCTGTCATATCAGAAACAATATCCTGGGCAGATATTTCTTCCAGGATTTAGAAGAACTCTCCGGCAAGTCTGTGAATGACTTGCGCAAGTTCATCAACGCATCGGGATGGTTTGTAAACCCGCTAAGTTTTTCATATGTTTTTCATTGGTTCCAGATAAGGGAAGCATAACCTCCAGGGTATCACAAAGGGTCTACATTGACCTAAGTGTGACGGGCGCAGGATTCTCTTGCCCTGTCAGCCCAGTAACCTAACCTAACCTAACCTAAACATCAACTCCACGAATGGCACCGATGGAGATCCGATGTACAATTACCCTAGAAAACCATTGCTACTTCGATTTGGCAAAACAAATGGGTTCAAAGCGCCTTACCCGGAAATCAAGTCTAAGATCTACAAAACACTGATAATGCGGTTAAAAATAAAAGCGATTAAAACAATCTGCCATTTGAAAGATTGTGCTAAATTCTTGCACAAAATTCTTTGCCAAATTTGTAGTCCATTAAAATCGTTTTAATCGTGGCATTTAAATGGAGGTCCGGTCTTCTTCGTCGCCTCGAACCTGGAGGCTGGAACATTGTTGTCCATTCGTTCAATGTGGCCGAGCCAATGTAAAGTCGACGTGATTTAGCTTTTTGGACTAAATCCACATCTCTGTACAGCTCATAGAGTTCGCGGTTGTGTCTTCTCATCCATTCGCCCTCTTTGCACACAGAACCAAATATCCGACGAAGAGTTTTTCTTTCCACAGAACCCAATATCAGCTCCCCTTTCCTACTTATTGTCCCGCACTTAGCAGTGCTGGCAGGATTACGGTTCGATAGAGCATGCATTTTGTTCTTTGAGCGAGGAATTTTAAAACCATTTGTTTTGCCAAACTGAAGTAACAACGGTTTCCTAGGGTAATTTTACATCGGATCTCCACTAAGGAGGCATTCGTGGAGTCGATATTTACTGAACGACCTCAATGTTTTTTCTTTCAAAAGTGACGTTTTGTCCTAGGCGGTGGACAGATGTTTGTTTGTTTGTTGATTGCCTGTAACTTATACACTCCGTACCATTTGATGAAGGACAGGTAATTTATTTTGAAAATGCTGCGATCTTTTTAAAACCGTTAACTAAACTGAATTTTTTCTTGCGAATGGTAAGAACGCATATATAACGATCATATTATAAAATGAAATTCACGGTTAAAATTAACGTTTTTAATTTCGTCCAATAAGGTCATAAAATATACCCCTACAAATCTACCTGACATTCGGAATCATATTGAATCTCGGCTAGAATATAAAGGACTTTGCAGGGGCACATTATCCGCTTTATAGCGCAAAGGAGTGGAAGAGGTCATACAGTATTACATAACTACCTTAAATACCCTGAAAACTATGCAAACAAAATCGAAAAGGACTTGTTAGCAGGGAAACAACATCTCAAGATCGGTGAGCAATACTTGGAACTGCTTCCCATTCAGGGCTCTCTATCGAAAAAGTCAAGGCTAAAACTGGAGCAAAGGCCAGTAGAATGACTGTTTACAGTGTGATATTCAGCACAAAATGAAGATGCAGCCACATAGGAGCCACTCTGATTGAGTGGGGAGTCGCCTTTCCCAAGAAAAAAAGTTTGTTTTGGACGGACCTGATGGATACAACTATTGTTTCCACGATTTAAGAAAGGATCCATTTACGTTGGAAAGAAGGCACAGCAATAGAGGCAGTGTAATTGTATAGGGAGCAATTAGCATTTATGGAATAGTAGAACTAGATTTGTGAAGCTCAAAAATGACAGCGAATATTACCAAATCTATGGAAAGTGCTTTTCTTAATTTTTCCGAATGGTTTGGACATTGGACAGCGATGGACTTTTCAGTAGGATACTGCACCTATAGATTCCGCAAAGACAACAAAAGCCTGGATTTTTACCCAAAATGTAGACCTATTGAAATCACTGCCGTATGCCTGACGTGAACATTTTGGAAAACGTTTCAGGACGGCTTTCAGGGAAACTCTATGAAGGAGGAGGGCAATATAGGTAATACGAGATAATTGTAACCATAAACATAGGGACGGGCTACAGTCCGCTTGGGCGAACTGTTGGATACCCTATTCTTATTCCTATCCCTCATAAGTGGGCGTGACAAAAGTCTAAGTATGGTTGAATTGTTAAGAACGATCTACATATTCTGTTATATAACATTTAAAAGATTTTATTAAACCAAAGCCAAGCTTTTGTAAAAAAAAACGTTCGCTAGCTCAAACTTTGGTTTTTCAATAAAATTATTTTATTTAATTGTGGGCGTGTCAGTAAGCGGATTTAAAAAAAATTAACACATGAGCATAGAGCACCCCTAGAGAGTATGTATTATAAATTTCAGCTCCAAACTTTGGATTTTCAAAAAAAGTTTTTTTTTGTAAATTGTGGGCGTGTCAGTAGGCGGATTTTGAAAATATTTACACATGAGCTTAAAGGGCCGCTAGAGAGTATATAGTATAAATTTCAGCTCCCAAGCTCAAACTTTGGATTTTCAAAAAAAGTTTTTTTTTTGTAAATTGAGGGCCTGTCAGTAGGCGGATTTTGAAAATATTTACACATGAGCATAAAGGGCCCCCTAGAGAGTATATATTATAAATTTCATCTCCCTAGCTCAAACTTTGGATTTTCAAAAAAAGTTTTTTTTTAAATTGTGGGCGTGTCAGTAGGCGGATTTTGAAAATATTTACACGTGAACTTAAAGGGCGCCTAGAGAGTATATATTATAAATTTCAGCTCCCTAGCTCAAATTTTGGTTTTCCAATAAAATTGTTTTATTTTTTGTGGGCCAGTGGGCGGATTTTGAAAATTTTATATCCCGAGCAGTTTTAGGAGTCATAGATCATATATAAAAAATTTCAGCTTTCTAGCTCAAAATTCGATTTTTTCCAAAATTTTGTTTTTTTGAGTTTGTGGGCGTGTCTGTGGGCGGATTTCAAAAATTCGTAAACTTGATTATTTCTGGACCCTGGAGAGTATATGGTTACATCTTCAGCTCTCTAGGTCCAGTTTAAAGGCCTATTTTTTGCCGACAGACGGACGGAAGGACATGGCTAGATCAACACTACTATTGATGCTGATCTGATCATAAATATACTAACTTTTAGGGGTCTACGGGCAATATTAAGATATGTTATAAACTATGCGTCAAAATTAATATACCCTTAGAATACGGTATAAAAAGAGACTGGTCCGAAATTCCCCTAAAATTTTATCAACCTCTACGCATAACAGGCTTCTTGAAGTGATTCAATAATATGTAAATACAAATCTTTGGTGGACATTTTTAATGTCTATCAGGTTGATTTTGTATTTATCCTTAATCAAGTGCTACCAAAAAAGAGCTAGGTATGTATATATTCCAACATAACCGTGAATTTTCTTTCACAATATGATCGTTCTTTATTTTTTCATTGTATATTGATGATATCTGTCAGAGTATACCAGGTATTATTAGCTATGGCGATGGGGAAGTTGAAGCACTACTTTATGCTGATAATTTGGTAATTGTTTCTCGAAGCCCATTAACACTCCAACTTCAAATAAATAAGCTTAAGGAATACTGCGACAAGATTACTACCACAAAATGCAAGATAATGGCGTTAAGGAAACAAAATCGTGTGGGCAGGAGCGAGGATATATGGACCCTGAAGGGGAATACTTTTTTCATCGTGTATTTAAACTACCTGTCAACACACAGAGTTACGCTCTCTTTGTGGAGTCTGGGCTTCCTTATATCTGTACTTTACTATACATGTAAAGTGATCCGTAGACCGACATCCAATCTAAAAAAAATAATTTAGCAAGTCTCCCTCTCACATAGTCACTGCATATAACTCTCCTTTAAATGTGTCGAGAAGCAATGCGGATGAATGGAAGCAATTATCTCACGACTGTGTGTTTGCTACACGGGGTTGTTCCAAAGTTGCCTTGATCGAGCCAGAGTATCCTCGGCTAGATTAATTTTCAAGCAACTCTATTCCCTAGGCTCGGACATTAACTTCTATTGTAGATTCACAGTTGCGGAAATGCGTCTTATCTTTAAAATTCGTACCGAAATGCTAGAGCTGAACTACAGGCCGCATGGAACTGCCATAAACCCTAGCTGCGACATTTGTATTGTAATCTCAACCAAGTGGAAGATGTTCTGCACTTCTTGGGGTTGTGCGCGATACTCCAAGGAATCCGAAGACTGTATTTTGTCAGAAGCTTCATAACATCTAATGAGTGTCTGTGGTTATTGAATGGAGGTGGCGGTTGGAAGTTGCTCATTCTTTTCGTCTCACATGCCATAAACTGTCGCAATATGTTTATTGAATTAAACGAATATATTTAAAGACGTAAAATCTGATCGAATTGCTGTTTCTTCCATCATTATTAAAAGGCTATTTCTCCTTTTTTTTGCTTTTATTCTTTTTTATTTTAGTTTAACTAAAAGCCATTAATACCTATACAATATTGCATCTCAGCTAATTGCAGCACTTTTAATTTTAATTTTTAACTACCTAATTTTACTAATTGAACTTTTTTTTAGTTAAGTCATTCCTTTTTACTAAGTCATTCTTATTATTATTTACAATTTAACTTATCTAAAAGTCCAAGTTAGATTTACATAATCTAACCTTATCTAATATGATCGTTCGTTATATATCCTCTCTTTAATCAAGTGGAACGGAATGTATATTATGCACTAACGGCTCATATAGGACCTACAACCAGATTCTCCATTCATCTGTTTGTGCAATTACATTTCTTCGCAGGAATGGAAGGTTACGTACGGCAAATTTGAGATTTTTAGGGTTCCGTAGCCAAATGGAAAAAACGGAACCCTTATGAATTCGTCATGTCTGTCTGTCTCTCTGTCTGTCACAGCCACTTTTTTCCGAAACTATAAGAACTATAGGTACTGTTGAAACTTGGTAAGAAGATGTATTCTGTGAACCGCATTAAGATTTTCACACGAAAATAAAAAAAAACAATAAATTTTGGGGGTTCCCCATACTTAGAACTGAAACTCAAAATTTCATGAAACCCATACGTGTAATATTTTTTTAAACTAAATAGTTTGCGCGAGAGACACTTCCAAACTGGTAAAATGTGTGTGTTAGTGAAACTAACACCCGGCCCTAAGCAAATTCTCACCGAGCGACGTCTGTAGGAAATCTGCGGCATCCTTGTTTTCTCTCAAAGACTGCAGACAGACTACTGGCGTTCTTACGAGCTATTAAGCTTTTGCCAAACACCTTAAGGTGCTAGGCCTAAGCGATACCACCAAGTGCGAAGCCTGTGGAGAAAGCGAGGACACTGCGGAACATTTCCTCTGTGATTGTCCTTCTTTTGCTCGTACCAGGTGGCAGGTAAGCTCCTTGTCCTTATCATTGAACCGCACTCTCGTCTTTCTTAAGAAAACGAGTAAATTCTCACAGTAAAGGTGGTGTGTCTTCCTGGTAGTAGATTGAGTCTGAGTACTCCAGTGTAGAAGGTCACGCACCCCGACAAAAAAAAAAACACCCGCCCCGGGCGTGTTATCCCTCGCACAGTTGTCTTTCGCATAACCACTACTCCTACCAGCTTATCCTTATGTAAAATAAATCGACTTGTTATTACATTTATTACCCGACGTTTCGTTGGTTTTTCGAACCCTCTAAAATTTAAATTTAATTTTTTACGCAGCTTTTGTTGGTTCTGGGAAAAAATTATTCGTTCCCGTTACACACATAAATTGTGTAGGTAATTGACTTAGGCACTTCTACGATTTTTTTTGAGTTAATTGAGGACTTCTTTGTATTTGTGGGACAATTTCCCATGTGAGAATCTCGCCCCATTCGAAATGCGAAAAAATGTACCTATCCCATGGAAAATGGATCAACTATGGAATTTTTGGCTAAAATTAAGAATTTTGTTTTGTTAGACTAACAAAGAGTACATTTCTAACCACTCGAAAGACGAAAATTCAAAAAAGAGACAACAAAATGTACATCTGCTACAATTTTAAAAAACAACAATGGCATATTTGTATCCGGTTAGCTCTGGTTATTTAACTCCAAGATCCCTTTGCAAAGAAAGTACACTTACAAGAGTAAGTCCCTACCTAACCAAAGATTGTGAAAAAAATCTATAAATCAACTTGAAGCCAACGCGATGCTTTAGCCTTACAGCCTTGACTACCTGGAATATGGCATCGTGACGAAAAGATCTATTCTGTCACACGAGTCATTACACGGGTTGGTAAGTTGCTACCAGAAAAACAAAAGTAAAAATGATTTTCATCTACCGACAAATTTCCACTAAATTGTTTTATGTTTTTTTTCTGTGCACCCAGTCTGAGCTCTGAATTCAACCACATCAACGGATTTTTATTTACTTTCATTTATTTTTTTATCATTTTTTTTACTTTGACTGTGTGAGTATGCAAGATCGTTTCCACTGTTTGGAACCACGCAGTCACTGGCTGATCATGAGTGAGCGCAGCGGGCATGGAATACAAAGAATCAAAACAAAATAGAAAATAAGAAAAGGAAAATACCGAAATACAGTTTGATAGGTACGTAAAGGTATGTAGATTGTAGATACTAGATCTATAGGTACTCACATTTATAATGCTCACGCCAAATGTCGCTACCCATCCCCAACCGCCATCGGGGGCGACTTTTTTCGGAGTTTGAACCATCTCGTGCTTTTTGTTTTGTTTTTTTATTTGGCTGGTAATATTTATATGTAAATCTTTTTTTTTTGTTTAAATTTATCACAATTGGTGGGTGGATTCACCACAGAATATAACTACTCAGGCAAGGATAAAATAATTGTGCGCATCAAAATTCGCAAAACCTTGGCAACTCTATTGGCACTCTTAAAACACTTGATAGAAAAAAATATTAACGCATATTATGTAGGTAAATATATTTTTTTATTTTTATTAAAAAATCGTTAATATAGTTAAAAAGATTGATAATTTAAATATATAACGAAAGTCGGCGATATCGGCGTTTTTAAAGTTTTCCATTAAAAAAAGGAAAAAAAAACGATAAATTGGCAGAATAATTATTAATATGACACAAAGGGATCACAAACGGAGAGAAAAAACAAAGGACAACGACCTTGTTTTTTTAATTATCTTGTGGAGAAAATGTATTTATAAACGAACGCGGTAGTGTAATAAAAATTAAAAAAAACTGTCACACGATCGATTGACTTTAAGTAATCTAGTCACAGCTGACCGACGGCAGCAGCATTGACAAACTCTTGGCGACAGTACGACTGCGATTGCTTGACTGACTGAGACTTAAGCAGCAGAACAAAGGCTGGTGAATTCAAGTTTATAATTCACGTGCGATTGCGATTTGCGGTTCGCCCGGAATGGCGTGAAGTAATCTACTCAGCTGTCCTGTGTATGAGTTTTCCTTTTTTATTCCGAGTTTAGCACTTTTTTTGGGTTAGATTTTACAGATATGGATACACTCACTCAATTATCGATGAGTGCGACCAAAAGAACAACAACATTTTGTGGCGGCGTGATGAAGGAAAAAGGAATAAGAAAACACTCAAGCGAATTAATTAAGATAATTTTGCCTATTCGTACTCGTTCACGTTCGCAAATCGCAACCAGTTGCACAGCACATTGATGACTAAATATTGTTTGCCGTGGTGGTTCATTTCACTTCTCAGCTGAGCGAGGCATTTTGTTGGTGTGTGCGTGTGCTAATGTCCAATAATTTTTTCTTGTTATTTTCTGTTTGGTATTTTTTGTTTGGCTCTTGTGTTCCATGTTCCATAAATTCTCTTATCCATCGTTTTTGCTTTGAATTGAGTGAGTTAAAATGTATGGTAACAGTGTTGCCGAGGATGTGTTAGGATGAATAGTGGGTGCTAAATACATGTACATTTTGTGGCATTCCCCATTTGTTTCGCCATGCCACCAAGAGCAATGAAAAAGATTAAGTTTTTCAACAGGAAGGCACTTCAAATCTGCACAGGACTTCGCCGCAAAGTGGCGACTTTTAAGTTCTATCATATACAACAGGTTTCTACGAGGAAGCTGAAGCAGCCTGTAGAATACGTCGTATTCGTTGCGTGGACGATTTCAGCGTTAACCGCTTTAAATGGAACGAACCTTCTCATAGAATCCATCGTAAGCTTTGATAGCGGATGATATATTGGCCGCATTCAATACGCCCTTAGCCTAATCTAGCATAATTTTTAGTACCACTGAATAACCCCACTGCCTAAGATCTAAGAAAAGACAGGATATTCAGATTTTTGACATTTCTCACCTACGCTCCCTAACCGAAATGCACCGTACTACAATATTAACCATTTCAGCCAGCGGTGGAGCTACAGTTAACTTTAGCATACTGAACTGTCTGTCAATCGGCAATGACAATTGTCTCTCGTTTTTGCAAAGTTTCGACCAAATAATGTGCCTTTTCTGTATTTCGTAATGCCTGTAGCTGTCATTTAAAATAAAGAAGAAGCAAAGTATGTAAGTGCAAAACTATGTCAAAATATCAGTACCTTAGTTTTAAAGGGTATTATAATACACAGGAACGTTTTATGACTGTCCTGCGGCATTAGATTTGAATGTTGTTTGTTTTCTAAGTTCTTGGTTATATCTAATATATAAAAATCATTGTTTGTGTGTTCGTCTTCTCTTGGTTCGCGCATTGGTAATCCGACAACTTCAAAGACAAATGAAAAGGTTCTATTCTTGCTGTTTTGGAAGAGGAAAATAACAAGGTAAATCAATAAATTCATAATGTTCTAATATGTTGGAAGTCTTGCGTTGCTGTTCGGTTAACGACAATATTTCTTTTATTTATTTTGCAGGTGCATGTCATTTTAGGTTTATCTGCGGAAAAATTCCTAGTGAGCTGAATTTTTGTAGGTATACACCTTTATTACGGCGTTGTAATGAAGATGTGAAAAATCGACATTGATATCGTGCCGGCTAAAAAAGTTATAAAGGTCAAAACGTCACGAAAATCATTTTTCGCAAATATCTCGCGATCTATTGCTCGGAGGTCAATAGAGGTCATTATAAAAATTGTTTGTCGTGAAATTATCTACAAAAATTGCCTCTTGCATTTTTCTGTAAAATTAACCGTTTTTGGAGTAGAGCGCTGAGAAAGCGACTACATTATGACGATGCACTCGTTTCCTCACCACCTGCGAGGTAGAATGCAAGTCGCGTTTTGTTTACATGGTTTCCCTCGTAGGCATAATCCATGATATGTAATAAGAGGTTTTTATTTAAGAGTGAATAATTTTTTATTTGAATACTGAAAAATACAAAAAAAAATTAACTTTTGTATATAATTTTTGTTTGTAAGTCATTGTCGATATCTTCGGTTCCTATATCATTAACAGTGCTATGATCAGGATTAAAGGGATGATTACCCTCTTACTCAACTGCATCCCTACTGGTCCGCTCGTGTGGTCCTTGGGTCGATGACATAGTCATTATTATTAGGGGCAACGATGCAAACGAGGTCACAACACGTATGAAAAACGCCCTTAAGGCGGCCCAGACTGGTGCAACAGGAAAAATCTTTCCATCAATCCAAGCAAGGCTATCCTAGCTCCTTAACCAAAAGAAGAAATTTAACCTAGTTCAAATTTTAAAACGACGAGATCGTTATATATTTCGAAGAAGTTAATTATCTTGCAGTAATCCTAGACAGAAGGCTTATTTTTCAACTTTCACATCTTCTTCTTCCTTTAAAGGCGGTGAGGCTTTGATCAGGATTAAAGGGATCATATCCGTCCCACTTCACTACAACCCTACTGGTCCGCCTGTGGGGTTCGCCGGTTCGACCTCACGAAATAACGGCATTCCTCCCGATTTTGAATCACTTCGTCACTGAGGCCATGAGTTTTTTGGCCTGCCTCTCTTTCGCGTTGGTATGTGAAAGTTGATTGATATTGCCTTTTTGACCGGGTTCGTAGGATCCCTCCTTTGAACATGACAATAACAACTGAGCCAGTCGCACTGACTGTATTTAAATAATCAATATTACCATCACCTCTAGCGATACTAGCATTTTTTAATGTTTGTAGACCACGCCTAACTTCTACTACATCCCCATTCGATAACATTTCATTGCATATAAAACATGTATTACTCATTATGAAAACTGTTGAAGAGCATGAAACTACTAAAATAACGCCTTTAAAACTCAAGAAATATTTTTTAACTGAGCTAAACACATTCCGACAGACAGTAGCAGGTATAAAGGGACGGGTCTCGGAACTATAAAATATAGAACATCTGCGAGTGGAGGTCGTTTATAATATACAGTAGATTTTACTAAGTTCTAAAACCTCCATAATATAAGTAAATTTTTCACAAAATGCCCACGTATAAGATAGAAGTTTTTAAGACACTTAACAACATGAATAAAAACCAATAGAGTTAACCCCTTGGTGTACGGTATACAATACCGTATGTGAGTGCATTCTAGTCGTTTTCTCGGCGCTCTACTTCAAAAGCGGTTAATTTTACAAAAAAATGCAAGATGCAATTTTTTTTTAGATAATTTCAAAACATTCTTCTTGATAATTCACCCATACTTAGATTTTAGCTTCGCCCACTTTTTGGGGATAAGAATCGGGTATTCAAGAGTTCGCCCAAGCGCCTTCTTTTTTTATACCTTCCTATTCTAAGGGTATATTAATTTTGACGCATAGTTTGTAACATACCTTAATATTGCCCGTAGACCCCTAAAAGTTACTATATTTATGATCAGCATCGATAGTAATGTCGATCTAGCCATGTCCGTCCGTCCGTCCGCCCGTCGGCAAAAATTAGGGCTTTAAACTAGACCTAGAGAGCTGAAATTTTAACCATATACTCTCTAGGGTGCCGAAATAATCAGGTTTACTAATTTTTTAAATCCGCCCACAGACACGCCCACAAACTCAAAAAAAACTAAATTTTGGAAAAAATCGAATTTTGAGCTAGAAAGCTGAAATTTTTTATATATGATCTATGACTCCTAAATCTGTTAACCAACGACCATACCACGTCGAGTTAATCGGTTCTCGGCAGATCACCGTAATTAAACGACGTTGAGCGCGGATAGTACGTAGATGGGGGACCGTTTGAGAACAACCGCGTGTCGTTGGCCAGTCCCATCTACAGAGTTGAGGTAGATAATATACGTGGTATCACAATGGACCTAAATTGGTTTAAGTGTGTCGGCTTGCCGACAGCCACATAAACCTAACCTAACCTAACCATGACTCCTAAAACTGCTCGGAATAAATTTTTTTTTTTAAAATCCGCCCACTGACACGCCCACAAATAAATAAAACAATTTTTTTGGAAATTCAAAGTTTGAGGTAGGGAGCTAAAATTTATAATATATACTCTCTAGGGGCCCTTTATGCTCATGTGTTATTTTTTTTTAAATCCGCCTACTGACACGCCCACAATTAAATAAAACAATTTTATTGAAACACCCAAATTTGAGCTAGGGAGCGTTTTTTTTGATAAAATCCTTTAAATGTTATATAACAAAATATGTAGAGCGTTCTTAACAATTCAACCATACTTAGACTTTTGTCACGCCCACTTATGAGGGATAGGAATAAGAATAGGATATCCAACAGTTCGCCCAAGCGGACTGTAGCCCGTCCCTATGTTTTTATATTGGTTTGGAATTTAATACATTTGCTTGACTTTTATTTACTCTTATACAGGGTAAGGCAATAGGTATGAACATTCCAGAAAGATCCATAGGTGTTTTTAATATCGGTTTTTACATTTGTGAAACGAAAAACATAAGAATTAGTGTGAATAAGCACCAAAGATCAAGTTATAATGGCGGAAAATCGCGAAGTTCTGTAGAAAACCATGGAAAATGCCATAAAAAGTGTCAATTGGTGGTCATTTGACCGATATCATTTTATCAACACAATGTCATGAATGACACCTTCAAACTTTTCTGGAAAATAGAGTACTATTTATTTTCATTTCTAACAAAATGGCAGCCAATTCACATATGTAATAATAGGTAAAACTTTCCTTTTGATTTTGACCCACCCTGAACGTATATATATTAACAAATTTAAGTGTAAAAAATACACTATTTTATACAAACATATATGTCAAAGTGTACATCCAGATCTATTTAAAAAAGTTCACTGAGTTTTAAAAGTCAAGCACATTTACTAAACTCAAAAAAACGTATTAAATTTTCAGAGACACGCTTTTTTTTAAAAAAATGTACCTCATTTATACATACATAATTATGTACCTATGTGTATATGAAAATAAAAAAAAAACTAAAGTTAAGAACACATTAAATTAAGAGTACCAACCAACAATGAAATTCCTCATTCCTCTAACTGATTTCAGCGCTATCTGGCGTTCAATCTTATCGAACTAGATATACTGAGTTCTGGGTTCAGTGACAAAATCAAAAATTATACTGATTGGAGATTTGTTTATGGTTTACAGGTAAATTAATATAAGATTAATTTCTGAGACGCAGAAATCACACATCTTGTACGCATTACCAGTTTAAAAATTGTGACAACAAAATGTATTTTTCTGCAATGGCAACTTGGTTAAACAAGCCACCCCCCATTTCACCCCCCCATAAAAACCAATCAATCACGCGTAATCAATTCACTATCGAGTGCTTACAATTATTTGAGTGGAAACAGAATGAACAACTAAACTAACAACAAACAAAACAAACAACCAACTATTGAAGAGCGTGTGAGAAGCAATGTACAAATACAAGTAAGTAACACAACTAGCAAATATGCACTATTTTCAGGAGAACAAGGTGAAATCTCTCTTGGTTAGCAGTTAGCACCTCTAGAAAAATCCATGGCGCTGATGAGCTTGAAATCAGCTGATTTGTATTTTGGTGACGAACGATAAATGACAATCTATCAAAAAATAACATTACCCCACTTTCAGTGACTTCAGTATTGACATAAGGTATATTACTAATAATGCAAACTAATCAACTGACCACTGCAGCCGACCAAACAAGATAAAAAAAAATCTCGGATTTAGAGACCAGTCTCAGTCATATTGCATTGGATTTAACAACAACCTGTTGCTTTAGTCACTTGTTCCTTCTTAACTTTTTGCACCTTCTGATGCCAATGAGGCCAGTTTATGTACATAGGAGTACATAACCGGTTCTGATATGTGAGCGCATGGGCATGATTGTTCGTCAATCGTACTCAATGACGTCACCCACATCACCTCCATCAAAGCCACCAAGAACAGCAAACAGCACCAGCATCGCGCCGTCATCGGGTCGGCTTTCCTTCGGTAATAGTTCTGTTATTTAACTTCTGCTTCTACACTAATCCAGTAAATGCTAAAGGAAACATTAGCGAATGGCTGATGAAAGTGGATTTGCGAAAGAAAAATAAACCAATTTCTGAAAGCATACAATTTAGTGCGTTGCCAATGAGGAGCGATATTACTTTTTTATACGAAGGCACAAATGCAGTTGCTTTTTCACTCTACTCTTAGGGTATTATAATTATGACTCATAGTTTGTAAAATTATAGTATGGTAGGTAGGTATATGGATGCCCTTGTGACGGGTGTCACGGCTCACTTAGACCAACAGTTGGGTCCATTGTGTCCATTTAGGGATTCTTTAAAATTTTCCGGGAACCTGAAAAGAAAGATAAAGGAAACCGCTGTTTAACAGCTCGGTAATACGCTTTAGCAGAACCACCCGGATTCATATGTGAATCTCAGGAGTTTCTTTAGCTCTAAAGCAGCCAGATCCTCCAGCTCCTCAAAGAAGTAGCTGCCAAGAATCTTCAATCTTTTTGTTCTAAGGGCACGGCATTCGCATAGCAGGTGACGTATAGATTCTATTTCTTCAACGTCCCTGCAACTCCTGCAGTAGTCGTTGTGCAGTATGCCCAGCCGCTCCGCGTGTAGGCACACTATACAGTGTCCAGTGAGGACCCCCGTCAGTGTTCGGATGTCTATGCGGTTAAACCCGATCATGGTTTTAGATTTCGTTTGGTTGACCGCTGGCCAGAGCTCTCTTGTGTGTCTGCATGTATCAAGATTGATCCAACGTAAGTTTGCTTTACTTATGGATTCGGTGTCGATACTTAGCATTAATGTGCTTAGCGGGGTTCTTATGGATTTTAGGGCCAGAGATGCACTCATCTCCGATCCCTTCCTTGCTAGTTCGCCCGCTTTCTCATTGCCCAAGATGTCATTGTGTCCTGGTACCCAGCATAAGGTTACCGTATTGGCAGCTGATATCTCGTCTAGGTATTTCTTGCATTTTAACACCGCCCTTGACCTGATTACTACTGACTCCATAGCTTTTATAGCCGTTTGCCTGTCAGAGTAAATGGTGATATGTTTGTCGGCTGTTTTTCGCCTCTTCACCTCCCTGGCCACCTGAGTGATCGCAGCTGTCTCTGCCTGTAACACACTGCATTCATTGCTGAGCCTAAATGATTCGCTCAGGTCCAGAGACTCACAGAAGATGCCTGCACCTGTACCTACGTCCATCTTGTATCCGTCGGTGTAGATAGCTATCTCCTCTTCTTTCGTGACCATTTTATTACTCCATTCGCTTCTTTCAGGGATTCTGATATCGAATCTCCTTTTGAAGACGAGGGTGTGGGGTAAGTAGTCAGTGGCTACTTTCTTTTTCGATGCACTCCATTGTGTCTCCACGGAGGCATGTCCGTATGGTTTAAAAGACCACAGTCCCAACTCTCTGAGCCTGATGGCCGTTTTTACCGCCTTACTGCTGCAGTAGATGTCCAGGGGTACGAGATTAAGTAGAACCTCCATGGCTGCAGTGGGTGTAGTCCTTAAGGACCCTGTTATCCCGATGCAGGCTGTCCTTTGGACTTTGGTGAGGTTTGAAAAATAGCACTTCTTTTCAGTAGCCTTCCGCCATACTGCCGCGCCGTACGTGAGAATGGGCCTCACCACCGTTGTGTACAGCCAGTGTACCACATATGGTTTGAATCCCCACGTATTACCGAACGTTCGTCTGCACGCATATAGTGCCACGTACGCTTTTCTAACCCGATCATCTATGTTTTCCTTCCAGGTGAGTTTGGAGTCTGGGATAACGCCCAGGTACCTTGCTGTCTTGGATATTTGCAGATCCACTCCACCCAGACTTGGTGGTTTAAACACAGGTAATGTCCTTCTTGTGAACAGCAGAACTTCTGTCTTCGATGGGTTTACCCCCAGTCCTCTGCCCGCAACCCAGTTGTTGAGAAGTAAGAGCGCGTAGCTGAGTTGTTCACTGAGAACTGGTATGAATTTGCCTGGGACTAGGATCGCTACATCGTCGGCATTAGCGCTCACAATGAAGCCTTCCCTCTCCAGTATCTTTAATAGCTCGTCTATTACCAGTAGCCATATGAGTGGAGAGAGGACGCCACCTTGTGGTGTTCCCCTGCTAACTTAACTTAACTAGGACTTAATCCGTCGTGTGCCTAACATAAGGGTTCGATGTTGTTGAAGGCACCGTCTATGTCTAGAAACGCGCTCAAAGTGTATTCCTTGTGTTCCAAGGACCTTTCCACTACTGACACTACCCTATGCAGTGCAGTATCTGTAGATTTGCCCTTCATGTATGCGTGCTGTGAGTTCGAGAGGTAGTTGTCGCCTATAGCCACTCTTAGGTTAGGTTAGGTTGTAGTGGCTGTCGGTCGAGACCGACACACTTAGGCCAGTGACAGGCCCATTGTGATGCCACACGGATGTATCATCCTCCTACTCGTTGAACCATTTGGAGCTTCTGATGAAGCTTGACAGACTTTTTATGCCGGTGTTAATGAGATCGTTAAGATCATTGTAAAAGAAGGATCCTAAATGGAGTTTACGTCTTTGAGAAAGAGCAGGGCACGTGCAGAGAAGGTGGAGAACCGTCTCCTCCTCCTCCTCGTCCATACAGCTTCTGCAGAAGTCATTTGCATGGACGCCAAGCCTTGTTGCATGTCTGCCTATGAGACAGTGTCCGGTGATCACACCAATTATAGCACCAATGTGAAGTCTGTTTAGAGAAATCAAACACTTAGAGCGTTTCAGATCCAGCTTTGGCCAAATCTGCTTTGTCGCTAGACAAGTGTTGCCGCTTGTCCACCTAAGGTTACAGTTCTCAATGGTCTGTCTCATAAACATGAGTTTGCATGTAGCGATTGGGATGCCTAGTGAACCTTTATCAGGTAAAAGGGGCAGTGTGGTTCCTTTTCTGGCGAGTTCATCCGCCCTACAGTTCCCTGGAATGTCTGTATGTCCTGGCACCCAGCATAGGTGGATGTTAAAATGCTTCGCCATCTCCACTAGAGATGACCGACAGTCACGGACTACGATAGAGTTTGTGGACCCAGAATCCAGGGATTTTAATGCAGCTTGACTATCTGAGAAGATCCAGATATCCGTAACGGATATCACGTTCTTCTTCAGCCACGACAGGACTTCTTTAATAGAAATAGATTTCTGCCTGGAACACACTGCAGTGATCAGGGAGTCGAAAGGAGAGGCTGAGATTCAGCCTGTCAGAGAACACACCACCTCCTACCCCCTCGTCGGTTTTGGATCCATCGGTATAAAAATGGATCGATTTATTTTCGACGAGTGGCCCTTCCCAGAATGTTCTGGGAGGGATCTTGACCTTGAAGTTTTTGTCAAAAAGGGTCTGAGGGATGATGTAATCTATGTTACTGGGGAGGATTCTAAATTTTTTCAGAATAGAAGCGTGGCCGATTTCATTCTCGGACCATTGAAACGTTGTTTTGAGGCGGATAGCCGCACTAGCAGCCACTTGCTTGCTAAAGATGTCCAGGGGTGTCAGGTGAAACAGAATGTCCATTGCAGCAGAGGGGGTAGTGCGCAGTGCACCACTCATGCAGAGACAAGCTGTACGTTGGACTTTGCCTAGCTTATCGCGATTTATCGCTTTATCAAGGGCAGTCCACCAAACAACCACCCCGTACATAAGTATCGGTCTAATTACCGAGATGTATAGCCAGTTGGTAATGCGGGGTTGGAGCCCCCATTTGTTACCAATAGCTTTTTTGCAGGAGAAGAGTGCTGCTGTAGCTTTACGAACTCTTTCCTGAATGTTAGGTTTCCAGCTAAGCTTTCTATCCAGAATGAGACCCAAGTATTTTGCCTCGTCTGAAAAGACTAGACTTGTGCCCCTGATAGAGGGGGGATCAATGTATGGAACTTTATGTTTCCTAGTGAATAGAACAAGTTCGGTTTTGTGGGGGTTAACACCCAACCCACAAAGATCTGCCCATGTAGTTAGCTTATTAAGAGCGTTTTGGAGAAGTTCTTTCAAGGTGTTTAGGTGCTTCCCTGAGGCGGCAATTGCAACGTCATCTGCATAGGCAATCACCCTGCAACCCTCCTTTTCTAGGCACATCAGCAGCTTGTTCACCACTAAGTTCCAAAGGAGGGGAGATAGGACTCCACCTTGTGGCGTGCCTCTACTGACAGATCTTCTGGCCGATGTCATACCCAGTTTCGAGTTTATAATCCGACTTGTGAGAAGTAGATTAATAAGCTCACCAAGTGAGTCATCCACCTTTAGATCTGACAGTGCATTTGCGATCGCGGATGTATTGACGTTATTAAAAGCACCCTCAATATCCAGGAATGCAACCATAGTGTACTCCTTATGGTGAAGGGAGTATTCGATTGAGCGTACTAACGTATGTAAGGCTGTTTCAACAGATTTGCCTTTGCAATATGCATGTTGAGCCGTAGACAAAAGTCTTGTATCTATGTTAGTACGTAGATGGATATCAATTAACCTTTCTAATGTTTTTAGAAGGAATGACGATAGGCTTATGGGTCTGAGATCCTTAGGATTTACATGGGAACATTTACCGGCTTTGGGTATGAATACGACCTTTACTTCTCTCCATAACAGCGGAATGTATGCCATTTTTACACAGCTTTTCAGGATTATCTCAAGCAAAGGCGAGATGATATCCGAGGTGTTTTGCATTTCAGCTGGTATTATGCCATCTGGCCCCGCGGATTTGTATGGTTTGAAGCTGTGTATCGCCCAGAGCAGTTTGTCCCTAGTAATCAGACCTTTAAAGTTAGTCGTACGTGCAATTGACCTAGACAGGTTTATATTGCTAGTAACGTGGGAGCTACCTGGGAAATGTGTATCCAGTAGTAGATTGAGCGATTCTTCGCTGGAAGTGGTCCAGGAGCCGTCCGCCTTTTTTAAAAAGCTGGGCATACCTGGGTTGGTTGAGAGGATTTTTCTTAGCCTAGATGCCTCCGAAGATTCCTCTATTTTTCCACAGAAGAGTCTCCAAGACGAGCGTTTGGCTTTCCTCAGTTCCTTTTTGTAAGCATTGAGAGATGCTTTGTATGAAGCCCAGTCGGCTACAGCTTTTGTGGATTTGGCTTGGTTGAACAGTTTTCTACAACTGCTTCTCAGAGGTCCTAGTGCTGGGGTCCACCAAACCGGCTTCTTTTTGCCTCTAGGCCGTGTGAGCGGGCAGGCAGAGGTCAGAGCCTTATTGAGGGCCAAGGTGAGTACCCTGACCTTCTTATCTAGCTCTATGGTGTTCCGGGGAGGACTAAGGAGTTCAGATTTCATTGAACTTTTCAGCACTTCTCTATACTTGAGCCAGTCAGTTTTCCTATAATTTCTAAAAACTGGCTGGCTGGGGGGGTCATTGGCTAAGCTGAATTGAATGTAACGGTGGTCACTAAAAGAGTGTTCCGCCGAGACTTTCCAGTTTACAATTTCCTGATGGATTGAGTCGGAGACCAGAGTTATATCTAGAACCTCCTGTCTATCTTTTGTAATGAAGGTAGGTTCACTACCAGTGTTACACACAATGAGATTAGTATTAAGAATATAATCAAAAAGAGACTCACCTCTGTCGTTGATGTCAGAACTGCCCCATACTGAATGGTGCGCATTGGCATCACATCCAATAATGAGACCAGTTTTTTGATGTTCAGCTGCCGCGATCAGTCCCTCTAGGTTGACACCAGGCAAGGACCCTACGTGGTCATGGGCCAGATAAGCCGAGGCTATCCAATAGGTGCCTCGAACAGTCTCTAGACTCACGACGGTTGCATCACGGTCGCTGAAATTAGGGAGTAAAAATACATTTAAGCTACTTTTTGCAAGTATGCAAGTTCTAGGTTTACCTTTGTCAGTTGCATACAACAATTTGTATCCATGAGTCCGGAGTCCTCGAACCAGGTTGTTAACAATCCATGGCTCTTGGATCAGGACCATATCTTCTCCATCTCTAGAAAGACGGATAAGAAGGGAGGCCGAAGCCTTTTTGGAGTGGTGGAGGTTGATCTGTACTAATCGCAACATTGATCGTCGCAATCAGGCAGAGGAGTCTCCACCACGGTGTTGTTTGAATTTGAGTCAGAGTCAGAGGACGAGCCTAAGAGCTCGTCCTCGCTGAGAAGGACTTTGCTGAGGAGGTCTTCCGTGTCCATACTAGAGTTGGTGTTAGCAGTGGACGTAGAGGGCTGAGTGGGAGCAGCCACAGTTGGTTCATCATCTTCCATGGATGGAAGGGAGATTGATGCTCCAGGATCAGGGGTGTTGAGTCCTGTATCAGAGGGATGCGTAGGCTTATTAGCTTCTGGGTCATCCTTTTTGTACACCCGAAGTGTAATCTTATCCCAACCGAACTGGATTGCGCCGTTGGTCTTCGCCAAAGGAGCCAGGGATTCTTGGTTGATCACTATAATAGCTGATCTGAAGGATCCCCTATGCTCTTCCAGCTTCGCAACTTTCCAGTCGTGGGTTGGGAGTGAGGGATTGCCCAGTCTAATAACCGACAATACTTCTTCTGCGGAGGGGGGTTCAGCAGGGATCCAAGCACGAGCCCTCGGTCTGCTAGGGATGTCCTCCTTCGCAACAACCTCAAGCTTCGCTCCAGGCCAAACCTCCCCGAGTTTGCCTATGGCGATCTTATACAGATCCAACGATCTAATATTGTCGCAGGCGACGAGCCGGATATGCCCTTGGTGTAGTCCGGCATCCTCAGTTACTGGAGCTGGTCCAGGGTGGTCCTTCATGAAGGCCAGATAGAGGCTAAGTAGCTTGTTCCTCAGCTTATGCCATCGTTCGGGGGAAATTCTTCCCTCCGGATCACTGCGGTCGATCACCGCGACCACGATTTTGTCCTTTAGGACATCGCTGAAGGACTTTTGAGATTTGGGGGCAGAATGTGAGGTGGTGCTGGTGTTATGCACCTTGGGTTTTTTGGAAACCGAAGTGGTTTCTTCCACCGATCTCTGGCGCTTGGACGTGAAGTCCTTGTTAGCGCTCTTGTCCTTCTCTAGGAAGCCTTGGGCCCATTTTAATTTGGCGATCTGCTGTGGTGTTCTGTTGGTCTCCAGAATATCTCCAAAGACCTTCAGAGTCCTTATGGCATTTCGCCTGTCCTTGTAGTACGCCCTCGAGGGAGTGCGTTGTCGCGAACATCCACTACGAGACGTACTAGGATTTGTAAGGCTAGCAACGGAAGGGCCATGAAGTGCCACAATCCTACCGCTGCTAGGAATTGCTTTGCCTATATTAGGCTCACTGCTGCTGGCAGCAACTGGACCACGATTACTCACAGTCGCAGTGCTACTCTTTGTTGCAGGAGCCGCGTCAGTAGACAGCAAGGTCGCCGTACTACCGCCCGGTTTAGAAGAGATACCGGTCTCGATGTTTTTATTTTTGTTTTTGTTTTTGTTTTGTTTGTTCATATTTTGGACCCACGAGTAGCGGAGAAAGGAGGTCCGCCTGCACAGAGATCCGCAGTATGCAGGTAAGGCTGGTTAATCCGGAGATCGCCAGGTATCCGGATACTCCGTGGGCGACTGAGCTATTTTTTAAACTGGGCCCTCAGCCTGGCCGACTTTCGGCACGGGTCGTATCACACCTTAAGTCCAGCCCAGCGGATAATGAAAGGGAGAAGGAGTGAGAGAATCAGAGGGAGGAAATCAGGAGAGAGGAGACAGAGGGGTAGGGGAGAAAAAGGGGGAATTGGGACAGGACGGAATGTCCTTGGGCAGTTCTTAGTGGATGTATGAAACATCGTTAAGCCTCCACACCGGCACCATCAAAGGATGTTGCACTCGACAAGGTGACTACCCTTCGTGGAGGGATAGCCACTCTTACATACATATCAATTAGTCGTTCCATTGTTTTCAACAGGAATGAGGACAGACTAATAGGTATGTAGTCTTTCGGTGTTGTGTGGGCGGCTTTCCCTGCTTTTGGGATAAATATTACCCTCACCTCTCGCCAGGCCATCGGAACATATCATAGCCTTAGACAGCTTGAGTAGATGCATCTCAGCCTTGGGATAGTAGCTTCCTCAGACTTTTGAAGCATTATTGGCCGAATACCCTCCACTCCTGGAGCTTTGAAGGGGGCAAACGAGTTGATTGCCCAGGCTATCTTTCTCTCGTCGATTATTTCTCCGATTGTATCTACATCCATTCCCTGTCTCGTGCCCTGTGTAACTGTATCGCGTACATCAGTGCATTCTGGGAAGTGGGTTCCTGTCAGTGCCGCCAGCGTTAGCTCATGCGATTCTGTCTAGCTACCGTCGTTCCTTCTTAGCGAGGACATCGTATAGTAGTTTTACACCTTCAACAAACCACACGTGAAGATAAATAGGGCAGCAAAAAGTGAAGATAAAGCTTTGGAAGTCTGGATTGAAATGACACCCAAGTGAGTCTCCGATTTTCAATGTCTAAGCTAACGTGCGAAAATCAAATAAATCATCGTCATTCGCTCTCAGTGGATAAACCGTCGAAATTAAAATTGATTTTAAAAATATAAATTATAGGTGATTATAGGTCTAAAAAAACAGATGTTTCACAAAAGAGTAGAAACAAGGCCACCAATACTTGAGCATTATGTATGATTCCATATGTATTCCAAATTTGACATTTAATTTAATGGTCAATATAAAAGTAAACAAATGGTTTTATTGTAACTTCCACTGAAATAAGTTACCAATAAGACGTACCTTATATTTGTGATCAGCATCTTTAGTAAAGTCGTTCTAGCCATGTCCGTCCGACCGTCGGGCGGTAATTTTTAGGTCCTAAAATTCGAGCTAGAAAGGTGCAACTTGCAACGTATACTCTCTAGTGGGCCGAAATAATCACGTGTTAGACCTTTTAAAATCCGACCACAATCTCGAAAAACAGATACATAGGTACATCAAAAAATCGAAATTCGAGCACGAAAGCTGCAATATATATATATATATATACTCTCTAGGCCACTTGAAATGTTCAAATTCAAAGTTTTGTAAAATTCGCCCAGTGCCAAATTAAAATTAAAAAAACAAAGTGTGAGCCACGCTGCACTCACGGTATAGTTGATGTGTAATCATATAGGCTCGTCAGCGTTGCATTGATTTAAATTGTGGGCGTGTCAGTGGGCGAATTTTACAAATCTTTGAATATTGAATATTTACGCATGAGCATCAAGGGCCCCTGGAGAGTCTATATTATAAATTTCAGTTCCCTAGCTCAAACTTTGGTTTTTTGCCGTCCGACCTGAAAATCTGACGAAGACGACGGTGACGCTCGATATTTCCAGCTAGCCCCTACCGAGAGCAAAGATGTTTACACATCAAAAGTAAATTTCTCGAAGAAATCGAAATTCGTACTTGGCATATATGTATATCTATAGGGGCCTTTAATGCACGCTATTGAAAAAACTGTTTTATTGAGGAAATCATTGGAAATGAGTCCTATTCTTCGCAAAGTAAATAAAGGGTGTTCAAATTTGAGGTAGGTATCATTTTAAATTTTGAATGAAAGACATAAATTGTGTGAAATCTGTATTTATTTTTATTGGAAATAAAATATATCCCATAGATTCTGATCTTAACGAATTGAATCAAAAGTTTGCAAGTGCCTCCATTTTATCTGTGGCGCCTCGCGTAGAATTGCCTGCAATCACTTTTAGGTACGGTACCAGTTTCAGCTTTAATAGCGTAAATATGGGTGAAGTATGGAAAGCTGTTTCCGCAATCAAATCCGATGCGATTGGCTTGGATCTAATACACACTAAATTTTTAAGAACTATTATCGCACATATATTACCTTTTATTACTTATATCTATAATAGCATTCTTACTAAGTCAACCTACCCTACAAAGTGGAAAATTTCAAAAATAGTTCCACTCTTAAAAAGTGCTAATAGTAACATCAAAGAGTATCGGCCTATCTCAATCCTTCCATTTCTATCGAAGGTATTCGAAAAATTAATTAACTGGCAAATCGTAAATTACCTGAATGAACAAAAATTACTCACTGCTTGTCAATCAGGATTTAGAGCACACCACAGCTGTACAACTGCAGTACTGAATTTAGTAGAGGAATTGCGTGTAGAGATGGACAAAGAATGCGTCTCGTCGTTAGTGCTTTTGGATTTTTCGAAGGCATTTGAGACAGTTCCCCACAAGATACTTTTATATAAGCTAAAGAACTATTTTAATTTTGAGTGGACGGCACTAAAATTGATAGAAAGCTATCTTACCTGTAGAACACAGGCAGTCTCTGTTAATGGAAATATGTCCAACTTCCTAGCGACTAATGCAGGAGTTCCTCAGGGTTCTATCCTTGGACCATTGTTTTTCACAATGTTCAACAATGATCTACCACAAGTTCTTAAGCATTGCAAGATCCAAGTGTATGCGGACGATGTGCAAATTCATCTTAGCTATCCTTTAGGCCTAGTCGAAGAACAGCGCGAATTAATGAGGATTTAATAGCGGTATGCCAATGGTCAACAAAAAACGGACTTAGGCTAAACTCAAAAAAGAGCCAAGCAATTGTTATATCCCTCAGCGCTATTGACACATCGTACTTCCCAACAATTGAGGTAAATTGTGCTGCTTTGGATTACTGCAGATCTGTTAAAAATCTAGGGGTGATTTTGAATACTTGGAATGACCACATAACACAAGCTGAAGGGAAGGTTTTTGGAGGACTTCGGGTTCTCTATCTCTCAGGATCATGTCATCCGTTAAATATTAAGATGATGCTGATAAAGTCACTTTTGATACCAATCCTGTTTTACGCGCAACCCGTTTTCTGCGACCTGGATAGCTGAAGTAAGCGAAAGTTCGAAGTTGCATTTAATAACATGGTGCGATTTGTTTATAGCCTACGAAGATATGATCATGTCTCTGGATACACAAACAGTGTATTCAAAATGCGATTGCAAAGCTATCTTAACTATAAAATAATAATGTTTTTGTTCGACTTAAAGTTCAAAAAAAGTCCCCAATACCTTTTTGAGAGACTCCAATTTGCTAATTCGGAGAGAAATAAAATTCTTATATTGCCAAGTTGTAAATTCAGATCAACTCAAAAACAATTTTTTGTATATTCTGTAAGGCTATGGAACTCACTTCCCCTCAGCGTTAGGGGATTGGACAGCAGGAGCCGTTTCGAGAAGGCACTAATACGGCATTTGAATAGTTAAAAAGTGTAAATAACTATGCTTTCTTTAAACAATCATGTTCTTTAACTTCAGTAGGGTTTTAGGGATTAGCTTCAAATTAAATTCATATATTTAATAATAATAATAAATTTAATCAATTGCAAATTATGTAATATAGTATTAACTTAAAAGACTATTAGTCTTACAATGCCACTTATGTGAATAAATAAATTGAAAATTAAAATTGAAATGGAAATAATGTACATTGGTTCCGGTTAATAATGAAAAAGAATTTCGTCCAAGTGACCTCATCTGCTAGCTCGGCAGACTGTCAACCTTTTACCAAAATTTTGAACCACTTTCGCATAATGATGGTTCAATAAGGGATATTTGCTCGATGATGTTGTCTTTGAGGTGTTGAACAGTTTGAGGATTATCGGCTAAACTTCACTCGTCAAGAAACCCCAAGAAAAAATCCAGTGGTGTTAAGTCGCATGATCTTGGCGGCCAATTCACGTCTGTTCTTCGGGAAATTATACGATTGTTAAACTTCTCTTTCAAAAGATCAATTGAGTTCGTTTCTATGTGGTATGTAGCGGTGCAGGGAAATAAGTCCACGGGAACGAAGTCCACTGAGGGACTTAGTTCCCATTAAGTGGGAAATAAAACCACTTTCGCGAAGTGGACTTAGTTCCCATGTAAGGTGGGAAATAAATTCCCAAAACTCTGAGTGGTTTTAGTTCCCTTTTAATGTGAAGTAAATTCTCACTGTCGACTAAGAACAAAATAAAATTAAAGAGTGAAGTAGGTACTTTGCAATTTTTATTAACAAAATAGAAATTATCTTCTAACTGAGACAGAGTAATATAGGTATCGTTACCTCGCACCTACTCCAAATCAAACAGTGACCCCAAGCAAGGGGGTTGCAGGAGGGCAGCATGCCCCCCCATATGCATTGCACTGTTTATGAGATTAGTTACGAAATCGCAAGTAGATTCCATAAATAGTGTAATGCATATGGGAGGGCATGCTGCCCCCCTGCAACCCCCCTGCTTGGGGTCACTGTTTGATTTGGATTAGGTGCGAGGTACGGTTTTGAAACTTTGGCTTTATGTCACCATGATAAGCTTAAGATTTTGCTTAAGGAGTGTGATAACTAACTGCACTTTGCAGTTTTTTGTTTAATTCTAAATGTTGGATGTTAGTTCCCTCTTCTTATATTCGAATGTGGACTAAGTTCCCATAAAAAAATGGACTTAGTTCCCACTTAACATGGGAACTAAGTCCACTTCGCGAAAGTGGTTTTATTTCCCACTAAGTGGGAACTAAGTCCCTCAGTGGAATTAGTTCCCGTGGACTTATTTCCATGCACCGTATGTAGCATCCTACCACATAATATCTTCCAATTGACTCCACAAAAAGTTTCTAATCATCGCTTGATATCGGGCTGCATCCACAGTAACAACATTGCCATGTTCATCTTTGAAGAAAAATTTACCAATCCGCACCATACAGTAACTTCTTTTGGTTTCATTGGCCTTTCAAACAATCCTCTAGAATTTTCTTCAGCCCAAATGCGACAGTTTTGTTTATTGACATAACCGCCAATTTCAAAATGAGCCTCATCGGTGAGGATAATTTGCTTGAACAATTTGTCATTTTGTTGTTACTTTTCTATGGCCCAATTACCGAACGACGCACTGCGTGGTCAGTTGGCTGTAATTCTTTTGTTAACTGTATTTTGTAAGCCTTTACATGATCAATTGTTTTGATCAATTCCATCATACAAAGTTTTCTGCCATGCCCACTTTTTGGGGAAGTTTCAAAAAAAAAATGTTTATTGGATAAAATCTTTCAACAAACGTACAAAATGTATTACAAAATATGCCATGCCCATTTTTTGGGGAATAGGAACAGAAACGATGTTTGCCAAAGCGGAATGTAGCCTTTCCCTATGTTTTTTCCTTTTTATAATGTAGGGACATACACTGCAAGTCATAAGCTTAGAAGCAGACATTTTTGATAAGTAAAATCGATATTTCTCCCGTAACATGATGGATTAGAAAAAAACGACTATGGTAAATGAGAGACTGTTTTGTTAACAACAAAATATGAAATGTGTGTATAGGAGAGATTTAGCTAACGGTTCTTGGAAGACAAATTGTAAATTGAGTTAAGAATATGCGGAAATAAATCGGGTCATTAGATTAGAAGCAGTGAACAAATCAGCGTTTTTTGTGAAGTGAATATATTTTTTTTTCGGTTTACACGGTACATATTATAAAGTAATTGTTCCTGATTGAGTGTTAATAAAAATGGGAAAGAAAAAATGTTTAACAGTGGAGGAAAGGGCAAGAATAGATGTTTATTGCTCTGAAGGTCTTTCATGCCGTGCTATAGCCCGAAAAATAAAGCGAAGTGATCATTGTGTCAGCAATTATTTAAAAAAAACCCTTCGTCTTACATAAAAATTATAAAGGAAACTCTTCTTCTGCCTTAACATTTCGCGAAACGCAAGATAGCCTTACAATAGCGTCAAATTCAGCTTTATCGGCAGCTAACAGTAAATAGAAAGAAAAAGTTAAAAAAGTTAAGACCAGTTTATCCACTGTTACCCTCACAATTCGCCGTGCTAAACACTTAAAGCGACTGAAACTTAAGAAAAAACCACCACTTAAACACGCTTGTGTTTCGAGAAAGATCGCATGAGCTGGGATGTGTAAAATGGAACGAGCACAAATGATTGGCGGAAGGTTATTTTTTCGGACAAAAAAATTTAACCTAGATGGGCCGGACGGTTATACATATTATTTCCATGACCTGAGGAAATGCGAGCTATTTTTGAACCGTCACCATAGCTGAGAAGGAGGCGTTATGGTCTGGGGTTCAATTTCATTCGCGATTTTACTTTTCAAAAATGCCTACTTCTAATCATATGACTTGCAGTGTATCTTATGTTTCGTTTACACAAATCAGGTAGGTGACGCCTCCTATTGTCCTTACATTGAATAAGCTGATTTCTGGAGTTTGTCATGACCCTAATCATCAGCATAGCAGGTAATGTTGGCAATTTCTGCTTGGGTGTTGGCAATTTCTGCCCGGATGTTGGCATTCAGGTCTTGAAATGCCCTTGGACGGTTGCGAGGGATTTCAAAAAACCCCACAAAAAAAGAAAATATGAAGGTGCCAAATCGGGGAAGCTGCTTGTCTAGGGTTGGGGACACAATCCCGAAAACCAAAATCCCGAAAATCCAAAATCTCGAAAACTCAAAATCCAGAAAATCCAAAATCCCGAAAAGCCAGAATCCCGAAAAGCCGAAATCCCGAAAAAAGAATCCCGAAAACGAAACCCCGAAAAATAATATATAAAATGAAAAATTTGCGCAAATAATTCATTTTATATATTATTTTTCGGGATTTCGTTTTCGGGATTCTTTATTTAATTTTGAATGTAAAATAGACATGTGTTTGTCCATTCCATTTACCGTAATAATATTTTGCAATTGTTTGCGTTGTAATGTTTTGCAATTCGCAATGTGCATTCAGTTGAGCTGATCTCAAATAGTGTGATAGTTGACCGACTAGATTTTTGTTAGACAGTGAACATCGTAATACAAAGTAAGTATCGTGCACGCCTTTATAATTAAGAACTTTATATTATCAGTGACATTTTGTGTTTGAAGTCTTAAGTAGAAATGAACGTGTCCATCGTGAAAACCAACAAACAGCGTGAGAAACTGCTTATTGACGGCTAGAAAAAATACGACGGGTGGCAATGGTGCAGTAGTAGTAAGTAGTGTATTCGCTTTCGGAATGGAAGGTCGTGCGTTCGAATCCCGGCCAAGTCCATTACTTTATACCGAATACATGAAATCGTAATCTCCCTAAGTAACTTAGACACCACCCGTGGAGAAAAACCCTACAACTGCACCCAAACACTTCTTTCCTATCTCTCTATTCTTTCTAATACCAAGTAGCTTACAATGTGTTCTTAGCACTATAAGGGTACTGTAACAACAGAAAAAAATCCCTTTAGCGTAAGCAAATTATAAAAAAAAAGGATATATTTTACTGGGAGTGTGAGCAGCGAAAGCCTTCTGAAATAAGAAATAAGTTATCTCAGAACAATTGCGTACAATATGAACTAGAACTTGTATTATATTATTTTGTCATTGATAGTTTTTGATATGTTTTTGTAAGACTTGAACTGTTTTTGTTATGTTTTATTTATTTGAAGTTTTTTATTTTGTTCATTTTGTTAAATAAATTTGCCAAATTTTTTTGTTGGTACCTACAATAAAATTTTAGATTCATTTTCGGGATTTTTTTCTTTCGGAATTTTGGATTTTCGGGATTGTGGCTTTTCGGGATTTTAGTTTTTCGGGATTGTGGCTTATCGGGATTTTTGATTTTCGGGATTTTGGGCTTTCGGGATTACGTTTTTCGGGATTCTGTCTGACTCCCGCTTGTCCAGTCCAAATCACAACCATCAATACCCTGAAAGTGTGAGCCGTTGCTCTGTCCTCTTGGAACCAAATGTACCCCTAAATCCAAATTATCAAGGCCTTTGATCTTCAAATATTACTTAAAAAAAGCACATATTGTAAAATGCCTTGGAAACTCCTCAATTCTGTCCACTGAATTGTTGTAATAAGGATTCCAATACTGTATTGCAGTATTCCAAAACTGACCTTACTAGGGAATAATAGAACGATTTTAAAGTAACAGACCAATCCTCTTGTGTTTCCTTTTATAAAACCAAGCATTTAATCACCTTTTTTAATCATGTAATTATTATATGGTAAGAATGTGAGAATATTAAGAAAAAGGTGGTTCCTTTTCCTTTGGCACCAATGAAATTATGTTTTCAAATCTTTTAAAAGAAGAAAAGAGCCTAATTTACAGGTACTGATACGATAAAGTTTGAGTTCATCGGAGAAAAAAAAGTAATGGGCCAAAATGACTTCCCTGTGGGAACTCCGATATCACAGAAATAATCATTGAGTACAAATTTTCCATTTTTACTTTTTGAACTCTGCGCGTGTCAAACATGATTCTATCTACTTCAAAAGGGAAGTATAAACACCCAGAGAAAGTAACTTGTGAAGCTTAATGTTATGATTAACTCTATAGTCAGCAAATCCTATCAGTCTACCTCCTCATTTCCATATTTGAAATAAGGGCATTGGTCAATATACATAAGTTATTCACCGTGGACAAAACCATCTTGAAGAAATTATATTAAAGTCAAAAGTACTCGTATACAAATTGATAAAAGGGTATTCAACAGTGAATTGAATATTCTCTCTGGCCACCATCGCATGTACATGGACATACATTGACAAGAGCAAACAACTGTATGCGTTCTTTGTCGAATGCGTTGTTTTACAAGTTAAGTAACCTAGAAATTTCAACTCAAGTGATCAAGGTCAATTTTTTGTACTACTAGGACAATAAGACAGCTGTATGGAACGGGATCATGTTATTCAAATGGTTCGAATCAGAGAAAAGAGTTAAGCAGGTCCAGGGAGTTAAGTCCTTCGAGTCCATTCCTCTTCTGAAGTTTTCGTGTTCGACGGGCTATATACAGGGTGTCCCAGTTAAGCAAGTAGTATAATCCTGAAGTTCCACCGAACCAAAAAAATGTAATGCAGGCGAGGAGGGTCTATTCTCACCGGATTTCAAGTTATAACCCATCAAAGTGGGGGATCTCTAATTTAAAGGTGCAACCACTTTAAATGCTATAACTTCTAAACTATTATAGGTACAATAGGTATTTTGTACATTTTGGAAAGACAATTTAGTAGTGCATGCTTTATGTCTTTAACTCTTTGGGTACATCTGTGCAGCTACAAAAAAAGTATGGCTCCTTAAACTCAAAGTTATGAAAATTTGTTGTTCTATTTATTTACTTGAAATGCATTCTCAAAATTTTTACTTAAAAAAATTAAGTATGAAATTTGTATTCCAGAAACAAGCCTAAAATCTCCTGGCTCACATAAAAAAACACCAGCATTTGATTGGCCCCAGCGTTAAATCGATTGAAAACCAAGTTCAAAATACACTGACATTGGATCCGCTGTTTTGGATTTAACTCTTTGGGTACATCTATGCAGCTACAAAAAAGGTATGGCTCCTTAAACTCAAAGTTATGAAAATTTGTTGTTCTATTTATTTACTTGAAATGCATTCTCAAAATTTTTACTTAAAAAAATTAAGTATGAAATTTTTATTCCAGAAACAAGCCTAAAATCTCCTGGCTCACATAAAAAAACACCAGAATTTGATTGGCCCCAGCGTTAAATCGATTGAAAACCAAGTTCAAAATACACTGACATTGGATCCGCTGTTTTGTGGAAAAATTGTGTTCAGCGATGAGGATCTTTTTTGGCTCGATGGTTATGTCAATAAGACAAAATTGTTGCATTTGGAGCGAGATTAAATCTACATGAGTTTATTAAAGTGTCGTTGCATCGCAAAAAATTCACAGCTTGGTGCGGTGTGTGGGCTGGTCATCTTACCATTTTTTTTCTTTCAAAAAATGAGGGTTGTGTATTGTTCAACGGTATTCGCTATAGATCCATGATTTATGACTTTCAACGGTATTCGCTATAGATCCATGATTTATGACTTTCAACGGTATTCGCTATAGATCCATGATTTATGACTTTTTCATTCCCCGATTGAATGGCATAAATGTCGAAGAAGAGTGGTTCCAGCAGGATGGCGCTTCGTGCCACACAGCAAACGAAACAATCAACTTACTTAAGGAAACATACGATGAACGTGTAATTTCGTACAATAGACCTGTAAGTTGTCCTCCGAGATCTTATAAATTGCCGTTTTATTTTCTTTGGGGATACATAAAGTCACAGTTAAATCGTCTGAAAACGCGTAAATAAAAAAAACTGCGGGCCGAAGCCCGGGCTAAGACCAACCGTTCGCTACTTGAATACACGATCCGCAGTGTACAACGTCAAAACTAAGACTAACTAAATATCTTAGATATTTCCCTCTGGATAGCCCTGTTCCCACTGTCAGAATTGCTGACTTCTCCAATCCAGTAATTGCACGCTTATCCGTTGAGTTGTGCATGCATGTCTCTGCATGAAACTGTTGATTCGCGAGTCCTGTACGATTCGCAAGCTCCTGACTCGTGGCCTTAATAAATTGCTGACTAGGTTGACACCTATCTCAACGAAAAACACGAAAGTTATGCTTAGTCAGATAAACTAACAGCACTCCCAGGCTTTTACTGCTCTTATCAGTAAAAAGCTTCAAGTGTTGGACAACAATAAAATTCCACCTAACATCTATACAGGAGCCATGGGTGTGGATACTTGGATCTGTGTCCTAGAAGGTGTTCGTAACACCACGATATTGCTGTGTCGAACCTAACCTATAAAAAATGGGCAGCTCGGCAGTGGCGTTGATTCGGTTTGTGCTTAGAGATGGAGAAAAACGAGGAAAAATAAAATAAAATAAAGCATGCGCTTTGGAAAAAAAGAATATGGCTAAATACACTTAAACAATTTTCACTTGGAAATGTTTTAAAGGAGCTTGACACAAGCTCTGGAGACAACAAGTAGTTTCTTAGAATGACCTTTCCAACATAACATTAATATGTTGCATATCATGCTCGTGCTCGTATCATACATACATATCGTGCTTTATACACACACTTGAGAGATGTAATTACTGCAAGAGAACGACATTTTCCAGGCTCTTAAGCTAATCTGAAAGAAATAGGCCTATTGTAGTCACATAGTATTCCACCGTTAAAACGGTCGCAACATAAGCGCCACCGCAAATGTATTTTTTCAAAAATCTTAATCTTCTTGTGCCTAAAACTATGTCACTTTATATTGTCTAAATGGAAGGCACTATTTCGCAATTTCTTCCTCTTTAAAATCACATACTTTTAGGATCGATACGAATACGAACATAAAATATTTGAATACATTTTTAGAAGGCGACTAATTCTTAGATAAACAACTTGGTTATGCAGCAGTGATAATATCTTATCAGTTCCTTCCTATACAGTTGTAAGATGTTGGGTATTACCTAGTGTTGTTTCCGCTATACTTACTCGTATCTTTATTTTCTGCCGATAAATTGTTTTTTTTTGTTATTAAATTTCTATTGTATACAATAATACTAGACTACGGACTCTTTTTCGAATTGAATTTGGACCCATTGCCTGGTAATTATTCTTTGGACTTTTGTGATGTGTATTGGTAATTGGTAATTGGATGGATGGAATGAGATAATTATGCAATATAAAATATCTGATGACCAGTGCGGATTTATTGGGGGTAGATCACATACACATGCAATCCAAAACATAAAAAAAACATCATTGTTGAGTCTGGAACCTCTTTTGGTCCTAGTATTGTTCCTTGGATGGCTCCTTACCGCTGGTGGGGGGTAGTTAATTAAGAACTTCTTTTGTGACTGCTGTATAGCAAGCGATTTTATTTCTTAAAATATTCAGCTTAAATACTATTATGAACACGGCAATCGTGGGAATAAATTATTAGATTTAGAAGACAAAATGTCTTATCGGAGCCAGACGAAATGTGACGCTGCATTTTGAGTGCAGCTAGTTTGAGGTGTAGTGATTGTCCGGTGGGAATAATGTCGATATCTGAGAACTGTGTATCGTCTGGAGGAAATGACGTGTGTGCATTGCTATGCTTGAACAATCATGGTTCCTTAAAAGATTTGCATCATTATGGTGTTGGTTGAATAAAAAAAGGCCTTTAATAGACAACCATGCCAAATGTTATGGGTGGCGCTACGACAACGATGAAGGGACGTTCCTTTAAGAAAAATGTACATACCTACTCTAAAGTGCATCAATTATTCTTTGCTGGCGATGTAGTACCTAATCATAAAGTGGTATCTTTACCCGTAAGAAAACATTTTTGAAATCGTTCCTACTTATATTGAGACATCTCGTCGCCCTTATATCATTTTGCCGTACACGCCATTTACATGTTTTTGGGAAATCGCATTTAAAGGTTTGACAGCCTACTGCAAAAAAACCAACCGCTGGTATTTTTTTTTTTTTTATTTATTTGTCACTTCTCATGACAGAAATCAGATATCCTCAATTGCACTTATTTTTTAAAATATTTAGGTTTTCGTCAAAAATGCGTATACCGTATAGCCATCAATATCAAAAATTTATTTTCTTCATACACGCACGTCAAAAAATATGCACATACGTCATTCTAATTATAACTTATTAAAAGGAATTTCTTTCTTGCAGTGAGTAGTGTTGCAACAAGAAAATAATGTACCTACTTCGTTATAAAAAAAATATAATTTTCGACAAAAAACATATTTTTATTTCATATTTCTTGAATTGATTTATTTTATCAGTGCATTTTAAAGTTTCTCATAGAAAACAAATACATAGTAGATACAGGTGTCGCAGGAGCATATAATAGATTGTACTTTTCAACAGCGACGAAGTAGTGCGATTTCAATCAGTAGATGACATTAGTGAAAAGTATAGAGAAAAGGAGAAAGTACTAAATAAGAAATTTGATTGTTAATTAAATGTATTGATTTGAAAGGGAATTGTTATATGACATAGGTGAATAACTATTAAAATAATAGGGAACAAAGACTTTGATAGAGAACTAATAAAGATTAATAACACAAAATACGGTTTTATCCCTTCGAATCTTAGCCTGCATGTACAAATTTTAATTTTAAATTATTCATCGCAGGCAAAGCTGGTTGCCTTGCGCAACAAGTGGTCAAAATCTCAATTGCTTTCCATGTTAGGCATGTAGATCCCTCGCCCTTCAAAAGTTACCAAAATTTGGCGAATTGCTTTTTCGTTTCGAATTTATCGCCCTCCGCTGTTGCGGTACTAAAACGGAGGAGCTCATGAGCAACCATAAGCAATGATCGGCCTTATAAGAGCCACGTAGCATATGACCTTCACCCTGGAATTAAGTTGACTGCTATGAAACAGTCTCCTTGTCAGAGCATACGATTTGTTGACCCCAGTGAGACAAACATTTATATGTCTATCGCAATAGAGATACTGTTCAAGCCAGATACCCAGATATCTATATTCGCTTCTCACCGTCAATGGCTGTAAATTTCGTCCAATAAGTGGCAATTTCTTCCAGTTTTTTCTGGTATCCCTAGAGGCCCCAGCCAATGGTGTTCTGAACAAGATTGTTTCCGTCTTCTGAAAGTTGATTTTCAACTTCCAGTCATCGCAATATCCCTTAATTTTATCGAAGTCAGACTGCAAAAGAATGTAGGTAACATTCTCGATGACCTCGATTTTAGGACCTGATCTCTATGCCACCAAATCGTCGGCATACGCTATAGCATGTCTGAGTGAACCCACCAGATCACTCTTGTAAATGTTAAACAGGATCGGAGAATTCACCGCTCCCTGCTGTAAACCGTTTTTAATTTCAAAGACTGTGCTCGAAGTCACGTTGCCACATTTGGCAACGAACTTCTTACCCTTTACATATAGCAAAGGTTTGTGCATCCCCCGCCTGGTCAACTTGTAGAAAAGTCTCTCTAACTAAACAGTGTCGAAAGGCTTCTCAAAATCAACCAGACAAGTACCCGTGCATTGGTTCTTGCATTTATTCCACTGAATGTCGGAAGCCAGCTTTGACGCGAAAATAAACTGGTTGTCCGGAATTATGTTATTGTCCTCGACCCATTTCAACAGGGCTCTATTGACAACTTTTTCAAAGACTTTGCTAATATTCGGAAGCAAACTAATCGACCGGAGATTTTCGTTACCCTTTTTCTTGATAGCTACATTCCAATGCGCATGATAATGTTCATTATTCAGCGCATTATTAAAAAGCGTAATAAAAATATCTACAGCCTCCAGACGCAGGTGTCTCAATACGACATTTGGGACACCATGCACCCCCGCCGACTTTTTATTCTTTAGTGTCTCGAAGATGCACAGAAGATCATCCTTCGACACGAACAATTGCAATGCATCTCGTCCATTGGTGACAACTGCATTATCCTGGTTTTCATCATTTAATATACGGTGAATCCGTTATTCTCAGATCGTTAATTCTCCAGTTCGGTGCGCAGATAGAAGTGACTCACCAGAGCCCTGTTCTCAATGTCGTGATTACGGCGAACAGGATTGTTCACCGTATATACGGCCTCGAAACAAGCGCCCAGCAAATCCACTTTGTCCTGTGGGTCATCGAAACGAAAAAAATTGAATTTGAAGCTACACTTTCTGAACTTATTCCATCAGTCAGTACTGTCTATCTGTTCTCTGTTGTCTGGTAGATTCGAACACAAGGAACATCATTTTGATCCTTCCTCATGAACAACTTATTGATCTGTGGGAACATATTCGGACTGCAGGTTTTCATAGTTAGTAAATTGCCTGTACAGCCGTTTAAGCCTCGAGAGCAGTTACTTTTCTGTCGGTATTGTGCATCGATAGTAGGGTTTCTGTGCTTTTCTGTCTGGTCGTCGTCGGAACGTCCTTCCCGAAGAATAGTTCGTTCGATCGTTGGTTTGATGGGGTCGTTCATTTGCAATAAATGCCGATCAATTTCATCATTTGTCATGTTACTGTTTGTCGGTGGGTCGATCCCACTCGAACGTATATCTCGCGTTAACAATCTGGCGAAGCGCGAACATTGTGCACTTCGATAATCGAAAGAACGCACTGATTCGTACTCCTCCAGCAGTGTTTGCTCGTTCGGGATCCGTATTGCGGCGGTGAGTCCGTGGTGGTCATTATCGTACTAAAACGCACGCAAACAGTTCCGCGTGTTTTGATCTATGTTCGTCAGTTGAAGTCTTGCGACCGTTAAGGCCAAATCCAGGAAAGCACAGCTTCTTGGGAAAAAAGGTATATCCGTCGGGGTGCAGGGAAATAAGTCCACGGGAACTAAGTCCACTGAGGGACTTAGTTCCCATTAAGTGGGAAATAAAACCACTTTCGCGAAGTGGACTTAGTTCCCATGTAAGGTGGGAAATAAATTCCCAAAACTCTGAGTGGTTTTAGTTCCCTTTTAATGTGAAGTAAATTCTCACTGTCGACTAAGAACAAAATAAAATTAAAGAGTCAAGTAGGTACTTTGCAATTTTTATTAACAAAATAGAAATTAACTTCTAACTGAGACAGAGTAATATAGGTACCGTGACCTCGCACCTACTTAAAATCAAACAGTGACCCCAAGCAGGGGGGTTGCAGGGGGGCAGCATGGCCCCCCATATGCATTGCACTGTTTATGAGATTAGTTACGAAATCGCAAGTAGATTCCATAAATAGTGTGCGAGGTACGGTTTTGAATCTTTGGCTTTATGTCACCATGATAAGCTTAAGACTTTGCTTAAAGAGTGTGATAACTAACTGCACTTTACATTTTTTTGTTTAATTCTAAATGTTGGATGTTAGTTCCCTCTTCTTATATTTGAATGTGGACTAAGTTCCCATAAAAAAATTGACTTAGTTCCCACTTAACATGGGAACTAAGTCCACTTCGCGAAAGTGGTTTTATTTCCCACTAAGTGGGAACTAAGTCCCTCAGTGGACTTAGTTCCCGTGGACTTATTTCCCTGCACCATCCGTCGCGTATAACTCGATTTTGTACTCAATCATATTGAGGCGCCACCAATCGTGAAACTGGTTGCCCCTGGGATTTGCAACAACATTTCCCCCTGCCACATGTTTGGCTTTCATATCACCGGCCAAGAAGTATTAATTATATTCCGAGTTCAGCTGCAGGCTATGAAAAAGTGCCTCGACCTCTGTCATAAATTTGTTGGGTGGAGGTGCTGTAGATGCGTAAAGCGCCACCACATACATTCTTTTACGGCTATGGAGAGGAATGAATACGATGCATGCTTCCAAAAGCTGGAGCCTACGCACGTCCCCGCTATATATAAGTCTATGGCACAGGCCTTTTCGAATTAAGATTGTAACCCACCTCCTTGAGTGGAGTGAGGCCGGTCTCTTCTTACTATATGATAGTTCTTGTATTCCAAGCTAAGCTTCTGATTTAGCTTAGTTTCGCTAACCTTCAACAAGTTGGCAAGTGACGTCCTTTTCTCGATCTTGACCAGTGAATTAACATTCACGTCAGGGATCTTTAAGTTTCCCTCATCCAGCGTAGCCATTTGATTTATGGCACACCAGACCCACCAAAAACAGCTCCGAATAATTCCGGCCGCTTGTTCATTTAATTGTGCCTGGAATTTGTCGATCTTTCCGTGCAGAGACAGAAGGATCGATTTCAAGTCAAGATCCACTTCTGGTGCTTTTTGGGCTACCTTTGGCGGGTTTAATGTTATTTGGGCATGACCCGGTCCAAAAAAGGGCAAAGGACAGTGAATACACTACCATCGCACCATTGCCACCCGCAGATAAGTAAGTAAGCCGTCTACGAGCAAGATTAAGATATGTTACAAACTATGAGTCAAAATTAGAATACACTTTGAATAGGGCACCTAAAAAATCGATTCAAGAGGGTTCATCTTTTAATTATGTTTAAATTCTGACCCTTTTCCATTTTAGGGTTGTTTTTCATATTAAATAAGAATCTTAGTTTTACCGGAAGTTTTTCTGTAGGTATGGGTGGGACATCCCAGGAATTAAAGCTTTTTGCAGAAACATCCGAGTGTTTTTGCTTTTCCTCATAGTTTTTAAAGAACTCTCTCTAGAGCTTCTTCGAGAATTTTGTTTAAGTCTTCTGTAGTTCTGTCATAACTCTCAGGCACCTGTGTAGCATTCGTCTGGAGTGTTCTTGTTTTAATCCCTATAACCTTAATAAAAACATCCCCGTACGTTGCCCTGTTGTTTCTATATGACTCCACTGATCATAGCAATAGTAGACGCGTTGCTGACCAGAGCAACATCGATTACTTCCTGCCCATTTCTGACAAAAAACGTTGGTTCTGTGCCCCTATTTGCAATTAGTACATTTTTTTTTCAATTAAAAATTCAAATCATGACTCATGTACAACAAAGATACGTCTCTTAATCGGCGCCAACTACTGCGTAACAAACGAGCCCCCATTTATAAATAAAAATATTTAAGAAGAGATGTCACCTCTCTTTCGATGACTATTATTATATTCAAGCTGTCCGCCAAATACTGGATACATATATTTTTTTTAAAGTAGATACAATCGTCTCATTTGAGTTTTATTTTCTTAAAAATAAAAAAAAAATTACTCCGAATTTTTCGTAAATTTTAAATTGTCCATATCAGTGAGGTTCATCATTTTTTTTTATACTCGTATTGACAGCGTTACTATCAGGGTAAGTATTTATAGGCATCAACCCGGCGATGCACAATAACAGTAACTGAGACTACACATAAATTGTGTTTATTTTAACTCCAAGTGGGAACCAGCGGGTACTGGCCATGGCTATCTAGACATGGCTTGCTAAACTTCTAAGCATGAGTGTTGAACAAGGAGAACATATAGCAACACTTAAATGCTCTTTCGGTAAGACTGGCTGTATGAGTCCCAGAAGTCTCACTTGAGCCCCTCAGAAAGAGGACTTACGGCAGATGAATTCACTAGATTGAATCAACGATGTAGGTGAAAGTCAGGATGACAAATGCCTTACAGGCGCTACTTCGACAAATTTGGAGCTGAGGTCATTAAGGATTTTCAAGACTGAGTATGGGTTTTAGGTAAGGTTAGGTTGTAGTGGCGGTCGGCAGAGGCCGACACACTTAGGCCAATGACAGGCCCATTGTGTATCATGTATGTATCATCCTCCTACTCGTTGAACCAGTTTTAGCTTTTGATGAAGCTTGATAGACTTTTTATGTCAGTGTCAATGAGATCGTTAAGATCATTGTAGAAGAAGGATCCTAAGTGGAGTTTACGTCTTTGCGAGAGTGCAGGGCACGTGCAGAGAAGGTGGAGAATTGTCTCCTCCTCTTCCTCATCCATACAGCTTCTGCAGAAGTCATTTGTGTGGACGCCAAGCCTTGTTGCATGTCTGCCTATGAGACAGTGTCCGGTGATCACACCAATTATAGCACCAATGTGAGATCTATTTAGAGATATCAAACACTTAGAGCGTTTCAGATCTAGCATTGGCCAAATCTGCTTTGTCGCTAGACAACTGTTGCCACTTGTCCACCTAAGGTTACAATTCTCAATGGTCTGTCTCATAAACATGAGTTTGCATGTGGCGATTGGGATGCCTAATGAACCTTTGGATGTTGAAATGCTTCGCCATCTCTACTAGAGATGATCGACAGTCACGGACTACGATAGAGTTTGTGGACCCAGAATCCAGGGATTTTAATGCAGCTTGACTATCTGAGAAGATCCAGATATCCGTGACGGATAACACATTATTCTTCAGCCACGACAGGACTTCTTTAATAGCCAAGATTTCTGCCTGGAACACACTGTAGTGATCAGGGAGTCGAAAGCAGAGGCTGAGATTCAGCCTGTAAGAGAATTCACCACCTCCTACCCCCTCGTCGGTTTTGGATCCATCAGTATAAAAATGGATCGATTTATTTTCGATGGGTGGCCCTTCCCAGAATGTTCTGGGAGGGATCTTGACCTTGATCGAGAGTAAGGGTGTTGAAAACAGAAATGGTGGAGGATGATATGGATTAGCCTTAAATGAGTCAATGGTAGCGCTCATATTTAAGAAGTGGAGTTCTGACACTGTCGAATGTCTTATGTAATATAAACAATACCTTACTGTAAACATCATGCAATCTACCATTTATATAAACCGATAAATCAGACGATAGCTTCTTATGTACTCAAAACAGTTACCGCTAAACGTCAATTGTACTCGTAATCTCCTTAAGAGAACCCATATAAGAGTTCAGTTGTAAAGTGACCTCCACCGCGAGCGCATCATAAATAAAATAAAAAAAAAGGAAATTGAACAAAAAGGTATCGTTTATTTTTCGTTGAACATTTTTGGTCCTAATCGCGCCGGATGGGAATTGGTATACGGTATACAGTCCATGGTTCTTAGTTATAGAATTAAATCAAATCATTGATCGGAAAAACTAATTGGTAAATTAGTGAAAAACATAGGGGCGGGCTACAGTCCGATTGGGCGAACTGTTGGATACCCTATTCTTATTCCTATATCTCATAAGTGGGCGTGACAAAAATTTAAAGGATTTTATCGAAAAAACTAAGCTTTTGTAAATAAAAACGCTCCCTAGCTCAAACTTTGGTTTTTCAATAAAATTGTTTTTTTTAATTGTGGGCGTGTCAGTAGGCGGATTTAAAAAAAATTTAAGTATGAGCATAAAGGGCACCTAGAGAGTATATACTATAAATTTCAGCTCCCTAGCTCAAACTTTGGACTTTCAAAAATAAAAAAAAAATAATTGTGGGCGTGTCAGTAGGCGGATTTTGAAAATATTTACACATGAGCATAAAGGGCCCCTAGAGAGTATATATTAACAATTTCAGCTCCCTAGCTCAAATTTTGGTTTTTCAAAAAAAATATTTTATTTAATTGTGGGCGTGTCAGTGGGCGGATTTTGAAAATTTTATGTCCCAAGCAGTTTTGTGGGCCAAAGATCATATATAAAAAATTTCAGCTTTCTAGCTCAAAATTCAATTTTTCCCAAAATTTGTTTTATTTAATTGTGGGCGTGTCAGTGGGCGGATTTTGAAAATTTTATGTCCCAATCAGTTTTATGGGCCATAGATCATATATAAAAAATTTCAGCTCTCTAGCTCAAAATTCGATTTTTTCCAAAATTTTGTTTTTTTGAGTTTGTGGGCGTGTCTGTGGGCGGATTTCAAAAATTCTTAAACTTGATTATTTCGGGACCCTAGAGAGTATATGGTTAAAATTTCAGCTCTCTAGGTCCAGTTTAAAGGCCTAATTTTTGCCGACGGACGGACGGACGGACGGACGGACGGACGGACGGACGGACATGGCTAGATCGACATTACTATCGATGCTGATCATAAATATAGTAACTTTTAGGGGTCTACGGGCAATATTAAGGTATGTTACAAACTATGCGTCAAAATTAATATACCCCTAGAATAGGGTATAAACAAAGTGTGAAATCGTTTGTACACAGCAACGGGACCTTTGTGTGAGCATCGGACGACGGGAAACAAGAACAAAAAGTGCTGTGTCAATCGTGCGGTAATTTATTCAGCACATAAAGATAGTTTCGGGTCTGTGCTCTCTACGTGAAAAAAAAAGAATTTTCGTAATAGATAGGAGCACATGCAGACTGTACAGTATTCTATACTTTTGGACATTGGTTGTTGGATAATTCCTGCCGTTAAAGGAAATTGTTAAGTATTCTGGAAGTCAGGTAAAAATATTTCCTTTATATTTAATTATATTAACATACGAGTATACGAGTATTATAAAAAATGTCGTTGGAAGAATTAAAACGAAAAAGGGCTACGATAAAAGGGCAGTTAACACGTGGTTGTAATTTTATAAACGATGCGGTTGGAGACGACACGTGCTTTAAAGAGCTTATTGAAGAGAGGTTAGACAAGTTGTCAGATCATTTTCAAGAATTCAACGACGTTCAGTTTTGGATAGAAGGGTTAACTACTGATGACGATGAACTCAAGACTGAAAACGATGGTCAGAGGGTTGATATAGAGGAAAAATATTATCAAGCTAGAGCGAAGGGAAGACGTATGTTAAAGGGATTAACTGTTCATCAAGGGATAGATTTAAATAACGATGCTAACGAAATTCCAAATGCATATCCCCATTCGGAAATAAAGCTTACTCCGATTAAATTCCAAACCTTCGATGGTAAATTTAAAAATTGGGCTTGTTTTCATGATATGTATGTATCACTTATTCATAATAACCCCAAGTTAAGTAATACACAGAAATTTACTATTTGAAAGCTCGTTGTCTCATGATGCAGCAACGATCATTAACAGTTTTGATATTACGGAAGTAAATTACATACCAGCATATGAACAGTTAGTAGCAACATATAGCAAAGAAAATCTTATTGTTGAGGAACACTTGAAAACTATAATGGATCAACCGGGATTAAATCATGTGACAGAGGATGGACTTAGGGCTTTGAAGTCATCTGTTAGTGATTCCGTAGGGGCCTTGAGGGCCTTGAAAGTTCCAACGGATTATTGGGATTGCTGGTTGGTGTTTGTGGTCTCATCGAAGTTAGATAAATCGTCTCAACAACTTTGGAGGCGTGAAAGTGCTCAAAAGAAGAGTCCAACATTCAAAGAGCTTCTTGAATTTATTGATAGGCGAATCTATGATGTATGTACGATTGCACCACATGCTCAGAAACCTTCGGTGCAAAGGGTTAATCCACTTAACAAATTAAGATGTGCAGCGGTTTCGTCTTTTTCTGCTTGCAGTTTTTGTCAAGAAAATCATCAGGTAGAGAAGTGCCCAGGGTTTGGAAGGCTAAATGAAAGAGGGAAAAGGGATTTCGTTCGAGATAAAAATCTATGTTTCAATTGCTTGAAACTGGGTCACTTGAGCAAATTGTGTAAATCGTACTGTTGCCAAGTATGTAATAGGAAGCATCACACACTGCTTCACGAGGCTTCAGGTGGTGTGAATCCAGGAAGTTCAGCATATCCAACTGCAAAATTATCTGATAGTCGAGGGCCAGGGTCATCTAGCGCCGAGGGCATGAATGCGCTGTCAACAACACACACATTTTCATCGTTTGCGTCTATTTTACCAACTGCACTAGTTTTTGTAATGGATTCTTCTAGCTGCTGGCAATTGTGCCGAGTGCTATTGGACTCAGGGTCACAAGTTTCGTTGACCAGTGAGGCATGCGCTCAGAGGTTGAATCTGTCTCGATCAAACGCAGGGATTGCAATCAATGGAGTGGGTGCAGGGAGTTCAACATTCACTAAGGGAGGAGTTAATCTACAAATTAAATCGCGGATACAAAATGAACAACTTCTTGTACCAGCTTATGTTCTTAGTGAAATCACTTCCAACTTACCATCGGTGGCAGTCGAAGATGATTGTAGGCGGATGATTCAGGGCCTCGATCGACATATTGCTTGGGTATGATGTTTTCTTTAGAATTATAGGCAACCAAAAAAGGGAATCAGAGACTAAATTTGCAATTGCAATGGAAACAATCTTTGGCTGGGTTGTTTCGGGAAAAGCACAATCTAATCAAGGGATTCCAACAAGGGGATTAAAAATTACTTTGACAACTTGCTTAGACATTGATAGGACTCTAAGACAATTTTAGGAAGTTGAAAGTATAAGGAATAGGAATCTGTATACAGATGTGGAAACGAGTTGCGAGAATCATTTAGCTGCAACTCACACCCGTCTATCTGACGGTCGTTACATGGTAAGGTTGCATTTTAAAAACTCAATTGGGAAGTTAGGGAATTCAAAAAATATGGCAGCTCGCAGATTTGATATGTTGGAAAGGCGCTTCAAAAATAACAACTCATTAAAGGTCGAGTATTCCAAGTTTATGGGAGAGTATCTCTCGTTAGGCCATATGGTAGAAGCAAATGAAAGAGACATGGAAGCAACGCAGGAAACATCATTTTACATGCCACACCACGCTGTATTCAAATAAGATAGCTCAACTACTAAAGTCAGAGTGGTATTTGATGCATGCATCTGCTGCAAGCTCAACTGGAGAGTCGCTCAATAGTCTTCTTCTAAATGGACCTAAAATACAAGCAGAACTTGTGGATATTCTGGGTCGGTTTCGAATGCATCGAATTGCCTACACTGCCGACAGTGCAAAAATGTATCGACAGGTTGTAGTCCATCCTGAAGATGTACATTTCCAAAGGATTCTGTGGAGACAAAATGAAAGTGAGCCGGTAAAGGAGTACACTCTTCAAATAGTAACCTATGGAACTACTTGCGCTCCGTTCTTAGCCATAAGGACTTTAAAACAACTAGCTGCAGACGAACAGACGAGGCATCCAATTGCGGCAGCAAATCTTTTGAACAATTTTTACGTGGACGATTTTATGGGAGGATGTGATACGATCGAGGAGGCATTGGTGGTAAAAACTGATTTATGCAATCTACTTGCAAGGGGTGGATTCAATTTAAGAAAGTGGGCATCTAACTCTACTGAGTTTTTACAGCACATTCCAGAAGATAGTTTAGAAATGTCAGCCTTAAGCCTTTCTGAAAATATGGCAGTTAAAACTCTTGGCCTTTATTGGAATCCGTCTGGAGAGTTTTTCTTTAGAAAACCAGAAAAGAGTTTCAAAAAGGGTTGTTCTCTCTGAAATTTCAAAGATTTTTGATCCATTTGGATGGCTGAGTCCTTCGATAATTCTGGCGAAGGTTCTAATACAAGATTTGTGGATAGCTGGGATTTCCTGGGATGATCAGCTTCCACCTTCACTGATGCAGCAATGGTTTACCATCCGGACGAATCTAAGTTGCCTGGAAAACATTTCTATTCGTCGATGGATAACAGCTCAAACGGAAGGGTGTCGAATGCAGTTACATGGTTTCTCAGACGCGTCCGAACGTGCGTACGCGGCATGCGTTTATGTGTCTATGCACTCCAAGGGAAAATGTGTTGTATCCTTACTAGCATCAAAAACCAAGGTTGCACCGGTGAATCGATTCAGTATACCCAAACTGGAGTTGTGTGGGGCCCACCTCTTGGCGAAGCTGATTGTGTCTGTTAAGAAAAGTATGGGTTTGGACGATGTGGAATGCTATACATGGACAGATTCGCAAGTAGTTTTGGCGTGGCTTTCTCAACATCCTTGTAAGTGGACAACCTTTGTGGGAAATCGGACATCGGAGATTTTAGAATTGGTTCCTAAAAGCCAATGGAGGCATGTCCCTTCTAAGCTCAACCCTGCGGATTGTGCATCGAGAGGACTTCAACCAAACCTGTTACCCTCATTCGACTTGTGGTGGAACGGACCTGCGTTTTTACAGGCCATGGATGCTATTGAAACCAAATTCATTTTAAAAAATCCAGAAACTGATCTTGAGAAAAGGAACATCACATTTTCTTTAACAACTACAGTACCGCATGAGAATGAATTTCTACTTCGTTTTTCTTCACTGACACGACTAAAACGGATAATGACATGGTGTCGAAGATTCAGTCACAATGCAAGATTAAAGGGAAAGGGATGATGGTTAACCAGCTCAAACACGGAGGTAATGTTTTGGTAGGGCGCATGCACTAAACTATTAACCAAGTATGGGTTGTAGAAAGCATGCCCGATGACTGGAATTTCAGCTCCATATGACCCATCTACAAGAAAGGCGACCCTATGTCTTGCAAGGACTACCAAGGCATATCCCTGCTAATGTGGCATATACTCGTAAGATCCTATCCTAAAGGGATACTTTAGTACCCTTATAATGTAATAGCTACACAGCACGGGCGTTAAGAAAATTAGGATTATAAGATATGGAGAGTTGCCAATGCACATTGGTTTTGAATGTCGGTAGATTATAATGTGAAGGAGAAATGAAGTGAGAAAACGCATTCCACATTCGTGTTGTACGGCTAAGAAAAGATTCTTTGTATTTCACTGTACGACCGAATACGTGCTTAAGGGTGAACTGATGCATTCCTGGCATGGCGGGCGTTGAGTCTGAAATGTTCTGAGGGTGGGATGCAGATAGCTATTTCGTTAGATCCCTTATGGTGAAAATATCGAACAGCGACGACGAAGACTAACGGAGCGACACCTTAGTGGAGATCCGGCGAAGACTTTCCCTGGGAAATCGTTGCTACTATGGTTTGGCAAAGAAAATGGGTTAAAAATTCTTAACGGGGATGATCAAGTGTAAGCTCTGCAAAACACTACGATAGGTGAGTTTATAGTGGTAGTTAGCAGAAGCCGACACATACGGATCTATCTTCTTCCTATTCGTTGAACCAGTTGGAGCTTTTGATAAAGCTTGAAGGACTTTTAATGTCAATATTTATGAGAATGGAAGGCTGCAGTGTCTTAGGCAGAGAGACTCAAGTGGGCGGGAGCCCGTTAAGTGAGTAAGTAGTAGAGTTTACCCCAAGATAGCCATAGAAATGTTCCGATGATTCCGAACTTTCCATAAATACTGGCTAATTGGATTTAATATACATTCATCTTTCTGTTTAACGACAAGGTTTAATATAACGTAGGTGCTAAGATACGCTAACTACACCAATTGAATAAATGTTTTACAATAAGACTTATCGGAAGGTATATCGGTTTATCAAACGATATAAGATACGATGATTTGGACTTAGTAAGGCTTTGAAGTTTCAAGGTATTGTTGAACCAACCGAAAAGCGAAAAATACCTGCTTTTAAACTTTGATCTTGTTTTTTTTCTTTTTTTTTGAAATGGCAATCTTATCAATCGATAAATAAATTATTGACAATAAAGTCACTCAATGTATGTTTCTCTTATTATATGCGTCGCTTCGCTTCAAATTAAATTACTTCAAACATAACGTTATCACGATATCGCATCGATTAGATATAGAAAATTAGACACTAGTAGAACTATCTACATTAACACGCCCATAAATATCAGCCCGAAGAGAGCGCAAGAGAGCTTTCGAATACGCTTAGGCAGGCCGAAGACCCCTGAATTTCAAGTGCCTATTCAAAAATTCAGTAAATGAAACGAATACACACGTTTTTTATTTAAGTCTTTGGTTGATTATCAGCTCGGAACACTTCGATAGGAGCAAACAAAAAATATATTTTCCGTAACGCCAATTGTTTTCATTATTCTGCGATTCAGTTGACTTTCGTCTAGTTGGTCGCGCGGACATTCTGCTTGGTTAGTTAGTCGCGTATTAATTTTGTGTGTTTTCGAGCGGCAGCGTGATAATATATTAGTTGACCTTCTGTATTGAAATGCCGGAGTACTTACTCGTATTTGGATTCAGTTTTTATTTTAGTTAAATGTCTGTTGCTTCAAAAAGTCATAGTTAAGGTCTGTTATAGGAAAACAAAAATCGGTTTTATTGTCTGGTGTTGAATGTTTTATTTGTTCTTGTTACTTATGATCAATGGTGGTCGTATATCAAACTGATATATGCTGTGCCTGCAACTGATGTGAATCTACCTACTTACAGTAGAGAGGTTCATTTCATTCGTAAACACATAAATGTCCATACGGCAGTAACTACTTAAAACTGTTGACAGTTTAATTTTGGTTTCCTTTTAAATAGTATCTTTTTTTTTGTAAATAAAAAGACAACAAATATGCACATGTGTGCTGGACACAAAGTTCAAAAATAAAATTTCTCAATTTCGGAAACTGGACATTACTCTAAAATTCATCGAGAGTGAGTGAAATAGTATTGTGAGCAAAAACAATTAAATTACCCAAGAAATGTAAATTCTAATTCGCAAACAACAATATCAACTGCACAAGGAAAGGTCAAAACTGGTTGCATTCGTTTTAGAGCTGGTATATACATGGTAGTTTAATTTGATAATATCGTGTCAAAATATTTGATTTATGAGAATTTGTTCGGTGATAATTGAGTGCGATAAAAAATTAGTTGATTGACAGTACAACATATTGATAATGATTGTGGTTTTTAATTGCAATAATCCAATGCTAATTCAGCTTATTTTATTTATTTGGTTCAATTTAATACGTTTCTAATTGTGCATAGTTTGGAATTGTGCTTTCGTTTTGCAAAAGATACAAAAGTTATAGATAAATTTGTAAGTGGTTTGGTCTGGGTGCGTTGAGTAGGCTTACTCAGATACCTGTAGCGGTATCTTATTTATACTAGATAATATGCTGGCGAGCTATCAATATAGTATAGGGGCGTAGTAATGTCAGTAGGTATACACTTAAGTGGTCTAGAATGAAAAATGTTTTTAGTAATTTGAAAATCAGTATGTGCGGACCTAATAATTGTGCAATGCATATTCAATGACTGCACACAGTGTGTTGTTTTACATAAGCAAAACTTTACTAAATATCACTAAGAGGCCACACAAACTTAGCTTTTAAGAAATGTCAGACCAGTAGGATTTTTGATATTTTCCGATTCCCTTTCATTGCAGGCAGAATTTCTTACTTAAGCACATTTATCGAAATGTCAAAAAAAAGCGTGTTTTTTGTTGTCACCGGCCAATAAATGATCGGCAATCTTATGGCCCGCGTATGGGGTTCGCCTTTTCGACCTCAACGAATACTGGCAGTCATCCCTATTTCGGATCACTTCATCACAGAGGCCAACGCTAGTGTTTTTGCACTTGTGGGATCTTGGGGCCTTAACGCTTGACTCTTTTTTACAAATTTCGACAAGTGCATACTCTCGCTATTGATTGTTGTTGGATCAACGACACCGGTGATATCCAGTCGGTCAACACACGGATTTGAATGCACTCTTGCGGGACAGCACTAACTGAAAATGGAAATATTAAGACGCTTATTACTTTAATTTATTGGCATTTTAAATGATTGAAACCAATGCATTATATCCCATAACAACAAATAATTAAAAACAAAATCGATTTATATAAAGAAAAAAAGTTATGACAACAAAAAATATAAAGCTATTCGAAAGCATACTAAATTAATAAAAACAAAAACAGCTCAATTCATAGTATCACATAAAAAATTGTAAAAACAAAAACAACATAATTCATAAAAAGTTTAACGCAAAAAAGAAAGACGCTTCGTCTATTTTAGATCGATCTGAAAAACAGCTTCTCTTTTCACTGTAACATAAATATACTTCACATTTTTTGCAGACAGTATATGAAAAATGGGCAATGATTTTGGTATATAGAGGAAGACCTTGATGTCTTGCGGGACGCTTTCGTTTTGACGTACTAACCGACTCCGTAGTTGTCCCTCGATCGGATCTACTGCAGACTGATTTTAGCGCTCCTCTGTCCGCTTTGCGTAAATGCTCAGATATTGCGTTTTGAAGACATTGAGAGGTATATGGAGATCGTTCTCACGGCGCCAAAGAGCGTTTATTGCACACAGATCTATCATAAGGAAAAATATCCTTTTTTACATTTTTTAGATCTTAATGGGATTCTATATAGTTCAATCAAGTAAATTCACACCACCCAAATATTTATTGCAGATTTCTACAGTTTGAGGAGCAGGAACTGTTTTATATTGCTTATCCCTTCTGAAATATCGACGTTTGCTAGTGACCGGTTCACTTCCAATATAAGGCGACAACATGTTTACAAGTTTGTTGTCAAACCAAGATACCAAACTAAGTTTAACACGCTCGATGGTTGCCACTTTTTCAGTCATACTTCCCCGTCCCTGCTTCTTCATTTCCTTTTTGATGGTAATTAAGAACCCGCGGACTCGGTTCAGCCTAACTGTGCCCAAAGGTAATAGTTCATTTTTAAATAGGTGGATTTCTAAATTTAGACTAGTATAACTATTATCGAAAAATAATCGTATGGCTTCGTATTCCTTACTACTGTGGAGGTAAGCCTTGTTACGACGTTTCCGTTTACACCTAAGTCCGGCGCATCTGCAGGAAATGTATTGCTCTGTTCTCCAGCAAATATATCAAAATCGTAACTGAATCCAGATACCCCACTGAGAACTTGGTTTTTGTAACCCCAGTTATGAAACTTGGCTGGATTGTATTGCTTAAGTTCGTGGCGGCAGTTAGGGGTATTATTTGTTCATCCACCGCTAGGAACTCCTCCTTTGGAATTAGGAGTGTTCAAGTGAAAACATGCCTTAAATTGTAATAGAACATCCGTTGTATACCATATTTCACACAAAGAGGTCAGTATAATTAAATCTTTGACTGGCAGAACTGTTCGCGCCAATAAGGTATTTTAAGACTTAGAAGCTTTTGTAATTCTCTCTTTTGTAACAATTTTCAACGAGGTAAGACCTTCTTCACAAATAAAGTACCAGCTACCCTAATTGAGACTTTAATTATCTTATTTTTTTCTCCGTAACAATACGTGATCGAGTATCACCCCCAACTAACAATTATTCAGGGTCATCCACACGCACCCGAACAAGGAGCATCTTTTCCCTCAATTTTTCTAAAAGGGCCTTATTTATCATATTCCTCTGTCTCAAATGGCTTAAAATCATCATTATTATTAAGGTGAATGAATCTTTTAACGATTTCCCATCTATTGCACGTCATCGTCTGAAAAACATTTCGCTGAAAAACAGCTTTACTCCAGTGACAATAGTTGAACACAGGACGTGTAAATTGCAATGCCGATAAATTGCTCCATTTTGCTTTTTGTAATATTTACCAGGTTATTGATATGGTATTGAAGTGCTTTGATATTTGATTGCTCTACGATAAATGAAGTCAGGTCATCCATCAGTAAAAAAACAACGAAAAAATAATCAGCTAATGTCTTCAACGCTTTTACAGTGTCTGGCAATTCGGTAACTCCCATAAATTTGAAGTTTTGTTCGTCGTATGGGGTCAAACGTCCTGTTTTTTTGCTTTTTTTGCTTTGAGGTTCAGGCAACGACGGCTTCATTTTCGAGTTCCGACTCTGTGTCAGTTTCATCCACTGTAAGGCAATCACTATCACCATTTTCAGGATTTTGTTGGGGTTCAAGTTCCATATCAGAATCTGGTGCTAGATCGTCATCACTAATTGATCCATCCCCAGGAATGCAATTCACATGCAACGATTTACCGTAGATTTGACGAGGCTCCATTGCTGAAGGAAATAATAAAATATTGATCGCGGCACCAAAAGGTTGAAAATTAGTTACAATAGAAAGAAACAGCCACCAATGCATATGAAAACATTTATGGCGTTAGTAATAAAAATGCTCACAAAGCTATACTACAAATATTTTTTTTTCATTCAAAATGCATAAGTAGTAATCAGAATTCAACACTATTCGCAGTATTTATTTTTCTATTCACTTTGCTTACCAATTAATCACGGTAACTAGCACTTCAAATGAGTATTTTTCCTGCACTCGATCGTTAGACTGAATTGCAAAAATAAATATTCCTGTCGTCTTTTTTTGGCAGATACCTAGAATATTGGGTGATATCGCGCTTACGAATCGCGTGGCAACTTGTTGATTTCGAATTACAGTTGAAGTTAAAATACGTCACCAAGATGCACAACCATATATGGCTTAGTTTTTATACCCTATTCTAAGGGTATATTAATTTTGACGCATAGTTTGTAACATACCTTAATATTGCCCGTAGACCCCTAAAAGTTACTATATTTATGATCAGCATCGATAGTAATGTCGATCTAGCCATGTCCGTCCGTCCGTCCGTCTGTAGCCAAAAATTAGGCCTTTAAACTGGGCCTAAAGAGCTGAAATTTTAACCATATACTCTCTAGGGTCCCGAAATAATCAAGTATACGAATTTTTGAAATCCGCCCACAGACACGCCTACAAAATCAAAAAAACCAAATTTTGGAAAAAAATCGAATTTTGGGCTAGAAAGCTGAAATTTTTTATATATGATCTATGACTCCTAAAACTGCTCGGGATAAAAAATTTTCAAAATCCGCCCACTGACACGCCCACAAATAAATAAAATAATTTTTTTATACCCTATTCTAAGGGTATATTAATTTTTGAAAATCCAAAGCTTCAGCTAGGGAGCTGAAATTTATAGTATATACTCTCTATGGGCCCTTTATGCTCATGTGTAAATATTTTCAAAATCCGCCGACTGACACGCCCACAATTAATTTTTTTTTTTTTTGAAAGTTCAAAGTTTGAGCTAGTTAGCTGAAATTTGTAATATATACTCTCTAGGGGCCCTTTATTCTCATGTGTTAATTTTTTTTAAATCCGCCTACTGACACGATCACAATTAAATAAAACAATTTTATTGAAACACCCAAGTTTGAGCTAGGGAGCGTTTTTTTTTTGATAAAATCCTTTAAATGTTATATAACAAAATATGTAGAGCGTTCTTAACAATTCAACCATACTTAGACTTTTGTCACGCCCACTTATGAGGGATAGGAATAAGAATAGGGTATCCAACAGTTCGCCCAAGCGGACTGTAGCCCGTCCCTATGTTTTTTTATTTTTTTAAACAAAATTTTTTTTTATTTTTTTTAATGATAATTGTTTAAGAATTGATTTGTTTTTTCTTCACCTGGATGTTTTATCTTAGACATGATTACTCACTTTATACCCCTTTAAAGACTAGCGCTGTTTTTTGGGGCGTTCCTACACGCCTAATAAATGATCGATGATGCTTTTATTGTTTGCTTTTATTTTTGTTTCCTATATATTTACTGCAGGTATTTAATTACACCTGCACTAAATCATGAGGCTCTGGAAGTACTTCATGTGTCGCCAAATTTCTGCTCGTGGCCTTAAGGACTCCACAACACAGACCGGAAAGCGTATTAAATAAAAACAGTTATGTACATTATGTACAACACTAGCGACCCGCTTCGAACGGGTGCAATGCTGATACTAAATATACTACAGAATGTCTTTATATACAACGTTCACAGATTTTTGGTCATTGGACCATACAAACATGTTTTCTTTAGAGGTTACTCTTAAAAGAGCGACATATAATTGGCCATGTGAAAAACACTCAACGCTCAAATCTAAGCCTGCAACGTTGAAAGTTTAACCCTGCGATTTATTAATGGTCATTGCAAAATATATCTTTACCGGAAAATTATCTTTGGAATGGGTATCAGAGGAATTCGGGGAATCAATACATCTTCTCCGGTACCACATCCGGTGAGTATTGTGCACTATATTATGAAACTTTTTATTGATTTTACCAGCAAACGCGTGCCATTGCAAAGTTTAGATGGATTCAGGTTTCTTAATAAAATAACAGGACAACCTACTTTTAACACAATTTATGAGGAGGTAGTCCAGGCGGGTTCAAAGAATTAAGAAATTCTGTAGGAAAATGAACAGCTTCTTCTAAATCGATAAAAGTATCGACCGAGTAGTATATTTGCGTCGGCGCATCAATCCTTGAGAGAATCAAGTTATTGGTGACAGAATCGCTCTTTCTTAAAACCAAGATATAGTCTTACAACTTAGGTATGTTGTCAATGTCGAGATAGACATTGTTGGCCAACTCTTGAATATTGTTTATCAAAACACAAAGGTTTTCTAAGTTAATCCTTCCATCACTTTGTGTTAACTCTCCATTGCCAACTTTTAGCAGTATCTCTGAAAAAGCCTGTTCTCACTTGAAGACAATTTTAGGGAAGCATTTATTTCGTCAGCACTTGTTCCTCGAGTCACAAATGGTAGGACTTGACGAAAGTCTCCTGAGAACAGAATTGTACATCCACCCATAGGTGAATTTTTGCTTCGCAAATCGCGCATTGTCGTATCCAGTGCTTCCACAGACGTCTTGTTTGACATGGTTGCTTCGTCCCAGACTATTAATGAGCAGTCACGTATCAATTTTCTTGTATTGCTCTGTTTAGAAACACTACAGACGCTGTTATTATCATCGGTGGCGATGCCGGATGAAGCGACAGCTAATGCAATTTTTCCGGTAGATCTCACTTTTGTTAAAAGCAAATTGATTTAAAATGTTTTTCCTGTGCCTCCTGGGGAATCAAGGATAAATATTTTTCCTTCATTGTTATCAATTGATGATAGTAATGTAGTGAATACTTTTTTCTGATCGATGTTCAATCGTGGCTCATCTTGAGCTATATTTTGTAAAGGTCTCGATTGATCCTTAGTTTACTACGATTTTCGATAATTAAAGATATGTACTTACAAAATAATTGCTATAATACTAAAAAGTACGAACATACAATTTCGAAAGAATTGTCGCGCTGAAAAGCACGTTTTGTCTTAAAAGAGAATTCACTTTAGTATTTAAATACATACTATCAGTACTTAATTGGATAAGGATTAATGCTGTATTGCTTAAAATCGCTTCGCAAATAAGTCATTATTTCTCGTAAAAAGTAAAGGATAAAAAATGATTATTGTGGGTTATCCCTAAGAGATAGACATATATCGTCGCGGACTTTTTTGTACACCTTTTTAAGGTGTAAAATACAGTAGTACATTATTTTGATCTACCTCGTAGGGTTCAGCCAGCGTTTGCAATGTAAGCGCAGAAAAATGTGTTTATTTACGACATGACAATAGAAACCTCTAAAATTATCAGTGTTTCTCTAATATAATATTACATATAAACCTTCCTGTTAAATCACTCTATCTATCAAAAAACCGCATCAAAATCCGTTGCGTAGTTTTAAAGATCTCAGCATACATACACACAGACAGACAGCGGGAAGCGACTTTGTTTTATACTATGTTATGATGATGGCGCGACCAGAGCCTTAGACATCTCAAAAGCTTTTGATTGTGTCTGGGATAGAGAACTGAGCTAACTTCATTTTTAAGGAAAATTTAATCAATCTTGCGGTTGGATGCAGAATGTCCTTCAAGAGTGAAAAATTGATGTTGTGATCGATGGAGTGTTTCGGACTTCTTTGCTATAAATTCGGGAGTGCCGCAAAAATCAAATTTTCTACAGCCTTGTTTCTACTTTAATAACTTATGGAGTATACGAATAATAAGATTTAACTTTTTGCTGATGACAGCATCCTTCTGACTTCATTCTCGAATGGCAAGACAGTAAACGCGACCACTGTTAATCGTTGAAGATGCAAACAGATGATCTCTCATACCCGAGATCTGAATAAAATACGCACATGCGGGGTATTGTCAATTTGGGCCCTATTCTACAAACCCTACTTAAATTTTTTCATTATGCCTGAAACACAAACACGCTTTGGAGCTGAGGCTTAACAAACGCATCGAGTTGAAACATCTAAACCTACCACAAAGCTACGTAGCGGTTCAACTTCAAAATGAGACTTGTAAAAACAGAACGTAAGGTTTCGTAACGTTGCTGTAAAGCGCCATGTCACGAAGGTAGGGGGTATGGGCTTTCAAGCTTTTTCTTGGTATAGAATACGAGTCTTCGGTAATATTTGAATTTTCGATTTGAGTCAAGGATCAAAGCGCACGCAAAGCCTTTGAACGTAAAGAAAGTAACGCACGTGCGAAAGGGTGATTTTGGTTTAGGCATTAAGAATTTTTGCATCAAGCAAGTTTGCGAAGAGACCACAAAAATGTGCAAAGTTATAAATGCAAACTGCTAAATGAAAAGTCACAAAGTCGTTTGATGCAGTCAATGTTAAGACAACTCTGCTGAGTGTTTCTCAGAAACAAATCCTTTAACTCGAACAATAGCACACCATAGCGTAGCTTGGCATAACTACGTACCAGACATTGCAAAATTTGTTTCCGTATATTTGATTTACTTTACCTAGAATTAAACCTGACCCAAGCAAAGCTCAGACCATCTCCTCATAATTCCTTGTGAAAGCCGAAATCAGATTAAGAAAGCCGACAAACTTTCATATCCAGAACGATTAAGACAGAAAACAACAAGAGAAAAACAAACGGCTGCCTAACTAGATCGCGTAAAGATGTCGCCGGAATAAAGCTGCACTACATTTCTCATTCACCATCTATGCGCCTATTCGGCGCTAGCTAGGGCCAGACAAAGATATTTCTTAAATTCCCTTAGAAAAGAATATTAAAGCTGTGTTTCGGTGCTAAGTGTATACCCAGCTCAGCATAATTTTACACGTAAACAATAACAAAAAGGAGTGCTGAAGATAAAGAGGTCAGCAGTCGAGGACTGAGACGAAGTGAACACAGAGTGTTGATGCCATGAAGCGACTAGATGGCGGTAAAATAAGTTGGGAGCAAAAATATTCCGATTGCTTTGCAGAGTGGATGTGTTCGGCGATTAAACAAAAAAATGCTCATTTCAAAGAAAATTATGCGAAGAAAATTTAAAAAAAAAAATAAAAAATTGGCACAAATAAGCATCCGTTCTTTTCCTTGCTGTCAAACACAAAGGATTTTATGATGTTCAAAAGTCTTCCAAAAAATACATTTTTATTTGCATCCTTGCTTTAATAATAATCCAAATCGCACTCTTTTAAAGTACAAATACTGCGAACACATCCTTAAAAATGAAAAGTGAATATAGAATACGATCTAGGCGTTTTATTTGTAAAATTATGCTGAGCTGGGTATACACTAGCACCGAAACACGGCTTAAGTATAAGTTTAAGAGTCTCCTTATTAATAAACATTAACTGCCTGATCACATGAGTTATGGTTACAAAACTCCACGTAGTACTAATTAGACTTTTTTCTTAAAACAAAACCTTCACACTTTGGAAGGAGTTCCACTTCAATAAAAGCTCAAGTTAGGTCACGGATTACTGCTGACATGTCCGAAGTTTGGTTTTGAAACATTCTCTACAAATGCCCGGCAGTATTCAAAGATGATCAATCTGTCTTATTGGTTTTCTAGAATTGGCATTTAATCTCAACTCTTGATTCACTATCCTTTGTCTATTCTATAGCTTTTACAATGGAATATGCTTACGTCAGAATTACCATCCGAGAGACATCTCTCCGAAAGAATATAATTCACAACACTTCAAGTGTTGAAGTACGAGTACCACTTGTATAAAAGCATCTTAAGGCGCTGTTTTAGCGGTATAAGTTCGTCTTTCCAGAAAGAAACATTTATAAAAGTAACACTTCGTGTTACTAATGTAAAAATATCCGCAAAAAACAATTTCAACTGGAGAGTTACATCACTCTTGACGTTGCTTTTTGGTAGAACTGCTTCTTGGAGATGCACTTAACACTTTAGTTAAAATGAAGTTACTTCGTATCCTCAACAAAAGCCTTACCATTCTAGTTTGGCAATTTTCATATTGTCAAGAAATAACATATTTTTGGTTGTTCTGGTCTGCAGGTTCGATCACTAACAAAACGTTTATGGTAGGCAGACGTTCACACGTTAATTTATCAATTTATTTATACGATATTAGATTCAACCGACAATGCAGAATAATATTGATTGTAATTTGTAGGCAATTAAAGTGGAATCAATAATTCATTATTTTAATATAATTGTCAATACGGATTTAAAATGATATCTTTATTTACCTTAATCAATCATAATAAGTACCTACTACAAGAGACATTTAACAGTTTGCAAACAATCCGAATCAGGTTCGCGCGGTCCAAATTTGGTAGAGTGTAGCTGTCTCCACTTTGACTATTGAATTTCGTTTGCTGGCCATTTCATAGCATACTTTGTTCGGTTAAGAGAGAGAGAGGCAACGATTTTCACCGAGAGCATCGCTGCACTATATTCATTATAGAATGAGCTATATAGTATCCGATAACAGTATGCTTTCTATGGTAGACTATGTAAATATAGTTGCTATATTAGTCTCCACTTGAGATAACGAAAGCATTCATTATCGTATTACATATATCAATTTATCGCAAGTGGAGACCGCCTTTGATTTCCAAAACGTCAAAAATATGCGCATCGTCAATCGTTTAATTTTGCGATATTTGGAAAAATATACTTTTTTGTAAAAAAAAGAGCCCCCAAAAAGTGGGCGTGGCAATAAACTTAGCTTGGAGGCATAAGAATGACGTTATCTACATACTTTGCGGAATTATTTCCATTTATTTCAAACATTGTTTTTCCGACAAAAAAAAGTAGAAAAGTTAAAAAAAATAAATATTAGGCATTAACGGCCCATAGAGGGCCTAAGACCTAGCTTACCCAAAACCACTTTCTTCGCGAAGTGGAAGGGACCTACAATTTTACGCCGAATCCGAACGCCAAATTTAAGAAGCTTCTCATGACAATTGATACTCTGTGATGTTTGTCAGACGTTCGCAAGAGGGGGCAGTTGAAAAAAACTCAAGATGTTACTTGCCCCCGGCGGGAATTGAACCGGGGACCTTTTGATTAGTAGTCCGATACACTAACCATTGAGTCACTGCCCGCGACTAGAAACGTTATGTCCAATAAAATCTTCTTCTTTTTTTTATTTCTCTTTAACGACAACGTTGTGATCTTTAGCAAATGGATCATAATCCATCCACTTCACTGCATCCCTACTGGTCCGCTTGTGGGGTTCTTCGGTTTGACCTCAAAAAATTACGATTTTGACAAAGTGATTCCCTGAGGCCAATTAAATGCTGGTGTCGCTGCATTTGTGTGATCTAGGAGTTTTCAAGCCTGCCCATATTTTGCGATTTTGTAGGAACGCTGATTGATATTGCCTTTTTGACAGGGTTTGTAGGATCTCTCCTTTGCAGATGAATGTATCAAATGTGCCAATCGTGCTCTACTTTCCATCTTCTTTGACGTGAAGGGTTCCGCGGATCTTGAAGCTTCTTATTCGATTAAGCTTTGTTACTCCTGCTATCATACGAAGCATCTTCATCTCAGCTGCCCTCACACTTCATCCGGGCGCACAGCTGCGGTGAAGAGCCGTCCTTTCAGCGCAGGGTGTAATTTTCAGTCACAGATGATGACTGAGTTTTCGGCGACTTTATCGACCCTACGCTTACGCGATGCGTAATGTCATAACAGGTTGCTTCACTATTGATCATAGATCTCAGGTATTTAACTTTTCCCACTTGGGAATCATTCTTGCATTTATATAATTATCTGGAACAGGTCGGACTCGATCTCAGAAGTCAGAAAGGCAGTATAAGTAATTTGTTTTTTCGGACTAAGACGATACCCATTTCTCTTCGAAACGTTCACCCATACATCAGGCGCTCATTGCAATTCATATGTTCTAGAAAATTCGTAGAAAGTATGCTTCTTAAATAGGGGTGGCGACGGTGTAGAGGTTAGTGTGTTGGCTTGTGACCCGTGCGGTGCAGGTTCAATCCCCATGGGGAACAACAACATACGCCACCCAATCACATGCCTCTACACCAAAAGGAGGATTTCTGCCTGGTAGTACAATGGAACGTTACCGAGTCTGAGTGCTCTGGGATTTGGATTTCCTTTTTATTTTACAAAAAAAAAAAAAAAAAAAAAAAAAATGCTTCTTAATGATTAATTAATAAAAATATGTTTGCCACGCCTACTTTTTGGGGGATAGTAATAGGAACAGGGTATCCAACCGTACGCCCAAGTTGACGTAGCCTTTCCTTATGGTCACAAGCCAACAAACTAACCTCTACACCGTCGCCACCCTCCCAGATAGATAATCGAAGCATGCTTAAAGAGCTCTCCCTGTTATGAGTTCTTTAAGAATGCTTCTGTGAACTTACCTGGAGCTTTTTTATAATTTTGCTTTCTTAAGGCTTCCAGGAGCTCGATTCTTTTAAAAAAAATTTATCTAGACATTGGACTCGGATCAGTGGCATTACGTATTGAAAGCATTAAGGTTTTTCCTCTGACCGGAGTATACTTTTAAGGTGAGCTACGAAACTTGAAGCGCCAATGTGACATTCTACTTTAAATGTGATGGCCCAAAAAGATTTGCTGGTTTTAGTTTCCCATATTTTTATACCCTATTCTAGGGGTATATTAATTTTGACGCATAGTTTGTAACATACCTTAATATTGCCCGTAGACCCCTAAAAGTTACAATATTTATGATCAGCATCGATAGTAATGTCGATCTAGCCATGTCCGTCCGTCCGTCCGTCCGTCGGCAAAAATTAGGCCTTTAAACTGGACCTAGAGAGCTGAAATTTTAACCATATACTCTCTAGGGTCCCGAAATAATCAAGTTTACGAATTTTTGAAATCCGCCCACAGACACGCCCACAAACTCAAAAAAAACGAAATTTTGAAAAAAATCGAATTTTGAGCTAGAAAGCTGAAATTTTTTATATATGATCTATGACTCCTAAAACTGCTCGGGATAACAAATTTCCAAAATCCGCCCACTGACACGCCCACAAATAAATAAAATAATTTTTGTATACCCTATTCTAAGGCTATATTAATTTTTGAAAATCCAAAGTTTGAGCTAGGGAGCTGAAATTTATAATATATACTCTCTATGGGCCCTTTATGCTCATGTGTAAATATTTTCAAAATCCGCCCACTGAAACGCCCACAATTAATTTTTTTTTTTTTTTTTTGAAAATTCAAAGTTTGAGCTAGGGAGCTGAAATTTATAATATATACTCTCTAGGGGCCCTTTATTCTCATGTGTTAATTTTTTTTAAATCCGCCTACTGACACGCCCACATTTAAATAAAACAATTTTATTGAAACACCCAAGTTTGAGCTAGGGAGCGTTTTTTTTTTGTAAAATCCTTTAAATGTTATATAACAAAATATGTAGAGCGTTCTTAACAATTCAACCATACTTAGACTTTTGTCACGCCCACTTATGAGGGATAGGAATAAGAATAGGGTATTCAACAGTTCGCCCAAGCGGACTGTAGCCCGTCCCTATGTTTTTGGCTGATTTACAGAGGTATTTTTTTCCTGTGCCACAATATCTTGAAGTGGCTGCTTAGCTCCGAATACAGTCAATAGTCATTTGACTACATAGCAATATTATTAAATTATTGATTTTTCGAAAAATATATTAAAAAACGATGTTTAGATACAGATTGGTTGCCTCTTATTATTTTTAAAGCATGTATGTTTAAGAAAGCTTTTTGTTTGTCCATACATCCTACAAATTTTGTATAACTCAGGGTTGTAACTCTCGCTGATGGGGTAAACCTTACATTTCTCAATTATTGTGAAAGTAGGTATTTCTTGGGTATTGAACAATTTATGGTTTTTCCCGGTAGAAAGAACTGGAACCCTGATGGGTATACAGAATTTGCACTAGTATACAAATGATATGGAAAACAATTTTGTTGTTTAACCCGAAATTCAGTTTGGTGAAATATGTTAAATCAATATTGATGCAGAACCCAGATGTTTACTCTGTTACACATCATGGGGCCTTTCACATACGAAACGATGCTTTTATCATAAGCTCGTGTTTAATCTTTTCAAGTTGTTTCATGAAAGCTTTTTAGATATTGTTAAAGCTGTTTAAATAATGAGTATACAGCCGCCAACTTCTTAAGCTTGTTTCAATCCGACAATGGTTTTTGTTCATATAATCAACTTTCAAACAAAGACCTTCTTTCTGTGACAAGTGTAAGCTTATGAGTGATGACTGTCTACCAACCTACTTACTTTGCAAGAATATTTGTAAGAATTTAAAATATGCACAGTATTCTGCTTGTTATACTTTACCAGCGAGTTTATGACCTGGATTGGAGGGATCATAGCCTTCCCCCTACGCTAGTGGGGTTAGCCGTTTCGAACTATATCTCTATATTTATATTGCTAAGCACAATGTTTCTGTTACAAAATATCTGTATATTTCTTCATATTAAGAGCAAACTTAATATGCCTTCCGATCATGAAAACAAAAGTAGGACCAGGCGAGAACATGCCTTTAACCTTGTTCTCGATATTAAATCGGTCTGGAATTCGCAACGAAATTGCAGCGTCGGTGAGTTTTTTGATACCAAATATTAACAGCAAGTTGTATTGTTACTTTGGTTTTTGTTTAACATCAAATAGGGCTGCACTTCTATCGACTTCTTTAATACTACTTGTAAAAGTTATTAAATCTCGGCGTTCAAAAAGTATAATGGGAAATAAACGGCAGCTGAGATGAAAGTGCGCAAAATTCTTCGAACACGAAATTCTTGGATTGATTTTCGGTCCCGTTCAGAGAAGTACGAATCAGTCGACGAAGATGGCTAGGAAATGTAAAGCGAATGGACACCAACGCTCCGGCCCGAAGAGTCTTTGATTCCAACCCGGAGGGACAATGCAGTAGAGGAAGACCTCGCCTCAGGTGGCCCGCACAAGTGGAAGGGTACCTCAACCAACTTGGAGTGCGCAACTGGAGGCGGTTAGCCAAAGATCGGGCTAACTGGAGAAGCGTGTTGGTTGAGGTCCAGGTCCACCCCGGACTGTAGCGCCACATAAGAAGAAGAAGAGATGAAAGTGCTTCAAGTGACAGCAGGAGTAACAAGGCTTAATCGAATAAGTTCAAAGAACGTGACTCAGAGAAAATGGGGTGCGAGCGGCTCAACTAAGTCCTACGAACTTCTTTAAAAATTAAATATCAATAAACGTTTCTATACAAACCTGAGCCTCAAAACTGCTGGATCACACAAATGCAATAACTTCAGCATTTGATTTGCTTCACAGGCGATGTGATTCGTAGCAGGCAGTCCGCCAATACTATTTAAGGTGAAATCGGCAAATCCCACAGGCGGACCAGTAAGGATGCACTGTAAAGGGAGGGTTATGATCCCTTTACTGAAGGGCCTAGCCTAGTCGTTAAAGAAGAACAGGACAATGAACTTTCTAAATGGAAGTTAGTATGTACTTGAATTTTGAGTGTGTCCAAATGGAAGTGGAACAGTTTTTACGGCCAATAGCAATGGAACCAAAACTCTGCCAAATAGTCGTATTCATTGAAAGAAATCATGTTTTAGACTATTCAAACAATTTCATACAGGGGACTTATCCCATCCGAAAAAAAACCAATTTTCAACGACATTGAAAACATGCAGAAAGTAAAAAGTATTGTAAATCAGCTTCTTCGGCATCTATTTTCAAGTAGTAAAATTATCAACTTTGTTCAAAACATAGAATGGAATGTTTTATTCAATTTAACAAAAAATACGAGATGTTATTTTGAAAATCATAAACATAGATAGTGAATTCCGTTTTCAGTATTGTATCATTTTTCGAAAGCATAACATTATCAGCAGGTTCAACATCTGATTCATTGGTGAATGTTGAACCTATCACCATACAATGGAAGCTAATTTCAATTTTAGCAAAAGGTTACAACCCACAGATAGTATAAATTTAGATAACTTTTCTGTGTACTATTCGTAGTAGTCTACTCTTGTGGCACGCGATTTCTAATGACGTATTTAACGTTGGGGGCTTGGACATAATTTTGATTGGACATGACATGCCGAAGGCAGAAACTGTTTTAATTTTGCAGTAAAATAAAATACGTGGATGAATTTAGAAAAAGTTTTATATAGTGCTTTCTTGTGCTCTTCGAAGGCCAAATTTATTTTTAGATGTGTAAATAGATAGAGGGCGATAGATTTATTGATAATTTAAGTTTAAGGGGTTGACAAAACATGAGCTCTATGCAAAAACGATAGAATACAAGATTATGCATTGCGCACGTTGACAGTTATTTAATTTGAATTTAACAGCGGGAGTGACGTCACAATTATATCAAAGCTGAGCTTCGTTCGTTTCGTAACTATTTTTAATATACAAATAAATAAAATCAGTTCCGAGACTAAGGAACTTTTGTATCTAGCTACTAGTGAAAATGAGACGTGCGGTATTTAGTTATGCCAATAACAATAGCGACCAACAAAAAGGATTATGGTTTTATTCGTTTCCAGCATACAAGATCTTATTGAAGGAATGGGTTCATTTTTATATCAAAAGTCCGCGAATTTGTTGCACCCATTTGATTTCACAGGATATTGAAATGAACCTTCAATTCGAAATAGTTAAACATTATTATTCTTATCGGTAGTTCTTCAAATTCACCTTATTCAAATTGAATAGAAATAAAATAAATAAATATTTAGCATTAACGCCCAATACAGAGGGCCTAAAACCCTGCTTCTTCAACCATTTGCTAGTGCGAAGCGGAAGGGACCTGCAATTTTAAGCCGAAGGCGAACGGCCAATTTGAGAGGCTTCTCATGATAGTTGATACTCTTGGATATTTGTCAGACGTTCGCAAGAAGTGGGCAGTGGAAACAAATTTTAGATGTTAGTTGGATCCGGCCGAATTTGATACTGAGACCTTCACACAAACCTCTGCGCCACTGCTCCGACCAAATTCAAATTAAAAGCATAGGGACGGGCTACAGTCCGCTTGGGCGAAATGTTGGATACCCTATTCTTATTCCTATCCCTCATAAGTGGGCGTGACAAAAGTCTAAGTATGGTTGAATTGCCTGTCGGGTTGGTTACCCACCAGGCGCGTCCCCAGGTGGTGGATAGGGGGACCTCGGTACGATACGTTCGTGATCCGAGGTTTTAGAGTCATAGCGGCATTTTATACACCGTCAAAGCTCTATCGCGAACCAAACCAAAAAAACAAGTATGCAGGAACAACTTAATGATATAAATACTCCAGGTGGTACTCGCATGGGCGAAAATCCACCCGTGGTCTTTTCGACCACGGTCGGGGCACGGATTCTGGAGGCCCCAACCGACATACATATACCCCCCGCCTGTACAGGCGTTGACCTTCGAGTTGCGAAAAGGTTTGCTTCCGAAGATTCCTGCAGCTCTATCTCCGACACGTTCGGTAGACTGGGCTGGAAACATGAAGAAAGTGGCGGAGAGGTTCAACCTGATACGCTTAATCTTCAGACCAATAGACAGACAGCCGATAGGTGTGATGCTGCCGACGAGGCCTGCGAAACCGAACAGGTGAAACGGGCCACAGAGGCGGCGTCCACTGGTCAGCGTCCATCTAAGAGCCAGCGAAAGAGGAAAAGGAGAAAGGCGGCTATCGTGCGGCGCAAAGAAACTGCACCGCCAGTTGAAGGCGCAAGCGCTGAGAACTGCCCTTCCCCGGCGGCGACGGCAAAGAGATGCAGGTCGGCAGAGGTTACCCCAACCGAAACCAGCCAGCTGACTGAAACCAACGCTGCCTCCGCTTCCAATAGCTCCAACAGGAACAAACGGAGGAGGAAGACCTCAAGCACTCCTGTCGGTGGAACTGCGCGCGCACCTTCTGCGTGCCCTTCCACTAGAACACTTCCAGCTGATGTATTTCCAATGATTGGATTTACTCAGATTAACCTTCAACACTCCAAGGCTGCTACTGCACTCATCAGTAAGAAGCTTTCTGTGTTGAATACAAAAGCCCACATAATATCCATACAGGAGCCATGGGTGTGGAAAAATCGCATCTGTGGCCTTGGAGGTGTCCGTGGCACTACGATACTCTGTGACGAGCGGTCCGAGAGACCAAGGGCTTGTCTTGCTGTGTCGAACCTTTTCTCAGCGACTAAGCTTGGACAATTTTGTGGCCAAGATTTGGTTGCTGCAGCCATTAGCTACGAAACGAATGGAAATTGGAAGACCTTCACCGTGGCGTCAGGTTATCTCCCCTATGATTCGGTAGTGCCTCCACCACCGAGGGCAATTGCTGAACTCATTGACTATTGCGACACCAGGAAGATGGGCCTAGTTATATGCTGTGATGCCAATGCTCAAAACACTGTTTGGGGCAGCAGCAAATGCAACATGCGAGGAAACCATCTCCTGGATTTCATTCTATCATCTGATCTTACTATCAACAATGTTGGCTCGCAACCAACTTTTGTGACGTCAAGAAGACAGGAAGTGATCGACCTAACTTTATCAAATAGATACTTTAAGGCGGTTACTAACTGGAGGGTCTCTTCGGAGGTGTCCCTCTCAGACCATAGATATATCGAATTCCAAATCGGATGCGAAGCCATAACTTTGCAGGAGAGGAGGAATCCGAGAAAAACCAACTGGATACGCTTCAGGGAGGAATTAGGGAAAACTCTCAAAACTCCAACCAAACTCAGGACGAGACAAAAGGTAGAGGAAGCTGTTCAAGACCTGAATAGTGCCATTACTAGCTGTTTTGAACTGACGTGCCCAGTAAGCAAACCCCCTGGCAGAACACCGGTTCCCTGGTGGAGCTCGGAACTGCAAAGAATTCGTAGAGAAGCTAGAAAGCTTCTAAATAGGTCACTCAAGACTGATTTGGAGACAGACTGGAATCTCTACCGATCGAAGCAGAAGGAATATAAGAGGCTAATTCGGGTATCGAAAAGTGCTTCTTATAAGAATTTCTGCGAAAAGATTGAAACGCTGGGTGAAACTAGTAGGTTGGTTAAAGTTCTGAAAAAGGGCAAACCAGCCAAACTGGACTCACTTAGAAAACTTGATGGCACCTTCACTGAGACGAAAGCGGAAACTCTTAGTTATCTGCTGGAGTCTCACTTTCCGGGTAACCAGATTACAATTGGTTCACAACCAGCCCCGATTACCGAGACTATGAGTGAGCCAAGACAAACAACTCGGCGTAGCTGGTATATTGCGAAGGCCGTGGTGACGGACGAGGCCATTAAATACGCATTTGCGTCTTTTGACGGCTTCAAGTCGCCTGGTACGGACGGAATATACCCAGCCATGCTGCAACAATGTACAAACCAGCTGCTACCGACTATGAAGAAAATCTTCACCGCTGTCCTAGCACTGGCATACATTCCAACACCCTGGCGTACAGTTAGAGTGGCATTCATACCAAAAATTGGCAGAAGTGACTACTCGCTCGCCAAGAGCTTCAGACCAATCAGTCTGACTTCTTTCTTGCTGAAAAGCTTGGAAAGGCTGGTCGAGCTTCACGTGCGCAAAGGTGCTTTACGATTGCACCCACTATCTCCGATGCAACATGCCTATCAACGCGGAAAATCCTGCGAGACTGCGCTCCAAAATCTAGTTGGTAGAATTGAAGGCGCGCTTGACAGGAAAGAATACGCGATGGGCATTTTCATCGATATTGAGGGTGCTTTTGACAATGCGACTTTTGATAGCATGTGCAGCTCCGCCAGACAACACGGAGTAGACGAACCATTGGTGTTGTGGATTAAAGCAATGCTAATGAATAGAACGTTGGTTGCGGATGCGGATTGTGGCCGCTATGTTATGGCGGGGGTAAACAGAGGCTGCCCACAAGGCGGCGTCATGTCTCCACTGCTGTGGTGTATGCTGGTCGACTCTCTGTTGAACGCACTCAACAGTTCTAATATTTACGCTCAGGCGTACGCGGATGATGTTGCCGTGCTTTCTGTTGGATCATGCCTAGCGACTGTATGCGCCAAGGCGCAGGCGGCCCTTGACGTGATCGACGAATGGTGCACTAGGAATGGGCTCTCGGTCAATCCTCTTAAAACTGAGGTTGTTCTCTTTACGAGAAGGAGGAAGCTGGTCGGGTTGACTCAGCCAGTGCTAAAAGGCGTCACAATCCAACTCTCCAATGAAGCAAAGTATCTGGGAGTCATCTTGGATAGCAAACTTCTTTGGTCCAAACATGTTGAACTGAAGACTGCCAAGGCGCTGTCTATTTTCTGGCAGTGCAAAGGCATTTTCGGCAAGACATGGGGCTTATCACCGAAAAGAGTCCTATGGATTTATACGGCTATGATAAGACCATTTATAGCATACGCATCGGTTGTTTGGTGGAATAAGCTTTCACGTAAATACGTCACTGCTGCTTTTGCCAAACTCCAAAGGCAGGTATGTCTCGGCTGCACGGGGGCCTTCCCCAGCACGCCTGGCTCCGGCCTAGATGCACTATTGAACCTTCCGCCCCTTGATGTTTACATCATGGGCTGTACAATCAAGGCTATCTCACGTCTTACAAGATGTGGCTTTTGGTATAACTCGCACTGGAGTTTTGATGAACTTGCGCAACGGTTGTCCTTCGACTCCTGTCTTATGGATATGCCGTCTGATGCGATGACACCGGAACTTCGGCTAAAGCGCAAATACGAGGTCGACTTTCCTCGCGTCCAGGACTGGCTCTGGCCGGACTCTGAACCTGGAAGGGAATGCAGTCGAATCTTTACGGATGGCTCCAAAACCGATCAAGGATCTGGTGCTGGTGTCTTCGTGGAGAGCGATAGCGTTAGACTTTTCTTTCCGTTAGGCAAACATGCGTCAGTCTTCCAAACAGAGACTTATGCTATCCTAATGGCCATGGACTATGTTACGAGGAACAGGTGGAGGGGGCGAAGTATCTGCGTCTGTAGCGACAGTCAGGCTGCGCTTAAGGCCTTACTCAAACCCTTAACTACCTCCAAAATAGTACGTGAATGCAAGATATCTCTGAATTCGGTCGGAAGGCTGAATTCACTTAAACTTGTCTGGGTCCCGGGTCATAACGGGATCACGGGAAATGAGATCTCCGATGAACTTGCTAGACAAGGCTCAGAGGGGGACCTCTCAGGGCCTGAACCAGCGATCTGTCTGCCTGCGTCCTCGGTCAGGGCTTCCATTGACGGTTGGGTTTCCTATGAACACAATCGCCGTTGGCATGACTCTCCAGGATGCAGACAGACTAAGCAAATGCTCCCCGACGTCTGTGGGAAATCCGCGGCATTCTTGTTGTCTCTCAACAGAAAAGACTGCAGACAGACTACTGGCGTTCTTACGGGACACTACGCTTTTGCCAAACACCTTAAGGTGCTAGGCCTAAGCGACACCACCATCTGCGAAGCCTGTGGAGAAAGCGACGACACTGCGGAACATTTCGTCTGTGATTGTCCTGCTTTTGCTCGTATCAGGTGGCAGGTATTTGGTGCGGATATGGTGAGTGCTGTAAACCTAAGCTCCTTATCATTGAAGCGCCTTCTCGTTTTTCTTAGAAAAACGAGTAAATTCCCACAGTAAAATGTGGTGTGTCTGCCTGGCAGTACAATGGACCAGTGTTGAGTCTGAGTGCTCCAGTGCAGAAAGTTTCACACATCCCGACAAAAAAAAAAAAAAAAAAAAAAATGGTTGAATTGTTAAGAACGCTCTACATATTTTGTTATATAACATTTAAAGGATTTGATCAAAAAAACGCTCCCTATCTCAAACTTAGGTGTTTCAATAAAATTGTTTTATTTAATTGTGGGCGTGTCAGTAGGCGGATTTAAAAAAATTAACACATGAGCATAAAGGGCCCCTAGAGAGTATATATTATAAATTTCAGCTCCCTAGCTCAAACTTTGAATTTAAAAAAAAAAAAAATTTAATTGTGGGCGTGTCAGTGGGCAGATTTTGAAAATATTTACACATGAGCATAAAGGGCCCCTAGAGAGTATATATTATAAATTTCAGCTCCCTAGCTCAAACTTTGGATTTTCAGAAAAATTGATTTATTTATTTGTGGGCGTGTCAGTGGGATTATATATAAAAAATTTCAGCTTTCTAGCTCAAAATTCGATTTTTTCCAAAATTTTGTTTTTTTGAGTTTGTGGGCGTCTGTGTGCGAATTTCAAAAATTTGTAAACTTGATTATTTCGGGACTTAGAGAGCATATGGTTAAAATTTTAGCTCTCTAGGTCCAGTTTAAAGGCCTAATTTTTGCCGACAGACGGACGGACATGGCTAGATCCACATTACTATCGATGCTGATCATAAATATAGTAACTTTTCGGGGTCTACGGGCAATATTAAGGTATGTTACAAACTATGCGTCAAAATTAATATACCCTTAGAATAGGGTATAATCAGGCAATATTCCGATTGTACAGCCAAATTCTGACCATGATCATAACGATTCATCCCAGCAAAGTTTCACTCGGGTGCAAGATCGATCAAACAAGCAAATTGTTTCGTCCCAGCTCGATGAATCTAACGGCCAATTTCTTCACATGAGTATTAAGCTGTCTAGTACCCAGATTAGCTAGCTCAGGTACTAGCTCTGATACACAGTACCAACGAAAAGTTAGTACTTGCTCATTTCTTCACATCGCTAGTACCGGAGCTAATTGCTCCAAGCCGTACTAGCCACTAATACGTCTAAAACTGGTCTAGTACCAATTTTAACATATGAAATGTCATAATATCGTCAAACTGATATAGTTTTATTTGTTTTTTTGTGTTAATTCATACGAAGATAGTTTTGTAGTATTTTCTAGCAATTTACCTAAATCATTTTGCAGGATATTTTATTCGTAAGTGCAAGTTTTCAGTAATATTTTGGTTGTAGATATTGTTTATATTACGAACATTTTTATTCCATGTTTGTTGCCACAGAAGAATGGAAAAACAAGAAATACAAAATAATAGCGCGAAAAAGTCTCGCTGCCGCAATCGGAATTCAATACTCAACGAACATCCGTCAGCGTTTGAAACGTTCGTCTCGGAAGTATTAGATAATCACGGAACCCATAATACTCAAACGAATGACGATAGCATTTCCGATGATGAGGACGATCCCATGGACAAATATTAGCTCTTTATTTAATTTTAATTTTTTGTTAACTTAATGAACAGGAATGTTTTTTCAAATAAATAAAACAATTAAATGAAGTGCAGATTCCTTTCTCTTTTAATTGGAAAAGATTGACGTGATGAATCCGAAATTCGTGCTTGGTATATTTGCATACGCCGATTTCGCGGAAAAGTAGAATTATTCGCAGTGTATGGAGTCGCCATAGCGTGTGTTTGGGTACCCAGAGTCACCGATTAGTATATGGCTCCCAAACTCGCCTGCCTCAAATCGCGCGCGTACATTTGAGTGACGAAAAATAGATTGATCGTGCACAGATCTTGCCCATCGTGCAACAACGTTTGTAACCTTTAAATCTGCCGACGATATTGTTTGCACGTTAAGAGAAAATAATCCTTTGCGGTTACGAAAACCTTCGCTTTAACATGAGAACAATCGATTGCACCGATTGTTCGTGGAAACTGTGCAAAGAGATAAAATTCAGCAGCGGAAACCTCTTGTTCTGCCAATTTTGCTGGCATTTGAATGAATCGGTCCAAATGGCGTATCAAGGCCATAAATACTTTTGGCATTATGCGACATACACTAGCGGCTGAGACGCGAATAACGTTGGCAACCGCTATTTGCATCGATCCACTTGCCATTAATCTTAAAGTGACCAGTAATTGCTGCTCAGGCAATATGTAACGATTACTGGTAAAATCGTGAATAAAAACGAATAAGTGAATAAAACTAAAATAACATAAAAAAATGTTTACTGTGGGTGTGGATGCTGCAATTCGTCCCCAATCAATTGAAGAACGTAAAAAAACGTTATTGTGGACAACCGAAATCGCCGAAAAAAGTCCACATCGTCCCAAGTATTAACCGTATTCCGTTGTGTCATATTTTAGATGCGGCGCTCAGATCGACGAATTGCCACCCCTTCTTTACCATTCTCGTTCTCAAGGTGGCCCTCGAAATTGTTGAACAAGTTGTCCCCACCAAAAATCAAATCCATTTGCTAAACAACAATTTAAAATATCATCACAGAAAAATGACAACAAAAAAAGAATAAAATTTACTAAAACGAAAATCAAACGAGTATTTACTTTTTTGACAAGAATAGGCAGGAAGTGAAGAAATAAAATCGACCTAATTTAGGTACTAACGATGCTAGACTGCCGATTTTGAGGGTCTAGGTAAATACCGAGTACTAACTAATACTCCGTACCAAATTCGCGTTAGTACTTGGTGAAGATATGACTTAATACTTATTTGAGTATCAATTTTTGGTCTAATACTAGTACTATTGCTAGTACTCAGCGAAGAAATCGGCTGTAAGAGTTGTGCGCTTCTTCTGGGAAGCTGAGCCCCAAGATATTTTTGAATATGATCTCAATGACAACAATGATTTCAATTGAATACATAATAACATGTTATCCTCATTTTAGTAGTTATCTCTATTTTTCATAAAATTACTATATTCAAAAGCAACTCCGTCCCGAAAGTAATAATCTTAACCGAATCGAGCAACACGAATTGGAATCGATGCCTACGACCGACAGCTTGGCAAATCTGGCGGGGAACATCTGCAATAAGCTACACTCTAAAGTTCCAATCATCCATGTTGACCCCGCAAATAATGATTGATATACTTCGGTAAACCACCTGAGTGACGGAGATCTGCCGAAGCCAATCGCCGATATGATGATGCATACGAGTGCTTTGGAATAAATTGTTGACGAATCAAACAGAGATAGCTTACTTATCTGTCGTGATTATTTAAAAACATAGGGACGAGCTACAGTCCACTGGGCGAACTGTTGGATACCCTAATCTTATTTCTATCCCTCATAAGTGGGAGTGACAAAGGTCTAAGTATGGTTGAATTGTTAAGAACGCTCTACATATTTTGTTATATAACATTTAAACGATTTTATAGACAAAAAAACGAAGCTTTTGTAAAAAAAACGCTCCCTAGCTCTTACTTGGGTATATAAAATTGTTTTATTTAATTGTGGGCGTGTCAGTAGGCGGATTTAAAAAAAATTAACACATAAGCATAAAGGGCCCCTAGAGAGTATATGTTATAAATTTCAGCTCCCTAGCTCAAACTTTGGATTTTCAAAAAAATTGTTTTATTTATTTGTGGGCGTGTCAGTGGGCGGATTTTGAAATTTTTTTATCCCAAGCAGTTTTAGAAGTCATAGATTATATATAAAAAATTTCAGCTTTCTAGCTCAAAACTCGATTTTTTCCAAAATTTTGTTTTTTTGAGTTTGTGGGCGTGTCTGTGGGCGGATTTTAAAAATTCGTAAACTTGATTATTTCGCGACCCTAGAGAGTATATGGTAAAAATTTCAGCTCTCTAGGCCCAGTTTAAAGGCCTAATTTTTGCCGACGGACGGACGGACGGACATGGCTAGATCGACATTACTATCGATGCTGATCATAAATATAGTAACTTTTAGGGGTCTACGGGCAATATTAAGGTATGTTACAAACTATGCGTCCAAATTAATATACCCTTAGAATAGGGTATAAAAACAAGTGTGTTTTAGACCACACGACTGAAGTAAGACTTCCTTAGCTCCATATATATGTACATATACATGTTTATATATGTATATGTATATGTATAATATATAAACGTACTAGTTGCACCTGCCCGGCTTTGCCCGTGCCCGAGAATTCTATTGGCCAATATGTTCGAGTAGACTTCCTTATAATTGTCTATAGCGGGTATCCGGCGTATGTTGCTGCGCCTAAAAAAAGAAGACCGATTTTGACCAAAGTTCACAGAAACACTCTCAGGCCAATACCGAAGATTGCCTGATTTGAGCTCAACCGGTGAAAGGGACTGCACGTTGTTCTCCGCATGGCTTAGGCCGCTCACACAACTTCGTTGTTCCGTTTAGGGTAGGTGCTTGTTGTCTGGCAGGCGCCTATTTCACCTTACTTCTGCGAATCAAACAACAAAGCGAAAATAAAAAAACTTCGATTGAATCACTTTTCATTCACTTCCACACCGATTGTTATCAATGTTGGAAAAGCAACTTTCCGATGTCCGATTCACAAAAAAATGGAAAAAATTTCTATAAGAGTTATTTGAATAAAATATTGAACACACGATATCTCAAGAATGAAAGTGCGCACAAATTCCACAATAAGCTTGAAACGTTCGTGTGGTCTCCCTCTTTCATATGCTTGTTCGGATAATAAAATAAGTGCCGTCTGTACAGTCTCTGTATCTGCGTCGTAATTTACACGCATACGCACATATGCATGTGTACTCACTCAAATGCCCATATCTCACACACCAATGCAGATATAGCCAAACATAACAACCTTCGTGCAGACGTCGCCTTTCATGGAAAAAAAATTCATTGGAATCGGTTAACGCGTTTGGCCAAACACCGGCAACAAACACAAATATGGATTGATTTTTATATATAGAAAATATTACACAAAAAAACTTTTTATTATTTCACTTAAATTTGTTTTTTTTTTCAAAGCACATGATACCTACTTATAAAACACACAGTGTATAAATACATTGCCAATTTTTTTTTCTTTTTTAAGAAACACATAATTTACACACCGATGCAGATACAGACATCGCACATACATAACATCCTTCGTATAGACGTCACCTTTCTTTAAAAAAAAATTTCATTGGAATCGGTTAACGCGTTTGGCCAAACACCGGCAACAAACGCAAATATGGATTGATTTTTATATACATATATATATAAATAGATATAGATATATTCTCATATCAATTTTAATTCACAAAAACTCACAAAATCGCAATGAAGAAATCCGAATCCGACAGCGCCACTAAACATGAAACAAAATTGGCTTCTCCATTGATCGATAATAGATGGCGTTACGTTGCGTGTCTATCTGACAGTTCAATTATGATACGATATGTTACATTCAAATGTGATTCTTTATTTGGTTGTTGCCAAAATAAATAAATACAAAATGAAAAAAAAATAAAAAATTTAAAAAAAATCGAAAAAAGCCTGTCGTAACACGCTGGGTGGTCAAAATAAGCCATTTTGAAATTTAGATTTTTTTTTTCTTCTAAAACCCGTGCTGAGAACATACCTTTCCAACAAAGTACTCGTATAAATCATCAAAATCGGTTCGGCCAATCTCGAGTTATGCGGTTACATCGCTTCGGACCCTTTCTTTTATATACAGTGCACTCTCTCCTAACCGACACCCCTCATAAGTGGACACCTCTCATAACCGGACAAATTTCAAAGAACGGAATAATCTACACAATTTTTGTATGCATAATTTGAAGCATAAATACATAGTTTCAAGTAATGCAAAAATGATTTTTTAAAGGCTTTGTTCTTGTTTATGTTTTGGTATTATCCTTTTTATTATTACCTACAAAAAATGCATTCCATTTTAAAATAAAATGTTATAGGTACCATAAATGCATGACTTGTTTCTTTTTTCAAGGTTGTCAATGAAATATTTTTTCTCATAACCGGACACCTCTAATAACCGGATAGATTTCTTGGTACCGTCAGTGTCCGCTTATGAGAGAGTTCACTGTATATAGATATACATATACATATATTAATTTTCTACAAATATTTAAATTTATTATGGGTTTTCATTGATAAATTCATATTTTCAAATAGATTTATTATTATTATTCATTATTTTCATTATTTTCATTATCGGATACATCAGTAATTACTGAGGTTGATTGTAAGACCGAGACAATAGTTATTATTCATTTGTAGTTCTCATTTATCTTGTAGACAGTTTAGCAGGAGTTGTCCATCTTCGGACGCGAAAATAATATTGAAATCCCCTGCTGAAATTCGTGTCAACTAGGCTAAAACGGCCCCATAAGGGCCTAGAACCTTCCAACCACTTTCAAGGGAGGGGACCTACAGTTTTACGCCGAATCCGAACGCCAAATTTCAGACGTTCGCAAGAGATGCCAACAACACGCGGTCCCCCATCTAAGTACTAACCACGCCCTACGTCGTTTAATTGCGGTGATCGAACGAGAGCCGATTTATTCGACTTGGCAAGGTCGTTGGCATGGCAACATATGATAGTTTTCTCCTAATTGTCCAGAGCCTACTCGACCGTAAATCATAAGTCTTTTGTATAAAAACTTTATAATATTATTAACTGTGTTATTGGGCGAAATGTAAACAACTACCATTATGATGTTTGCTCCATCGTCCAGAACACAGTGAGCAACGCATATATCACCAATTGATGACTGATATATATATATATTTTGCACTGGCTATGAGAGGAAGAGAGAAAGAAAATGTGCGCGCGCACTACTCTCTCTTGCTCCTACAGTGTGATATAGACAAAAGGCCTGCACTGTGTCTTAGATAAAAGAAACGTAACTGGCTATGAGAGAAAGAGAGAAGGAAAATGTGTGCTCGCACCTTTTTCTCTGGCCCCTACAATAATATACGAAACGTAACTTTCTCTCTTTCTATCTTCACTAACTTTTATTTCCCTCTCAACTTCCGTTTGCCTCGCCCGATCACACTTCCATAACGCATTCACCAGCTTACGCCATAAGTCAAGCGTGCGTAAAGAAGTTTTACTTCAAAATAATATTTTTATTTTTCCTTCAAAAGCCCATAGAGTGGAACTTCGGTACCTGAAACTCTCTTCGACGTCGCCTTTAAGTAACCTTTGTCCACCAAATAGCTGGGTCTTGGAAAATTTGGCTTTTTCTTACAATGGTCAATTAGTGCCTTAGTGGATCGCAAATGCGATTTTCCTTCAAACAAATGCTTGCCCCTACGCAATTCATCCGAAAAAATAGTTTCAATGCTAACATCTTCCACCCAACGAACCCATTCTCGGTATTTGCAACGAATAGTTACCCCAAACGAAAAAGTATTGGATTTCCGTGGCGCTGATTTCAAATGGGAGTTTATGTATTTTTCGTATTTTAATTCGAGGGCCATCTGGACGAAAAAGACGAACTAATGAACTGCGATTCATGGACACAATGACTTTACTCACTTCCGGTAAATTCCATCTATCGGCAACTGTTTTAGATATAGCTTTCATCTCCTTTGGATCGCTTTGGATAGATGATAAGAGCTTAGTATTGCCCTCTATTAAGACCTAACTTTTATTTCCCTCCCAACTTCCGTTTGCCTACACTTCAGTTTGCCTACACTTCCTTTTGCCTACACTTCCGTGACGCATTCACCAGTTCAAGCGTGCGTAAAGAAGTTTTACTTCAAAAACTCTAGATGTTACTTGGCCCCGGGGTGAATCGAACCGAGGACAAAATCCGAGGTGATGAAAGCGATTTATGACCGAACAAATTAAATGACTCATGTCGAAAAAGAATATTTTAAATTTTAAGTGTGTTCAGCTATTATTTACTGTGAAATTAAAGAAATTTGTTTTATTTAGACCTCATTAGATTTTCCATATTCGAGTACCGTAAGTAGAAATGGCTCCACTTTGATTGTGTTTGAAAATAAAATCAAAGCATGTGTGCAAACATGACTATTGCATATTTGACGATTATAAAACAGCGTTATAAAACGGCAATTATCGCACGATCAAATAAACGCTCTTTTGGACGTTTTTAAAAACGTCCTCTGTTCAGAAAAACCATATGCAGTGCAATGTCAGTAATGTTTCTTAATGGTGTCACAGTCGATATGGCAACTATTAATTTTTTTTATTAATAAGTAATATCAAGAGCAGCAATACAAGTTCCAATAAAACGCTATATTCACTTTTATATCGACGTTTAGTTTAAATGTCAAATTGTATTCCAATAGCATTACATATGGAATCATACACAATACTCAACTATAGGTGGCGTGGTTTCTACTCTTTTGTGAAACAGTTGATTTTCGGTTAATTAAAATGTATTTTTTCACGTATATTCCCGAAAGCAAATCTCGAATTAATTATGTCTAAAACACAATCACGCTTTGGCACCTGCGTTGCCTTCGTAACATTAAAAGGCTACACATGCGGTTTGACCTTTGACTCAAACCAAAAACCATATGTTTCCGAAGACCTCTTTTTTAATACCAAGAAAAACTTAACTGTCCATGCTTTTCCCAAAAATCGGGTTGACACACGACGCCTTACGAAATATTACGTTCTTTTTTAAGACTTTCATTCCGAAGTTGAAAGGCGGCTTTATGACAGGTTTTATTGATTTCCTATGGATCAACTGGATGCGTTTGTCAACGCGAACCTACATTTTATGTAAATTTTACTTGCCAGTATATGGTAAGTGAATGAATGTGGTTGTTTGCTGGGTAATGTTAGCTAAGACAAATGGCGCTTTCAATTTGCAAGGCGGCTGCTATTCCCTACTTGTTTACCCTTCCTCATTGATCAAATAACTCACTTGAGCATGGTTTTGGCAGGTTGGCAGAGGTTTAATCACTAGGGAACTCGCAGCTGCCTTGCAATTTGAACGCGCCCAATGACTTAATCAGCGGTAACATTATTTGTATTTGAAATTTCAAAATTGCAAAATTGGAATAGCGATGAAAAAAAGCTAATAATTAGTTGTATTGATATCAGTCTGTATCATTTATAAAAAGATCTAATGTGAATTGTTCACCTAAAAAATTATTCAAAAATGCTTTAATTGTCTGCAAAATATACAAATCGATTCAAGGCGATACATCGACTCAATAACTATCGCCAAATGACATTGTATAGCTACATAAAGCAAATAGTGAATGGTTGAGATGACGATTTATCGATATTACGGAATGCAAGAGTATAGTCAACGCGATCTCATCAGGCAATAGTCGACTTACGGAATGACCCCCAAGCATTCATTGATGTCGTCAATTGTAGAAGGAAACGGATATATTCGGAGTGAAGTACATTTGCATCGACCGTCCGTTAATCTTATTTCTAAACGACAGACGGCTGAGGCAAAGTCTTGTAATTATGATTTTCTCTTATTTTTTTAAATTATTTACGATAAGAAAGCTGCATAAAGCAAGATCAAGTCTGAATTTGAAACGGTTTACTAGTAATAACAATCTTTCTTAGGAAGAATGTGGAGGCAATGTCACAATCGATGTTTATCTGCCAATAACTAGCGTAACGGATACAATTATTGGCACCCCCTTTTTTTGCACCAACTATTGGCACCCCTTCATTCATAAGCCATTTTTCAAAAAATTATTTATCTAAGCAAGCCAATTTTTTCTTAAATTGTAGCTTATTCCGCACAATTGTGCATCTTTGTTTTGACGAATGCGTATTCAGTCAGTGAGTGGTAGTGAAAGTATTAACACGTTTTAAAAAAGTCAAAAATTAGCAAAATTTTGTGTGTTCCTGTTAAGGACCTTAGATTTGGTAAGCCCTATTTAGTTATTAATATATATTTGTTTTATTAAAAATTTATGTTTTTTGATATGAGAATATAGTAAATTATTCGTTTTTAACTTTTTTTTTTAAATTAATTGATTAGTAAAAAAAAATGGATGCCAATAGTTGGCTCCGAAAAAAGTAGGTATTGAATTATTGGCACCCTGGTGCCGATAATTGGTACTATGGAACTACAACTATTGGCACTGCCAATAAATATACTTTTAGGACTGCCAATAATTATAGAATTAAATCGTTACTTTTTAAAGATTGAAAAAATGCCGAAAACAAGAAAGACTTATCAAGAAAAGGATGTTCAAGAAGCTCTACTGGCCATAAAAAATGGACAAATTTCTAAAAAGACAGCTTCCAAAATCTACTAAATACCGCGTTCTACTCTGCAGTTCCGATTGAATGAAATTTTTTTTTATTTATTTCTAAATCACACTTATTTATTGTTAACTTAATATTTATTTGTTTTTGTCCTTTATAAACTAGAAGAGGCGGTATATGTATGTTCCTTTTTATGTTTTTTTTTCTTATTATAAATAAATTAACCAGCCAGCTAGTTTATTAATAAAAATCAAAAAAAGGAAATATGGTTTTCTTTAAATTCAAGGGTGCCAATAATTGTGTAATTTGGGGTGCCGACAATTGTGGTCGGGTGCCAATAATTGTGGTTTTTGGTAAGATTTTTTAATATCCCATTTTTATCCCTTTTTTAATAATAAAATACAAATTAAAAAAATATTTCTAAATAAAAAATGTTCCAAATTTTAATTTGGTATATTTACCATATTCTTAGTTCTATCAATGCGAAATTTACACGCATATGAATTCAAAATTTTCTTAGGGGTGCCAACCATTGTGTCCATTACGCTAGTTTTGGATGGATACACATTTTTGGTCTTATACAAAAACAATTATCGGTATGCTGTCCTATTACCTAAAAACTTTTATCAATCAGTCGCAAGGGAATGGCTGTGCAAATAAAGCTTTTATCTTTAAACTTTGTGCGACATGACATCATCTTCATCAATTGATTTTACTTTATTTTGATTTATAACAACTCACAATTGCAAATGTTTTTTTTTACTGGAAAAGACGAACCTCAGATATTTGCAAGTCATTGCGGGTGCTACATACATAGACGAGCATATATGTTATAGGGCAATAGTTTTAACTTTCGTGAGAAAAGACTAATACAATAAAGTGCACGACTGGGCCCTACGATAACTTCCTCGCTTTTATTAGAATTGTATAAATTAATACCTTTTTTTTTTTTGAAGAATCAAATAATGCAAATTTGTTCAACATATTAGAATAAGGTTGATTATACATTTTTTTTCTAATGTGCCGTTAATCGAGTCTTGCAAAAATCTAAGTTATAAAAATCCCAAAAAATCATCAAAATCATTAAAAGCGTTTTTAAGAAAAGTTATGTTTTTCAAAATGTCGGCAACTGTTATATAAAAAAATTCTTTTGAAAATATAAGTACCCAGATTTTTTCTCAATGTTTGTATCAGGGAATATATAAAACATAGGGACGGGCTACAGTCCGCTTGGGCGAACTGTTGGATACCCTATTCTTATTCCTATCCCTCATAAGTGGGCGTGACAAAAGTCTAAGTATGGTTGAATTGTTAAGAACGCTCTACATATTTTGTTATATAACATTTAAAGGATTTTATCAAAAAAAAAACGCTCCCTAGCTCAAACTTGGGTGTTTCAATAAAATTGTTTTATTTAATTGTGGGCGTGCCAGTAGGCGGATTTAAAAAAAAATTAACACATGAGAATAAAGGGCTACTAGAGAGTATATATTATAAATTTCAGCTCCCTAGCTCAAACTTTGAATTTTCAAAAAAAAAAAAATAATTGTGGGCGTGTCAGTGGGCGGATTTTGAAAATATTTACACATGAGCATAAAGGGCCCATAGAGAGTATATACTATAAATTTCAGCTCCCTAGCTGAAACTTTGGATTTTCAAAAATTAATATACCCTTAGAATAGGGTAAAAAAAAATTATTTTATTTATTTGTGGGCGTGTCAGTGGGCGGATTTTGAAAATTTTTTATCCCGAGCAGTTTTAGGAGTCATAGATCATATATAAAAAATTTCAGCTTTCTAGCTCAAAATTCGATTTTTTCCAAAATTTGGTTTTTTTGAGTTTGTGGGCGTGTCTGTGGGCGGATTTCAAAAATTCGTAAACTTGATTATTTCGGGACCCTAGAGAGTATATGGTTAAAATTTCAGCTCTCTAGGTCCAGTTTAAAGGCCTAATTTTTGGCTACAGACGGACGGACGGACGGACGGACATGGCTAGATCGACATTACTATCGATGCTGATCATAAATATAGTAACTTTTAGGGGTCTACGGGAAATATTAAGGTATGTTACAAACTATGCGTCAAAATTAATATACCCTTAGAATAGGGTATAAAAATACGTCCCCCGTTTTTGAGATATAGTCGGTTTCCTAAAGTACCATTTCTAGAGTACTGCACAAAGATGCCGAATTCCTTTCTTAAACGTCGAAAAAAATTGAATGATACAATTTCATTAATCGTATGGAAAAATCATTGTGATAGTGAATAAAGTGTATATTTAATTGAAAACAAAAGCTGTTGAGGAGTAAAAACTACCAAAATACAGAAAGAAACCTGAGAAAGAATGTCAAAGCAAAAAAAAAAAAAAAACAATAAAAACATTGAACATTTTGACCAAAAGGTCTTGTGCAGCACTTTTGCTATATCAATTTCATTTTTTTGTATAATTATTTTATTAATTCATATTTTTGTTCGTTTGTATTTAGTAGTATAAAAAGTATGAATAGAAAACTGTTCAACTTAATTTTATTCCAAACAAAATCATTTTTTTTCCACAACAACTCGATTCTTACGGTTTGACTTCTATTTTTTGTACACAATCATGTTAGGTGTATTGTTGTATGGATACTCCTTAATTCTGGAACTTTTTGTTTGTTATAATTCGCTTTATTATAAACATTTTATGAAATACGAATTCGATTTGACCCATCAATAAATTCAGATGAAGTTTTTTTTTCATTTGCAGTAATCTATCGATCCCTTTGGGAAAAACTGAGTATTCCATGTTCACTCAGCGCAAGTGATCAACACATAAAAAAATTATTAAAATTGTTGGAGCAATTTTAAATAAAAGTGAGATTTTCCAAAATTCAAAATCTTGTTAGACATGAATAAAAAATATTTTAAATTTATTATTAGTTGGTGTGTAAATTATGAGAAATAACTTGACCCGTGTTAAGATAAAAATTGTTAATTTTTTTGTTATAATTGAGACTAGTACTTTTTTATACGAATTAATGTTGCACGGATATAAATTTAGCAGCACCCTTATTGCAGTGCTAAAAATAAAATGTAAAATATTATGTATGTCAAATAGAGATTATAAGAAGGTGATTTTTGGCGAACATAAAGAAGAAACTGTTCTAAACTCAAACCGAATTGGGCGTTTTAATCAAGTTCGTAGTTTTGGTAGAAAAATAAGGAAGGATGTAAGTGCAAATAATTCAACCCGGTTTTCAGGTTTTTTGTAAAGTACTACCGTTATTCGTCCATTTTCGCAAAAAACTTATTCCGCCATTTTCTTACGCTCACCTTAATTTTTTTTAAATTTCAAAAACGATCAAAATCGATAAAGCCACTTTTGAGAAAATCTGTGTTAAAAAACCTTTTTTATGGTATGTACCGTTATTTAAAATGATAGGATGGACAAAAAAATGCCCCGCTAGTTATAAGCCTAGAAACCTAAAATATGAAATTTGAAGAAAATCCGTTCACCCATTGTAGCTAGAGCCTTGCCGACAGACGGACAGTCGGACGGAAAATCGGGACGCACTTTTTTTGGACTTATCTTTGGTCGTTTTATCGTACTTAATACTCAGTTTGAGTTCGAAAACTCAGCACGATTGCAATATCTTTCTCAAGTATAAGTATACCAGAAAGTTAAAAAGGCAAGCAGTAAACATATTATATCCGAGTTGGGACAGTGAGTTTCCACATAGATTTAACTGATTAAATGCTTATTGTTAATTCTTAAGTAAAGACAGCAGAGGCATATGCGTACAAATTGTGACAGCCGCATTAGTGCTTATCAAACATTCCCACACAACACACTCCGACAACAATTTATCAATATTTGCAGCAGCAAACTTGTTTTATAAGCTAAGCTAAATTATTTGCATTCACACCGCTTCGGTATGCATTCGATAAATTTAAAAATATTTGTCATCGTAAATCGTGGAGATTGAGCAACGTTTCCCGCTAATGATGATCTTTTTTTTTTATTTGGTAGCTACTTCTGTATATGAATATAATGATACATATTAGCATCCGTTGCCTTAGATTCTCTCTGAGTTTTTCTACTTGGCTCGATGTTAGGCTTTGTTCAAAATAAAATAAAAACATAGGGACGGGCTACAGTCCGCTTGGGCGAACTGTTGGATACCCTATTCTTATTCCTATCCCTCATAAGTGGGCGTGACAATTGTTATATAACATTTAAAGGATTTTATCAAAAAAAAAAAACGCTCCCTAGCTCAAACTTGGGTGTTTCAATAAAATTGTTTTATTTAATTGTGGGCGTGTCAGTAGGCGAATTTAAAAAAAATTAACACATGAGAATAAAGGGCCCCTAGAGAGTATATATTATAAATTTCAGCTCCCTAGCTCAAACTTTGAACTTTCAAAAAAAATAAAAAATTAATTGTGGGCGTGTCAGTGGGCGAATTTTGAAAATATTTACACATGAGCATAAAGGGCTCATAGAGAGTATACACTATAAATTTCAGCTCCCTAGCTGAAACTTTGGATTTTCAAAAATTAATATACCCTTAGAATAGGGTATAAAAAAATTATTTTATTTATTTGTGGGCAGTTTTAGGAGTCATAGATCATATATAAAAAATTTCAGCTTTCTAGCTCAAAATTCGATTTTTTCCAAAATTTGGTTTTTTTGATTTTGTGGACGTGTCTGTGGGCGGATTTCAAAAATTCGTAAACTTGATTATTTCGGGACCCTAGAGAGTATATGGTTAAAATTTCAGCTCTCTAGGTCCAGTTTAAAGGCCTAATTTTTGGCTACAGACGGACGGACGGACGGACATGGCTAGATCGACATTACTATCGATGCTGATCATAAATATAGTAACTTTTAGGGGTCTACGGGCAATATTAAGGTATGTTACAAACTATGCGTCAAAATTAATATACCCTTAGAATAGGGTATAAAAAGAGACAAAAACAATTAAAGGCCAACATAAATTATTATTTTTAATTGGAAAGGGATCTGTAAAAGCTATAAAGACACAAGTTCATATAACGTTATCTTGCAAAAATAAATTTCTTACTTATATGCTCATTTACGCGCAATGCCTTAGCGGGTAGGTGCGTTGGGCTAATCAGCGAGTGTTTCAAAGTTCGGGTCCGACCCAGGAACATTCAAGAGTGCCAACTGCCGTAAGAATTTTTTTAAATTGCGGCTCATAATGGCGTAGAAATTAAGGTCCCAAAAACAAAACAGCTTTGCATACAGGTATATCTGGAAAAACTCGGCTTTGGCCTCTGTATGGGTTCTTAACGCTGACCAGTGCTGTAAACCAGCTGTGTTTGGGTTTAAAAAAGGTCTTTTTGTGCAGGTGCGCTCTCACAGTTCTGCTCGTGCAAAATATAAATATAACTTCACACACACAGATGGTTAGAGAAGCTAGGTCTTAGTACGGTCCGTTAATGCCTTAAGTATAAAGGATCTTTCATTAAGGACTTGACAACATCTCTTTACAAAATGCAAACTACTTGAGTTATTTCAAGTATTTATACTTTTATTATTATTATATTTATAATTTTTTAAAACATTCAGCAGTGGAATTCGACTAAGATCATATGTCCACCACGGGAACGTGTTGGTCGATACGTTGAACCCAACTTTCGATGATTGGGCCGAACATTTCGACCGATACGGCCGCAATTTCATGTTCAATATTGGATCTGAGCTCCTCTCACGTCGCCGGCTTATTGGCATAGACCAAAGATTTAGTGTAGCCCCATAAAAAGAAATCTAGAGCCGATACATCACACGATTTCAGCGGCCAAAAGACGAGTCCGTTTCTCGAGATAACACGTTCAACGAACTGAGACTTCAATAACTCGGTTGTTGCACCCGCTGTGTGCTTGTGACACCGTCTTATTGGAACCACATATCAGTAATGTCTAATTTATGAAATTGCTCAAAGAAATAACGTTCCAACATGTCTCTGTAGTGAATACCATTTACCCTAACGTGACAGTCATTTTCATCGATGAAAAATAACGGCCCAATGACGACACCGGCATGAAAACCGCACCAAACAGTGACTTTTGCGAATGAAGTGCTGTTCCATGAAATACATGAGGGTTCTCACCTGTCCAGTAACGCATATTTTGCTTATTGACGAAGAACAGGAGCAAAGTTTGTCCAAGAAAATTTAAATAAAAACTGGATAAACTCGTGGCTTCAATGGCACAGTGCATGAGTGCTTGCCTGAGAAGACGCTGATCTAGGTTCGAATCCCAGTGGAAGAAATAGAATTTCGGGATAACATGAAGGAAAAACATAGGGGCGGGCTACAGTCCGCTTGGGCGAACTGTTGGATATCCTATTCTTATTCCTATATCTCATAAGTGGACGTGACAAAAATTTAAAGGATTTTATCGAAAAAACTAAGCTTTTGTAAATAAAAACGCTCCCTAGCTCAAACTTTGGTTTTTCAATAAAATTGTTTTATTTAATTGTGGGCGTGTCAGTAGACGGATTTAAAAAAAATTTAAGTATGAGCATAAAGGGCACCTAGAGAGTATATACTATAAATTTCAGCTCCCTAGCTCAAACTTTGGACTTTCAAAAAATAAAAAAATAAAAATTGTGGGCGTGTCAGTAGGCGGATTTTGAAAATATTTACACATGAGCATAAAGGGCACCTAGAGAGTATATACTATAAATTTCAGCTCTCTAGCTCAAAATTCGATTTTTTCCAAAATTTTGTTTTTTTGAGTTTGTGGGCGTGTCTGTGGGCGGATTTCAAAAATTCTTAAACTTGATTATTTCGGGACCCTAGAGAGTATATGGTTAAAATTTCAGCTCTCTAGGTCCAGTTTAAAGGCCTAATTTTTGCCGACGGACGGACGGACGGACGGACGGACGGACGGACATGGCTAGATCGACATTACTATCGATGCTGATCATAAATATAGTAACTTTTAGGGGTCTACGGGCAATATTAAGGTATGTTACAAACTATGCGTCAAAATTAATATACCCCTAGAATAGGGTATAAAGACAGACCAGCACCACAGAAGGAGTCTGATGATCGGTTGTGGCTAACCGTGAAACAGCGCTGTAACTCCAGCCGTCCACTTAACGTGGTAAGGAATGTAAGGTTATTCATTTAAAACAAAAAAAAAACAAAATTATTGACGAAGCTTTAAACAAAAATGCGCTTCATCGCTGAAGATGATTTTGCGATGAAATTCTTCATTTTCTTCCATCACGTCCAGAGCCCAATTCGAGAGCGTAAGTCGCTTCGTATGCCAAGATCCGTACGCAATATTCGCCATAATGTGGTCTGTGAGAGGCCCAATTCGTGAGAACGCCATGAAATTGACTGAGTTGGCTAGTTTGCGACGGACGCCTCTACGGCAGCAATATTCTCCACACTTTGGGCAAAACGTAGTCTCACTGGCAAGGCTCAGTTCGTTCATACTGGAAGTTTGAAGTTGTCAAGTCGCTAATGAAAGACCCCTTATGTATCGGTTTGTCCCGACCTTTTTCATGCTCCTGTTCAGTATTATGTACTATCTACTGAAAATTAAAAACATAATTCCAATTATTATGTATGCCTTGCCATTTTGTGTGAAGCACTTTTATTTTAATATTTGTTTTTTCCACGGCGCATAAGCACTGGTGGAAATAATTAGAGCAAACTGTTAAATTTCCCGGAAAGTCGATTGAGATGTTTTTTGAGTTTATATGGCATACACATGCGAACATTGCCTTTTATTTATATACCTAGTTATAGAAGATTAAAACGAACTATATTATGATTGCTATGAAATTGATGGTTATGATTGCTATGAGCTTTCGAATCTGTGATTTTCAATTGGTTTATTTAACCAACATAATAATATTGGCGTTGTTGGCGTTATTATAACTTCGTCCTTGCAACAAAAAAATAAATGTTCTGTTTGCAATTTTCTACCAAACTATTAGTTGATCTAATTTTACGTAGTGAAACTAGCAGATTGAAATTAATGTCACATTCAATCTAAGTAAAGTTTATAAAATTTGTTGACCGTTGAATTCCAAATGCCAAATAAAAGATAGATATTATTCTATTTTTTCCGCAACGCTTCGTTGGTTGTTATCCCACTTTTCCAATGTTATACTCGTGTTTAGCGAACAATTGGAAAAGCTATAGTTCGGCGAACTGGTCGAATTGTTTAAAACCGTTCCGGTCTTTATCAAATCGATAGATCTTTGCCGATTTGCAATCTTCACGTACAACAAGGAAGTTACATATCTATTTATGTATTTTCACCATTCCCCTGCACCATGTTGATAGTATGGGAACTTAATTGCGAGACTCAAAGATTACCCACGTGATATCATAATATCTTAGTACACCGGTAACTTCTGAGACCGTAATTATGATAACTGTCATAAAGATAAATCCATTTTACGAATGTTGTCTTTGTTCTGCAATAAATGTATATGTTGTGGATATGGAAGTCCACTGTCCATATTTTCCCTTGAACGTTTGAAACTAGAAACGAGTTTACTATTTCAAAGGTACGAACACCTTTCAAAGTCCAAATATACTGTCTGAAGTGTGGGGTTAATCCGGTAGATGACTCCTGATGTCAAAGGCTGAATGGATGGCTCTTTACAGCAGTTGTGAGCCCGGCACTCACATACGGTTCACAATGTCTCACAGCGTATACAAAATGAAGGCAAATTAACGGAGGAGTAGAGAGATTGATCGAATAAGAAGTTCCGAGATACAAGGAAGAGTTCACGTCAAAGAACTTATCTCAAGGAATATGTATGTCCCAGGGAAAAAAAAATTCTATGGCATCGGGAGTCCATTTTCAGTCCCTTTCAGGTTATAACCCGTTAATTTGGGGAGATTGCAATAGGTAAGAGGAGGTAGGTAAATGGATGCCTTTGTGATAGCTGTCACGGTGTCAATTTGTGGGAACCTAGCATCAAAAACCTTAGAAGAAATAGAAAGACCCTGTTGTATGCAGCTCAAGAATCCGGTTTCTTAAAACCCTTTAGCTGTAGACAAATCTCAGAGGAGGTTTATCAGCTCTAGCTTAAGCAGATCCTCCAGCTCCTCAATGGTAATTTCCTTGCCTAACGGCTGGCCATAGCACTTTTGTTTGCAAACATGTGCTGATATTGATCCAAAGTAGATGGCTTATATTCAACGACACCCGACCCGTTGTCGATATTTCATCGATTGTATGCAGTGGGGTTCTTTTGGATTTGAGGGTCATAGATGCGTGCATTTATGGCTCACATGGATCTTGTAGCACGTTCTGTGGCTGACTTGACAGCTCAATTTCTTATCTAGTGGTGCCTTTTATGGTGGTAGGTTCAAGATTAACCAGTCTTCTTCTAGCACTAAGCTTTAAAATGGTTTGGTGAGGATTGATGGATATTCTTTTATTTGTGCACCATTGCGCTGAGCTTACCATTCATCATTTTCGTCTCCTCATCGGCATAACCTATTGCGTTGAAGCCTAGTCTATGTAGACTGACTTATAGAATGCCATTCTTCTATTCTATATCCACTGATCGGTCGAATCTTCGATTCCTTTACTTCTGATCGCCCTGGCAATCTGTTCGACTCCGGTGTTATCGAAAGCACCCTCAACGTTTAATAACGCACATATGGCAATTTCCTTAGATTAAAATGCTTCCTCAACCCTTTCAACAAGGCAGTGAAAAGCACCCTTTGCGGATTTGCCCTTTCTGTACGCAAATTGACTTGAGTGTAGAGGGCTAGATATTTCTATCTGCCCTGTAATATGAAGATCTATAAGTCTTTCCATGGATTTAAGAACAAAAGATGTTAGACTGATAGGTATTTATGATTCAGGCAGTTCACTTGGCGTTTTGCCACTTTTGGGGATAAAGATTACATTAACGTGGCTAGCCCTAGACAGCGCATGCTTCAGCTTTGGATTAATATCTTAAACATTAAACACTGTTAAGGCATTTTGGTTCGAATATTATATATATCTGGTGAAGTTTGCAATGACAAGCATCTGCTGCTTGATAAATTAAAATAGCTTAGTAACTAAACCTCCATCTGGATTCCTATGGTTCGAAATTTCTTGTTTAGGTCTATTTTCAATGCCAAGAATATATCAAAAAAACTCTCAATAGTGGCCAACCTGTAAAAAACAAATTGGTTAGTGCGGTTTAAATTCATATTTATAATAAGACTTAAACCTAACTTATTAACTGGTACACTCGAACACCCAGGGGCTGGAAATTATATGCTTTTATACTTATTGCGATCTCCGTATGCTCTCATATTGTACAAGGTGGCGCAAAAATAACCTACCGATGTTTTTTGGCTGTAATTTAAATTATTGCTCAAATAAATAGTCACCAATATTCCGCGTTCTGGAGCAGTGTAGCGTAACATTGTTTATTAACGTGTGTTTCGCATGTGTTTACTACACAAATGTCAAAACAGAACTGACATTAGGGGCCAATCGCAAAATTTATAGCATTTTTCTGATAGGAGGATTACTTTTGCGCCACCTTGTATAAAGAAAGAATTATTTACCTCGGGACCATTATGACATTAGTATAGTGTGGCTGTTTGACGCAATACTGCCACATCAATGGAAATGCAAAACAAGTACCGCTCCCAACAAATTCAACGATTCTGGCTTGTCTTAGTGACGTTTTAATTAAGCTCTGGCTGGGCATGCATCATGTATGCATTCAATCAATCAACTGAATTGCTATTCTTTAAAACCTTGAGTTTTGATTGCTGTGCGATAATGGAATCTTGCAATAAGCTTAAACAATACTGCAAAATATTATTAAATAGCAAAAAAGCACAATTATAAATAATTTTTATTATGATAGACTGCGTCTATGGAGTTATAAAACTTATCGGATCGGATCCAGGTAAACGTGAATCAAATAATACCTAGTCCAAAATTCACTATTTATTGTAGTATCAGTTTGTATTGCTAAAAAAAACTAATGTCTATAGAGGGTGTTAAATTTAAGCAGTATAATCCTTTAATATATAGGTATTTCGTATATTTTGGAAACACAATTCATGGCGCATACGAGCCTTAAATACTTTGGGTACATCTGTGCAGCTACAAAAATGTTATGACTCCTTAAACTCAAAATTATGAAAATTTGTTGTTTTTTACTTAAAATGCATTTTTCTCAAAATGTTGACTTTACATTTTTTATGTTATGAAATTTTTATCCTTGAAAACTTTTATAAAAATTATGATAAAAACAAGTGTACCCACTGAATTACTCTTAAAATCCCCAAATCGTAAGACACGATGTAGCCGGCTATTCGCTGATACGTATTAGCTCTTTGTGGATACCGGGTCACTTGCACCAAATAAAAAGGAAAAAGGAAAGACGCAGCGATGGAAGAAGTTGAGGGTGGGATCTTGCGTGCTGTGGAAGTTCAGCCTTCAGGCAGCGTCCTCAGACTATCTGAGCAGTTGGAACTTCGCCGAACCAGGATTCACAGAACTCTACAGATTGATAGATTACACCCTTTCGATTTAACACAAGAAGATTCGAATTTTGCTAATGGTTACTGCGTAAACAGGCAGATGGCGAGCTCTTTCTTAAGAGCTTTTTGTGGACTGGCGAAGCTCGATTCACAAGAGTTGGGATTACAAACCACCATAATTTGCACCATTCAGACTCCAACCTCCATTTAATACGCACAACATCCTTTCAAAGGTTAGAATTTAATTACTGTGAAGATCTTCAAAATGTATTGCCTATTAGGTCTGCTTAAGAGGCTTAGCGTAAATGTTTCGGCTGGATTAATAGGCCCGCACGTTCTTCCACAAACAGTTAATTCCCATTACTACCTCGAACTTCTTGGAGAACGGTTGCCGGAGGTCCTTGTAGATGTTACTCTTGTTCAGAGAAGGGCTATGTTCCTTCAACAAGATTGAGCACCTTGTCACAGTAGCACCATGGTAACTTCGTTCCTCAACCAAACTTTTAATGAACAGTGGATTGGTCGATTTGGCCCCAACCCTTGGCCACCCAGATCTTCTGACCTTACACTCATGGACTTTTTCTTCTGGGGTGCTATGAAAGAAAAAGGTTATTTTATAGAAATGTCAGATCTGAAAGGACCCCAAGAAAAAAATATTGCCGTTGCAGAAGAGATGAGAACAAGTTTGCTGCTGGTTAATCTGCCATCCGAAAGGCTTAAACGCGCCTGAAAGTGTATTCAAATGGAAGGGACGCACTGCAAACAATTGTTATAAATATTCCATAAACTGCTCCAAAAAGGTCCTTTCAGGCCACAAAAAAATATCTAAGAGACTTTAAGAGTAATTCTGTAGGAAAACACTTCTGTTTGACCTTTTTTTGTCTGAAAAAAAATGGCTTTTACTTCAACTTCTGTTGATCGTACGGAAAAAACTTTCTTAACATAATTTTTAGCAAATTTTTCAAGGATACAAATTTTATAAAAAAAAAAATTATAAAGCAAAAATTTTGAGAAAAATGGAACAACAAATTTTCATAATTTTAGTTTAAGTAGCCATAACTTTTTTGTAGCCCAAAGTGTTTAAATGTACAATCTACATACCTATTGTAGCTATAATAGTTTAAAAGTAATAGCGTTTGAAGTGGTAACACCTACAAATCAGGTTACCCACTGTAGTCGCGCTACTTTACCGTTTTGCTATCGAGGCTGCGGATTAAATAATAACACGTCCGGTTTCTGTGAATGCGATCATAAAACTGAAGCTCTCTTTATTCTTATTCTTAATCTTACACGTTTATGACTAGATGTGTATATAATGTAGGTACATGAATATAAATATGGTTTGACAGTGTGAGTTGCGTGCTTAACTCTTACAATAATTACTACAATTCGGCCATCCTGACCATTAAGATAACCTGAGCTTTTCTTTATGATTACATACAATCTAGGCCTTCACCAACTTCTAAATCCAATTCTGAACTATAATTATCTTTACATTCGATTAACATTATTTGTTTTTCAATATGTTCACTATTATTGTCTATTTCATTTGGGCAAGTTATATTATTTTCCAACTGTGAAACTAGTTTAAATTTTCCACTTTTTAGGAAATGCCTCCCCAAGATTGCCTCATAACCCGTCGATCCATCGTCTATTACCATAAAATTTACTTTTATTCCAATTTTTTTTTATAAAACGTCGCACGACAACATTCCATATATTTTAAGCAAACTTTTATTTAAACCAAAATATTTTTTTTTCTCTTACATTTAGATATGGATATTTTAGTCGGTATACACGGTCTTCTAACCATACTTATCGGACTTCCAGAGCCTATGAGGCAGTCTAATATACTATCACTATTAATTATAAACTTAAAATACAAACGTCTTATGTAATCATTGGTCTTGTCATCTTCTGACAACTGATGACTTCCGCTTTGGCTTAGAACACATATTTGCCATGTGTCCCACCGAGTTGCAATTATAGCACCTGATTGCAGCTCTTTGTCCGTCCACTTGTCTATCTTTTGCCGTTCTATCTGCTGCCGATCCTGGCTGCCTGTTGCTAAATGTAGTAGCAGTCGATCCTGTTTGCACCTTCCGCTGGGTGACTTTGCCAAACGCTCGAAATAGTCCTGCCTTTGTTGTATACCCCTGGGCACGGGCATATAACCTTATGTTGTCATCAGAAAATCCCTCAATCACGTAGTCGCCAGTCTCACTTTGTCGTAGAAATATTCAGTAAAAGTTTCGCCCACTTTCCACTTTCGGTTTTCGAATCTTTTCCTTATTTCCATCCGGTTTTGCTTTGTGCCGAAAACGTCTTTTAACCTTTCCGTCAGGTCATCTATGTCGTCCTTTAAAAAATTTGCTTGTGCGTGCAGCCATTCTTGTGCCTTGCCTTTCAATTTACTTACAAAGAGTGTGTGTAATTTTTTTTCACACTGTACACCTCTTCGACGTTTCTTCACTTGTCGTTCCGCTAAATTCCGGCAACATCTCCTTCCTCAATCCAATTTGTTGCGCCACGTTAAACTCTCCTGTCGTACCGTCCGATCGTTTTCCACCATCTTCTGAACTAGTTCCTGCTCTTTCATTTGATTTTGCGATCCGTTGTAACAGTTCATTTTCTCTCATTATGATTTTTTCCCCAGTTGCAGTGTCTAGCGGCTGTTTTTCGATTCCTTCTTGTAGTTGTTCGTCTTGTCGTTGTCCCTCTTCATCGTCGTTACTTGGACGTTCGCCTCGCACATCTGCTGGTATGTTATTCAGGCGAATGACCAAGGTGGCTTTGTTTTCGTTGCTTGCCATGCCCAACTACTGTATCCAACTTCTGAGTTCTGCTACTGTGAACTCGTCTGAATTTACTAATGTGTCGTCCATTACGAAGAAGATAGAAAAAACAATTTCGCGGTGACTGAACAAGCGGCGACACAACCAACTTTGTGGTAAACACACGATCTGTAGTAAAAACTTAATTTTTTTTTGAGTAATCCCACTTCTGAGTATTTGTAGTCGCGCTACTTTACCGTTTTGCTATCGAGGCTGCGGATTAAATAATAACACGTCCGGTTTCTGTGAATGCGATCATAAAACTGACGCTCTCTTTATTCTTATTCTTAATCTTACACGTGTATGACTAGATGTGTATTTAATGTAGGTACATGAGTATAAATATGGTTTGACAGTGTGAGCTGCATGCTTAACTCTTACAATAATTACTACACCACTTTGATGGGCTATAACTTAAAATGGTGTGAGAAATACCCCCCCCCCCCCCTGGTATACAATTTTTTGTTCGTCGGAACTCCAGGAATCTCCCCGTAAGGGATTATACTGCTTAACTTGGCCACCCTGTATATAACTCAGTGGTACAACTTTAATCACGGTTGGTCGTTATCGCCCTTGCCGGTGTAACTCATAATGGAACCTTAAAAGGCATTTATAAACTCTAACTCGATTGAAAGGCACTTCAACCTATAATATCTCTTGTGCGGCTTGAACGGCATACGTCACTATCTTAGCTTTATACATTGAAGTGATATTTTCAAAAAGAATACCTCCATTTTATTTTCATATAGGAAATGGAAAAGTTCAAAAATTAAAGGCTAAGAAATAACAATAGTCTTTTAGAATTTGATTAGTTATCTTATCAAGAATAAAATTCCGATTAAGGACTAATATAGGCAATATCATATTAAGTTTAAGCCATTTACACTTACTTTTGAAATATGCAAACGTCGTTATGCATATTATTCATGGACGACTGGAAATGAATGAGCGACTTAATTAAAAGTATTCTTTTTATTTTCAGAATTTATGCCCGCAATTACTATATGTCTATCGAATGTGATATCAAAAACTGCAGGTTACAAAATGAACAAAGGAGATATACAGAATGGCAAAGGTACAAATATTCCGCTCAAACTTGACATTTATAAGGCGAATTCCATGCAGAAACCTCCGCGCCAACCGACTGCAGAATCGGGCAAGAAGAAACGTCAAGATAAAAGCGACTTGGGCGACAACTTTATCGCACCAGATGGCGGTTGGGGCTGGCTAGTTGCCATTGCATCTGGAATAAGTATTGTAAGTGTTTACGAGTACAGTGATTCGTTTTAATTTGGCAATGATTCAAGATATATCCCCTTTTTTATTGCAGCTATTCACATTTCCTGTAATGCAACAGTTTGGCATTTTATTTCGCAATAGATTCACAGTACTAGGAATAAGTAGTTCACAAATGACAACTATTATCAATACGCAACAGGCTGTATCAGCGTGTACAGGTAAGTCTATGGGGTGTCATTATGAATGGGTCGGGAATATTCTTTTTTGGGTTGACAAGGCTGTCCGTAAATGGAAGATTGAACAACTAATCAGTATCAAGTGCATGGAAGTATTGAAATCATATGCAAAATAAGGCAGGACTTAAAAAGAAAAAGAAGAAAAAGGGTATATTGTTTGGTTGGGTATCTCTATACATATGGTATACAGCCGGTATACCATATCCCAGAGGTATATGCGTTTTGACTTATTGTTCATAAGAAAATAAAAATAAATATTAGGCACTAACGGTCCATCCATACAGGATATAAAACCTAGCTTCTCCAACCATTTGCTTCTGCACTGGAAGGGACCTACAAGAATGAATTGACCCTAGAAGCTTTTCAAATTTAAATTAATATTTTTGTCTTCACTGTCGGTGTAAAATAGTTCCGTCCACATCTCACACGCAAAGGGTGGAGGAAGTACGGTTTTGGGTCCTGTATGGAGTTTTTGGGCGTAATATTTTTTTTTTTCATTCCGTTTTTGAAAAACGAAAACGATCGAACGATATTGTTTCGACAATAGAGATCTCGTTTCATCGTTTTACATGATCTGACCCCAGGTAATTAATTTATGCAGTATCTTCATGCAAATTATTGCGAGTTTACAGCACATTTAGTTTTTTTTTCCTTAAATTTGTTATGCCCAGTTAACCATGAAGATTAAGTGAGGAAAATTACTAGGCCATCTCTGCTTTTAACACTTTAAAACATATTGCTTGGCAATTCACTGGCGTCGTCACAAAAGAACCCGAAATGATAGTATGTGCGTGAGCACCAAATTTGATTTTTATACCAAAACCAATACACAAGCAGTTGAAAGCTAAATAGTTCAAATTTAAAAGTAGGTTTTCAGCCGTTTTGCTCGTTCGTGACAAGTCGAGCGTATATCTCAAAGTTGAAAATGACGTGACAGTACGCCTTACTCGATTGGAATATAAGCTGTATGTCTTTTGTCACGTTTTTTTAGGGTTCCGTAGCCAAATGGCAAAAAACGGAACCCTTATGGATTTGTCATGTCTGTCTGTCTGTCTGTCCGTCCGTATGTCACAGCCACTTTTTTCCGAAACTATAAGAACTATACTGTTGAAACCTGGTAAGTAGATGTATTGTGCAAGCCGCATTAAGATTTTCACACAAAAATAGAAAAAAAAACAATAAATTATTGGGGGTTCCCCATACTTAGAACTGAAATTTTTTTTTTCATCAAACCCATACGTGTGGGGTATCTATGGATACGTCTTTAACCTTCCTGTACTCGCGCGCTTTAACAGCACACGTATACTCGCGCACGGTCTCTCAGACCGAGATTTTATCTCGTCTGTATTTTCTTAAATATGTATTGTCTAAGTAGTTTTGCCGTTTATTTTAAAGAAAATAATAAACTTAAATAAAACAAATAAAAAAATATAGGAACTTTTACTTTATTGTGCAGCAATAACCCTTAAAACTATCCTCTCAAAAAATTAACATTTTTTTGGGACATTAATTTAAATAATAAAAATAAATATTTTCTTCTAATAAAACAAACAAAAACTTATTAATTCAATAAAAACAAATAACAGCGATTATAAAAAACTATAAAAAAAGATTCAATCTTCATATGTTTGTAAAACGTAACAATCCGAACATACCATAAATGCATGCTCGAGACAAAAATATTTTTTGCATTTCATGCAGTTGCATTTTGTTTTTCGGTTTTTTTTGACGAGCAAAATGAACAGCGGCCTGTTTGATTGCTTCCAGATGACTCAGGTTCAGTTTGTTCAAGTTTACATATTTCTAAAATCCTCAGTCTCAATGTTCGTGGCAAACTTAAAATTAATGACCGTTTTTTTAGATGGGGCATTATTAGATCATATGAAAGCATTTCAATAAACTTCCTGCGGCTTGTTTTAGTGTTTATATTGTTTAGTCCAAATATCACATATGAATTTATTCCAGCGACATTCAAAAGGCTATAAAAAATAACCATAGGCCACCGATTAGTTCCTCTAGCGCAGTTATAAGCCTCGCACATTTTGTCTACCGTGTCAACACCCCCTTTTGTAGCGTTATAATCTATAATTATCTCTGGTTTTCCAGTTTCTTCATTTATTTGCGAATCATTGTGCATACTAGAGACAAGAAGAACATTTCTATTTTTTTTGGCACATATGAAACTAGCGTGCAGTTATTTCGGTGACTAAATAAACTGGATTTTTCTCTACGACCTTTTACGTCAGTAAATTCCTTTGGCAATTCCTTTTTATTTTTTCGAATTGTTCCTATCACAGTTAGCTTGTGATTCTGCATCAAACTGTCGACTAAAGGGATGCTTGTAAAGAAATTATCACAAGTTACATTTCGACCAGATCCATCAATTGCAGAACAAAGACGCTTGACTAATGCCTGGGACCCGTTGTCAACTTTATTTGGTCCTTCAGGTTGTTGTCCTACATAAACTTCGAGACTTGACGTATAAAATAATTTAGCATCTGTGAGTGCATATATCTTTATACCATATTTATTTGGCTTCGAAGGTATATACTGTCGGAAGCTACAGCGGCCTCTAAATGCTTCCAATTTCTCGTCGATTGTAACGAATGCAGAGTGGCTGAAATATTTTTTAAAATTTGACACAATTTCTTCAAAGAGGTCTCTTATTGGAGCTAGCTTGTCCACTGAAGCACGCTGATTTCTGGTTTCTTTGTTATCAAATCTGAGACATCTCAATAGGAGGTAAAAACGACTCCAACTCATTACCAATCGGAAAATTTCCGGCGATGAACCATCAGTCCGGAAAAGATCTTTAGCATTAAGCCGACTATTTTTCCTCCCCCCAGCAAACAAGAGAAGACCAAGCATGGCTTGAATTTCTTCTTCGTCAGTAAGACGACAGTCTCTAGCTCGTTTAAATTCAGGTGAGAGCCGCTGAATATGTTGGTTGGTATGCACCGTAATTATGCGGATAACTGTTTCAGAAATAAAAAGTTTCCAAATCTCACCTGGATCTTTCAAGTTTCTTGCTTCTCTTCTTACGCCAGGAAGTTGCATTACAATGTTTTCAGATCTTGTTCTCACTGCAGAAGAAGGACAATTTTTGTGCCACCTAGTCGTTTTATCTTTGCCAACGTAGTAGTGTTGAAATGTATGCGAAACTTCCTCAGATTCGTCTGTTGGTTCCCACTCCTGCTCAGTGTCTGTATTTTCCTCTTGTACTTCTACGGCGTCTTCCACCTCTTCACTTTCTAACAGCGCCCTTATTATTGCTTCTTCGTCCATTGTGCTGACAAAAACGACCTAAAATAATTCAAAACGATTCTTAGAAATGTTATATTATGTAATACTCAGTAAAATATAAACACTCCTAAAGTAAAATAATATTTTTCATTCACTAATATTCAAAAATAAAAAAAAAATACTTACCCAAAAATTGTAACACCTATACTCGCGTCGGTCTGAGGGACCAAAAACTTACAAAAAATAGAACACGTCTACTCAGCACGTGCGCTTGCGCCCAAATAAACGATGGAAAACACTTATTTAGGAAGCTACTGAAAATTTCAAAGAGGCAAGAATGATATTTTTCAGGTAAACGAAGAATTAATGATTTGTCGGTCTGAGAGACCAATGCGCGAGTATAGGAACATTAAAAATGATATTGAGGTTTCTAATATCATTTTTTTCTAAACTGAATAGTTTGCGCAAGAGATACTCGTACTTCCAAAGTGGTAAATTGTGTGCCCCCGACTGTAACTTTTAAAATAAGAGAATGCTAAAACTAAAAAAAATATATGATGTACATTACCATGCCAACTTCCACCGAAAATTGGTTTGAACGAGATCTAGGAGGTAGTTTTTTTTAAATGCATCATAAATCGTAAACCGCCACTTATCTATTATTAAAACATCGATCAAAGTTACAACGAACTACAAGAACTTTTATATGATGTTACTTGCTGCTACGGAACCCATGGGCGAGCCCGACTCGCACTTGGCCGCTTTTTTTATCTTAAGTGTGAAGAACTTATTAAGACCATCTGTTTGTGCAAACAATAGAGGCTTAGTTTCCTTCACATCCGAATTTATTTGGCCTAATCAGTGTTTTTTAAGTACCTACTGAAAAAGTGCACAGTTGTCCAAATAACCATTCTACGCAAATCCTTGAGTAAGCCCAGTAGTTTCAAGTTGATACTCACCATCGTTTTATTTAAGGCAGCGTTTTACAGAATTTCAAAAGACGAGCTGTATAGAGCCATATCTAGTTTCGGCACCCTTTCCAACTCGTCGGATTGTGCAGAGTCGGCGTAGGGTCATAAATCCACAGGCCAAAACAAACTTATGACATACATAGTTTGGTTGGTAGCAATTTCACAATTCAATTGCGAACTTATAACCCACTCAGTGGACCGAAGCCCACACGAAATTTATTTATTTATTTATTTATTTATTTATTTTCATCCAATGAGAAAACATTCACTGTTCTCTTAAGAATACTAATATTAAACATTTTTTAAATGAATACTTACTAAGATGAAATTATAATAAATCACTGTAATTATTAGCTTCCCGTAGACATCTAGATGTAAGTTCATTAAAACAATAGTTAGCCCCAGCGCACTCGACGGAGCATAAATATCAATTTGCGATAACAGAAAAGGGCAATTGATATATGACAGGTAATTAAATACTTTATGAACATTTTAGATTAAAATTCCAAGTAGTTTACACCTAGTATCATATGAAGGCATTTCTATATTCCAGCGAAGTCGTCTTACTGCAACTCTCTCTAACTCACATATATGTTCACAATTATTTAGTATATTTTAGTGTTATTTAGGCGAACAAAGTAGGTTATATGACCTTACTTTGTGGATCATAATGATATCAATGGCCGAAAACGATGAGCTGTCAGTGGTCACTGTCCGTTGTGAATGAGTGCAAAACCACGTATATGCAGTCAACAAGAGGGACACACAACATCAATTTATCGGACAGAACGTCCGACTATAGTGAACTGATGTTACTTTATTACCATAGGCACCTACTCTAATCGATGCGATGAATTCCAATTTTTGCAATCAAAAGTATAAAGATCCCTAACGACCACAACTTTACTCATATTTGGTTGAAATTTCTACCAGATCGTCCTCAAACACAAGGCCGTGGCCAGACAATTATTTCGGTGTGTGTGTGTGGGGGGGGGGGGGGTTATATTTATTCCATACACCAATCAGTGTGTACTTTTCTGAATGGAAGATGTAATAAATAAAATTAATACAGCCCATTTTAGCCGAAAATCGACCACACACGATTTTTAATTGGGATTATGGTACTATACAATCAGGGCTATCGTGAACAAAATTCCCTCCGGAATATTTCTCTATTTTCAAAAATTGGTATCGGCATGAATTTCGAAAACATTCGCCCGGAATAAATTGGTATCGTAGACGAAATTCCCCCTGGAATTTTGCGAAATTCGCTCCGGAATATTTCCTTCGCAAGTATGCTGGTGGAAATTCAAAAATCTAAGCTGTTTGTATGTGAATAAGTAGGTAGTTAGTTGCTTTTAAGTTTGTATTTTAAATCAAAAAAGTAAAGAAAAGAGTTGCATAGGTTTGCTGTGGTTCAAATAAAAAGAAACTGGAGCTTTAGAAAAGAAGAAGAACTTTTTTTTCTTAATGCAAGTATTTTTTGTTCAAGTTTTATTTCGATAATTTTATATAAAAAAAAACATATAGGTCTAACTCAACTAATCAAAGACAATTGGAGATGATGGTAGATTTATATGATGCAAGCCGCGACATTGCCAAGGGCTTCACTACGAATAGGAGCAAAGACTGTGAATAAATAATGTGAATAAATTTTCGAAGCTTCTAGAGAAGGAACTGAACAGCGTAGGACCTCCAATGTCACTTATTTATGTCACTTCACTAAATCGAACGGGAGTATAATAAAATAATTAATAACATTAACACAATTTTCTATTAAAAAAAATACATTACCAAAATCTCCTCAAATATGAGCTTAAATTATAATTGTGTTAATTGCAATTGACAACTGTCAACGCCTTCCAACATAACTTCGAAAATTCCGGGGGAAATAAATTCCGATGGAGATTCACGAAATTAGGAATATTTTCCAAGGTACAAAAAATGTTCGGGGGAATTTTTTTCCCTCGGAATCGCCGATAGCCCTGAATGTATAAGGCACTTCAAATTTTGAAATTAGAATTTTAAAAACGGCCTTAACGATTTAGTGTTTTGTCTTTCTTTTGGTAAGAATGGATTTTGCGAGATTTATCTTAAAACTGTACCTCCTATAGAACCGATTTAATAACATCAGAATTTATTGCTAACAACAAAACCGATTTCAATTCAATTTAAAATTTAGGAAGGCTTTCATGAAATTCATACAAAACTTTTTTGGTTTTTTGAATATGCTGGGGTATATTGAATTTTTCCAGATGTTTTTCCAGATGAAAACTACAGATTTCCTTGTATTGAAATACTCAAAAAATTGCAAAATATTTTTCAAAAATTAAAAAAAGGGTTTAAAAAAACTGCTTTAACGATTTTCAATATTTTTTTTTCTAGGTAGACTATTGCTAATAAAATACTAATACATACTTAGTTTTTCCAAGAAAACTCTCAAACAAATTTGAAAAACTAAAAGACTTTTCCAATATTTTTTATTATTTATTAGATACATATCATTATTCTTTAAGATTTTATTACTACAAAAAGTATTACATAACATGTAGGTAGGAATCATTTTTATAAAATTAAATTTAATCTTCTGGCCTTATGCGCTGCAAATATGTATATCTAAAACGTCCTCAGTGTCAATCTCAATTTGTTGATGAATTCACATTACCGCCAATCCAGTTAATCTTTTTTCACCGGTAGAATTTCTTAGATAAATTTTTAGACTTTTCATTGTCGAAAATGTTCTTTCCGGTGTACCTACATGTTGAAACCGGTAGTGTCTCCAAAATTTTAAGAAGCTTGTGGATGTCAGGAAACAGATCCTTATTGCATTCCCCAAGAGATGTTATTGCACTCTTTGAACGCTCTATATCTTTTTGTGTATGGCATTTTGTCTTCCATAGCGTAAATTCAGCTATCCCAATCCAAAAAACATTTATAAAATTTGAAGTTTTCTTCGTTATAATTTTGTTCGTTTTACCAAGGATCGATGAAATCAAAATGCACAAAGAGGAAAGTATGGACTTATGGTTTTCAAATCTCATTTTAAGCTGACTTAAAAAGTCATCTAAAAGAGGAATCATTATACTTATCCAAAAATAGGTTTCAGGATCTGTTGTGCTCATGTTTTGTCTGTGCTGCTGCCTTGACATAATTCGTGGAATTTTAAGTTTTTCATTCACAACATTTACTAAGTTTTGTGCAGTCTCAAAAATTGTTTTGAATTCCGGAATGATATTTTCGCGTATTCCTTGGAATGTGTTTGTTATTAATTCCACATGTTTCAATCCAGACACTAAGTCGCATGAAGGGGATTGTAAGATCTTCCAAAGTGGCAATGTATATGTAAACAAAACACTCAAACAACACAAACTTACTGCAAAATCACTAGCTGAAATAGATCCTAAAAAGCAATTCGCCTTCGATGACGTATCAGAGTCCTTACCACTACACAACTCTTCTAAAGCATCAATTATCGCTTTAAAAATTTCCTTAAACCTCATCAACCCATCATGGTTTTCCACGCAGCGTGTTTCACACATTGCTGTTAAATTTTTCCATTAATTTTGAGGATAATTTTTTTTGATCATTTCCTGCAACAAATGTGTGCGCTTTGCCGATAATTTAAAAAAAATTCTAACGGATTTTATGGTTGGTACCATGTGTTGTGAATAGGCTGAATTTGACAAGAATGCCCTAAAGCCAGGTTTAGAGAGTGTGCGCTACAATGCACGTATAAGGTTTCTGGATGAGACCTGGTGACCTGGCATTATCTGGCTTTACGTTTTTGCCGTAGTGATGAATTATGATAGTTCGCCCACTCACGGGCTGGTTGAGGGAGTTGCAGTGCGGTCAGTCATGAAGATTTTAGCTAATATCCGTGTGGGACTAAAAATTTGTTATTTAAATGCTCGAAGTTTAAATTTGACGAAATTAGATTATTTGAAGTATATTTTCAATGGGTTGAGAATTGATTTGATTTGCGTTACTGAGACATGTCTGCGGTCAAATTCAGATTATACTGATTCAGCCGCTGTTGGTCAGTTATACAATATCCCTGGCTACAATCTTATTCGCAATGATAGGGTTACTAATACAACAGGTGGAGGAGTTGCTGTGTACTGTAGTACTGCAATTAAGTACAAAATACTGAGTAAATCTCAATGTAGTGGTGTAGAATATCTCTTATTAGAAGTTAGTGATGGCAATACAAAATGCCTTGCTGGTGTTGCTTACAATCCTCATCGAAGCTACTCTCCTGAGTCATTGTTTTCCACAATTCAGGATTTTACTGCACAGTACGAGCATATTATTATTTGTGGTGATCTTAATGCGGATCTGTTGAAATACGACAGTAAAGCTCGTCAGCTATTAGATTTTACGGCTGCTTCCGGATTGTCCATAGTTAAGTCGTATGCTACCCGTTTTTCTCCGAATGTTCCTCCCAGTCTTCTTGATGTCATAATGGTCTCTAATCAATCAAATGTCTTACTTCATGATCAGCTGTCGTTAGTGGGTGTGTCTGATCATGACTTGTTGTTCTGTACGTACGATATTGAATTGTCTCGTTCACTCTCCCCATCATTTTTCCAATTTAGAGACTTTGCTTCTGTCGACATAAATGCCTTGCAAATTGATGCGAGCATACTTCCTTGGCGTAATTGCTATTTTGCGTCTAATGTGAATGACAAAGTAGATCACATACAAACATTGTTATATATATAGACATGTTCCTTTTAAGACTGTAGCAATACGCAATAGAAATTGTCCCTGGTTTACCTCTGAGGTACGCGATGCAATGAAAATCCGTAATAAAGCATACCAAAGATGGAAGTCTACAGCAACGAGTCTCAATTGGGAGCTTTTCTGTCATGCTCGTAATCATTCAACCTTTATTACGCGTAGGGCGAAGAAAAGATATTTCTTATCCAAATTGAGCACTGACCAAACCTCAAAAAGGCTATGGAGCAATTTGCGCTCTTACTGCATTGGGAAGAAAAATGTTGTTGATAATATTCCTGATGTCAATGACCTTAATAATGCCTTTCTCTATAACGCTATTGACAGTCCACATTGTAGTCCTAATCATGAGCTGTCTTTCGACTTTGACTTCGATTTTGGAGTAGTTTCTGAAATTGATGTCGTTAATTCCATACGCTCTGTAAAATCGAATGCTGTTGGTGAGGATGGTGTACCAATTCGTTTTGTCAAAATGATTTTGCCGCATCTTTTAAGCTGTATTACGCATGCCATCAATTTTTGTATCACGTCATCAACTTTTCCTGATTCTTGGAAGCTAGCCAAAGTCATTGCTGTCCCAAAAAAAAACCCTGCCCTTATCGGCAACCGATTTTCGACCAATCAGTATTTTACCTTGTTTGTCAAAAGTCTTGGAGAAAATTCTTGCAAAGCAACTCTCAAATTACATTAATCAACATTGTTTGTTATCCTCGATACAGTCTGGCTTTCGAGAACATCACAGCTGTTCTTCAGCTATGATCAAAATTCTCGAAGACATAAGAGTTGAATTTGATAAGGATTACTTAACTGTACTTTGCTTGCTTGACTTCTCCAGGGCCTTTGATAGAGTGGATCATAATGTACTTTGCCAGAAACTCAGGTTGTATTTTGGTTTCAGCGAAAGATCGGTGCGTCTAATAAGCAATTATTTGAGAAATCGCTATCAAAGAGTCGTTCATGATGGAAAATCTTCCCAACCTGGTGCCCTTGCTGCAGGAGTACCGCAAGGATCGATTTTAGGACCAATATTATTTTGCCTCTTTATTAATGACCTTCCCAAAGTATGCTCCAGCGCTTCTATTCATCTTTATGCTGATGATGCACAGATTTATTTATCTCGACCAATTGGACTCATCGAGGATCTTGTTACCAGAGTTAACGAAGATTTGAGAAATATATACAACTGGTCCATTTGTAATGTGCTCAGTTTAAATCCAGCGAAATCCCAATTGATCTTAATTTCGAAGAAGTTTTTTAACACCGATGAACTACCCCCTGTTTTTTTAAATGACATGCAGCTTAAATTTGTGAATGTTGTGTCCAATCTTGGTTTTAAACTTAATCGCTCATTATCAGCAACCGATTATGTTATTGGACGAATCTACGCTGGGCTGCGTAAACTTTGGCTATCTTCCACCTTTACTCCAGCAGCTACAAAGCTAAGGCTTGTTAAGACTCTGTTTATGCCTATAATTGATTGCGCTACTGCTGTTTACTGCAAGCTTGACTCACACTCTCAGCATAAATTACTAGTTGCGTTCAATGACATGATTAGGTATGTGTATGGGGTGAATCGATATGAACATATTTCACAATATCACAAACTGGTACTTGGTTGTACATTTCAGCAATTTCTCGACCTAAGGTGCTGCCTTTTTATGCATAAAATCATAATAAACAAATCTCCTGTGTATCTGTTCGAAAAATTGCAATTTCCCCAATCCTCCAGAACTCTAAATCTTATCATTCCCAGTTTTACTTATTTGAACTCTTCGCGCCTCTTCTTCATACATGTCACCAGAATCTGGAACTCCCTACCCACAGCGGTACAAAAAACTATTAGTGTCACTAATTTTAAAAATGCAGTTTTAAGACACTTTGCTTTACCATAGCAATCTTTGCTTGTATTCCCCTTACTTTTTTCTTTAATTTCAACTTTCTACTTTTCTTCTTCTTCTTCTCTTCTTTTATCTTTTCCCCCTTTTAGTCTTGCATTGTTAATATATGCCTTTTAACTCAAATTTTTTATTATTATTTATTTCTTTATTATCTATATTTGTAGTTATTATAATCATTTTGTTTTATATACTATTAATTTTTACTTTAAATATCCTTTAACTTTATGTACTATAAAAGACTTAAGTCTTATTTGTACTATGTATTTTCACTTAAATAAAAATTGAATTGAATTGAATTGACTCGCGTACTACAGCTTGAACACCGTTAAAACTGCCTTTCATAGCAGAAGCACCATCATACCCTTGTCCCATCAAGTTTCTGCAATTTATGCCCATGTATTGAAGTGCAGACAGAATTGTTCTGGCTAAATATTTTCCAGTAGTGTTTTCTACATGAATAAATGTCACGATACAAATTTCGTCTTTATAATCGACGTATCGAACACAAATTGACATCTGCTCCTTACGTGAGATGTCAGTAGTTTCATCAGCTAGAACTGCGATACACTCTGCAATTTGACAATTTGAACTATTTTTTTCTGAACGATTTGCCCGCACACAGCAATTAATTCGATTTGATTATAAAATTACCGTGTAGGAAAAATTTCGGGGGGGGGGGGGGGTTCAAACCCCTGTGATCCCCCCGCTGGCTACGGCCTTGCTCCAACACATGATCAATTGTGTCTTAAAGTATTTCAGCTAGCAGACGTCTGCATCTGCTGTGTCTGCATGTTTAAGTCTTAAGACTACTTGTACCATCCGTACTTTTTGAAGGTGCATATTTGTACCGACCGTGTTGTTTTTGCAATTATTATTTAAGAGTTTTAGTGTTGATTGAATCAAAATAATGTTGAAGGTATTCTGAACGATTTGCTAAACAATAAAAGTGACACAGGAGGCTTTTTCTCGGCAGCGGGGAAGATTATAAGCCATGAAGAATGAACCTTCTTCGTCTGAAATCGATTTGTCCTCTACTGTTACTATGTCTTTCATTCCCATTAACGTGTGACACATGTCTCTTGATAGTTGACTGCCCTAAAAAAAAGTCGAAGATTGTCTGAAAGCGACACCTATACCTAGGTCATTGTGTCCAGAACATAGGCAAACTGAACATAGGGACATCAAATATTTGCCAATTCAAAGAACTACAAAACGTCGCTGTGTTAGCTGTAGCAATCCGGAAAAAAAATTTAAAAATTAAAAAATCGCGGACCAAGATTCTGTGCAAACCATATAAAACCGCGGGGCCAGATGGCATAATACCAGCAGAGCTTCAAAACACCTCGGATATCATCTTGCCTCTGCTTGAGATAATTCTGATAAGGTGCATTGAATTAAAGATGTTTTTATACCCAAAGCCGTTAAATGCTCCCATGGAAATCCTTAGGATCTTAGACCCATACGCCTATCATCATTCCTTCCAAAAACGTAAGAAAGGCTGATTGATATCCATCTACGCACTAACATCGACATACGACTGCTGTCTAAGGCTCAACATGTATATTGCAAAGGCAAATCTGTTGAAACAGCCTTGCATACGTTAGTACGTTCAATCGAATATTCCCTTCACCCCAAAGAATACACAATGATTGCATTCCTTGACATTAAAGGCGCTTTTAACAACGTCAACACATCCGCGATCGCAAATGCACTGACAGCTCTGAAAGTAGATGACTCACTTCGTGAGCTAATTAATCTACTACTCACAAGCCGGACTATACACTCAAAACTGTGATCTGCCAGAAGATCTGTCAGTTAAGGAACCCCACAAAGCGGAGACCTATCTCCCCTTCTCGCCTGTCCGCCTTAAAACAATGTTTCAGTAGTCCGATAATGAAATCGGTCACGCCTCTATTCTAAAAAAAAAATAGAATCCTACCTAGTCACCTCCACGTTGACAAAAACTTTAAAGTCAACATTGTTGCATACATAAATATGCAAACTTTTCCTCCTACAAGCATTTCAAATAACCGAATTGTATTTCAGACGATACAATCGTGTTATCTTGCAAATGCACCCGCTGTCCCAAGATCCCATCATTTCCTATGTTGCATACATAAGTATGCATACCTTTCCTCCTACAAGCATTTCAGATAACCGAATTGTATTTCAGACGATACAATTATTTCATATCGTGTTATCTTACAAATGCATCCACATAACAACGTCCCACGATCACATCAATTCCTATGGTGTCATATATAGACAATACGTTGGCACATTCCTTGCCCGTTTGTGAACTGGTCGCACTTAGCTTCCAAAAGTGTCAAATATCCTCTTCAAGGTTGAAAGACATCTTACATTTTTCTGGGCAGAGCAGACAATTTAAAATAATGATTAAGAGTCTAAAAATTGAAGCAATGAGTTGTGGACGTGTGCGCTCGTAATAATATATTTCTTAAGCGATCAAATAATTGCGAAATACTTTTATATATTGTTTGGAATAAACGGTTTAATAACTTAACTTGGTTTTCCGTGAATTCAAAGTGCGGTGCGTGATTTTTATTATTTGTTGTTTACACCAAATTTACACCTTTTGGAACAATAAAGATCCCCTCAAGTTGCAACTACGTTCTGCTACCAATCCCAAGCAATCGGAGCTAGAAAGTGAAGCAGTCTCTGCCACAGAACACAACAACATCCCTCCCAGAACATTCTGGGAGGAAGGCTCCACTGTCGACGATGAATCGATCCACTTTTACACCGATGGATCCACAACCGACGAGGGGTATGTGGAGGTGTGTTATCTGGCAGGCTGAACCTCAGCCTCTCTTTAAGTCTCCCTGCAGCGTGTTGCAGTCGGAAATCATGGCGATTAAAGAAGTCCTATTGTGGCTGAAGAGGAACGTCCGCTATTGACATCCAAATCTTCTCAGATAGTCAAGCTGCGCTAAAATCTCTGGACTCTGTCTCCACAAACTCAATCGTATTCCTAGACTGCCGATCATCTCTCGCGGAGATGGCGGTGCAATTTAACATTCACCTATGCTCGGTGCCGGGACATAGAGATATTCCAGGGAATTGTAGGGCTGATGAACCCGCCAGAAAAGGAACCATACTGCCCGTTCTACCTGATAAAGGTCCCTTAGGCATTCCAATTGCTACATGCAAACTCATGTTTATGAGGGAAGTCATTTAGAGAACTAACCTTAGGATCCACCTAAGTGGCAACACTTGTCTAGCGACAAAACAGATGTGGCCATAGCTGGATCTGAAACGCTCTAAGTGTTTGATCTCTTTGAACAGACTGCACATTGGTGCTACAATTGGTGTTATCACCGAACACTATATCATGGGCAAGCATGCAACAAGGCTTGGCGCCTATGCAAATGACTTCTGCAGAAACTGCTTCGACGAGGAGGAGGAGGACACTATTATCCACCTTCTCCACATGCCCTGCTCTCTCTCAAAGACTAAAACTCCACCTGGGATATTTCTTTTACAATGATCTCAACGGTCTTATAAACATCGACATTAAAGTCTTTCAAGCTTTATCAAAAGCCCCCACTGGGGTTAAGAGTATGAAGAAAATAGATCCGTGTGGTATCACAAAGGACCTTTTTATTGGTCTACGTGTTTCGGCATTTGCCGACTGCCATAACTATAACCTAACCTAACCTTAGATTCTGTGCAAAGAATGCTGTGCTTCTATATTAAACTCCATATCATTCATAAAGCTTTATCACATCTCTATTCATATTTTATATAATGTCGGGCTATTTTCCTTTAGTTTTATGTTTTTATACCCTATTCTAAGGGTATATTCATTTTGACGCATAGTTTGTAACATACCTTAATATTGCCCGCAGACCCCTAAAAGTTACTATATTTATGATCAGCATCGATAGTAATGTCGATCTAGCCATGTCCGTCCGTCCGTCTGTCGGCAAAAATTAGGCCTTTAAACCGGGCCTAGATAGCTGAAATTTTAACCATATATATTCTCTAGGGTCCCGAAATAATCAAGTTTACGAATTTTTGAAATCCGCCCACAACGCCCACAAACTCAAAAAACAAATTTTTCGAAAAAATCGAATTTTGAGCTAGAAAGCTGAAATTTTTTATATATGATCTATGACTCCTTAAACTGATCGGGAGCCCAAAATTAAATAAAACAATTTTATTGAAAAACCAAAATTTGAGTTAGGGAGCTGAAATTCATAATATATACTCTCTAGGAGGCCCTTTATGCTCATATGTAAATATTTGCAAAATCCTCCTACTGACACCGCCCACAATTTAAAAAAAACTTTTTTTGAAAATCCAAAATTTGAGCTAGGCAGCTGAAATTTTTAATATATACTCTCTAGGGGCCCTTTATGCTCATGTGTTAATTTTTTGTAATCCGCGTACTGACACGCCCATAATTAAATAAAACATTTCTATTGAAACACCAAAGTTTGAGCTAGGGAGCGTTTTTTTTACAAAAGCTTCGTTTTTTTGTCCATAAAATCGTTTAAATGTTATATAACAAAATATGTAGAGCGTTCTTAACAATTCAACCATACTTAGACTTTTGTCACCCCCACTTATAAGGGATTGGAATAAGAATAGGGTATCCAACAGTTCGCCCAAGCGGACTGTAGCCCGTCCCTATGTTTTTTTTTGTTCTATTAAGGTGTGTTCACATCAAAGAAACATTTTTTAAACATTTCAGAAACATTTCAGAAACATTTCATAAGCATTTCAGAAATGTTTAAAAAACATTTCAGAAACAAAGAAATATTTCTGAAATGTTTCCGAAATATTTAAAAAATTATTATTTTGGTCTGGACGATTAGCGAAACATTTCTGAAATGTTTATGAAATGTTTCTGAAATGTTTTTTTTAAACAAATGGGAAACATTTCAGAAACGTTTTTTAAACAATGTTTCCTGAAATGTTTCTTTGGTGTGGACACACCTTTATGTTATTTTTCTTAAGTTTTGTTATACAATAAATGAATTAAATGTTTCTACTACATAAAATGTGTGATGGTTTACTTCTTCTTCATCTCCCTTAATGACGTTGAGGCTACGATTAAGATTAAAGGGCTCATATATCTCCCACATCCCTCGTGGTCGGTCTGTGAGGTTCGCTGGTTCGACCTCAGATGTGCCATTCTTTACTGTAGTCTGAAAGGTACGGTTGCTATATTATCGTATCACTTAACATCCCTTTACTCCCACAAAAGACGTCCTGAAAGGGTTAACAACGAGATAATGCTCAGAACTAGGGGGATCATAACCATCAAAGCTCATTGCATTGCCTGTGAGTTTTCTTTCAGTACACACCACTGTACTAACACATTAATTTTTAAAATCAAATACCGATGAATTTGCTTAATTGCCAGATAAAACTGACTGTAAATAAAAAAAAAAAAATAGGGACGGGCTACAGTCCGCTTGGGCGAACAGTTGGATACCCTATTCTTAATCCAATCCCTCATAAGTGGGGGTGACAAAAGTCTAAGTATGGTTGAATTGTTAAGAACGCTCTACATATTTTGTTATATAACATTTAAACGATTTTATTGACAAAAAAACGAAGCTTTTGTAAAAAAAACGCTCCCTAGCTCAAAGTTTGGTTTTTCAATAAAATTTTATTTAATTGTGGCCGTGTCAGTAGACGGATTTAAAAAAAAATAACACATGAGCATAAAAGGCCCCTAAAGAGTAGATATATATTAAAAATTTCAGCTCCCAGCTCAAACTTTGGATTTTGTAAATTGTGGGCGTGTCAGTAGTAGGATTTTGAAAATATTATCTCCCGATCAGTTTTAGGAGTCATAGATCATATATAAAAAATTTCAACTTTCTAGCTCAAAATTCGATTTTTGTGGGCGTGTCTGCGGGCGGATTTCAAAAATTCGTAAACTTGATTATTTCGGGACTCTAGAGAGTATATGGTTAAAATTTCAGCTCTATAGGCCCGGTTTAAAGGCCGAATTTTTGCCGACAGACGGACGGACATGGCTAGATCGACATTACTATCGATGCTAATCATAAATATAGTAACTTTTAGGGGTCTGCGGGCAATATTAAGGTATGTTACAAACTATGCGTCAAAATTAATATACCCTTAGAATAGGGTATAAACAGCTTACTGTCAATAATTCAATTAGATGGAACGTTTTCAAAAGATGACTTCGATTTATTGATCGCAATCGAGAAACTTGAATTGATCAAGTATTTTATTCTTTTTATTTCGATTTGAATTGAATGTGTTCGCTACGAGTATTTATGTTATTTTCAATTAGAAACTCAAATGGACTGGATAAAGAACAGCCTGTATTTGATCAGTCGCCTAGACAGAAAGCCCCAAAGAGGAAGTCGAGGTTGCACTACCTTTGTTTAGCAAAAGTAGACATGTGGCCTGGCCTCCAAGATAGTGTGCTTTGACGCCACTAGACTATTTTCTGTGGGAGTATTTGAAGTCTTTGATCTATGTGGAAACAACTATTCCAGCATTGAAAGCCAGCAGCGAGTGCACATTTCTTGAGATAGCTGCTCAAATTCTCGAAAATCTGTGTCAAGGAAGCAGTTCACCCATATTCCCAAAATCATTTTTATCATTGATGCCATAAAACTATCTCAACTTTGTGTTTTATTTCAATTTCAAAAAACAACCCAATATATTTGTGATTATCATCATGTCTGTTCGTTAACAGTTTTGAGGCCATTTAATTTCAAACGAGAGCTGAAATTTGGAACATGTACGGAACATGGACCCGAAATTTCAAGTACATATAAAGAATTAACACTATCGATTAAAAAATGTCTTTGTAGAAAAAGTTGAGTTGAAATAACAGGTTGAAAACACAGGGTTTTGGAAGTTATTAAAAACTACTACCGAAATTCTGAGTCTGTTGTCGTAACTTTAAGAGCACACACTCCAATTTTCTGTCATAATGAGTCCCACCCGATAGGCTGGGCATGCTAGCTATAGTGGATAAATTCGAATCAACATATTCACTATTGAATGTGGTCGAAGTACCGAAAATATCGCAGCTGTAAGTGTTTCAGTTTAAAATGAGCCAAATCAGTCGATTCCACGCTGTTCGCACATTAAGCGTTGTTCTTTTAAGGCCAGAGCAGAGCACATACTCTGAACCGATCGTGGTCAGAGCGTTTTGATTTGTTTATGAAACGCTGATGTGTCAAAGGTAAACAAATCACCATCTTTGTTTTGACAACTCAGGCTCTGCTTTGAACTAAAAAAGAAAAACGCCAATTGTCGCGGATTTTGCAGAAAGATCTTGGCCTACACCCTTACAGGATCAAATTAACTCAAGAACTAAAGCCTCTTGATTATTTGGATCGTCGAAACTTCTCCGATTGGGCTCTGCAAAAGTCTGAAGATAATCCAGAATTTTATCGAAAAAGTCTTAATTTTTGGATTAATTTGTCTGTCAATAAGCAAAATATGCGCTATAGAGACTCCGTTGCTATAGAGACTCCATTGCATCCACAAAACGTGACCGTGTGCGTGATTCGACCGTATTTTTTCTTCGATGAAAATGATCGCCATGTTGCGGTTTATAGAGTTCGCTATCGTGCCATGTTGGCAGACTGTATTTCTTCACTAAATTAGTCATGTACACAACACCTGGAATACATTTCATCCCGATATCTCAATTAATCCATGTTTTATTTTTTCTTACACAAAAATCCGATATATAGACATTGTCTATATTAATAATCTACCAATACAAAGTTGTTGGCCACTCCAATTTTCGCGATAAATTTCTGAGAAAATCAAAGCAAAAAAAGTAAACGTAAAGCTCGCTATGCAAAATTGTTAACCACGCCAAGGGCGTTTTGACTCAATTTAATTTCATTTTCTTAGAAACCAAACCAATGTCATTTTTCGTTTTGGAATTTTTTTTTTTTTAAAAGTTATCAAAACTTGAAAATTTGTTCAAAACGACTTGAAAAGTGAACGTGCCAAATAACGTTTATTAGGCGACGTGTTGAAAAGGTCATTGTCTACATATTTTGTTGCAACGGTTATTTTTCTTGGATCCTTAGTCCGTGGTCCAAAATATTGCTTAAACATATAACTAACTTGGCCTACAGATCCAAAATCTTAACCTGACTGAACTTTGTCTTAATGACGGCGGAGGACAGAGGGCTTTAGTTGATCAAACCCATTTACTTTAGCGACCACACAAGAAGTGTCTATATATGTTTTCCATACAATATACTGAACTATTTATGTGAAAATATATCCTAAATCTAGAGTTTTCGACTTTTTTAAATAATCTTCTCTTTTCAGGTCTTTTTAACGGTCCACTGTTTCGAAGGTTTTCCTACAGACAAGTTGCCACCGTAGGCTCTATTTTAATATTCCTTGGTGTTGGAGCAACAGTATTTGCCGATTCCTTCATTTTCTACATAGTGACTATTTCTGTGACATACGGTAAGTTTGAGCTTCATTTTTTCATAAAAAATATTTAACCGTTTTTTATCTCAACATTAAAGGAATTGGACGAGGTCTTATGGTTTCTGCATCATCGTTAGCTGTTAACACATACTTTAAGATCAAAAGACGAGCAGCCACCGCCTATCAGTTTACTGTGGCCGGTTTGGGTCCCATCGTCCTGCCATACATTTCCACATTCCTAATTTATCAATATAGTGTCGGAGGAGCGGTCCTTGTATTTAGTGCCATGTCACTGAATAACCTCGCCTGTGCAATTATCTATCAACCCGTCAAGTGGCATGTGAAGAAAACTGCAGAAGATGCTGAGGTGCTTCGTAAGCTCTCCGGAGCCGAACTAGATCATCATCAAATTTTAGATAGTTACGCTGATCCTGAAACTCCAATGATGTCGAGAGCTAACGATGGTTGGTATGGATCCAAAGTGTCTTTGAATTCTGCTAATTACCGTCGCCGCCGTAGTTCCATAGCAAGCTTCAAGACTGAAGCAACTCCGGCCAATACCCCGGCTATTCCGCCAAGAACGCCTAAACTTTCATTTTCACAGAGCAAACCGTCAATGGAGCCCGTTAGAGAACTAACCGATCTAGACGAAAGGGAATTTCTTCAAAAGCCACGCGAGCAATTCGAGTTGGAAGAAATGGAAAACCAAAAACTATCAATCTTCCAAAAGATCGCTGTTTTCTTCGACTTGGATCTACTAAGCGACTTTACCTATATTAATTTGGCCATGGGTCTAACCTTAATTGCCTTTACCGAAATCAATTTTGCCATTTTGACGCCATTCATTCTGAGTGACTTTGGCTTCAATGACAGCCAAATCGCCGCCGCGATGTCAATGTTAGCCGCAACTGACATGGGTGTCAGATTTTTAATTCCGTTTGTTACCGGAAAGATGAATTGCGACAATAAGGTTTTCTTCTTAGGCGGCGTCGTTGGCATGGTCTTGGGAAGGACTGTCTGTGCGCACGCTAGAAGTTTCCCTGTCATGCTAATCTCCTTCGGCTGGATGGGCTTGACCAAGGCGATGCGAGTTGTCTTTTTCAATCTGATTATTCCGAGCTATGTGCCGCTAAAAAGGCTTCCAGCGGCAGCCGGGTTACAGCTGCTTTTAACTGGAATTTTCACCCTGACTTGCGGACCTATTATTGGTGAGTTGAAGATGACTTTCATTCCAGTTTGAACGCAACTAAGTTTTCGGTGTCTGTTTCAGGTCTGGTTCGAGATGCGACAGACTACACCTTCACGATCCATTGGTTGAATGCCATGTGTATGGTTGTCGTCTTCGCTTGGCTGGGTGAGGACCTGTACAAAAGCTGTAGGCGGAAAGAGCAAGCAAACAATACAGTGGAAACTGAGCAAACTGAAACTAAATAGTTAAATCATTGTGTTTTTTTTATTTTTGTTTAATATTAAAACCAAAAATTGTTCTTTTTTGTTTTGTTAATTTTTCTCTGGATATATTTTGAGAGAGATCCTCTTTAAGTACTAAAGTAAGCCTATTGTACTGAATATAATGAATAATGAACTCAAAGAGTTTTACGTGAAGAGAAATCATTATTGTACACAAATTCATTGCTTACTCTTAGGCGGTTAAAACAAATGATTTCACGACTGGAGGTCGAAGATGATAATGATGTACGAAGGTTTCTCTGGCTGCGGCATATAAATAGCTTTGTGGATGTAGTAAGTGAACGTGCGCTTGAGATTGATTTATTTTAAAATTAAAATTCCGATAAGTGTTAAATGATTTACCTTGATTGCTGATTATTGTTGCGGCGGATGATGTAAGTTATCTCTTGTACTTAAGTGGAGGCGCAAATACAAATTCTGCAATTTTCTCCCATATCAGTTCAGATATGGGTCGATGAAACTGGGTCACCTTCTGATTACATAAGAATTGATTTCGTTTATTTTTTAACGACAGGGCATCATGCACTTACGAGTTTGTATGTATTTAGGTACTATTTGCGTTATCATTTACAAAGAAAAAAAAGCGACATTATCGGCCGATCCCAGCGTGCCGGGGTAGAGGCTTTTATGGCGAATAAAGAACAGGCGAAATTGGTTGGCCTTGAAGTGAACGATGACAAGACCAAGTTCACTCTACCAACAAACAAATAAACAACTGTCCATCGCCTAGGGCAAAACGCCACTGTTGATTGAGGTAGTTAGCTAATTCATTTACCTTGGAGTAAACACGAATGCCGCGCTAGTGCAGATTCGACGGAGAATTACCTTAGGAAACTGTCGGCTCTTCGGTTGGCAAAACAAATAGATTCAAAACTCCTGACTTCAAGGACATAACGCATGCTCTATCGAACCTTCAATTTGTCAATTTCTACTTTATGGCGCCGAGTGCAGGGCCATAAGTAGGAAAAAGGAGCTAATAATGGGTTCTTTCGAAAATAAAAATATTCCGTCGGATATTTTTTCCAGTGTGCGACGAGTGCGAATGGAATAGAATATATGAACGCGAACTCTTTGAGCTGTACCAAGATGTGGATGTAGCCCAAAAAGCTAAATCAAGTGGACTACATTAGCTCGGTCACATAGAACGAATGGCATTTAATGCTCCAGCTAAGAGGATGTTAGACTCCCAGACAAACAAAAAAGCACAACAACGGGTTTTAATACTAAGCCATCACGGATGCCAGAGCGTTTGGTCTATACAACTGGAAGCAGCGTGCAAGGAACGTGGGCGATTGAAGGCTGCAGTGTCTCAGTTAAGTAAGAAAGTATTTCGGGTCCCTAGAGAGTATATGTTGCGAATGGAAGCTTTCTAACTCGAATTTTATGGCCTCAAATTTGGTGACAGAGTGTCAACCATGACAAGAACGACATATGTGCCGATGGCGTTCTCAAATTAGGTTGTTTCTTTCAGGGAAGTTACACCACTTACCTAAAACTACAACACTGGACAACGACCATAACACAGCAGCAATATAGTACTTATATGTACTATTTCCTTTTGTTGGATCGCGATTGTTGGCGGGAAATTACGGGGTATGTTCCTAAGGGACTCTTTTTCACAATGCTGCTAGCCAACTGAATAAACTGCAGATGCACTACACCAACTTCAACTCTACTTAGCTTTCTTTTCTGTGTCCGCTAATTAATTCATATGGTTTTCCTTGTCCTTCTAATTCTTTTCCTCCTGCTATCCTTTCTCCGTATGTCTCGAATTTTTTTCCATAGTTCCCTTGTCCTCTTCTTGACTTTCACTCTTAACTAACTCCTGTCTGTCACAAAACTTAACTCCTCAGTTGCAATGGCCTCATTGGGGTATACATGAAAATTAACGAAAGAAGGTTAGGGCATTTTATATGGTAACATAAAATGTCTCGCACAAATACTATATCGTGAAAACTTCTTCGAGGTTTGAGAGATTTCAAGCCCAGAAGATTTTGTCGAGCTCGAGAATTAAAATTTGGGCAAAAGATTCAATTCATTTAAAAAAAACACAAACCTTGTGAAACGATTCTGAACTTTCTCTATTTTATCCAAAAACGTTTGTTGCCTAGTCTTCGAGATGACATCAGCCTACTCAAGTGATGATCTAACTAATCAGTTATATTGAGGGACAAGTGTGTAGAGATCCGAGAAGTCAATCGAGTTTCTTTTAATAAAACCAATCAATGTGTCGGCCTTAGTAACAATTGCATCAATATGCGGAACAAATGAAAACTTGGAGTGACCCAAATCCTTTACTTTAAAGATCTCTGTATAGGACAACTTTCAAGAGTAAACTCATAAGTTGAGAGTTTTATAGAGACAGAAATAGCATAGCATTTGTCAACGTAAAGACTTAAGCAATTTATCAAACACAAGTTAGATAAATTATCAAGATCCAATTGAAGTTTAAAGCAGTCAGAAATGGAAAACACTTTCAGAAATAATTAATAAGAAATAAGGTCATCAGCCCGCGCTGTGCAGCTATTACATGATAAAACATCAGCGTATATGAGACCTTAGCTGAGTTTTCTATTTTATCAAATATTATCGATATACATTAAACAACAGTGGACCAAGATGACAACCTTGAGAAACACCGAATAGATCTCGAGGTAGATTGTCAATATTGACTTTTTGGGCCCTATAAATTAAACAAGATGATATCACATCCACAGAAGGAGATTTGAGTGAATCCCAAAACTACCGAGTCAACTGCGTTACTAAAATCCGTGTAGAAAGCATCTGCTTGACTTTGTCTTTCAATACAAGTAATGACAAAAGAGGAAAAACATGCCAGATTAGTGATAGTTGATCTACCCGAGATCGAAAAAATGGAGTTTGCCCTTTACTAAACTTTTAAACAGTTTAGGAATTGTGGACAAATCCATCTATAATTTTCAACATTGTTTTTCGAACCGGATATATAATTCATTGTATCTAGAATTCCAAGCAATTTTCGTTGAGGATTAATAAAACTCCAGAATTATTGCGGGTCTCTCTTCAATATTCGAAATATAATTCCGCAAGAATTTGATGAGGACAATAAATTCTTTACGAAGTTTACAAAATGTTTGTTTGCCATCTGACGTGTTTGACATTTTATACTTAGCAAATGATTATTTTTTTAAATTTTTTAAATAAGTCAATCTTTTGTTGTACCATGGAGGTTTTGAGAAATTTTTTTTGACCTATAAGGCCAAATAAGTAAAAAGCTGTATTTACGATACCCGCTGAATGGTTAAGCATATTGCTTAAATTAAGGCTTAACAATTCTCTTTCACAGTCAACAATTGCAAGAAAATCAATGAAATTATATTTTAAGAAATCAAATGATCTTGAATTGTCACAATTTAATTTTGAAAAATTATATAATTGAATTTCAATATATAATTCTTTATTGTGGATTGAATTGTTTAACAATTTAAATTGAACGGTATCACTGATTGAAACTTTCAATTCATCCTGTGGAGTAAAAACTAGATCGAGGTTTTTATCCAAATCATTAACAATACATTAATTTGATATAATTTCAGAGCAAATAAATGATATATAAAAGTTTTTTGCCTAAATATTTTTTTACATCACATGGAATAATCATATTTTTACTGAAAGAATAAAACCAATTTATATCAACTAATTTGAAATCGCGGATAATTAAATTTGATGCAAATTATTGTTTAAAATTATTTATTTATTTTATTTATCTTCATAACTTAAAGCTTTTACACAAAATTTTTCTTCAGAAGGTATATAGCAGAAAATAATGGTGATCAATCCGTAACTTAAAAGTTAGTGTGGAATGACACAGCTATTTAATTAACAAATAAATAAGATGTGGGGGATTATCAACAAAATCCATGTTAGCAAGATGTTTTGCATAAAGCTCAATATTCGTTTTTTGGGGGTAGATGACTAACAATGACATACACTAAAATACTGATGGATATACAAATTCGTTTTATATATATATTTTTTTTTTTTATAATTTGGGCGTGCTAAAGGTATGTTAAGCACCCTTATAATGTACATGATAATAAATAAATAAATAAATAAATCATAATGTTTAGGAATAAAAGAGCGTGATAGAGCATTCCATTCCATTCGTATTGTACGGCTACGGAACGTTTTTTTTGTATTTCAATGTATGTATGTCCAAAAGTAGGCTTAAGAGTGGGTATTACGGTTGAAATGTGCTAGGGGTAGAATGCAGCTGGCTATTTTATTAGAGCACTTTTAGTGAAAATATCGATAGAACAATAATACGCAGGAGGCATATGATGGTGGCTCAAAGAATCAAGCGATTCCGTGATATCTGGATCGCTAATGAGTTATATCGGCGATAGGTGGTATAACTGCTTCCCATGACAAATATGAGCGAACAGCGACAAGTAGTCCACCTCCACGATCTCTATCAGAAACAAAACGATCTCTCCGGAAGACCACTTAAGAATAACCGTCAACAAATTCAGAATCAGAGATTTCATTAAAAATGCCAAGATTCAACGTAGTTGATATTTTATGTATCAAAGGTAAATCGCAGAGATTTTCATACGAATTTCACTGGATAGTATACCTTCAGACAATCAGACTTTGATGGAGAAACATTTTTGTTCTTCGTTCCTCCATCTACGATACGTTTTTTGGAATGTAACCAACTTTCCGAATATTTATTGCAAAGGCCAACAATATGTTTTGAAATGGATTTTACAAATTCAGCAGAATTTCCGATTTTAAAGCAAACAATCTCATGTTTGGGTCAGATCCTTTTTTCAGAAGTTTGTAGTATTTAAAGTATGAAGAGTTCACTTTTAACTTCGATGACAGAAACCATTTTAAATTCGTGTAAACTACAAATTCACTATATTGAATATTAGATCCGGAAACCACACGAGCGCTCTTAGGACGTTTATCAATATTACCTTAATCTCTGGCAGCAACATCTTTTTCAGTTAGAGGCACATTGACACCTTCCGCAGCTTAAGCAATTTCAGCATCTCTAAAAACAGCACCAGCAACATCATTTTCACCAACAGGCGCTAGGACACTTCCACCGCTTTAGTAATACCAATGTCATCAGCAACAACAATATGGATAGGAGGAGCTGTTTTAACAAAACCATCATAAGCATTTTCAGTGACATCATTAGCAGCATTTGCATTGCCAACATTGTTAGCAACAGTACAGCCAGATACCCCGACACCAACAGCGCCATTAATATTGTCAAAGATGTCAAAACAAAAGCAGCATTATTTACGAATGCAGTTACAGCGACACCTGCCGCCATGTTATCCCCATCGACACCGACACTAGAAGAAGCTGAAGCACCTATTCCATCTTCGCAACCTTTGATCATGTTTGATCATAATTTGATCATAATTAAAAGATTTGTCTTTAAATACAATTTAATCTGCTGGTAGATGTTCCATCAAAGATGGTATGACATGACTGCGTTAACTTGCTTCCGGGGTTCTTAGAAGGCATTGGTTTTTGTTATTTAGTGTATGAATGATTTGTTCTTGAAATCTAATTGAAAATAATTGATTTTAATCTGTCAAAATTAGTGATTAATAATATTGTCATGTTATTCTTTAATGCTTTTTCATAACATTTTCCTTTGCCAAGAAACTAGCAAGAAGTAATTACTAAAACATTGCATCTCCTTGTTCCAATGGTTTCCCTTTTATTGTCAACCACTCCCAGTTGTACCATTTAAATTGTTGCTCATAGACCCAACTAATAGGAAGCAATTTACAGCAATTAAAATGCTTCAATGAAAGCGGTTTCAATTATGGCTCCGATGAACCGAGTTGTGCACTCCCTAAACTCTTTGACGTTTTCTCATTCGCTGTGGTAACAAATAAACTGAGTGACGCTTCAATTAAGTAAACATGCAATATCTGATTAATGCCCATAAAGTCAAACCCAAATATATTGCAAATCATTGATTAAACAAGAAATTATTTAACAACTCTTTTTGCAACAACGACAACGCACGATTTAATTGTCACCACCTTGAGTCACAATCGCCAAACCTAACCTACTGCTTGTAAGCAGCACACGTTCGGCATCGGCGCTACCTGAATTCTACTTAAATTTTTCGACTCATAGCTAGCCATAAACAATTATGCAAATTAAACAACGAAATGAAAATTTTTACCATCTGACAGTTGACTTCATCTGTCTACTGTCAGCAGGCGCAACTAACAATCAAAATCAAGATATGCTTGAATAATATATAAGGACAAGATAAGGGACATTTTGTTGAAGAAAATTCTACGCTAAGCCTTCCTTCAACATTAGATCGTCAGAAGAAAACAGTTCGCTAGACACATGAGTGACGTACTCACATATCTAGGCCAAGTAAGTCATGCCAAATGGATTTATTAACACTTTTGACACAACGCATCAGGTGCTGAAAATACAATTTAATTTTACCTATTTTACGACTTAAGTGAAACTGACGCTACACTTGCTGCTTCTACTTTAATTGATTTAAATTGACTTCAATTGCAGCAACGAAGACGATATGATGAGAATGCGTCGTCGATTGTTTGGTTTCTATAATAGGCGCCTTGCCGCACTGAGCCCGCACTTATGTCTACGAGTATATGTGTCCATCTGGTTCTGGACAAACAGTTTAACTACTTTGATTGATGTGTTTGGAATTTATTCGTTTATGGCAAACTTGATCGTGTAACGCTATCCAATTTTATGTTTGATGGTAAGAGATGGAGTAGATAAAAATATATTATCCGTGCGGGGAGCAATCACAGATGAGTTTCAATAAAAGAATTCCTTCTCCAGTGACGACAACACGGCGAGAGCACTCCTAACTAATGAGTAATGACAATGCATCCGTCGAATTGATATTTTTTATTATTTCGTTTTATGTTCTGTCTCTGATGTGACGTTTTTGGTTGAGCGGCTTTGTAACAATGTGTTTACGAAAGATAAGTCTTATCTAACTGAGGGTTTTTTTTTTAATTTTTTATAAATTGATAAAGATCAAAGACAGGTTTTTTCGGAAATCTATATCTGGAGCATTTTGATTTTCGTTAACACGAATTGACCAACTTGGGAAAAATTTCGAGGTCATTATTTATATCAAAGCGATAACGCAAACATAGGGACGGGCTCCAGTCCTATTCTTATTCTAATCGCTCATAAGTGGGCGTGACAAAAGTATAAGTATTGTTGAATTGTTAAGAACGCTCTACATATTTTGTTATATAACATTTAAAGGATTTTATCAACAAAAAAAACGAAGCTTTTGTAAAAAAAACTTTGGTTTTTCAATAAAATTATTTTATTTAATTGTGAGCGTGTCAGTAAGCGGATTTAAAAAAAATTAACACATGAGCATAAAGGGCCCCTAGAGAGTATATAAATTTCAGCTCCCTAGCTCAAACTTTGGATAAATTTTAAGTCCCTAGCTCAAACTTTGGATTTTCAAAAAAGCTTTTTTTTTAAATTGTGGGCGTGTCAGTAGGCAGTTCCTTCGCGGGGGTCAGTCATCTTGACGTGTGTACCATCATTGCATTCGATGGTGCCGGTGCGAAGGCTTATGGCGCAGCTTCAACGGGCTATGCTGTCTAAGGGCCACCCATGACAGACAGGCTGCTGACGAGCGTCAACCAAGTATTGACCCGGACTCTACGTACCCCTCTCCTCTTTTCTTTCTCAAAGCGCAGTTAAGTGTACCACTATGCGGCCTTTACAGGACAATACGTCCTTCCAAATTCCCCTCCTTTACCACCTGGGCTGGACGTAAGGTGTCATACGACCCGTGCCGAGAGTCAACCTGGCTGAGGGCCCAGTCATCAAATAGCTCAGTCGCGTACGGAGTATCCGGACACCTGGCGCCCTCCGGATTAACTAGCCTTATCTGCACAATGCGGATCTCTGTGCAGATGGACCTCTTTTCTCCGCTACTCGTGGGACTTAATATGAAACCAAACAAAACTAAACAAACAAAAACAAAACAAAAAAATTTTACGGCCGGTTCCCCTTTAAAACCGGACGGTAGTACGGCGACCAAACTGTCTACCGGCAAAGCTCTTGTGGCACCAGCTAGGATTGGGACTGTGGATACACATGGTCCCTCCACTAGCGGTTGCGAGCAAAAAAAAACCCCTTCCCAACAGAGAGAGGACTGTGCATCATGGTCCCCCCTCTGCTGGCCCTTCAACTACCACCGCGTCTGCAAGGCTGACTGAAGGAGGGACTGTGCCTTCTCATGGTCCTTCTGGTGTCGGCGCTAAACCCACAACTAAACCCAATTCTGGCGGGGGTGGGACTGTGCATTATGGTCCTACCCACACCAACAGCGCCGGATCGCGTCATCGCAATTCGTCCTCGACGAACTACAAAAATCGTCGTAATGCCATTCGGATCCAGCGTATGTGTGGCAACATCGCGGTGAAGGACAGGACCCCGGACCTAATCGCGAAACTGGCATGGGCCCAACAAATCCTCAGTAAAACCAGCGGGGATTTGTCGACAAAACGCCAGAGATCAGTGGAAGGGACCATTTCGGTTCCCAAGAGACAGAGGGTGCACAACACCGGCAACCCTCCCACTACCGCATCTCACAGGCCTTTTAGCGAGGTCCTTAAGGATAAAATTGTGATCGCGGTTATAGACCGTAGTCACATAGACGGCACTATCTCCCACGAAAGATGGGATGATGTAATATCTGCGCTCTCGGGCAATTACTCCTCATTCATGAGAGAAAACCCGGGACCACCGCCGCTAATCCATGAAGGCGGGTGGCATCAAGGCCACATCAAGCTGGTCGCATGTAGTGACCAAAGATCGGCTGACCTCTATAAGCTTGCGATTAGTAGGCTTGGAGAGGTGTGGCCCGGCGCAAGGCTCGAGGTCGTTGCGAGGGAGGATATCCCCTGCCGGCCAAGATCGCGCATATGGATCCCCCCAAATCCATCCACTCCAGAGGACGTCTTAGACATTCTAAGATCAAGCAACCCCTCTCTACCGACCCATAACTGGAAGGTGGCGAAACTGGAGGAGCAAAAGGGCTCCCAGAGATGTGCGGTAGTCATTATCAATCAGGAAACCCTGGCTCCCCTGGCAAAAACAGATGGCCTCATACGATTTGGCTGGATCGAGGTCAAAATGAGGGTGTACAAGAAGGACGAACTCGAGGCGGGAAAACTTCCTCCTCCTTCTCCTCACCCTGAACTCTCGAATGATGAGCCATCTACCTCGTTCCCTTCGCTGGAGGACGATGAATCCGCCGATCATGCGGCAACTGCAAAATCGTCACTCTCCGTAAGCGATATCCAATCGGATATGGAAACTGACGATTTCCTTGACAGGGTTCTTCTGAGTGAAGATGAACTTCTCAGTTCGTCTTCGGAATTGGAAGGCCTAAATAAAACCGTGGTGGAGGTGCCTCAGGATTGTAGCGACAATGCTGCAGCTAATCCAGATTAACCTCCAACACTCTATCAAGGCTTCGGCCGCTCTTGTTCTTCGCCTCTCTAAAGGCGGGGAAGATGTCGTCTTGATCCAAGAACCATGGATTGTACACAACCTGGTTCAAGGACTCAAGACTCCTGGATATTACTCACTGTATGTGACCGACAAAGGTAAACCAAGATCGTGCATACTAGTGAAAAGAAACCTTAATGCTTACTTACTCCCTAATTTCAGCGATCGGGATATAACTGCTGCGAAACTGGAGACTGCAGGCAGATCAGTCTGGTTGGCATCGGCATATCTCGCCCACGACCACGTGGGACCTCTCCCTGGTGATAACCTGGAGAGACTGATCGAAGAAGCAAGGAGGCAGAAGGCTGAACTCATAATCGGCTGTGATGCTAACGCACATCACACCGTATGGGGAAGCTCGGATATCAACAACAGGGGTGAGTCACTTTTTGATTATATGATTTGGCTTGACGGCAAGGTCTACGAGCTCACCTCGGCTCTCAATAAAGCGATGTCCGCTTCCTGTCCCCTCATACGACCTATGGGGAAGAGAAAGCCACAATGGTGGAGCCAGGAACTGGGACCACTCAGAAATAATTGCAGGAAACTCTTCAATCGCGCTAAAAGCTCGAGATTACTTACTGATTGGGACTCCTATAAGGAAGCTCTCAAATTATACAAAAAAGAGCTAAGGAAAGCCAAAAGATCATCCTGGAGACTCTTCTGTGGCAAAATAGAAGAAGTCTCTGAGGCATCAAGGCTAAGAAAAATCCTAGCTTCAAATCCAACCATGCCCAGCTGTCTAAAGAAAGCTGATGGATCCTGGACGATATCTAGCGAGGAATCGCTCAATCTGCTACTTGATACCCACTTCCCAGGTAGCTCCAATATTACCGGGTACACTGATCTGAATAGATCACTGGCACAGGTGACTCATTCTCAAGGTCTGATTACAAGGGACAAGCTGCTTTGGGCACTAAATAGCTTCAAGCCCTTCAAGTCTGCAGGACCAGACGGCATAATACCTGCCGAATTACAAATGTGTTCAGATATCATCACACCAGTATTGGAGATGATTCTGAACAGCTGCTTAAAAATGGCATATATTCCTCAGGCTTGGAGAGAAGTGAAAGTGGTCTTTATACCAAAAGCGGGGAAATACTCCCATGTCAGCCCAAAAGACCTGAGACCTATTAGTTTATCATCATTCCTTCTCAAAACGTTGGAGCGACTGATTGATATCCATCTCCGTACCAACATAAATACGCAGCTTCTATCTGCGTCTCAACATGCATACTGTAAGGGTAAGTCAGTTGAAACTGCCCTTCACTCTCTGGTACGCACTATTGAATACTCCCTTCATCACAAGGAGTACACTATGGTTGCTTTTCTGGATATAGAAGGCGCCTTTAACAACGTGGGTACATCTGCAATCACGAATGCACTGACAGCACTGAATGTGGAGGGTTCGCTTGGTGAATTGATTAATCTACTGCTCACAAGTCGGATTATCAACTCAAAACTGGGCGTTTCATCCGCCAGGAGGTCCGTGAGTAGAGGCACGCCGCAAAGTGGGGTCCTTTCCCCCCTTCTCTGGAATTTGGTGGTGAATGAGCTACTGATATACCTGGAAGGGGTGGGCTGCAGGGTGATTGCATATGCGGATGACATTGCTATAGCCGTCTCCGGGAAGTACCTTAACACTATAAAAGAACTCATGCAAAATGCTCTTAACAAGCTAAAAAAATGGGCTAATCGCTGTGGCTTGGGTATCAACCCCCACAAAACAGAATTAATCCTCTTCTCCAGGAAACACAAGATTCCGCACATCGACCCACCCTCTATTGGTGGTATAAGATTAGTATTCTCTGACGAAGCTAAGTTCTTGGGTCTTATCTTCGATAGGAAGTTAAGCTGGAAACCCAACATACAAGAAAGGGTAAAAAAAGCCACAGTGGCACTTTTCTCTTGCAAAAAAGCCATTGGCAACAAGTGGGGTCTACAACCCCGCATAACGCATTGGCTATATGTATCGGTCGTAAGACCGATTCTCACATATGGGGTTGCTGTCTGGTGGACTGCCCTAAGTAAAGCTATAAACTGTGCTAAGCTTGGCAAAGTCCAACGCACAGCTGGTTTGTGCATAAGTGGAGCACTCCGTACCACCCCCTCTGCAGCACTAGATATCCTGCTACATCTGTTACCACTCGACATTTTTAGTAGGCAAACAGCAGCCTGTTCTGCTGTCCGCCTTAAGGCTACCTCGCAGTGGGTTAACAATAACATTGGCCACACCACCATTCTGGACTCATTTGAGTCTCTACCAGGAAACATAGATTACACCATACCCCAATTACAGTTTGAAAAGAACTTTCAAGTCACTATTCCTTCCAGATCATTCTGGGAGGACGCTGAATTTGAGGAAGTTAAAGCGATCCACTTCTACACCGATGGATCAAAAACTAGTGACGGGGTTGGTGGCGGCGTTTTCTCCGAAAGACTAAATCTGAGTCTCTCTTTCCGTCTTCCTAATCACTGTAGCGTATTCCAGGCGGAGATTATGGCGATAAAAGAAGCCCTGACGTGGCTGAAGAGAAATGTGATATCCACAAAGGATATCTGTATCTTCTCGGACAGTCAGGCCGCGATCAAGTCCGTGGATTCAGTATCTTCAAACTCCATTGCAGCCCTCGACTGCCGTTCATCTCTTATGGAGATGGCGGAGCAGTTTAACATTCACCTCTGTTGGGTGCCGGGGCATAGAGATATTCCAGGAAACTGCAGGGCTGATGAACTCGCCAAAAAGGGAACCAAACTCCCCCTTTTACCTGAAAAGGGTTCTCTGGGTATCCCAATCGCTACCTGCAAACTTTTATTCAAGCTATCTGCAATCGAGAGAACAAACCTTAGGTGGACAGGTAGTAATACATGTCTAGCGACTAAGCACATCTGGCCAAAGCTGGACCTGCGACGCTCTAAGAGTCTGATCTCACTAAACTGACTGCATATTAGCTCCACTATAGGTGCCATTACAGGGCACTGTCTGATAGGCAAGCATGCATCGAGGATTGGCGTTTATTCTAACGATTTCTGTAGAAGTTGCTTGGACGAGGAGGAGGAGGAGACTATACTTCACCTTCTCTGTACATGTCCAGCTCTCTCCCATAATAGAAATCTTCATCTGGGAGATTTCTTGCTTAACAATCTTAACGACTTGGCTAACGCTGACGTTAGAAGTCTATCGCGCTTCATAAGAAGCTCTAAATGGTTTAACTAGTAGTGGGGAAACCCCTCGATCCGTGTGGCATCACAATGAACCTAATCCTGGTCTAAGTGTGTCGGCCTTCTGTTGACAGCCACTTTAACCTAACCTAACATAGGCAGTTGAAAATTTAAACACATGAGCATAAAGAGTATATATTATAAATTTCAGCTCCCTAGCTCAAATTTTGGTTTTTCAATAAAATTGTTTTATTTAATTGTGGGCGTGTCAGTGGGCAGTTTTAGGAGTCATAGATCATATATAGCTTTCAGCTTTCTAGCTCAAAATTGGATTTTTTCGAAAAAAATGTTTTTTTGAGTTTGTGGGCGTGTCTGTGGTCGAATTTCAAAAATTCTTAAACTTGATTATTTCGGGACTCTAGAGAGTATATGGTTAAAATTTCAGCTTTTTAGGTCCAGTTTAAAGGCCTAATTTTTGCCGACAGACGGACGGACGGACGGACATGGCTAGATCGACATTACTATCGATGCTGATCATAAATATATTAACTTTTAGGGGTCTACGGGCAATATTAAGGTATGTTACAAACTATGCGTCAAAATTAATATACCCTTAGAATATGGTATAATAATCATGTTCGTTGACCGTGTACTATGGACATACGTGGTAGCTTTAGTGTTGGCCTGTCGAATTTAGTAGTTATAGGCAACGAAGAGTTCCAGAAAGCTATGCACGGATGATTCCCAAGTGCAAAAAGTTCTGTGACCGGAGAATTATCCCTTAAGCTGATAGGAAGGCAATATCTATGAACGCTCTAATACAATCGCGAAAGAGAGACAGACATACAAACTCCTCGGTCACAAAATGCAACAACATCAGCATTTGATTGACCTCAGTGTTTCGAAATCGGGAGAGCTGCTGATTCTTTTTGACGTCAAACCGGTCAAGTAAAAACACTGCCGCAATTTTCAATTTATTGTAATTAACGAGCTCATATGGGCTTACCAATTTGAATCTTCTGATGGTCACAGCCTAATTCACAAACGTATTGTAAGGAGTAGTTATATGAAATTATGCAGGCTCGAAATTGCCTCTTATCGAAAAATCCTTATTAATAAAACTTATTCGACGTTGTGTAGAGGCTGTGTTAGCTAAACGAATTTGGAAAGGATTATTTTTTCTGAAATGGAATAAGGCATAACAAATTTATGGAAAAAATACCATGTATTCCGACACTTGAGCGAAACTATTTAAGTTTTTTTTCCGCGAAATATCCTGAGTTGCTCACTCATTAATTCCTAGATCTATTGGGTCTGATTTTTAAAGCTTTACTTCACGATAGTATTATGCGATATTATGTTTCTTTCAAAAATATAATATTATTGTTCCACTCTAAATCGCAATGTTTGGCTTAAAGGTATCGGGTGCGTTTTATATTTTAGGCAGCTTTTGTTTGTCTGTCAATTTGGTATCACTTTCATTTTTTAGGTCATATTTGAGAGTCATGGAGTGTGATGGATAGCAACTCATCAACCTTTCCACAGAGTTAATTATGGACCTTTCTGTTGTATTTATAATTTAAAATAAATCACTACTCCAGGGTTAATTTAGTTCATTTAGATTTAATTTTTTTGATTACAAAAGCCATGGCAGGCCAACACGGAGAACAAGAAAGAAAAGCTTGGGTTCATGTGATAAGGCTGACTCTCTACTGAGTTAACGACTTCGTACTCTACAACTTTCCTCCCCCATTATTAGGCACATTTGCCCTTTGTTCGTATGGGTATTTATTTTCTATTTCGCAATGATTCTATTCTATATCAACATGTTTCCTTTTGTTCATCAAAATCACGGTCAGGAATAGTACCGGTTATTACTCCACGATACGATCCCGACTCTGTCGAAGGGGATGATCTGTCCCGCGTTGAGGTCGAATTACACTCATTTGCATTATTATTGTGTTATCAGGTGATTTTATGTTTTGGTCGAATTCCCAGTTCGTTTTACTTTAAATGTCTCGTTGGTTCGGGATATCGCTTGAAGCCTACCTCCTTAACTGATCTATATGCGGCTTCCAAATGATATTTGTATTTTCAGGACTACCATTGTATGTGTTGCGCGCTAAGACCTTTGCAATGCATCCTCAAGGCCAATGTTGTTTATTATTTTTGTAAGTCCTTAATTTTAACACCTTTTTTTATATATAGGTTTCAATCTGCTAATCTTGTTTTTTCAGTATCCTGTTACGGACACGAGGATTCAGATTTTCTTTGTCTACACTTGGCCTTAATAAATCGATCTTCGTTCGAACCTACCTGCCCAACAATAGTGACGCTGGTGTTTCACTGATAGTACTATAAGGCCTTGTTCGATAATCGAATAAATACCTCAGAAGTGCAACATCCATTCCATTTGTTGCAAAACCAATTTTTTTGACAGCGGCTTTGATAGACTTAACGCAATTTTCTGCCTGGCCATTTGACTTGGGGTGATAAGAAGTGGTCGTAATATGCTTAGGGTCATTGTCACTGCAGAACCTCTGAAAGCTGTTTGCTACAAAAGCTTTATCATTGTCTGTCCCAATAACTTGAGGAAAACCACATCTACTGAAAACCTCCTAACATTTTAAATGTGTTGGCTGTATCTGCCCTTTTTACATCAAACGCTCATACCTACGTAGAAAAGCTATCAATACAGAACAAAAATATTTTGTTTTGCATAGGCCGCAAAAATGTAAGTGCAGGAGCGCCTGCACGGACCATTCGTAGGTTGCCATTGAGTAAATTCTCTTCTTGGATGGTTGCTCTTCTGGCTTGAGCAGATTTCACTTGCTTTTATGATAGCTTCGTTGTATTTCGCTAAACTTGGCCAGTACACATAATTTCTAGCCAGATCGAAGGGAACCCTATACCCCCACATCAAACACCCGCTTTCTAACCTATGGTCAGATGCTTAAGGGAATAAATCTCAATTTATAACTAGCTACACTGATTTTGATCAATATATCATTTTAAAAACAATGGCTGCTTGAACTAGTTCAAATGATTCATAATTAAATATATATATATTTGTTTGTATTTAGCCCTCTGCAACTGATCTAATATAACAGACACCACAAAATCGAAAAATTAGTTTTTTGTTGCTATTTCTCAAATGTTGATTCTCTCGTTTTCAGTACCTTTCTGTCGTATGCTTAAGTGTGCGTTAGCGTAAAAAAAGTTTTTATGATATCGCAAAAAGTTATTTAACTTTATATGTCTCTTTTAATTTTATATATTAAAAAATTAAATATTTGGCATTAACGGCCCATACAGGTCCTAAAATCTAGCTTCTTCAACCGCTTTCTTGTGTGAAGTGGAGGGGACCTACAATTTTCAGTCAAATCCGAACGGCAATTTGAGAAGCTTTTCATGACAATTATTACACTTGGATGTTTGATGTTTGTCATCAGACGTTTGCAAGAGCTGGGGCAGTGGCAAAAAACACCAGATATTAATGTTACTTGGCCCCGGCGGGAATCGAACCGGGGATCTTTCGATTAACCACGGAGCCACACTATAATTATTTTATATAAGTAATTCAAAATAATAATGCGCACTCTTTACCTTAGAAAATAATAGTTTAAATGTATTTTGTAAAACGAATTTTGAAAAAAGCAAACAAAATGGTGTCTTGTTTATTACCACGCCACTTAAATTGTAAGAATTGAGGCACGTCAGTCGTAGTTACCCTTTACTGTAAACAAAAGTAGGTACATATATCTTATTCAGTAGTCTTTAAGATAGTATAGGCATGCTTAATGTGTTTGATGAGAATAAAATAAAAAATCCCTCGTAACTGGGATATAAACGATCTCTTATCTTTAACGGTAGACACAGCCAAACAAAAATGAAGAAACGTTAATTCAATTGTGTTATGGTAAATCCAGGATAGTTCTAAATGTCGTGCTTATCTATTTGAAAGACCCTAATAAACAATCTAGTCTATATTAATATAAATTAATGTATTCACATATAAGTGTTATTTGCCTTAAGGCGTCTTCTGCCTTTGGAAAGCTTACAACGGACGCGCGGAAAATATTTAACTATAATGAGTATAATAATGTACGAATCGAGAATCTAATGGAGTCGGAGTGTCATTTTCAAAAATGTTGCAACCATCGCAATTCCTAATGAAGTGTACACAAATTTAGTTTTCTTATTAAATTTTTGAATGCCTTGCCAAGAATAAAGGAGCGCCTCCATTAACTATTTGAAAAAGTCGTCGACAGCACAACATGACGGTTGATTCACTGTCATGTGAAATAAAGTAAAGAAATAAAAAGTCGCGTTTCCGAGCCAATAAAACGTGAATTATGGTCTTTGGAAATGACGTTTGCAACAAGTTGAATTTTGGTCTTCTTTAGATACAGATTTTAAAAGCGAATCAACTAGGGTATCCAGCAGTTTCATATAAATATAATATATAGTCTGCTTTTGTGTATCGTCAAGGATATAATCTGCAATAGAGGGATCACAGCCCTGAATCTTTGTACATATCAATCAATAATGAAATTCCCTCTCCCATTCTATAAAAATGAAAAGCTGCAAGACCTTAACAAATGCTCATAAGTTGTTCCTTTTTTTATTTTATTTTATTTGAACAAACTGTCACTATGTAACTAATTATTTATACATTGATAGTTAAGTTATGCGTTCCTAAGGTTACAACATATTGTATCTTACAGAGTAAATATTATGAATAAATCTAGATCTAAACTTTACTGCATCCATACTGGTGCGTCTGTTGTTTTTGACGTATGCATTAATGTAAACAAATCAAAATACAATATACATTATCATTACAAACCAATTCACAAATAAATACCAGTCTTATTAGCAGTTCCAATATAAGAAAAAAAAAAAACCCATGGCCCTGGGTTACAGTCATCCATCATTAACTGCATACACCACACACATCAAGACTTCATTTGACATCTAGACGCGTAGCGTTATTTTAAAAGCTTATTTTCCAGATCGCGCAATGATCGCAACACTATCACAGCAAAAATCAAAAACTTATCAATAAAACGATGAATGAAAAGCGTGAAACTGCATTCTCTCTCTCACTCTCTACTAACGCTCTTTATAGATTTACTTTCAGCATGTACAAACTACGAGTACATTAAAGCTTCAGACTACTCGCAAGTGTTGAAGTTGTTTAAAGATAATGCCGGATTGCCGGTACCAATAGTATTACAACACTTTCAACAGCGAAATATTAGTTACGTAGCGAAAGTTGCTGAATAAAAGTATCACTGTGATCTGGTTCTGGGTTGGGTATGAGCCTCTGTGGTCACAACAGCAACAACAACTTTTATGCGTCTGATTCGTTATATTGATTCGGTTAACTTTTGTGGTTATTTTTTATTAAAATTAGTTGCGCCTCTCAAAACGAGTCAGTATAGAAGTTTCATTGTAGCGGATTGGACGCGAAAATCGAAACAAACTCCAACCGCAGAAGTGATAATATTCCGTTGAAGTGGATTTCGCGTTGTAAAATAAGGATCAAGTTCTGCAGTGTTGTTGATTTTGGAAAAAAAACGAAAGAAAGAAAATTTAAATTTATTTGTGACTTTTTTTTTTAAAAAAAAGGTGCGTTAAAGATATGTTTTCCCGTTTAAGAAGTTAAATCAATGGTCTTATGTAACCTAAAGAAAAAATAAATAAATTGAATACACAGTTGTATCTATCAGATAATCGTAAACATGTTATAAACATCGAAGGTGTACTTAGTGCGACTTGTTTTGATATCGATGACATAAATTCTAATCACTAAAGTCAGTTCAAACGGATTAGATTAGCCCAAAATGTCATATTTGATACTGAAACCAATTAAAATATTGTGTATCTTTGTTAGTTTTAAAATAGTAAATAATACAACTACTATATTAACCTTCACATTGACCCCAAATGATTCGATTATTGCACGAAACTTACATGTACGGATATACGACATCTACCATGCAGCCAATAATTTCGCATTGTCATTAAAATGTTTAACATATTAAATTGTTTGAATTGAAATAGTGTCCTCAGTTGTGGGTTCCCACATAGCAATTAATTAACGACGCGTTTCAATGATGTTCACTTTTTATGGTTTTGGGATACTTTTTTCCTTGTGCATCTCTAATGTGTGTTTATGTAAAGAATTCAATAAAATGAAAGGTGCTTCTTGGGAGATTTATGGGACCAGTGAGCAGTGTGTTGCTTAGTTTTATGAGACCGATCAATTCAAGAGGAGATTTACTGTCCCTAGAAATTCAGTTGACATTTATGACTGTACTTACCTACTTTGGGAGCAGATACAGTTTGCTTCTCGTAATAAAAATGCGAAGTGTGCCTACGTTTTTAAATTCTGTCCTGGTCGTGGGTGGCCAGGTAGGGTCTTGTGTTGGATACCCATGGTAGAATAAATAAAGAAGAAAATTGCGTTTTTGTAGAAAAATTCCATGCAAGAGATTTTATTTGACAAATAGGTTTTTTTCCAAATATTTTTATATTTATAAAGGTAAATTTGTGGTTAAATAATGTCATGCTAACTACAGAGGTAATAAAAAGTAACAATTTTACTTTGATTACACCTTGCATAATATCAATTAAATGAAGTGTATTTTCAAGTCCCACTTCAAAAAATATCTAAATGCTAACACAACGACGATTATTTTTTAAATTCTTTAACGGCCAATGCAGTGCTCATTGCGAAATAGAGTTCGCCATGTTGCTAAGTTGATAGGGTAATTCAAAAGCTCTTGTTGTTGAAAATTATAGGCTCTGTTCTTAATAAATAAAAATACATACATATACATACAAATGCAATTATAAGCACCTGATGGCTGCGTTCAGGTTCGCAACAATGTGCGTACACACCAAGCTATAATTTATATTTAAAATGTTATCTTAATAGACAAGCCGGTTGTCTATTGAGAAATGGTATGTCAAATAATGGTTATTCAACGTTGTTGCTTTTCTATAATTAAAATGCACGAACTCTTTATTGCATCTGTAGATGAATTGACAGAAAAAGGAACCAACCGCAGCTAAACAAACGGCGCCCCTTGATTTAACGCCGAATTTCATTAACTGAATGTCAAAAAAGACGTTATACAGTTAAATATATTAAATATGAAATTTATGTTGAGCGGCTTCAGGATTTAGTTATTTCTTAAATATTCTCAATGATGTGTTTGCAGACAATCTGATCAATTTAACTGATGACTGAAAAAAATAAAGATATCCCCACAAGAACAGGTCATACAGGTATTAAATTTGCAGTCCAATTAACGTCCTGGAAACTTCTCTGCCATTATTTATTTATTTACTTATCTGCTTTCTTTAAATATTAACTGATTTAACTTTAGATGAAAATTATCGAGGTTATTATCAATAAAAGTCATTGTTTCTGTGGTGAACCGGTATTGCGAACCGTTAAGTAATATAAATTTAAACGAAAAATATTATAATCAAGCTGAAAACCGGGCGAAAAGAATTAGTGTGGCTACTAATTCTATCGGTTTTGCGAGAAGATTTTATTGTATTTACTTCGATTAATGGCTTTGTTAAGGCAGACAGTGTTTTGTTACCTTTTTTTATACAAGGTGGCGCAAAAATAACCTTCCGATGTTTTTTGGTCACCGACCGATTATTGCTCAAATAAATAGTCACCAATATTCCGCGTTCTGGAGCAGTGTAGCGTAACATTGTTTATTAACGTGTATTTCGCATGTGTTTACTACACAAATGTCAAAACAGAACTGACATTAGGGGCCAATCGCAAAATTTATAGCATTTTCTGATAGGAGGATTACTTTTGCGCCACCTTGTATAAGAAAGGTGGTAAGCATCTTAAACCGGATTGTGGAACTTTAACTCTTACAAGTCCAGTTCTGCGAATAACCACCTGTTGCTCATAATACGGGGAAGTCATATCTTCACGGGCGGTTTTCAACCGTAGTTGCACGTGCGAAATGGATTTTATGCACTTTTTTAATGTAGACAGTAGACAGTTGCACAGTGCGGTCATTAAGGAACTGAGAAAGAAGACGACAAACTAATGCACGTTGGTTTTAAATGTTAGCAAATCATAATGGGTAGGAAAAAACAGCGTGTTGGAGAATTCCAAATTTTTTGTTCTACGCCTTAAGTTCCTTGAATTTCAGAGTACGTCTGAAAGTAGGTTTAAAGGTGAACTGATACGCATTCCCTGGCATGGCGGGTATTGCATTTAAAATGTTTACGGGGCAGAATGCATCTGCCTTTTTCGTTTGATCACTTATGGTGCGGAGGACATTGCGACAATGGGTAAGATAGTTGAGCGATTTCGCGATATATCAATTGTCAATGAGTATACCCGCATGTTTTACATCAAATAATGTCCCGATATGAGCGTAGTTCTCAAGTTTGAGGCTAAATAAACGCCTAGTAAATTTTGGCCACATCACAACAAAGCTTAGACACTTTGCAGTGATCGTGGCGATTTTTTTATATAAATTAAAATTATTTTAGCATTAATTTAGAGCTAAAATGTTGGAGTAACTATCAAAAGTCTCATACTTAACAAATTGCATGTGTCAACAATAGTGCAATAATCAGAAAATGATCCACTTTTGGACAGTTTACCCTTCCGAGAATAGACAGTCCGTCGGTCGAAGCCATGCAAATGCCATTCATGGATAGAAGATAGCATTGTGCCTTGGAAGAATTAAACTCCACCCTGTTGTTTGTACCCCAATGAACCATGCTGTCAAGATCCAAATGTGATCACCTTAACAAACGTTGCCGTTTCAGTTCCACACCCATAGATGAAGGGCATAAATCAGGAAACCAATATAAGAAGCTGATGGTTATGTCATCTAGTAGTTCTAGTTCAGAGAGAGAATATAATACATGGATTATATTTTCTCTGATAGAAGTGTGAGCCTTAACGCACTAAAAACCCTTCGATAATAATTAGAACAAATCTATATAAAAGATCGATTTATAATTTTTCATTTAATATTTGAAATCTAAGAAATGCATTGAACGATTTAAAAACATTTTTTTAACATTGAAAAGAGCAAAGAATACGTTGACTGTGTAAAAATACTGGCTGGAAGTAACTCATATTGTTAAAACGCTGACCAATGTTCAGTTTTAACATTCAGGGAAGCCTAGCGATATATTCGATATCTTGAAGCTACCTTAAAGAGTGTGTTTGAAATTCCGTGAAAGATATGGACAATGCGTTGCCTTAAAATTCATGGAGAGCTATCCACGAACTCACACAAATTAGCTTGAACACAGGCGCAACCATTTTCAAAATATCCGCTCAGAGAAGGATAGATGCACATTAAATCCGTTCTGCAAAATTCATCAACAAAGCTCAAGGGCTGCTTCTTGTGGATGAATACAAAAAATACTATTACATGTAGCAACATTATTGTGAAGGACTTTTAAATGAACAATTTCCTCGGATATACTTTCCAAGGGCATTTCTTAACAATTAAGATGTACCCGGCATTACTGTCGAAAATGTAAGGAAGGCGGTCAAAGACTCCAAAAAACGAAAAGTAGTTGGGCAGGGAAGTCTAAATTCTGGAAAAACATGGGAAACATCGGGTCCAAATGGTTCATGATCAGCCCCAAACTAATGAGAGTTAATCCAATTCCTAACAAGTGAATTAAAAGTTATCTTCTTCCTTAACCAACGACCATACCACGTCGAGTTACAGATCACCGTAATTGCGGGTGGCAATGGTGCAGTAGTAGTGTATTGGCTTACGGAATGGAAGGTCGTGCGTTCGAATCCCGGCCAAGTCCATTACTTTATACCGAATACATGAAATCGTAATCTCCCTAAGTAACTTAGACACCACCCGTGGAGAAAAACCCTACAACTGCACCCAAACACTTCTTTCCTATCTCTCTATTCTTTCTAAAACCAAGTAGCTTACACTGTGTTCTTAGCATTATAAGGGTACTGTAACAACAGAAAAAAAAAATCCCTTTAGCGTAAGCAAATTATAAAAAAAAAAAAAAAAAAAAATTAAACGACGTTGGGCGGGGTTAGTACGTAGATGGGGGACCGTTTGAGAACAACCGCGTGTCGTTGGCCAGTCCCATCTACAGAGTTGAGGTAGATAATTATACATGGTATCACAATGGACCTAAATTGGTCTAAGTGTGTCGGCTTCTGCCGGCAGCCACATAAACCTAAAATAACCTATCTTCTTCCTTTGTACAAGTGAAAAGGCTAAACGTGAGACTAATAATAACCGTTCCTTTAAGCTGATGTCATATACCATGAAGTTTGTTAAGCGGGTATTAGATAGCCGAATGCGGAATATAGGTAAATCAATCACAGGTGCAATATAAAGTATAAGGATCATGATGGTAAAATTGATGATAATTAAAGGATTTGCATATTTTGTTGGTTGATTTTGAAAAGGCCTTGATAAACAACCAAGGAATCTGTTATGGGTGGCGCTAAGACAACGAGGAGTTCCAAAAATAACGATAATTTACATGTATGCGGGAGTAAAGACAAGCGTAAGATGCTGGACTCACCGTGGAGATCACAATCAAAGTCGGTGTACATCAGGGAAGGTCTTAAGTCCCTTGATATTTATTGCAGTCCTTAGTTATCTGCTTAAAGAATAAGTGACCGACTCCAAAGTGCATCAGTAGTTCTTTGCTGACGATCAATGTGGGGATAAAACGTCCCTGCAACGAACACGTGATCTGGGATCTATAGTCAAAAGCGAAGCAAGCTGTGATGACGGCATTAAGCATCGCGTTAGCGTAGGGTAGATGAAGTAATGGGAAAAATCAGCCATCTTATGATACCGAAAAATCCCCCATAAAAGCAGGACTAAAAACTCCCGGATCACAGAAATGCAGTAACACCAGCATTTGATTGGCTTCACTGACGTGGTGATTCAAAATCGAGAGGCCTGTCGTTATTTGCTAAGGTCGAACCGGCGAATACTACCGCCGGACTAGTAGGGATATACTCAGGTGGGAGGGTTATGATTCCTTTTCTGATTATAGCCTCATCAAGCAGAACTCAGTGTTATGTAGAGCTTACACTTGGTCTTGCGAGTTAGGAGTATTGAAACCATTTACTTTGCGAAGTAAGAACGGTTTCCTAGGGTAAGTCTTCATCGGATCTCGACCGAAGTTTTATTTATGGAGTTGATGTTTACTCCGAGGTAGGTGAACTCCCTTACTACCTCGAAGTTAAGGTTACTGCTATCAACAGTAACGTTTTGTCTTAGTCGGTGGACAGATATTTGTTTGTTCATTGAAAGCAACTACTTCGTTTTGTCCTCGCTGACTTCAAGGCCAACCAATTTTGCATGTCATTCAATCGTCATGAAATCCTCTAACGCTGAGATCGGCCGATGATGTCGATATCGTCCTCGTATCCCAGTGGTTGGACGGATCTGTTAAAGATAGTGCCTTCCGTGTTGACAACTGCCCTGTGCAGTATTGTGCTTGAGAACAAGATTGATGACGTCACATGACAGCGCATCTTCTTGGCGGAATCCGATCCCGAATCAGGCCATCGCCACATAGAGGTTCCGGCGATGAATGCTTTCATATATCGATGAAAAGATGACTTGAATATGAAATTCATTAGTCTTTCCAGGATTTGCCTGAGTTTGAAGCCACACTGGTACGTGCAGACTAATGTGTTGCAGAACGGCTTGTGACGTTCACACAGAACGTTGGATAGGATCTTATATGCGACATTAAGCAGGGATATGCCTCGATAGTTCTTGCAAGACGAAGGATCGTTGAAGTACATACAAATAAAATAAATCTCTGGTAAAATGCCTTTATTTATTCAATAACATTGATACTTCCTAATGACTGAAGAGCGCATACTAAATCCTATAATATGTATGTATTTCTAAAATTATTATAAAAAATTCAATAATCTTAAAAATACCACCAAATGCGATGATCATATAACAATGGTCGCATTTTTGTTTAGTTGTAAAATAACACATTTTTCACGTCCCGTTTAAAACTTTTATAAAACATAGAAATCCTAAGTGTCCTTCAAATTAAGCATCCAACAAAATTTGTGCCCTTCTGAGAATCGTATGCTTCTCTTAGCTTAATTTCAGGTTTGTGTGTCTTAATTCTGCCGAAAAATTTGAATGCGACAGAGGTTTAAAAATTGCGGACAGAACTAAGGGGACAGAAAGTGGCTATTATTATACAGGAAGATAAGTCTTACATTTACGAGTACATCAGGGAAAAAAATACAAATTTTAAATCAGTACCTACCAAAATAAAAAAGAATTTCGGAAAATATTTTCAAATACACGGATCTAGAAATATTGCCTATTTACAAATCCACCAAAAAAATGGACCTAGTAACTTACAATGATTTCGCATCCATGGAACTGGTATTATAAAACTCAATGAAAATAGAAAATCCATTTGGTTCTTAGAAATACGCTTTCGGAGCTGAGTGAACTAAACTTATTATTTGTCTTTATAAATGATTTCGCAAGTCAACCGTCCGTAAGGTGTAACTTCTTGCTATCATAGAGATAAGACGTCTGCCTATATATGTGAAAATGGTCCCTGCCTACTTTTTATAAGTCGAAAGCTGAGCCACGGAGCTAACGTAAAAATTAGTGAGGCATGTTTGATGATATCTTTTCGGGCAAATCGTGCGTCGTAAGTGGATGAAAAACCGATATTGCCCGAACAATATCGACTTGACGACGTACTAACATTTCGTCGATTGCGATTACACGATAGTTGTAGATAAGTTTAGAGGCCACTTTCCATTATGGCAGTTGTCGAATTTTTGATTTTTTTTTGGTGATAGGTAATCATGCTAACGTGATAGATAAAAAAAAATAATTACAAATAATCAAATCGAGTAAATGGGTAAAAGTACAAACAAATTATTTTAAGATATCTGAAAGTGTTTTCAAAATGATAAAGCAATTTTTTTTATTATTTTGATATTGTACAAAATCATGAAAAGTGATTTAATTTAAAATTTGCATAAACATGAACTATGGACACAATTAGTGCTAGGCCTCTTACATGTCCTTTCATGGTTATTTTTGAGAATGCTGACGCAACATCGGGCTTGGTAACATTTCGCGGGCGTTAAGGCTCTTACTCTCTGTACGTCTCAGTGCGCAGTGCGCCGCTATTCGGCGTTTTACCCCTTAGCCCAAAAAGCTTTCTCGCTTTAATTTCCTAAAAGTTGTCCTTCTTAGGATGTAAGCCCGACTTTATAAAATCGGAGAACTGCCTAAGCTAAAGTTAAAGTTCTAAAACTTTATAAAATTAATATGAAACATATATTTTAAAAACAAGTGTGCCAAGATCATACGTTTTTAAAGTAACTTCCAGAATATTTCTCGTTGCAAGTAAAAAAATTAAAGCACCTTCAATACGAGGACTATTCGTTCTGGCACATTCTGGACCATTCTTTCATCTTTTCCATTATTTTTTGAAGTTTTCCGTCAGTTGTTGTTATACGGCCGACTTTGTTGATAGAATTTTCAGCAGTTTTTTCAAAAGAAAGAAATGATTGGAAAACGTCGTTTTTTGAAATGTCACATTCCTCCGAGATATAAATTCGTGAACCCTCGAACAACAATCTCCGAGGCTTTTCTTTCGCGATAGTGTTGTGGATACTTTGAAAGAAAAAAGGTCCAGGCATAGTATAATGCTTAATACTTACTTAAGTCAGTCCTGCTCATTGGGCAGAGCCATATACAAATCATGCATCTCATCTTGTTCACGCTTCCGATCATCCCCAAAGTCCGCAATTTAACTATTGCTAAGTGACTTTCAAAATTTTGTTTTCAACGTATCAACTTTCGTACAGCATAAAGTTGCTGGAATAATCCAACATTGATTTGACATTATCATTATTTTAAGAAACAAGACAATGTCGAAATGCCCTAAAATGCTATTTAGTCGCTGGAAAAACAAATAAAGTGTACCATCAGGTTTATTTTGTAGTCATGAGATTTAGATCAATGTAGAGGCACCCAGCCGTCACTAACGTGGTGGTGTAGAGTAGGAGTTGGTAGTGAGAGGCTATCGTGAGAGCGCTCTCATATATTCGCATCACTACCCTTTGGCTACCCCAAAGGAATTTTGGAAAAACTAAATCACAAGTGTCGATAGATTTCACAAAGAGTATACAATGAGTCACTATTGAGAGTTTCATCGACAGGTGTCTTCTATAATTTCCTACCCTAATCTAATACCTTAACATTTACGTTCATCAAGTTATGAAAATAGTTTTCGCAAGTCATTTTGTAATTGATAGTTTAGTTGAGCTCTGAAAGCTAATTGATTTAACTTGTTTTCGTTTCAATATTAAAATGTATCTAATATATGCGCGATTTGATGTGGTGTGCGAGGGTGACACCTATGTTTTACATGTAGCCAATGTGCATATTTTTGCGCCGACCAGATAAAATATTCCATGCCAGTCGCACTCGAATCATGTGAATTCTAATTGCGAAAACAATTTTTTTTACAACTCGGTTAAAGATAAAAAAATGTGCGTTAATCGTATGCGAATGATTGGAATTTAATTTATTTTTTTAATATTCATAAAAAATGTGATTTTATTTTGATTAAAGTAATCAGGAAACGCTGCGATTCAGATACTTTTATTAAATAGATCAAAGTCTTATGATTTATGGCCTTATTGTTTGCTATCAGAAAGTGAAGTGCTAACTGGTGAGTCATATAATGAATTACGTTGACGTTAAGGCAATCGAATTCTAAACGGCATACCTTTTGATGTAGACTATGGAAAAAAATATTATAATATGGAGCATTATTCTATTATAAATATCAACCTATTGGTTAAGGCTAAAAGCCCAACCATATTTGCTTTGGGGCGCTTTAGTTAGCTTAAGCAAGAGAACGAATACACCATAGGCGTTTTTATTTTTAAGCTCAGAGCAGAGTCTGAGCACATGTTCGATCTGAGAAGAGTAAGCTCAGACCGCTCCGATTTATTTATGAAACACACTTAAGCATTTCACTGTTATACGATTAGCAATAATGTTTAGTTTTCTAAATAAAAATCATTTTATTAAATTTTATAACATTTAACGCAATAAAACCACTTCCGACCGCCCTTTCAATTGTTTTCCATTTATTTTCCTTCGATTGCTGCGCTCAGCTTTTTACTTCAACTAGGATCTTCTTCTACTTCAAAAGGATCTTCCCTTGAATTAAGGGAGTCTGATACTACAGTAAAAACAACACCCTGTTACATTAAGCAGGTGATTGGAGATAAAACACTGATGGCAGCAAACGAAAGATGGAATGCCCTTGACTCCTGTGTCTTTACAAAGAAAATGTGGCCACTATATGACAAACAAAAGACCGAGAGAATCCTTCAAATGAACAAAAATTCGTTGTCCTCTCTCACAGGTGTTATCACCGGACACAACATGCTAGGCTACCATGCAAAGAAATTAAAACTTAGCACAGATGAACTCTGCAGAGTATGTGGTGACAAAAAGGTGAATGAGGATACCCCTCATTTCCTCTGTCACTGCCCTGCACTCTATCATATCAGAAACAATATCCTAGGCAGATATTTCTTCCAGGACTTAGAAGAACTCTCCGGCAAGTCTCTGAACGACTTGCGCAAGTTCATCAACGCATCGGGATGGTTTGTAAACCCGCTAAGTTTTTCATAGGTTTTTCATTGGTTCCTAGCAAGGGAAGCATAACCTCGGGTATCATAAAGGCTCCTATTGACCTAAGTGTGACTGGCGCAGGATTCTCTTGTCCCGTCAGCCCAGTAACCTAACCCAACCTACTTCAACTACCCTGTCATTTTATTCAAAGCTCACTAAGACGCTCTGAGCTAAAAAAGAAACGCAAACCTTTCTTGACAGCTCAGTGCACTGCTCCGCGCTTAAAAAGATAACGCCTGAAGTCAATATGATCCATTTCATTCAATTTCATTCCCTGTGATGAACTTGTGTGAGACTAAGGAAATGGCTCATAACGTACTTAAATTTAAAATTTAACAGCTGTGTATCCCTCTCCTTATTTATACTCTTTCAGCACTAAAAGTAGATTAAGCAGTGCATAAACTTACGCATGCTTTAATATGCCTCTGAACACAAAAAACCTTATTCATAAAACGTACTCAACGTTGATTAAAATATAAATAAATAAATAAATATTAGGCATTAACGGCCCATAGAGGGCCTAAAACCTAGCTTCTCCAACCACTTTCTTTGCGAAGTGGAAGGACCTACAATTTTAGGCTGAATCCAAACGGCAAATTTGAGAAGCTTCTCATGACAATTGATACTCTTTGATGTTTGTCATACGTTCGCAAGAGAAAAAAAACTCAAGATGTTACTTGGCCCCGGCGGGAATTGAACCGGGGACCTTTCGATTAGTAGTCCGACACACTAACCATTGAGCCTAAGTTGATTAGAGGCTGATGGATACGTTGAACGCGTTTGGAGGTTGGTTATTTGCTGTGTAAGGATACTTTTGTATGGAATTGTCATTTTCTCCTTTTCTCTTTTGATGATACTCGGTAATTAGCAGTGTGGTTTCTAAAAAGAATTATAAATGCGCAATATAATTAATTGAGACAGGGATAGGAGATAATTATTAATAATGACAAAACAAAGTTAGAGTGTGTATGCTAGTTTTCAGTTTGTAATAATAGCTGCCGTAGAGTATTTGTTGATCAATTCAAGACACATTCATTAATAATTGTTATTTAAAATCCTTTTATTTTGTTTACATATGTTACATAATCGAATTTCTTCTTTTTTCACACAAACAGCTGACTTGCGTCAATATGGGTAGCTAAATGTAGTAGATTTCTTCTTTTTGGTACATTATCTGACACAAACCCTGTGTAACTATATGACTTTGACCCTGTGTAACTAATATGACTTAAAGTTGGCCCTTAAGTGATACAAGGAGCTCTATCTGTGAAAAATTAAAAATCTCGCGTACATGTGTTGCATTCTTATAACTTCGTCACATGGAAACGACTTTTTTAATATGATTATTCGGTGACATGAACTAGCGTACCTCTTGCGGACGTCTAACAGTCATCCAAGAGTATCAATTGTGATGAGACGCTTATTAAATTTGCCATCCGGATTCGCCTTAGCCAATGGTTGGAGAAGATAGCCTTTAGCCCTGTATGGGCCATTAACGCCTAATATTTGTTATATTTTTTTGAACTATAGTACTGTAAAATAAAGTCGCATTGTGACATTTTTTTTAAACGTATAAATGCAACTAAGGCCATTTGAAAGGGCCACAAGCTTCGTTATTGTCCAATTCGTTATTGTGATCGCACTTCTCCTCTTAGGAAGGGTAAGCTACGCTTAACTAACGCAACGAGATCCTTTCCGATAAGTTTTACTTTTACTTTAAAATTATTGTAAACTCTATTCAATGTTTCCTGTGGACTAAATAAAACCAAAAATGAAAAGAAATACCAAATAAATCGCTATCTAAAAAGTTGTTGCATCGTCAATCTTTTACTAGACAACTAGGCTAGGCTGTATGTGCGTTAAACTACTAATCGATAAGTCTCACGTTTGGAATCACCCCAGTAACACACTACGACTTTTCACAGCCGGAGTCGGTGTAAGATTGTTGGTCCTTTTAATTTGTGGACAAAGTATAACTTCGCAGACGGAAATGGTTGGTGCCACATATTTTTATACCCTATTCTAAGGGTATATTAATTTTGACGCATAGTTTGTAACATACCTTAATATTGCTCGTAGACCCCTAAAAGTTACTATATTTATGATCACCATCGATAGTAGTATCGATCTAGCCATGTCCGTCCGTCCGTCCGTCCGTCGGCAAAAATTAGGCCTTTAAACTGGACCTAGAGAGCTGAAATTTTAACCATATACTCTCTAGGGTGCCGAAATAATCAAGTTTACGAATTTTTGAAATCCACCCACAGACACGCCCACAAACTCAAAAAAACAAAATTTTGGAAAAAATCGAATTTTGAGCTAGAAAGCTGAAATTTTTTATATATTATCTATGACTCCTAAAACTGCTCGGGATAAAAAAATTTCAAAATCCGCAAACTGACACGCCCACAATTAAATAAAACATTTTTTTTGAAAATTCTAAGTTTGAGCTAGGGAGCTGAAATTTATAATATATACTCTCTAGGGGCCCTTTATGCTCATGTGTTAATTTTTTATAAATCCGCCTACTGACACGCCCACAATTAAATAAAACAATTTTATTGAAACACCCAAGTTTGAGCTAGGGAGCGTTTTTTTTGATAAAATCCTTTAAATGTTATATAAGAAAATATGTAGAGCGTTGTTAACAATTCAACCATACTTAGACTTTTGTCACGTCCACTTATAAGGGATATTAATAAGAATAGGGTATCCGACAGTTCGCCCAAGCGGATTGTAGCCCATCCCTATGTTTAATTTTTAAATTAATACGGAATAATGTCTCACGGAAGCTAGTCCCAAAGTTTGCTCGTTCTATATATAAAAAATAACTTTTTGGTAAATATACGTCCCAGCAATTGACAAGTCCACTGACAGATGATGAGCATTGACTGCCTGGAATTCTAGGAATTATTCCATTTAATTTCTCAAAACATCTTCTATAATAGTTGGCATGGACTAGACAAAGGTTCCAGTGGTTGGGGATTGAATGACAATCGCGAAACATCAATTAGATCCATATTTAAATACCTTCGAATATTTTTTCAGAATGTTTGGATGTGCAGTAATAATTAATCTGTGGCCTAAATTGTGCTTTATAAAGAAGAAGGAGGTGCTTCGGCATTAGGTTTCCCTTTGCTGCAATTAGATTGGGACTGCAATCAGATGTCAACAGCGTATTTTATTGATACATATTAATTTGCAGTTTTAACATTTTTACATTTTAATTTTATAGAGATATTGATAAGAGATATAAAAAAGCGGCCAAGTGCGAGTCGGACTCGCCCATGAAGGGTTCCGCGTGAATTATAATTATTATTTACTTAGGCACCTATTACAGATTTATTATTAGAAAATAATGGGTCACGGTTTAGGCATAAGGTTTATGTTTATGAAATTATTTTTTTTTTTTTTTTATATTTGAGTTGATTGAATGAAAGGTAAATTGCGATTTACGATTTATGACGTATTAAAAAAAAACTACTTACTAGATCTCGTTCAAACCAATTTTCGGTGGAAGTTTGCATGGTAATGTACATCATATATTTTTTTAGTTTTATCATTCCCTCGCGCAAACTATTCAGTTTAAAAAAAAATGATATTATAAACCTTAATATCATTTGAAGACCTATCCATAGATACCCCACACGTATGGGTTTGATGAAAAAAAAATTGAGTTTCAGTTCTAAGCATGGGGAACCCCCAAAATTTATTGTTTTTATTTTTATTTTTGTGTGAAAATCTTAATGCGGTTCACAGAATTCATCTACTTACCAAGTTTCAACAGTATAGCTCTTATAGTTTCGGAAAAAAGTGGCTCTGACATTCCCGGACAGACAGACAGACAGAGATGACGAATCTATAAGGGTTCAGTTTTTTGTCATTTGTCTACGGAACCCTAAAAAGACTTGAGGGAAAAGCTGCAAGTTAAAAATCCCTATATAATTCTTGCAACAACATTGCACATTTATTTATTTTCAATTGCGATAGATCTCATCTAATTCAGAACAGCAAGGATCAATTCATTTTCTGAATAGGAACATTTCCTTAAAAAGTTTTCTTGAATGTTATTCAGAAGAATTGGTTTGAGACTAGCTTTATCATGAAACCTTGCTGTTGAATAATGCCTTGGCAGGTAAAGTATTCATTTTAAAATTGTATTCTTTGAACCTGACTTGCGATCGATAAATGGGTATAATATTCTAGAGACAAGATTTGCTACTTTAATCGTGTTGACAATATGTTTCTCAATGCAAGTTTCTTATCAATTGTTTCTCTCAGAAATGTACAGTTTGGAGACCAGTCAGTATCTATTGAACATAATTGCAACATTCTTTGAGACAAAAGGTCTGGTTTCCTAAATCAAGTAAGCGAGAGAGCTTGTAATTTTCGAGCATTAGCCTGGCATTTCAGTTCTAAAAGAAATTTCCTTAGCTGTTACGGCTGTCTGATCCGCAAAGATAGCTTAATGAGTGTTCGTGCCAGTATTTGATATTCAGACATGAAAACATTCAAAATAATTGGGCCCAACAGAGAAACCTGCGGAACAGCACAAGCGATAATAAATAGACGATCTGTTTGCATCTTTGGCGAAGAGCAGTGCTTGCATTTACAGGCTCTTCATTCTATAACGAAAATTAAACAGTGCTTCTATCAGCAAACGTGAAGATGGGGAAGATGCTGCGCACGACAGCAGGAGCACTGGCGTATCCAGAATTTTTTTTGGAAGGGGCTCACTTGTGAAATTTTCCAATCATTTTTTTCCCTTTTAATTTTTTGTAGTCATTTTAAGTTAATAAAATAAGTGAATCCAACTTTTTTCTTTGTCCTCTAAAAAAACTTTAACTTGCGTAATCTATAAAATTAAACTTTTTGTGTACAACATTTTAATAATTTGTTATATTAATAATATAGCTAGGCAAGAAATAATAATGAACTTTGTTCATTTTTTATATAAACAAGTTTTGAAAACTTAAGTTTGAATGTTAAAATATTTAAACATAATGTTTAATTATTGTTTTTTTTGGGAAAATCAAATCCATTCTCCTATTTTTTTTGTTGGCAATTGTTCAACAACTTCCTCAGGATATATATTGATTTCTCTGTGAATATTCATTGATGCTAATCCATTAAGACGAGCTTCGGTAAGTTGTTGCCCTCAGCCAAGTCTTTAACCTTCTCAGGACGGAAAATGTTCTCTCTGGCTCTGATGACGTAATTGGAAGTACACACAGTACTTCTAGTATCTTCCTTATATTTAAGAATTGTACATTACAGCAAATGGGAAGAGACAAACAGACATTCCAGAACTTGTGGGGGCTTGATTCTAAATAAATAGTTTATACAAAATTCATCGGAAATTATAACAAACTGCGCACGCATTTTACCCTGAAAATTCAATCATATATGCAGCTTTATCATAGATAGAGAATATGGGTATCTTTGTATGTTTTTAAAATTCAAGGGTTTAATCGTAGCCCTCATCTAGTAAGCGACATTGATACGACCTCTTGAGTTTTGGAGCTACCGAATAACCAAATGTACAAAATATGTAGGTAGAACAGAAACAAATAAAATTCACGTCTCAACTCACACCAAGTGTAGGTAACCTTAAACTCTTAACTGCCTTGCTTCATATGGTGAGGGTTATTGAGAAGTCAAAGCGACTTTGAGTGTGAGTGTGCGCAGCGCCTATTATAAAGCAGAGAATACCGGTTGCGCTCTTTTAATTAAAAATTCTATATTGGCATCCGATTTTCAAGTTAAATATTACATTTTCAGCGTCACACATTGACACAGTTGATACAGCAATGTAAATGAATGGATGAAACCTAAACACGAAGTCATCGTTCGCATGTTTCAAGTGTTTGGTTTTTTTTTGCTTGTTTGACTGGATTAATTTATGCGATCTCATTTCATCGGATAATGTTTGTCTCTTCTCTATGCCTTAACTGTTTTCCCGTGATTTTGCCATTTTCGATGTCTCTGCTTAACACTATTTAAAACTTATTCCAATGTACGAGTACCTACGCTGCTCATTTAATGTTTGACATAAGAAAAAACCCGTTTTTGGATGCAAGCGTAGAGCAAAGAGGGCACATTGTGCTTAAAAGTTTCTACTTAAATTTCAGAAAAATATAAAAAAAAAAACAGTTTTCTTTGTCGTACACGTTTTTTCTATATTTAGTGTGAACGCACCCTTATCTTAGAGTAAAAGAGCTACATTTTTTGTCTCTGATATTGCATGCAATCGATTGTAAATTCTTTGGGCATTTTTGTCTTAGGTCGGAATTGTTTCGTTGCATCTTAGAAGAAGAAATAGGAAAGAGTATTCCGCGAAGATTGGGCCGCACTCTTAGAAACAATTGGGGTTTTTTTCTTTTTAAATTCAGAACAGGGAGTGAGAAAGTGGAGCATGCTCTAAACCGATCGTGCTCAGAGTGTTCTGAATTGTTAATAAAACACACTTGAGCGCTCGGATATCATTTGAATAGAAATCACTTTTTTTGTTAATACAAATTATTTTATTAAATTGTATTACTTTCTACGTCAAAAAAACAACCCCCAACCAGAGATCTCAGATTAAAAAAAAAATCCCCTTTTTAACACCAACACGATATTTGTTCCCCTTTTTCAAAAATAAAAATCCGTTTTTTTCCCCAAAAACGAAAACGCTAAATAGATAGGTACATTTAAAAATATATATGTATCTAAAAGTTTGTACATTTCACTATTGTTTATTGTTTGTTTGTTTATTTATTTATTTACTATTGTGTTAACACTTAGATACAAAATCCATTAATTGTGTAACAGTTATAAAAGGTTAATTTCGAAAGTACATAATTTCAAATTAAAACAAGGATTTACAACAAAATTAAAACTAAGTACATACTTATAAAAAAGTTGAACAAAAATGGAAAGAAAAAAAAATGAAATGAAATGAAAACAAAAACCCTAAAACCCTAAAACAAGTTTGGAATTATGTGCAAAAATATTCTTTCAATGTTCTCTGGAAGTCGCTGAAGCCTGATGATCTCCTAATGTTAACCGGAAGCGTATTCCACAGTCGAATGGTGTACACAAAAAATTGTTTTTTCGTTGTATTATATTTATAGGTCGGTAAAATTATAATTCTGCTTTTAGCTGAAGAAGCAATTTGTAATCTTTGGAATAGATAATCTGGTGCCTGGCTGTCTTTCAGATTAAACAGGAAAGTCAATGTTCTGTGATCCATATAACGTTGCAGGTCCATTCCCAGAAATTCTTTCATACGCCTGGAAATGTGTTCTCTTCTACTTAAATTGTAGACGAATCGCACTGAACTGTTTAAGGCGACCTTAAACTCATGGAAACTGTGGCTGTCTAAATCACAGAAAACTGGATAGGCGTACAAAAGGATACGTAACAGAAGTGACTTCACTAACATGGCTTTAATATTGAGGGGCAGACAGTTTCCTGCTTGATGAAGAGCTCGCAGCGAGCCGTAAATTTTACCAACTGTTTTTGTGATGTGGTCCTGCCACGTAAGAGTTTGATTAAGTGTTACTCCCAGATTTTTGACGCTGGAGGCGTAAATTAAGGGTGAGCCATCAATTATAATTTGGGGGTATGGTTAGGGTATCCATACGTGATCGGGCTATAACGATTGCCTGACTTTTGCCTTAATTAAGCGTCAATTTGTTTCTGCGGGACCACAAAACAATAGAATTCAGATCCTCATTGAATCGTTCCGTTGCATCTTCCACCAGTACAAAATGATAGTTTAAATGCAGCTGCAAGTCATCTGCATACATTTGGATCTTGCAGTGCTTCAAAACTGATGGAATGTCATTTTTGAACAGTGTGAACAACAGCGGACCCATTATTGACCCTTGTGGGACACCAGCTTTGGTTTCAAGGAAAGCAGATAGTGTTTCGTTGATATACACAGCTTGATTGCGTCCTTTAAGGCAGCTTTCCATAAGTTTAAGTGCCGTTGAGTCAAAGTGAAAGAAGTATTTTAATTTATGCAACAGTATTTCGTGGAGTACTGTATCGAAAGCTTTCGAGAAATCTAATTATGCCATTGATGCTACATTGTCCTTGTCAATTTTAACACGAAATTTTTCAACTAAATTCACAAGTGCAGTAGTACAGCTATAATGCGGGCTAAAGCCGGACTGGTGTGGTGAGAGAAGACAGGTCTCGTTAAGGTATGCATTTACTTGTTGACTTAAAAGCTTTTTGAAAGCTTTTGAAATAAAAGGTAGAATTGAAATTGGACGAAAATTGGACGCTGCATTGCGATTTGCTGAGTTCTTAGGAATAGGAATAATCTTAGAGGATTTCCAGGATTTGGGGTAGGTGGAATAGGTAAGGACACTGTTAAAAATATACGTTAGTTCTGGCAGTACCTCATGGATTATTAATTTAAGGAATCGCGGATGCATGCCATCCAGACCAATAGCATTCGACAAGTGAATAAACATTTCTGTTCTTAAGACAACGTAAGCTCACGAATTTTAAAAGTTTATAAAATTTCCCATCTCCCGATGAAAAATCAAACCTTTTTGAAATTTCCTCGCACGCTTTTATTAAAAAATGTCTGAAATTGGTTCTAAATTTGAATTTTTCATTATCGTCAAGACACGAATTCTCTAGTTTTGATGGCAGTTGTGGACCTAAATATATTTTATTTTCATTTATTTAATTTTTTTATTTAAATAAAATTTTAAATGTTTACTTTCCCCTTTATAGATTGTTTTCCCCCCAAAAAATCCCTTCCCCTTTTTTCCCCTTTTGTTAGAAAAAATAGACAAAATTGCCGACTTTCCCCCCAATCTGGGATCACAATCGGGGGCCCCGGCCGTATTTTTAATTATTTTGATTCCGCTTTGATTTATTTTCCCTCCTCTCAGTCTGTCGCTGGCTGCGTTCAGTTTTTTACTCAGACTGCGCAGTCAATTTATTCTGAGCTCAGAGAGCGCGCTCTGATCAAGCTCCGAACGAAAAAAATACAGTCTGAACGCACTGAGGTGTCAGAGCTAAAAAAATAAACACGACCTTTTTTAATTACATGTCGGGCTCTGCTCTGAACTAAAAAAGAAAAACGCCTAATGATAGAAAAGAATAGACGGCATGATGTGGGCAAATAATCACAATTTCTGAGAGCTGTCAAAATAAAGTCATGCAGTGAAATGGGCATATCTCAAAAGATCTAATCACCAAACAACCATAACATTTAAATATGACCAAATTGTTAGTGTAATCGGAAAATAAGCTCGAATGGAAGTATAATGACATAATCACCAAACGCAATTTATGAAAATTTGATGATGGCATTTGTGTCATTTTTAGGAATTCAATTGCCATCGAATTGTGAATTTCTTTTAATTTTTGTATCTTAAACTGTTAAAGTGTCTTGTTTTGGTATTTATTTATGTTAATTAGTGGTTTTGGCCTTTTATTGTTATTTGTCTTAAATAAGTTGTTATTCTTTTCGCTTGTGATATCTTGTTTGTGCAGTTACTTGTTTGTCGTCGATTTATTTTGTGCGAATTGTTTATATTCGTTTATGTTCATTTATTCTATTTTTTTTTGCCTTGATATAAACGATGTTACCACAATTCACTTTTGAAAATAAGTAACAATTCATTTTCCCTAACAATTCAATTCAATTTATTTAAGGACAATGTACGCACGATTAAAATTGTATGTAGTACAGTAAAAAAGTATAATATTTATATATATATAAAGAAAACAAAAAGGCTTCCGCAACGCCACTGATGCTGATGCGTTGAAAGCGGTGTCGTGACATAAGGTCCAGTGACATAAGGCCGAAATTGCAGTGCCTATGGGAGCTACTTGCGATTTCGCAACTATACTCGTAGATCTTATATAAATAGTGGAATATTTATGAGGGAGGGGAGGGGGTGCTTGCTGCTCCATACAACGCCCTGATTGAGGCCACTGTTGTATTTGAAGTAGTTGCGAGGTAGGGTATATTATTGAAAAGTACCGAAAAAAGAATTCGGAACTTTTGGGGTGTTATCTCATTTTCAAAATTTAACTTAAATATGCAATTTGTCTCCAGATTTAGTCTTATGTGACTTAGCCTTTTGTCACGGCACCGTTCTTGATGCATTTTTCGTTGAAATTTTCGCACCGGTTTACGCAACCTTGCAAAATTTAACCTAATGCTTTTCCAGTAATGCAACATTTTATAAACTGTAAAATATTTTAGACTGTGCAGTTAACGGTTTCCTAATTTACTTTCGATTTTTAAAAAATTAAAAGCCTTAGGCCAACTTGCTTCAATGGAACATTAATCTGATTCTGAAATAAATGTATAGGTAAGGTTAGGTTATAGTGGTAGTCGGAAGAAACCGACACACTTAGACCAATAAAAAGGTCCATTGTGATACCACACGGAACTATCTTCTTCCTACTCGTTGAACCAGTTGGAGCTTGTGATAAAGCTTGAAAGACTTTTAATGTCGATGTTTATGAGATCGTTGAGATTATTTTAAACGAAAGATACCAAATGGAGTTGTCCTCTTTCAGAGAGAGCAGGGCATGTGCGGATAAGGTGGAGAATAGTCTCCTCCTCCTCTTCCTCATCCAAACAGCTTCTGCAGAAGTCATTAGTATAGACGCCAAGCCTTGTTACATGCTTGAATTTGTGATAGTGTCCGCTGATTACACCAATTATAGTACCAATGTGTAGTCTGTTCAGAGAGATCAAACACTAAAAGCGTTTCAGATCCAGCTTTGGCCAAATCTATTTTGCATCTAGACAATTGTTGCCACTTGAAAACCTAAGGTTAGTTCTATCAATGGCTTCCCTCATAAACATGAGCTCGCATGTAACAATTTTAATGCCTAATGGACACATCAGGTAGAATGGGCAGTATGGTTCCTTTCCTATCGAGTCAGGCCTACAATTCTTTGGAATATAGGTGCATAGGTGCAAGTTGAATTGCTCCGCCATCTCCACGAGAGATGATTGGCAGTCTAGGACTACGATGGAGTTTGGGGAAACTGAATCCAGAGATTTTAGCGCAGCTTGGTTATCTGAGAAGATTCACATGTCCATAGCGGATAGGTTAGGTTAACCATAGCGGGTATCACGTTCCTCTTCAGCCACGATAGGACTCCTTTAATCGCCATGAGTTCCGCCTGGAACACGCTGCAGTGATTAGGGAGACCAAAAGGGAGGCTGATGTTCAACCTGTCAGAATACACACCACCAGCGAGGCCCTCGTCGGTTTTGTATCCATCGATGTAAAAGTGGATCGATTCTTCTTCGATATTGGGCCTTCCCCCCAGAATGTTCCGGGGGCATGTTGACTTTGAAGTTTTTGATAAAACGGAGCTGAGGGGTGGTGTAGTCTATGTTGCTATGGAGGATTCTATTTTTTTTAGAACATAGGAGTGGAAGATTTCATTATCAGACCACTGGACCGTTGTTGTAAGGCAGACAGTTGCACTGGTATTCGCTTGCTTACTACAGATGTCAAGTGGTGTCAGGTGAAAAAGAATGCCCATTGCATCAGAGGGAGTAGTGCGCAGTGCACCACTCACACAGAGACACGCAGATCGTTTGACAACCATCCCGTACATAATGATCGGTCTTATTACCGAGATGTATAGCCAGTTGGTAATGTGCGGTTGAATGCCCTATTTATTACCGATGACTTTTTTGCAAGAGAAGAGTGCTACCGTAGCGTCCCGAACTCTTTCTTGTATGTTAGGTTTCCAGTTGAGCTTTTTATCCAGAATGAGACCCAAGAGAGATAAATGTATAACTTTTATGTTAAACATAAGTTTATGTATATACTTAATTATTGTTATATGCACGTTTGGTATAGAGATGATTTTTATAGCATGTCATTTTTATACCCTATTCTAAGGGTATATTAATTTTGACGCATAGTTTGTAACATACCTTAATATTGCCCGTAGACCCCTAAAAGTTACTATATTTATGATCAGCATCGATAGTAATGTCGATCTAGCCATGCCCGTCCGTCCGTCCGTCCGTCCGTCCGTCGGCAAAAATTAGGCCTTTAAACTGGGCCTAGAGATCTGAAATTTTAACCATATACTCTCTAGGGTCCCGAAATAATCAAGTTTACGAATTTTTGAAATCCACAGACAGACACGCCCATAAACTCAAAAAAAAACAACTTTTTCGAAAAAATCGAATTTTGAGCTAGAAAGCTGAAATTTTTTATATATGATCTATGACTCCTAAAATTGGTCGGGAGATAATGTTTTCAGAATCCGCCCACTGACACGCCCACAATTAAATAAAACAATTTTATTGAAAAACCATAGTTTGAGCTAGGGAGCTGAAATTTATAATATATATTCTCTAGGGGCCCTTTATGCTCATGTGTAAATATTTTCAAAATCCGCCTACTGACACACCCAAAATTTAAAAAAAAACTTTTTTGAAAATCCAAAGTTTGAGCTAGGCTAAAGCTGCCTTTTTTTCGATAAAATCCTTTAAATTGATATTATATAACAAAATATGTAGAGCGTTCTTAACAACTCAACCATACTTAGACTTTTGTCACGCCCACTTATGAGGGATAGGAATAAGAATAGGGTATCCAACAGTTCGCCCAAGCGGACTGTAGCCCGTCCCTATGTTTTTGCCTAGTGTTGAGGATTCTATGAGTTCTTCGCTCTCAAGCCACATTTTCTCCGAGTATTTAAACGCATGATTTCTTTTGGACTGAGCTCTTCAGTTTCACCCCATGAGCTTAAAAACGCACAGAAGAAAGCGAGTGGTTTGAGGTCTGTCGATGGACTTTTTGTTGACTATCCAAATTGGTTTGCTTGAACACCCTTAAATCTGGGTTACATTGCATCTACAATGCTCTTGTTCTATATTTTCTATTTAATTGATTATTTTCTATAGCCAAGCGTATAATCGCTCAAGTGTCATCGCAAAACGAAATTTCAAATCAGCAGTATAAATGACCGGGCGCCTCAGTTCAATCCACTTCAGATGCAATCTTACTCCTGCCAAGCAAATGACGAATTCAAGTGCGGCCGTGACATAAAAATTAAATTAATATTTTATGTACAGTTGTGTATACGATATGATCTACTTACAAAAACGAAGGGCAAATGATAATAGCAACGACAAAATGTGCCTTCAATGTAACAAGGAAGCACTTTTCAGCGATAACTAGCTTCACTTAGCAAAGCAAAACTTAAATTTTTTTTTTAAATCGCGTTGAGTTTTGTTAACGCTCTTGCAATGTATGTATAAAAAATACAAAATAACACCAACAACGCAAGATGTTTGTACTTTTTTCACACAGAATTTCGGCTGGTAAAAAAATAAAAACTGTCAACTGAAAATATTTTTCAAATCAAAAAACTTGTAATATTTGTTACTTGGCCTTGTGGAATTAACTTATCATTTTTATCCTCGCTCTCACTTAAGAGTTCATTTCAAATGATATCATCTAAATCGTTTTCATACATTCTTAAACCAACGACCATACCACGTCGAGTTAATCGGTTCTCGTCAGATCACCGTCATTAAACGACTTAGGGCGCGGTTAGTACGTAGATGGGGGACCGTTTGAGAACAACCGCGTGTCGTTGGCCAGTCCCATCTACAGAGTTGAGGTAGATAATATACGTAGTATCACAATGGACCTAAATTGGTCTAAGAGTGTCGGCTTCTGCCGACTGCCACATAAACCTAACCTAACCATACATTCTTAGATACAAATAATTGCAAATCGAATATTGCAGTTTGCCGTCTCATTTACCATACTTCAAACTTTGACGTTTTTCATCTTTTTACGCAAAGCATTCGCGGCTGCATTATAGCACATCCTTAATTTCAAAATAAGTACAAAATAAAGTTAGATTGAGGTAAGTTTTTCATGATTTTAAAAATAACTTGAATTCATAGCTGCTCTGTTGAACAATTTAAGAAAATGACGATTACTTTTAATTTAAGCCAATACGCCTCTCTCGACATACAGTTTTTTACCCTAGCTGATGTTCAAGATATTATATCTAATTTAAATTGTCGTAAATCGGTTGGATTTGACAAGATTATGAACTTGTATGTTAAAAATCTTCCAAAAGCTGGAATAAAATGTGTTCAATGTTTTTTTAACAAGTGTATCAAAATTGGATACTTCCTAGATAAATGGAAATGCTAAAATTGTACTAATTTTAAAACCAGGTAAGCCGTCATATGATCCCCTTAGTTATAGGCATATCAGTCTGTTAAATTGCTTGAGTAAGTGTTTCGAAAAAATAATAGAACAGAAGCTACCGCTACATATCGAAGAACACAGAATATTTCCAACTCAACAATTTGGCTTTCGCTCGTTCCATAGTACAACGCACCAAATACTTCGAATAAAGCAACATATAAAACAAAACATAAATATTGGTCAAGGTACGGGAATAGTGTTGTTAGATATAGAAAAAGCATTCGACTGAGTATGGCACAAGGGATTGCTGCACAGAACAAAATCTTGAGAATGTTCTTTAACCTACCATGGCACTTTTCCACAAACCTTCTCTATGACATAGCTCAAATTGAATTTGTTACTAATCGGATAGCGAAGTTGTTATAATTACTGTACGAACCTACATCATATTGTACAGTTTTATTAATCCTGTTATATATTTGTAATACTTTATTCTTTCATTCTTACTTTGAGAATTTGTTGATTTCATATATATGTACTTATTAAAATCTCTTCATGCTATAAATTTATCATTTAGGTGTTAACACGTTACATATTTCATTTATTCAGCCTTTGTATGATTTTGTGTAACTACTTATTTATTTATTGTACGTTGTTTTGTAATTATTCATTTGTTTATTATGTATACTTACTTGTTGTTATATATATTATAATGTACTTTATTTATTTATCTTATTTTATAATTTTAATTTTTTTATTTATTCTATCAATTAACATATTATATTTTTTTATTTATTATATTTATTTATTTAATATATTATATTTATTTACTTACCTATTCATTGTATTTATTTATTTATTTATTATATTTATATTACGTTTATTTACCTTTCATGTTAATTTATTAGATTCCTTACGAAATTACCTAATAGTTTGCTGTATTATTTTATATCTTAATATCTGTGATAATTTAAATGAAGGTTTTTTAAGTAGGTACCTTTTTTGTTCGCAATCTGTCAATCTGTTTTAGTGCTTGCATTCAATTTGTAATATTTTCTTTAGCAAGGTAAATTCATACCATATCTATGTACAAATATTATTAATCAACCATTGTGACAATTTTGCTACAAAATAAATATAACATAATCTTTTGGCGGGACATAGTTCTCAAGCAAATTGTTCTACAAATATCAGTGAAATAACAGTGTTCACTTTTAATCTGTTTCGAAATACTCCTGAAATTCGTTTAGATCTTTTTTGACGCTTGTTACTTTGACAGAAAAAAAGTAAATATCTTTAACTCAATGTACAATTTCTATTGAAATGTCTTTGGAAGCAGCAGAGGAATAAAGGCTTATTGAGTGGCAAGCGCAACCAATGATGTATAAATGCGGATTGATTGATATTTTTAAAAATTGAAGTGTTGTTGCGAAAGAGGAAGTATACGAAGTGTCGGCTTGAAAACGAAGTGAAGCACTTTCATCGACGTGAAAACGTCATTGCTGGAGTACTGTTTTCTCGTTTAATCCACGACGGTGATGACTTTTGCGCCACCTTGTATATCAGTCCTTTGTGCCAGGCTTTATCTAAAGCTTGTATCGAGATAAATGGTATATCAAGAAATTTAGTAAAGAATATATTTTCACCTTCAAATGATTTTTGAATTTTGCCAGTGATTTTCTGCACCTGCTCAATCGTAGAGTGCGTATTTGTATAATCAAATTGATGGTTTCTGACTAACGATTTTACTTCACCTTCTAGTTGAGTTAGGATATTGTTAATCGTAAAAATACCAATCTCAGTCTTATCAGTGAAGCGAATGTATTTTTATTTTATTATAATTTGTTTTTCGAGAATTGAGCAAGTTACGTATATAACGTATACTTAATTAAAGTACGTGTTCAGTTTACTACCGTTCGCGATGTTGTTACTTAAAAACTACCCATTTGCATCGTATCTACTTGTTCACATATGACTAGAATTTGTATTATTTTGTTTGGAAGTGTAAAAAGTGAAAACCAAGAATTGGTGGTCATCCGTTGATATTGAATGGGAGCTAACATTCAAATACACATATACTGATATATTTATCTGCGGTTCGCTGCGCACATAAATCAATTTGAAAGTTTGACACTTGCGGAAACCTACACCATAGGTCGAATATTTTGCTAATAAACTTGTATTCGTTCGAGCGGCAATAGATTGCTCTTAATTGTAGCACACAAAATATACATATATGTAAGTAGATGAAGTGTGTTCTATTGGTTGATTGGAATCGATACAAAAGTTGAACATTGCTGGTTTTTATATTTACATGCATATTTAACAACATTAAAATACCTTATCATATCGGCGGAATGATCTTGATGGTAACGGATATTATAGTTCGTGTTAGTAACTGAATTTTAATCTCACGATTCCTAGCAGCTGCGCGCAGACCCACTTAGGGAAAGTGTTTGTTTTACCAGCGTTGGCGAAGTTATTGTTATTGGTCTGAAAATGAGATACATACCTACATATATTTTAAAATTCGAAAGCTCAGAATATGTTTTTAAAATGATTGTTAGGAGGTATAAATTTTTTTTTGCTGTGCCAATTGATGTGGTAATCTTCGAAAGATGGCATGCGCGATTCGCAAACCCGAATAATCGATATGTGCCCAGGTACTAATCCGCACCCAACAGACTTCTACCACACTCCCCGCGCTACTGCAGTTAGGTACATATTACTTCGCGGGGCATCATGGTATTCGTCTTGTTTGGGCTATTGCTACTACTGTTTCAGCTTGATCTGTTTCTACTGCTTCTGCTGCTTTGCGAATTTTCTAAATTCCTCGCAGCTCACTTTGCACGTTCGTAATGTATGCGCCATCTTTTCCCAAGTCACTTTTGATAACAGCATATGGTCGATTATAGACGATGGGCTATGTAATTATATTCTCCGGTGTGCAAACCGCCCGCAGTGGAATATTGCTTCCTCCGTTGTTTCTTCTTCTTCTGGGCATTCAGGGCAAAGTGGTGAGGTATCGTGTCCAAATCTGTACAGGTACTTGCGATAGGAATTGTGTAAGATAATAATTACAGTCTCTGTGTTTGCGACATATTCAATCTTTTATAGAAGCTATAAGTCTGTAAGTCGATCTCCCTTTTGTTGTATTGGTCTAACGAGTTTGCCAATTAGCTGAACTTGAACTAGCTTGAACTTTCTCCTCTAGATGCTAGAGGATCGCGTTGGTTCAGGGATATTCTGTTATATTCTGTTATATATCCTGGACATCTCATCTGCGATAATCTCGATGGGGACAATTCCAGCTATAACAAATGCAGCCTCGTCTCAGATAGTACAAAAGCCGATAATTGTCCTTAGCGCGCAGAGTTGATATATGGATGACAATGGTTTTTTTTTTCTCTTTTGTCCTTAGTGCCTGGACCGAGACTGGGACGGCATATAACAAAACGGAGGTGATTACTCTGGAGAGGAGCATCCTTCTAGCGTAACCAGGTCCGATGTTAGGCAGCATGTTAGGCAGCATGTTAGGCAGCATGCGCGAAAGAGCTCCCTGTAGTTGCGCTGCCTTTTTGGCTAGGTAGTTAACGTGAGTTTTAAACTGTAGGCTATTGTCCAGCATTACTACTGATGGTTTGGTTACCCACATGCTAATTAGAGAACTCTACGATTTTCTACTTGATATAAAGACGGCTACTGTTTTATTGTCGGCTAATTCTATTCCGGCGGATAAAAGCCAGTCCTTTATCTGGGAAATGTCTTCGTTTGTAGCTGATTCTACAGCACGGATATGATAAGCCACTGTCACGACGGCAATCTCATTGGCGAATCCAAATATCGTTACTCCGCTAGGTAGCGTCAATCGAAGGACTTCGTCGTAGATACTATTGCACAGCAGCAGCCCTAAGACTGACCCCTGTGGGACTCCCGAGGAGACTTTGTAGTACCTTACTCCTTCATCAGTTATTGTACCTAAGCTTCCTATTGTTGAAATAACTCGTCGCTATTCGCAGCAAATAGTACGTTGTTTTCATTCAGGCGAGTGATCTTCTGGTGAACGACCAGTTCGCTGAATTAAATGCATTTTTAACATCCAATGTTACAACGACACAGTATTCTTTTGTGCCATATAGCCATCTGTCTCCTTCGATGGCATTTTCTGCGATATCACTTTTATGGCATTAACAGTAGATTGCGCTTTTCTAAAGCCAATTGGGCTCCTTTTTCTTCTGCTACAGTGAGGAATCTATTATATATTATTTTCTCGAGTATTTCTCATATAGTGTCCAACAGGCATATTGGGCGATAGGACGACGGTTCTTCTGGAGGTTTATTTCCTTTTGGTAACAGGACCAGAAGTTGTGTTTTCAATTTTTTAGGAAAGGTTCCTTCTTCGAGGCATTTCTGTATAGTCGACATGAAGAGGTCTGGCCTCTATTTTAAAGCCATCTTTGCTGCCTTGTTCAGGATGCCGTTGGGGTCAGGCGCCTTGTTGTCGCCTATTTTGCTACACGCCCTTAGCAGCTCCTCCAGGGTAATTCATGGGATATCCTCTGGATTGACCTCTCTTATTATACTGCATAAAGTAGCTGGTCTTTGGGGGAAAAGGTGCTCCACTCTTTGGGGCATGTTATTGGAGGGGTTCTGTAGACCTTTAGTTTTGTCATCACCACTTTATAAGCCGTACCCCATGGATCAACGTCAGGTTCTTCACATAGCCGTTTGAAGAATGTTGTTTTACTTTCCTTTATAGCTCTATTTAAGCTGTGTCTCTCCAGTCTGAAGATGTCAAATTGTTGCTTGAAGTCTGCTCTCCCTCTTGATCGTTGGACTTTCGGGTGGGCATTTAGGGAGTTTGCGCGTAGTGAGCCACCAGTAGCACGATTTTTCATTCCTGCTTTTTCTTCGTCTAGGCATTGATGCATTGCAAGCTGTGGTGATGGCGCCTGTAAGACGATGTGCAGCGGAGTCTGCTGTTTCACTCAGAGTTACAGCACCGTTCAGCACCTCTATGAATGTATCCTTATCTAAGGATCTGTCATTCCATTTTTGACCTGTAAGTTGTGGGAGTCAGTTCTTGTCCCTGATTTCCATAATTATCGCCTGGTGGTCGCGCTGTGATTATTCTTCACTGACCCTTCAATTTATGTTTTTTAGGATGGAGTTGCTCGTTAGGGTAATGTCGATGAATCCGGCCTTCCGATAGGTATTTCCCCGGCCCTTATTAGCGACGCTTATCGCTAGGGGTGCAAATTTTTCAAGTAAGGCCTGTTCTCTGGTGTTATTGAGTCTGCTGCTCCATTCTGTGGCCCATGCATTGAAATCGTCTCCTATAACCGTCAGGCTGGGTCTTGCATAGCAGTTATAGAAATGAATCCCGTTTATTTTCGCCCGGCCAAGCCTTTTCCTTGGTAATTCATATCTTGGTAGGGATGGCGTACGCATATCCATATTAACGTCTTTTCCTTATCACAGATCCAATTATTGTTCTGTGCGGGCATTTTAATTGTGATATCCCTCCTGAAAACCGGGCATCTGTTACTGCTGGCTCATGATTCGCATTATCTGCGTTAGCTCTCTTGCAGAACATGCCGGATGGCTCCCTGTCGCAATTCTTGGCTTTGTGGCCTTCAACTCCACATCTCCTACATAGCTTGGAGTGGTCTTCTTCGCTTTTGCATTGCTTAGCTATATGGCCGAACTCTTGGCACTTGAAACACTTTCTCAGTAGCGATTTTTCGCGAGTTCGGCAAATAACCCAACCGATTTTAATTTTGCCCGCTTCTTATAGCAATTTCGCGTGTTCTGCGGGAAGACTGATAGTTGCTGTTTGGGTACCGCCGTACGCTTTCCTCAGAGATAGAACGTCTGATGGCGATATACCTTCGAATTTTAATTGCCTTTTTATTGCTTCGCAAATGTCTTCGTTTGTGGTAATCTCGTCGATATCCTTTATCGAGGGTCCTTATGTTTGCATTTTCACCCAAGGCAGCACTCATTGCGATTTTAAATTCGCATGTCTTGTCTCCTAGTCCTGCTTCTTTGAGTTGGATTAGTAGCTCACCTTTTTGTGTCCTCCAAGTTCTGGATACAGCCTCTCCAATGGCCTCCAACTTTCTATCAGCTGAAATGCTGCGGAGCATCTAAGCGTATGATAACTCACCCTTGGCGTCTATGATAATAGCATCAGGTTTTGTTCTTGATTTGTGGATCTTTCTTTTTTGGGTTTATGACGACTGACCGTTGACCATAAGCCATCCTCCGCCCTCTGCTTTGTGTTCGTATAGTCAGATTGCTGCCTAGTTTTCGTTGCCGGGGTATTAACACCCCTTTCAATCTGTTTCTCCTTTCTTTTCTGTTGCATTCTCGCTGCAGGGAGTTCCTATTTCCGGTTCGGTTGTGGAATCTCGTTATCTGAAGCCAGTCTTCTCTTTTTTTCTTGGTTTTGTTTAAGCCAGAGAGAGTTTGTGTGTTGTACTTTCGGATCGTATCTCTTGCTTTCTCATCGTGCTGCTGGGTTACTGAGATTTTGTAGAGCGCTCTTATGTTTCAAATCGTATCTCTCATTGATTGGTTGATTGAACGCCTTTTTCCATCTTCTAGCATTTCCACCAGACTTCCTATTTGCTATCCCAATTTGAGGAAAACGGGAGGTTGGGTGGTCTCTTCTGTAGCTATGTTCCTTATTAGAGACGGATACTGTCCGCTCGTACTCATTTGCGATGAGGCTATTTGGCCAACTGGTGACCTTTGCGTTAGGAGGTATATGTAGTGCGTGTGTGTGTGTATGCGGATATGTCCGTTCATGCGAAAGTATAGTGCTTGCGCACATTCGTAAACAATTTTCGTGCACGGTATAAAAATGATATCGACTTCGTTGTGGTGGTGATCGACGCATGTTGATCTAAATAAGATTTGCAAGAAATGACGCTGAATGCGAACCAGCTATTTTTTTGTTTAAACTCAAAGAATGAACAAAATCGAATTTTAGGATTAATTGAAGAAAAAAAAATCCAATCTTAATCCATACTCCAAGATATCAGATTAGGTATTGATATCATTGATATCAGTTCTCTTTTCACCTTATTTTTATTATTGATAGCTATCATATTTATATCATAAATAGATTTCATGAAATTTCATGCGTTTTGCTCAAAATCAAAGTTAGGACTGGCTTACACCCAATATATATAAATTGCTACGTAAATTAGTTTAATAATATTCTGCAGCGTTAGAAAAAGTTCTGAAGTTAATTGTTCAACTCAAGAATTATATTTTACTATTCACAAAGTGCGATGCCGGACTATAGCTATCGACCAATAATTATCTGTCTTGAGAGTGCTGTTGTAACGATTTTTGAGTGAGGTCAAGCAAATATTGATTTTTTTAAATGATATCATCCAGACTACAAGTATATTTATGGGGTTGGGGACACAATCCCGAAAACCGAAATCCTGAAAATCCAAAATCCAAAATCCATGTTTATGCCGCCAAATCAGCCGAACTAGGACGGTCTATTATATAGCTTGACAGCAGATGAGAACAGAGCCCCTGCCATAAGATCTTTTGTTCACCGGAACAAAATTCAATTACACTTCTTACCCGGGACACTGTGTATTATATAAAAAAAACTCCTTAAGGATGCCTAAGGGAAAGCAAAATGTAAGTAAGTAAATGTAAATGCTCTTCTAAGACTTAGAAAACATTGAAATCGCAAAAAAATACTTTATTTTGATTCAAATGCAGAGTTTTCCATTTGGGGTTTCATTTGGAATAGCCCACTGTTCTGCCACAGTAAAAGTAATACTACGCCATTTATATAAAAACATAAGGAAAGTCTACAGCGAGCTTCAGCAAACTGTTGGTTACCCTATCCCATTGCCTATCCCTCAAAAGTAAGGGTGCAAACGTCTTAAAGTGCATGAATTGTTCAAAAGGATATAATTGTCTACATATTTTGTTATAAATGACAGTTTCTTGCGTTTTTCCAAAGATGTTCTAAAAAATACCTCCAAAAAGTGGGCGTGGCAATCAATTTTATATTTTATAGACATTTGTTAAGAATGACTTAATTTTACTTTTAGAAGAAGAGGACTTTCATTTCCAGTAGACGGATTTCAAAAATCTTTGCAATTGATCATTTTGGCTCCTAGAGAGCATATGCTCCAAATTTCAGTTCGAATTGCTGGGCTTAAAAATTGCCGACGGACGGACGGACAAAGCTAGATCGACATAACTCTCGATACTGATAACGAATATAGTAACTTTTAAGGGTCTACTAAATATTGCTAAGTAATGTTACAAGCTATAAGTCTAAATTATAATACTAATAATAATTAGGAATGGGTATAATGAAACGATACACGCACACAAACATTGAAACATTTTCGCTGCAAGAGTTCGGAAAGTTTTCTCGGTTGACCTGAAGTACCTTTTCGTCCAGGCCTTGTTAAATTGTACAAAGCCGAAATAGTACACGTGGCGCAAGGCTAACTTAAAATATAATCAAGAATTTCCACGTCAGGATTGGGAATCGGGCTGATAAGAAAGAATACTCCACTGAGTTTTACTTAAACACTTGGGTCATAAAGCCTCAGCTGACACAAGAACTTAGCGATATTGCGACGACTGGAAGTTGAAAATTAACTTTCAGAAGACGGAAACAATCTTGTTCAGAACTCCATTGGCTGGGGCCTCTAGGGATACCAGAAAAAACTGGAAGAAATTGGCCATTATTGGACAAAATGGGCAGCCATTGGCGGTGAGAAGCGTAGTTAGATATCTGGGTATCTGGCTTGACCAGTATCTGTATTTCGATAGACATATAGTTGCTTGTCTTGCTGGGGCCAAGAAGGCTTATGCTCTGACAAGGAGACTGTTTCATAGCAGTCAACTTGACTCTAGAGTGAAGGTCATTTGCTACGTGGCCCTTATAAGGCCGATCATCGCTTATGGTTGTCCATTGTGGTTTAATATAGCGCCTAGTTATATGGAAAAGATTCGGGTTTTGGAGAGACAATGTCTTAGGACCTGTCTCCGGTTGTTCCGAACGCCCGAATCCAACTATATAAAATACTATCCCAACAAGGTCCTATACGATGGGGCTCAGTTGAATAGGATTGACAATTTCCTCATTAAGGTCACTCGAAGGCACGTTGCAAGGGCGATGGCCAGCGACAATAGTCTGATATTTGGGGCTTACTACCCCAATGAAATGTACATATAGAGTACGCTCCCGTCTGGCTTTATCCCGCCAGAGGCATTTATCCATATTGATTCAAAGGGGCTGGTACAGACGAGGGATGGTATCCCGGTCTTATACCATCGCTACCGCAGCGCGAGAGATAAGCGGCTCCGCCATGACGGGGACGTCGCCAATGCTCATGAGCTCCTCCGTTTTAGTACCGCAATATCGGAGAGGGATATATTCGACACGGAAAAGCAATTCGCCGAATTTTGGTGGCTTGTTGAGGGGGGAGGGGTCAACATGCCCTCCCAGGACGGTGCGTTACTCTAGCTAACATCCTCTTAGCTTATAAGTTAGATTAAGTCAGCTAGGTCGTTTTTGGGAGAGGCCGGACTCGCCAACGTGTGGTGGTGCTTCCGGGAGTTGACTGATGCTGTAAGGCTTCAGTCGGCTCACGGCGGCGCGTGTGCACGTTGACGACTGCCAGGCGTTCGGAAAGCAATTGGGATTTTCACCACTTGTTGCGCCAGGCAACGAGTGCTCAGAATCCTAATTATAGTTAGAATATGTTAAGTAGTTTAAGTAAGTAGAGTAGGTAGTTTGTAATTTGTTTTTTTATATAAAAATATAAAATTTGATAAAGATTCCGAGTTTTCTTAACAATTTTCTCGATGAAAACATAATTATGTAAGATTAGTTCGTAAAATAGTTTTTAGGCCGAAAGTTAATTATAAGTTAGAGTTAAGTTTAGGGCGTCCGCATAAGGATCAATAATCTAGAATAAGTATCCTGTTAATTTTAAGTTAGATTTAATCATTTTTGTTTAGTATTTAAGTTGATATAAGCTAATAATTAATAAAAATGAATTTAAAAGTAAAAGACACAAGAACTTAAACCTCTTACCATTAGTACCATCGTATCTTTGTCAGTTGGTTATTTGTAATACATGAAATTCATCGAGAATTTCCCCAAAATAACATTCAATCGTAGAGGCTTTGTAGAATTCTCACAATTGGGGGCATAGAGAATGGTTGTGTTACTGTTCGGTGCGGTTTTGGTAAAGCGGGTGTGCCTGCTCCGGTAAATGCATTTTGCAACCCTTAGTGCAGCGAGCATTTGGATTTGTTAGTCTTCTTCACTAAGTACGTAAATGCGCAGACTACATAAGAATACGTAAAGATTTACTGAGCCTCAACACTCCCTTTGATCAGTATGGTGCCATTACTTCGCTAGTCCACAAAGTCACCTTCATTTATTCTTCTTACTGCTTAAAACAACAAAATACAATACTAAATTATTATAAGAAATACCAAATCTCCTATTTAAATTAAAGTTCCGACTGATTCAACAAAATCGCTTGGGGTGCTGATCAATTTCTTAAAGGATTGCTTTCATCACCTCATTATTAATAATTATCTATCATTAGTTGTATTTAAAATAATGCGCCTACACGACATTAAAAACGAATCGAAAACATATGAAAGTCATGAAAGATATTAAATTTTCAATCCGCTTACGTTGTATTCCTTTTAAAAATTCAAGTAGAGCGGTATCTTATCAGATTCTTAATTGTGATTATATAGTATTATATTATTATGTACTTGCTTCTTCTTCTTATTTTTAATTAAATATCCATTACTATATTCGACGAATAATGATTTTTCTGGATAAGTCGTTGTTTATTTCAACTTTTTAATTTTAAAATCATTTCTTTTAAATTTTTAGTCTGGCTTTAAAAAAATAAAAATAGAAAAACACCCTGGCACGGGCAATAGTTTAGATTCAAATGTCCCCATTATGCCTGTGGAGCAGTTTATCCTTACTCCTACCCGTACCTACAATACAAAAAAGAAGAAATTGTATGTATTTTTTGTTATTCTAAGGTCAAACCACCCAATGTGACGGTCGCTTTGGATAAATGAGTGACCAGAAAAAAAAGTTTGAAACCATTTATCGTGACTGCATAAGAAGTCCAACTAACAGGTGCATGATCAATCAAATTTCCACCAATCTCATATGCTGAACAGTTCTTAGAATATTATCTCCCACTTTATTCACCATGGATCTCTGCTTTATAACTATTTTATTACAAACTGTTCCGATTATATCGCATTCCAAAAACCAAACGCGAGGCTATTTAGACTTTTATGATCTGCATAGAACGTGTCTAGAGCATAGTTACCTTGGATCTACATAAATTTATAAATGTCACCGAGGTATTAAAGTTTCGGATCAAATGACAGACTGAAGTTCAAGACCTCCGCATTGCATTTGAAATTCTGTCGACAGTTAGCCTTCTTGTTATGAATGGATTCATTATGAAAAACAAATGTTTTATCGGTGTTTATTTGTTTATCATGGACCAAAATTCGTAATTCTGGGGAATATTTTGAAGATACATGTTCGTGGCGTGTTCGGATCCAATTAAGGTGACTGCAAATATTGTGACAAAGGTTTCATTCGGCTTACATATATCTATAGAGCTAACCTAATCCTCGCCTCTGCTTCTTGCTTTTGGAAATGCCTGAGTAAATACAATGGCGCTGGGATGAGCCAAGGTAGAGGCACACTCAATAAGTTAGAAGTCTCGTGTGGGCACACACAATAAATAAATGTAATCCAAATATAAATATTTTCTTTGTGTCTGGTGCGGTGCGTATTTCAGTCATATTACCTTGTCATCCCTCTTTTCCAGGTTATTACATTTTCAATTTGAAGTCATTCATGTGGGTTGGGATTAGATTAGGGTAAGCAGCCCGGACTGGCAAATATTCAAAAAGGCTGTTTATATTTTATAAGCCATACTGGGAGTCGCAAATATTGTTGGATTAAATTTGGGGATTTTGTGAGGGACTGTAGTTCAGAATGAAAATGTATTTTTTTTTATTATAAGAAATTGCTGCGAGATGCTATTCCATAATCATTTAGGTTAATGTCAAAACTTGTTTTGTATTAAAATGGTTTCAGTTATGCAAAGATACATTTTTGTGATGAATGAACCTTCGGTGGAAGCTGTTTAAATAAATGTTAACTGTTTTCGTAAATATAAGAAGCTCTGAAAAATGCATCAACTTAAATTCGAAGGTCAAATCGGTGGGAGTCATTGCTAAGTTGATCTTGGAATGAGCTCCTTCCTCACATTCATCGTTTATTTCTTCTCGAATTTCTCTAAGCTCGACCCATACATCCAAAATACTGAGTTTAGTTATTGGCGCCTGACCGTGAAGAGTCTTTGCGTCAGACATTGCATACTTTACCATCCTGGACACACAGAAACAACAATTTAAGAGCGGAAGAAATACTTTTCTCAATGAAGATTTTCCGAATTTCCAATTTTTTTCAAGTTTCAAATTAATTGGTATTTTAGCTTTAGCTTATATCAGTTTACAAAATCAAGGCGACAAATTGTATGTGGAGTTCAAAATAGTGCATCCAATCTTTTCAATGGCCTTTTGCATAGAAGAGAAAACGGACTCGTCAAACAATATTGTGTTTGGTCTCCTTTCCCATAGCTTTTTCCATGTGGATGAAAGGTAATGTGTTCTGGCTTAGAAAATATGTTTAGGCTATAGCAGGCCAGCTTACCACATCGCCATTGTTTTCATCAAAGTACTACCTTCTTCTTCTTCCTCCTTAGCGGCGAACTTATGACCAGGATTAACCTGGGTAGTACATGTTTAATTCTTGTACGTAAAGAACATGCTCCGTCGAATCGACGATGGAACATTTAAAGCGGTCATTCAGGTAACCTAGGCGCTAGGTACAAACAACTTTGAAAGTCGATTGTTTTTAATTACTTAGTTCGTTTAGTATAAAAGAACAATAATAAATATTTCTTTTCAAGCATTTAACTTCAAAATGCAATTTTCACAGCCATAGTTCATTTGGTATTGTTTTTACGAAATGCGTTAGATTGAGTATTTTCCCATGGAGTGCTTTGTGGCTTCGACGACGGTAGGTTAAGAAAATCATACTTACGGAAGCTTGACAGCCTGAATGCACGGCGTTATCACAAAAAAAAACAACTGCACTTTTATTTGATTTTACTTAATTTTGCACTATGAATTACATTTCCTCATGACAAAAATGTTTGAACTGTTTTCGATTTTTATTCCCACGATGTGAGAATCAAGAAGCAATTTCAAATAGTTCTGTTACTATTCCACAATGTCTGCGTTTTATATAAAAAGTAATTTGCCCAAACGAAGAATAGAAATTTGAGAGGAATGCTTACAACTCTCATTCCTTTTTCACTTCTTCATGAGCAGTCGAATGTCAAAAATTAGACCCAGGATATGATTTTAAACTGCCCAAGAGCAGGCTAATATTTTTAAGTCTATACTCATGTCATCACACAAGTGTCAACATTTAGCCATTGGATAAAATTTAGCCACGATTTTGGTGCAAATTTAAAAAAAATTACCAAATTAATAAAAACTACCAAGCCAAAATGAAATTACCAAAGAGGCAACCGTGCTTATGGGTTGTATCAGCGAATGAGCTTAGTCATAAAAGTTCAAGCTCAAGATTCAATGATTCATTTAAAGAAATCAAATTCATACTAACGATTTTGGCTATGAGTAAATGGAAATGAGAATTGTTCATCAAAAAATGACCCTGCAGTGTCACCGCGAAATTCTAGCCCAAATGGGGTCTAATAAACTGACGCAGTGACTTCAAAGAACATTTACCCTTTTTATATCCGTGCAAGCATTCGCACTATAGCAAACCATCCGATTTGTATAATACTCGTAGACTGTTTCAAAATTTCGGGGCAACTTTCTAAAATGACTTTCAGAAGATCATAACACAGCCAACACTGTCATCTGTCTTCTTTTCTTTAACGCCTAGGTTATGATCTGGATAAAGAATTATTATCCTCCCACTCAACTTTGCCATAAATAAAGATTTATTTGCACTTTGCAGATTTGTGACAATCAGCTGATAATTAAAACCACAAATCCGCCGGGCAGATTCGCAGATTTTCGTTTCATATCATAATTTAAAGCCAACAATTATCAAAGGATCTGATATCATTTTATTTATCTTTGGAACTGTGAACTGATGTTATTTTAAATTACTAGAGCCCAATTTATAGACTCTCTATTAAATTTAAAAGCGCCTTAAAAATGGGAATTTCATAGATTTGTAGAGTTTCGATTTAATCACTCTCCATTAGCGTTTTAAGTAGAGGCTGCCCACATTAAATAATGCGAACAAAATAATGTTCATTTTAAATTAATGTATAACGAGCATTAGCTAAATGATGAAAATCGACCTTTTTTCCATTCAGAGTGTTTTATGTTGCAGTGAATTCACTTTTGGATCACTTTCACAAAATAAAAACTTTCACTTTTTCCACGCTATAAATTATGTATTAATTTTCCTAATATAAGTGTTTCGTGTGAAAGTTCAATTCGAACAATGTCCTTTATTTGACCTTTACTCTACTTTTATAAATACGACATGGCATTTAGTGACGATTTCGATAACTTTTCAATTGACATTTGATGTGATAACTTGACAGCGTTTACAGAAGGACGTTTAGCAACAAATGAGTGGAATAAGATCTTAAAACTGATGTTAGACCTGCTATGGCACTTTTCAACCATACAGTTAAATAGAAGAGGAAATGTTGAACTGATTTCTGATAGAATTCGAAAATTAGAAAATACATTTTTAATGAGGTGTGATTACTCTGATAATCCAATTATAAACCAATTATGTAGCTGAAAATGTTTGTTTCTGATTCGCCTGGTAAAATATTTATATTTATTTATTTAATTCCAACTTATTTTACATATTTAATTATTTATTTTATACTTAATTTATATATTTATTTACTTATTACCTAACCTATATGTCTATTTATTTAATTTTCAGTTATTCTATATAATATTTACTTATTTTTTAATTAATTTACATATTTATTTACTTGTTACTTAAACTATATGTCTATTTATTTATTTATTTATTTATTTAATATATTTATTTAATTTATTTGTTTATTTGATTTGTTTAATTTAATTATTTATTTAATTTATCTATTTTTTTATTTATTCATTTAATCTACTTACCTATTTATCTGTTTCTTAATATATATATATATACTTATTTTTTTTCATTCTGTTGATAGTGATATACGTCTTACTCTGTTTTTTAATGTATACACATGTTTTTAGAATTAAGAACAATTACTGTTAAATATTTATTTATTTCTTATTTTTTTACTTTTTTTTTCTTTCATTGAAGGTTTTTTTGTATGTTTCCTTCAAAATATCAATAAATTGTACTTATTAAAAATGTATCTTTTGTGATCTTATTATTATTTTTTCAGTGGAAAGTTATGCAATTATACCAAATCTCTGTGTTGTAAAATGTGCGGTAATGAACCTATGTATATTTTTCATTCAAAATAAAAATATCTATCTATCTTATCACAATAATGATTTATATCTAAACACAGAGCGTTTCAATTTATTCACTCTCCATCAGCTCTCTTTCCAGATAGACAACAGAGAGAGAAGAGCACATACAGAATGAAGAAATTCGCATATGTTTTACATTTGATTCAGTGTGCGGTTACATACAATTCAGTGTTTTGTTTAGAAAAAACTCACTTCAAGTGCACAACTCGTATGAAAACAATGAACCAAATAGTATTTCTCAATAATTGATTACTAATTTGTGGAATTAAATAAATATACATTTAGATAATCTACATACATATTTGTTGCAAATACAGAAACCGAGGAACTTAAAACCCGCTACATAAAACGTTTAACTTTTTCAAATGACAAGTACAAACAAAAAGCAGACCATTAAACTAATGGATAGTGAATAAATCGTAAAATTTAATGGTGCCAATTTAATGGCGCAAATAGCTTAATGGATCTAAAACTCCATTAGACACTATTAATGGAGAGTCAATGAATTGGGCCTAAATGAAAAATATTTGTGAAGCTCGATTTTTTTTCTTAGAGATCTGAGATTCTGATTTTTTGTTCATAACTGCAGATTTCATAAAACAATTTCATGGCAACACTGCACCTACATGTTTGCATTTTTAAAAAACTTTCATTGTGCTCTGTTGGGAAAAAAAAAATAATTTAGTCAATACAAAAACAGTTGAAATATCTCATATCTACAGTTGTGCTATAAATCTGCAATTTATTTTAAGCGGGTGTGAGTATCAAAAAACCGGAATCATACATAAGCTTCATTTATGTCCCAGCACATTACTCTTGCAACCAAATCGAGTGGATAATTGTCAGCTGTCATAGTTGCTGTTTATTATTTTCTTTCGACAGCTGGTTACATAGATAAACGTTTGTCAGTTTCATTTACCGTGAAGTCAAAACAGTACTGTAATTACTGTCATTCATATGTTGTGACGGTGTATTGAATTTTCAGTTATATCAACGTGGTTATTGAGCAGAAAGGCACTCTCTAGCGATTTCATCAGGCATTGCTAGATCACCGCTTACTTCATCAATGAATATCTTGGAAAAATGCAAAGCCCTGTCAAAATCATACATATGAAGCAAGTGGAAATGGCTCTTGTTTCGAAATTTCAACCACTTTTAAAATTTGAATTTCGATGGCATTGCCACTTCTCTTCCCTATAAGGCCTGAATATATGTACAACGTCTTGGTGACCCCTGAAAGAAGGCCTGCATAAGGAAGCGAGGTGGCAAGCGCTTGCTTGGTGTTAGTGGTTATATTTTAATGGGTAGAGGGTAATCAGTAGTTCTCAGGTTCAAATCACTCTAGTGCCATCGAAAGTTGTTTCAATCTTTCATTCTTCACACCAAAATGGTGTGTGCTTTTAATTTTTGTTCCAATATTGCAATATACTGCCTTGCTAGGCCTGCTATGAACTTCCTGGTAGTCCCTGCAAGAAGGTCTGCAAAGGAAAGCGAGACGGCTAGCGATTGCTTCCGATGACATCACCGTGTTAAAAGAAGGCATGCAGTAAGGCGTAAAGGGCAATAATACCTGGGGTAATGTGTAAATTCCCTACTTGCAAACGAAACAAATTTATGTTTTATTAGGTAGTACTACTGGAAACCCATACACATAACATTTTCTACTACATTTATGCAATGAACTCGTCAAGTGTGTAAGCAAACAACAAATTTACACAATGAGTATTTAAATATATTTTTTTTTTAAATTATATACTCGTACCTTAAACTTTATCTGTCAACATCAACTCAAATTTTATTTGAAATAAGATAATCTATTCCCCACCTCGTTAACACGCGAGTTTCACTTTAGCTCGTCGTAAACAAGATTCAAATGACACGAATCTGAACATCACATCAAGCCTCTCTCTTTGTCCAGTTTATCTATCAAATGGGGAAGTACAAAACGTCAATTATATATTTGCAAAGTCATTCCCCGCCTTGGGCGAAAATATATAGTAACCACGGCCAATGATCTTTCTTTGATGAAGAGATCAAGTCAAGAAGGAAAAGAAGTAAATGGAATATACCTGAAGTCGAATATAGTGACTTCAAAATGCGAGAAGTGATACGAAAAATAGGTTTTGTTTTCAAGTCTTCTTCTTATATTTAAAACACTACTTATATATAATTTTAATTAAATTGCTGGTGGGGCATAAGTTCATATTTATTTGGCTGGATACACGATGGTATGTGAGCTCAGAAACTTAGCCTAAGAGCAAACACTTTTAACCAGACCTGTAAGATGAGGAAGATAATGGTGAAAGAGATCGATTTTAAGTCAGGGAGTGTGATTCATAAGATCCATAGGACATGTTGAGCGTCGGTACAAGAGACGAGTGCTTTTTAAATTACGGATATTAGTGTCAAAGGAAATAGAGTTGTAAAGAGACAGGCCAGAGAGAAGTCGATAAATGGAAAGAATGTCTGAGGCGGTCGTGATAGGGATTCAATATCGATCGTTCCAGGGCAGACCACGAAGGGCAACTAGGAGATAACGACCTTGGAAGTCCTCGATGTGATCACATGAACGTATATAAGAACCGGACAATCAAAAGTGATTTAGAGAGATCTGGGCCCTGTTTCATAAACTGTAAAATTGTAAGGTTACAGTTTGTAAACTACTCGACAATTGTCTAGTTTCTGTTTCATAAATAATTACCCAATTTAATAAAACTGTCGGAAAATAAACAACTATTGTTAAATTCTCGTTTCATGAACAAATTGTCAGGAATTTTATCATGATTTTTTTTTTTACAGGAACAAATATAAAATTTACAATTTTGTCAGTATATAAATGATAATTGTGAAAGGCGATTGATTTTCGGTCCAGTAATGATAGTTAAGTGACACTTACTTACTTACTTACTTAAGAGGCTACCGACCCGTGAAGAGTCTCCGCTTGAGACACTGCAACCTTCCATCCTCTACGATCCCGGGCACGCTGCTTCCAGTTGTCTATACCAAGCGCCCTGGCCTTCGGTCTTCTGGCTGGGATACGAAGATCCTCCTACCAAGAGCAATATTGTCCATTCGCTCGATGTGGCCGAGCCAATGTAGTCGAAGTATTTTGGCTTTTTGGACTAGGTACATCCACATCTTGGTACAGCTCATAGAGTTCGCGGTTGTATCTTCTCCTCCATACGCCCTCCTCGCATACAGGACCAAAAATCCGAAGAAGAATTTTTCTTCCTTCACTCCATTTAAAACCCGATGTCTACTCGCAAAAATACTTGTGATGCCAATCTTGGCCTATGGTTGTGAAATTTTTTAACGTTTAACATTATAGTGCGCTATGTATTTGGAAAATGGCGTTTTGCCCGTATTTCTAACTATTCAAAGTACTTGTATAATATGACATTTGACGACCTTCTTAAGTTTCGTACTTTAAGTATGTTAAGTATTTATGATAAAATTAGATTTAATTTTTCAAACAGATCAGCTCAGCTGGTTCCTCCTCTGTGTTCTTGTTTGACTTCGGAACGTCAGTTTCTTGTAACTTGGATTCGGTTGTGGAACTCTTTGCCACGTGAATTTAGAAGGATAGACAGCACAACAGAATTCAGAAGCAAACTTAGGAAATATCTTTCTACTAATTCTTAGAAACTTAGCTTTTCTGTTTTATTTTTTCATTGTATAAGTCATATTTTTCATTTTTAACTTTCTTATTACTCTCTTGGTATTATTCATTTTTATTTGTAAAATAATTATCAATTATTATCCCCCGTTCTTATGTTGCTCATGTAGCTTTCATTAATTGAATTTTGTAATTTTTTTTTCCTCTTTTTCTATGCTTAATACTCTTTTATAAGATATGTATCTTACGCTATTTAAGCAACTCGTTTAAATAAATAAAATAAATAAGCTCTCCCTTCCTGCTTATCATCTAGCACTCGGCGCCATAAAGCAGATCTAGCAGGACAAAGGTTTTCTAAAGCATACATTTCGTCCTCCGAGTTAAGAGTTTTGAACCCAGTTGTTTTGCCAAACTGAAGTAGAAGCGGTTTCCTAGGGGAATTATTCGCCGGATCTCCACTAAGGTGTCATTCGTGGAGTTCATGTTTACTGCGAGGTAGATGATCTCCTTAACTACCTCGAAATTGTTGCTATCAATCGTGACGTTTTGTCCTAGGCGATGAACAGATGTTTGTTTGTTTGTTCTTCAATCGCGCAGCGCTGTGATCGACCCATGATTTAAATATCGTCCGCATAACCAAGCGGCTGAACGGACCTATTGAAGATAGTTCCTTCCGTGTTCCAGTGCGAGGTTGAAGAAATCGCATGATAGCGCGTCCCCTTGCCGAAATCCGGTGTAGGTTTGAAATAGTTCGGAGGGGCTACTTCCAAACTGCATGCTGCAGCTAGTGTTTTGCAGTGACAGATCAGTTTTGCCCGGATATCGAATTCGGCCATCGCCATATAAAGCTCCTGACGATGTATACTACTCGTATCATACGCGGCTTTGAAGTCGATGAATAGGTGGTGTGTCTCGCCTTGAAATTCGTTGGTGTTTTCCAGGATTTGCCTCAGCGTGAAAATTTGGTCTACATATGTATAGTCTATCTGCCTGGCCAGAAGCCACACTGGTATGTTGCGATTAGTGTGTTGCAAAACGGTTTAAGATGTTCACACAGTACGTTAAGTGACAAGTCCTATTTAAAACGCTAAATTGAATTTTTATTCTTCAAGTGCAAGTGATGAAGAATCTCAAATGCAATATCGCTTAGTACATACCTACGCACTTTAAAGAAAGAATAAATAATGATTTTATCGTATAAGTGATTTTTAATTAAGAAAAGTCTTCGTGTCGGGGAAGCAGCGTAATATTTAAATTCATTCCGGATCAATCATAGGGGATGAAAAAATCATAGGCGGTGATAAAATACAACAAATCTTGTGTACGACAAGAAAAAATTTTTCAGTTTATGACAGTGACAATATAGTCATGACAAATTTGTCATTTTATTTAACTGACAATTAAGTCACATTTGTAGAATTTTGCACGAGGTAGAAGTCATCAATATGCGATCAAAAATTGAGCTGCATTTCGCACTTGGCGATATTGAGGTCCAAGCCATTTTTGAGGCACGAAGTAGAAAAAGTGTTGTCTTGTGGTGAAGAAATGGGTTTATTGTCTTTCAAACATGTTTCGTGAACTAACACAATGAAAAGGGGTTCATCTATACAATTTGTTCCGGGCGCGGAAATCCTCCTTGAGCGCTCGAAGAATGATATGAAACCGGTTTTATGCCATTTGAAATATGTAGTCTCGTGTGGGATGGCAAAATGAATTGAACACTATTAAGTTTAAAGTACTTTTTTAAGGACCCGGCTTAATAATAGCTATAAAATAGTAGTATCACAGATTACAGAGATATTTTCAAATGTGTAAACGAATTACAAACTTTTTTATGTATCAAATCGCGACTTAAGCAACCTTTTTATGAACTTCATTTGTCTGATTTAATTTTTTTTTTAATATTTTGCTCTCATTCTAGATTAAAAAAAAAACAGAGAAATGGATGAAACAAAATTAACAGAGAACAACAACGTCAAAGTGTACAATGAGACAACAAATCCGGTGAAGAAAAAACGACGCGATAAAAGCGATTTAGGTGACAATTTTGTGGCTCCCGACGGCGGATGGGGTTGGGCCGTATGTCTTGCTGCTGGTGTATCAAATGTAAGTATGCGAGGGGTATTAGGGTGTGGGCTGTAATTTATGCGTAGGTGTGTCTGAAGTAATATCATTGTGGCTGGCCGCTGAAACTCTACAGACAAATGGTGTCATTATACAAATGTGGCAAAGTTTCGGATGGCATGGATGCTGGATCATGGTTGCCTGCCAGGAAGTGATTGAAGATTAGAAACTGAACAATTTTCGGGGGAAACTTTAATGCACATCCTAGTGAGCCACCCCTCTTTAATCAGATTGTATATCTCAACTTCACGGGCTGAAATAAATAAACTGTATACTTTCTCGTAAATAGTTTTTTTTTAAATTCTTCTCCATGGATGTCAGTGGCATCTAATAATTATGCTCCACTTCAGGTGCTTTAGATAGTTCAAATCCCGCCTCTCTCTGTCTCATATTCTCTCGAGATTAAACAATTTCTGTGTCTTGTACTTACATTAACAAATCCGAAATGAGCTCTAAGCGCCATCCATTTGTTATTTTACGATTATATCGGCATAAATGTTTGTACAACTTCTCGCAACTTGTTCGTTTTCCTGCGGGTGGTATTCGTAGTTTGATATCTGCCATGAGTTGAAAACATGTTTTCCAAAATAAGCACTTTTTATGTACAGGGAGATTTTCAACTTGAGTACGTGTCATAATCATAATGCTTTACAATGAGTTGTTGTCCAACTGGACTAACATTTATTTTATTCTAAATACTAGCTGTCCCGTGCTCGCCTTGCTTTGCCAGTCTGCCCCTTCTCAAATTTAAAACAAAATACTTGCTGATAAGAACTGATAAAGAAAACGTCGAGAGTGTCCCTACTCATTATATGGATAAACTCTGAGTGTGACTCCCTCTCAATCTCATTTACATTTCATACCTTATCTTTCTTAATCCCATGCGCCACAAAAAAACAACACAAACTACAAAAGGTGCATAAAAAAAATGAAAAAGCACACAGCACAAAAACAAGGTACAGGTAGACAAACAGATTTGTGCCGCACACACACACACATTTTCCTTCACTGAACGCTGGGAAAATCCAACGATCGCGCTTCAATCGAACATTTTCCTTTTTTGAATTGCAGAAAATTTATAGTTTAATGCTTATTTTTCAACTTCAGGATAACCTACAAAGATGATTTATATCTTAAAATCTTTGTACATAATTGAACTTTATATTAAAAGAAATCCAATTTCATTTGGAGGAATCATTCCGAAGCTAGGAGCTAGAAAGCATTCGAGAGTTACAACATTTCTTAAATATCAGCTTAGATCTCCGCTTCTGGACAGCGGATGGAGCATTTTCCGCGGTAAAAATTAGCCTATGTCCATTCTCAGGCTCTAGACTATCTGTGTACTAAATTTCATTTAAATCGGTTCAGTAGTTTTGGCGTTAAGGCGAGACAGACAGACAGAGTGACTTTCGCATTTATAATATTAGTATGGATTTATCACACTTAAATAAATATACAGTTTAAAGCTTAAAAATACAGCGCTAGCTACCTGGGCATTCGATGACATTGTCGACTGTCCCATCCTCTTTTGATGCATGCATAGTTTGGAGATGTTGCCTTTGGTGTCGTATCATCCTTCGTCTCAGCTTAAGTTTCTCTGTGAACATTTGAAGTAGGGACGATACATTCTCTTTTGACAAATAATGATTAAAATAAATTTGATCTGATACGAAGAAGGAATATTAGTATTTCTTAATTTAAGTGTGACTTATTTTTAGGTATTTTTTTGACTTAATTTTCGGACTTTGCCAAACATTTACTCCGAAATTCGAAATGTTGCCCTTTTACAAGGATGAACTAAAGTGTTAAGGCCTTAAACCTACGAGTAGCTTATCCAACCATTTCTGTATGCGAAGTTATATTTTCGGCATGAATGGAGGGGATCATTTTACAAGGACTCCTTACGTAAATTTAAGAAGCTTCTTATGACAATTGATATTTTTGGATGTTTGTTAGACTTTTGCCATGGGTAGGGCAGCAAAAAAAAGTTTGATAACATGGTGATCTCAGACGGGGACTCATCTGTCAGTAGTTCAACGCGAAGCAGGGAAATAACTTTACGGGCAATTACTTCACATGGGCAATAACTTCACCTCGAGTGGGCAATAACTTCACTTTTTTTTTGTGAAGTTATTGCCCACTCATGGTGGGCAATACCTTCACCGTAAATTTTGTGAAGTTATTTCCCACCTATAATTTGAATTTGTCTATTATAACTAAAGGCCCTTGCACCCACTCCAAATCAAACAGTGGCCCCATGCAGAGCGGTTGCAGGGAGCTTCATGCCCCCCCCCCCATATGCATTGCACTGTTTATGGAATTAGTTGCGAAACCGCAAGTAGATTCCATAAACAGTTCAATACCTATGGGGGGCATGTTGCCCCCTGCAACCCCCCCGCTGGGGGTTACTGTTTGATTTGGAGTAGGTGCGAGGTACGGTTCTTGAATTATCATAAAATGTTAAGAGAATTTATTTCCCACTAAAAAGTGTAGTTATTGCTCACTATCAGTGGGCATTAAGTTCACAAAAAAAAAAGTGAAGTTATTGCCCACTCGAGGTGAAGTTATTGCCCATGTGAAGTTATTGCCCGTGAAGTTATTTCCCTGCACCGTCCAACGCTATTACTAATGAGCTACTGCGTCCAAGTTTTCCAAAATTATGTTCCTGGCAGGCTGGGAGGTTCGTCGAATCGAGTCAAGCATGATTTAGAATATACGAATGCCCAAGGAATATAAGAAATATAAGATTTGAATATCATAGATATATCCCTTCATGGCCGACATCAACTAATACTGAACTTCTACTCGCCTTAGTTTTCACTCTTCCCGTGCCTACAACAGTTTGGACTCATCTTCCGCGAGCGCCTCTACAGCCTGGGATTCAAGGGATCTGAGATCAGTACAATCATCAATATTGTTGTAGCTGTTTCGAGCTTAACAGGTCTCATCAATGGGGCAATGTTTAGACGCTACACATTCCGAAGAGTTGCCATTGCAGGCGCCATACTGGCAGCAACAGGCATCACAGCTTCTGCCTTTTGTACAACATTTATCGAGTTTATCTTGTTCTTTTCCATCATATTTGGTAAGAAAGAAATCTTTAAAGCTCCAAATGTCCGTTGAGTTTTCAATATATCTCCCAAAGGTATTGGATTGGGTATTAACATGTCATCCACATCGTTGGCTGTCAATACATACTTTCGAGACAATCGACGTAAGGCGACAGGGTTCTCGTGGACGATAACTGGTCTCGGACCTATCATATTCCCGCACATTGTCACTCTTACTCTCTCCGAGTATGGTATCCAAGGAACCATATTTATATTTGCCGCAATATCTCTGAACGCACTGGTATGTGGAATGGTTCTACAACCGGTGCTAAAGCACGTCAAACCACAACTAAAGTCTGATGAAGAAGCCCTTACTATTGAATCTGAGCCGGAATACGAATGCAAATACTGCGAGGCCAGAAAGCGAAAACGTAGCATCTTCATCAGTGAGTACACTTTCAATGATGACGATGCTGAAAGGCCTGGTTTTGAAATCACAGAAGCCTGCTCTCCAATGTTGTCACGTGCCAACGATGGCTATTATAGTTCGAAGCTATCATTGGCAACAGATGCCAACGGGCCGAGACAGCTGCAAAGGCGTATGTCGACAAACACCCAAGGTGAACTAAGGACCCTCCCGTCAGATGCATTCTCCAAGCCAAACTATTTCAATCGGCAGAAAGAGGATCTGGATCATTACACCAGCAAAGCCAGTATCTACTCCAAATTCGGCAAGGACGAGTTCATGTGCACATGTGCCGAAGAAAAAGTATTGCTTAAAAAGAAAATTGCAGCCGAAAAAGAGAAGGAACAAGAAAACGCAGCCGCCATCCTCGACAGACCTTTAACATTTGCTCAAAAAGTAGTAAAATTCTTCGATTTAGACCTTATGAAAGATTTTACCTTTGTCAATCTTATATTGGGTATGACCATCATCTTGTTTGGAGAAATGAACTTTTCCATCCTGACGCCGTTTATTCTTAACGATTTCGGCTTCAGCAATACACAAATCTCCTCTGCGATGTCCATTATCGGTGGCATTGACCTTGCAGTGCGATTCTTTGGTCCATTCATTTTGCAGAAGATCAAATTGGACAATAGGATTCTATTTTCCATTGGAATAATAATAACTATCACTGGGCGGTTTTTCGTCACGTTCGTTCGAAGTTTTAAGGTCCTCTTGAGTGTCTGCCTTTTGATTGGTATCGGCAAGGGTATGCGAACTATCTTCGCGCCACTGATCATACCCAGCTACGTGCCACTGAACCGCCTGCCAGCTGCATCAGGACTTCAACTTATTTCCAATGGAATATTTACATTCGCTTGTGGACCAATCATTGGTGAGTTAATAATTTAGTTAGATGCCGTCAAGCAAGGTCTAATGTGATTCTCCTCTTTCAGGTATGATAACTGATGCAACGAGTTACATCATGTCTATTCACTTCATCAACTTGTTCACATGTTTCGCCCTATTCGGTTGGGCATCCGAGAGCATAGTTAGACGGATTAGCCGTCGGATTAAGGCGCAGCGAATCGAAGCCGACAAAAGCTAAAGATTCCAAAGAACAGCAATAGGTGAAATTGTGATCATCTGTAGTCGTAGTATATACACCATATATTGTTAGTCAAAGTCATCCAGAACTCATCTCACACTAACAAATAACACAAATGCATGGACATCTCGCGCAAAGGGGCGGCTATACCGTGTGCATATTATGCTTTAAGCGAACCACGGAACCAATGTTGCGTGAATATTCGATTAGACAATAAGTTTTAAGATTTAAGCTAGTTTCGTTTGAAAAAAATAAAGTATGTAGTGTCTTGTATTATAAGAATATGAAAAGAGTAAGAGTAAGGCTTAGTGAGATTTGTGTTAAAATTTATATTTGCTTCAATGAGGTTTCGTTTGACTACTCATTGATGAACGTTGTTATTGTTTTCAGTTAAACAAATAAATAGAGGAGATAAAAGAAGTGTAACTCTTCATTTTAAGCATCGACGGCAGCCTACTGTATTGATATATGCATCTGTTTCCGCTTTGTAGCCATGCGCAGAAAAGTGTTAAAAACCTTTAATCCGCGAATCGGGCAACCAAACACTATTTCATTGGAAAAAGTAAGCTGAAAAAGGTTTTATTGAGTTCGGGTAATTTTTCAAACATTTGAGGTGATATTTCTTCATTTTGGTGTGATATATTGAAATCTTTTTATTTCCTTTGCTCTTAGGAAGCCGCAATACTTGGAATCGATTTCAATATTTTTTTTGCGGAATGAAATTCGACCCGAATACAAAATGGCAAACAAAAAATTAAGAATGCCCAAAAATAATGCAAAATCGCCCCAATCGGACTACAAATCGTTGTTCGTGTTTCCTTTATAATTTGATGAACTTTTATATTTGTGTTTTCGTGGCCCATTTTGCGTTGGGGCCAAATTTCATGAAGTCCTCTGATAGCAACATTGTAAGCTGCTTGACGTTGGCTGAATATTTATTTGAGGTGGTTAATATTTTGTATACATTTTTTCTGTTAAAACGCTCTGAAACTCAAATTTGTGTATAAAATCAGTCTCGAGCTATATTGAGTTTATGTGGAGTGTGCTCACCAACTATAGTCTAAGAGCCCACAGCAAATTTTGGGAGTGAAAGTATAACCAAAAAGCTGATACATGAACACAAAGGTCTCCAAAAAGTAAACTCAAATGTCGAAGTCTGGCAGCGCTTAGTTGCAGCTGAGGTTAGTAATAGTAGGTTGAAAACGTGTTTTTTCCAAAATCTAGATTGTTTATATAACCACTTGAATATAGTATTAAATGAAAGAACAGACTGCCCTGATCACAAAAATATAGGTCCCAGACGTCTCACGTGCAGCCAAACCCTTGCCAGACGTCCTAAAAGTATGCTTTAAACAATTCTGATAACCATATTGTGATAACAGAAACGAATTTGTCAGAGCCACAGGTCATAAAAGATAACTGTTAAATACTTCACGTATGTCTACTGAATGGGAAAAAGTGTAAATATCTTAAAGATAATATACAAGTATTCATACACCTGTTGATCTAAAAGAATTATTTAAATACCCTTTAACTCCTGTTCCCCAAACATTTGGTCACTTAGATGGATCCATTATAAAAACCATTAAATATGTATTTTTAAGTCATTTAGAAAAAAAACAGTAGTAAACACTTCTCCACATAAAGTCGATGCTATAGTTTGTAGATGGTTTTTTCCTTCTACATACTTTAGGGGATATACCTTTAACTTTCGGCAATCTTGCTCTACATGTACTGAAAAATTGCAGAATGAGCGAAACACAGATTCACATTGTGTTTGATAAAATAATATCTCCATCTATAAAAGATATTGAACTAGATAGAATTCAGAAGAGCAAGGTCATTTCAGTGCTTTTACAAAAATTCAGAGACGACCAGCCAAATTTTATAAATAGTTTAAGGAGTAACTCTTTCAAAAAAAAAATTAAATGAATTTTTATTAGACGAATGGCGTGAAAAAGAGTAACCATATTATTGGTGAAAAAAAATTGTTGTTACTTGCAATGGAAAATATTTTCACTTTAAAATAGGAAATAACAAAGTTTTTCGAGAAACTATAAATGAGTTTATGAGCTTTCAGGAAGAGGCTGACACTTGTATGATGTTGCATTTGTCTGTCATGCCAAAAGACTTCTCCGTGGTCATAAAGTCTTCAGATACTGATGTGCTTATAATTGCTCTCTACGATTTATCCCACCTAACAAACGGCATTAAAGTCTGGCTTGAAGTTGGAACTATGACTAATAACAATCTTAGACATATTGATGTTAGTAAAATTTAGCATGGATTGGGCCCCACACTTCCACACTGCCTGGATTTTAAAGCTTCACTGGATGCAGGCCTGCCCTTTTCAAAAAAGGAAAAATTAAACCTTTCCAAATTTTAAAAAGGAGACCAGACTTTCAGTCCGCTTTTTCTCAATTTGGAAATTTACAAAATAACAATCAAAATTTTGATCGCATTGAAGAATTTGTCTGTAGTATGTACCAAACGAGGGCCTTAAATGTGAACGAAGCTAGGTATGAACTATTCTATAAAACCTGCAATCAAACAAAATTTTTAAAAATATTAAAAGTAAGTTACACGTTTTAAAATCTACATATGTGATGTAGGTACATACGAGTAGTTCAATTAATTTGTTTGCCCTAGGTTTTGAAGGAAGTCGTTTGCCCCCAAGCAAATAAATAGATGTAACTATATACATAATGTCGCGTATGGAAGAATGCTGAAGAAAATGAACCAATTTTGTTATCACCATCAGAGAGTGGTTGGGTATTAGATGATAACAAGTATAAAGTCAAATGGTTCGACGGAAATGTTGCCCCTGATAGACTGGAGGATATATTAATTAATGACGTGGATGTCTCCGATGTTGAAGATAATTATATAAACGATTCATCGGATGAATCTGATAATGAATAACTTTCAGAACATATTATATACAAGTATATATTAGTTTTCAGTTATGTACATATATAAATATCATTCGGTTCGAAATCTCACACTACAAAGGTTGACCTCGTTCCTTAATTGAGGATCCGCCAAGGTGAAATATAGATGAAATGATGATATAATAAACATTGAAGTAATTTATAAATAATGGTGTATAAATACTTGTATAGAATCTTTAAGATAATTACACTTTTAGGGCAACATTCAGTAGACATAAGTGAAGTATTTAACAGTTATCTTTTATGACCAGTGGCTCTGACAAATTCGTTTCTGTTATCACAATATGGTTATCAGAATTGTTTAAAAAATATTCTTTTAGCATACTTTTAGGACGTCTGGCAAGGGTTTGGCTGCACGTAAAACGTCTGGGACCACCATTTTTGTGATCTGAGCGTTCTTACAGATTTTTTGGTGTAACCATTATTTGGTTATACCAATTATTTTAAAATGTGATTTTTAACATACTATTAGTACGCCTGGCAAGGGTATGGCTGCGCGTAAGACGTCTGGGACCTATATTTTTGTGATCAGGGCAGTCTGTTCTTTCATTTAATACTATATTCAAGTGGTTATATAAAAAATCTAGATTTCGGAAAAAAACACGTTTTCAACCTACTATTACTAACCTCAGCTGCAAGTAAGCGCTGCCAGACTTCGACATTTGAGTTTACTTTTTGGAGACCTTTGTGTTCCTGTATCAGCTTTTTGGTTATACTTTCACGCCCAAAATTTGCTGTGGGCTCTTGATCTACTAGGGAAGTTACCGGAAGCGGCTACAAGAATGGATAGTCAAAAATGGCGTCGCATAGTGGGACACACGGTATCAAAGGCCCTGTTGCCCAACTTGAACAAAAAGCAACCTTGGTGGATTTTAGAACTTAGTAGATGTTAGCTTAGAATGACAATCGGCATCCTTTCCTGACATCGCCTTCTCGGAAACGGACGCTTGCAGATACTGCAATGATATTTGCGTCACGGAAGACTTTAAGACATTAGGCACATACTTTGTGAATGCGTGATTATCGCACGACATAGAAGAAAACGCCTGGAAACTATTTTTTTGGCAGTCTAGAAGATGTAGCGTCGATTGACTGCAACAAATAACTAAGTTTTTGGATTGAAATACAAATTTTTTAAATTTGTGGGTGCAGTGGCGGACATTTTAGTGTGTTGGACTACTAACCTAAAGATCTCGGGTTGAAATTCCGCCGAGGCCAAGTAACATCTAAGAATTTTATCCACTGCCCCACCTCTTGCGAACGTCTGATAAACATCAAAGAGTATTAATTATCTCAAATTCGCCGTTTGGATTCGGGCTTAAATTGTAGGTCCCTCCACTTTGCGCAAGCAAATGATTGGAGAAACTAGGATAAACGCCCTGTTTGTCATTACATTTATTTTTTTCAAAATGCTTTGAGAAAGAGGTTGAGGATGATGACTGACGTTATAGTTTGTTCACCCAGCGATCATGATAAGCCCATTATGGTAACTTGTGTTTCTATGGCATCAATGTCACAACTCTGACTAACCTACCCTAACCCATGACCTGCCTATGGAATTCGAAGCGCAACGTTTTGAATTCGATACCTCCTTTACGATTCGTCTCGTTTTGCTTAATCTATATATATAAAAATCAATCCATATTTGAGGTTGTTGCCGGTGTTTGGCCAAACGCGTCCGCCGATTCCAATGAAATTTTTTTCCATGAAAGCTGACGTCTGTACAAAGGATGTTTTCTATGTGCGATGTCTGTATCTGCATCGGTGTGTGAATTATGGGCATTTGAGTGAGTACACATGCATATGTGCGTATGCGTGTAAATTCCGATGCAGATACAGAGACCGCACATATAAAAAACCATCGTACAGACGTCACCCATTTTGTTATCCGGACGCGCATATGAAAGAGGGAGACCACACGAACGTTTCAAGCCTATTGTGGTGTTTGTGCGCTCTTTCATTCTTGAGATATCGTTTGTTCAAAGTTGTATTCAAATAACTCTTATTGAATTTTTTTGCATTTTTTTGTGTGAAAAGTAAATGAAAAGTGATTCTATCGAAGTTTTTTAGTTTCGCTTTTTTGTTTGATTCGCAAAGTAAGCTGACATAGGCGCCTGCCATACAACAAGCACCTACCCTAAACGGAACAACAAAGGTGTGTGAGCGGCCTAAGCCATGCGGAGAAAAACGTGCAGTCCCTTTCACGGGTTGAGCTCAAATCAGGCAATCTTCGGTATTGGCCTGAGAGTGATTCTGTTAAGTTTGGCCAAAATCGGTCTTCTTTTCTTAGGCGCAGCAACATACGCCAACATATATAGACAATAATAAGGAAGTCTACTCGAACATATTGGCCAAAGGAATTCTCGGGCACGGGCAAAGCCGGGCCGGTGCAGCTAGTTATAATATGAATTAAAAGCAAAAATAATAGTACCAAACTAAAAATCCGCCGCCAAAAATGATTCGCTTCGGATTTCATAATCAGGCCCCTGATCACCAACTTCAATTTATATACAAACCTATTTTTCTTACAGATTTATTTTAAGTTAAAATTGGTAAAGTAAATCTTGAGATTTGGAAAAGATTAAGGGTAGGTACCGAATTTAATTTTAATATGCTCTTAGTCCTCGGTGGAAGGTAGCATTCGATTCAAGTAGACTCAATTAAATTGTATTGTTTCTTTTTTTCTTAAGATTCAAAGTGGGATGAAGTGATTTTGAGATCAAACCGGCACAAACCTTTAGTCCATGATAACCCCATCGTTAATGAAAAAGAGAACATATCTTCTTTTTTTCAATGACAAGGTAATGGATAAGAGGGATCACAGCCTTCTCGACACAATCAATGAAATGTCTGGAACAGGTCGGAGTTTATCAGAGAACTGGCAGCACAGGTACCTACTTACTCTGTCTTTTTGGGACTAACAATGTATACATGTCCTCCAAGACATCCACCCATACATAAAATGTTTGTAGCAGGGATGTTTAATATCCACTTATGATGGCTCCATTGTCAGCAAAGAACAACTCATGCACTTTGGATTCTGTCACTTTTCCTACAAGCAGATAACCAATGACTGTAGTATACAGGAAAAGACTTAGGATTCTTCCCTGGCTTACACCGACTGGGGTTACACAGTAGTGAAAATTCGATTATAGATAGATAGATAGATTTATTTCGCATATAAATTTACAAAGGTATGGTTACCACACATTTTACAGTATACAGAGATTATGATAATTTGTATCTTTCTTCTGAAATATTATCTACATACCGTTATTGATTTAAATTGGAAAAACGAAAAATTATACAATACTGAAGGAAAATACGAAAAAACCTAAAATTAAAAAAGAAAAAAAAATGTAATACATAATAGATATTGATATTTAATAAATTTATGAAGCAATGTATTTTTGTCTAAGGAAAGACGCCAAATGAGTCACAAATTAAATACTTATTATTACAATTATCACAGATATAAATAAATTAAAATAGATAAATAAATAAATAAGTAAAAAAATATACTAGTCAATGAAAAAAATATTATGTAAATAAATAATTAAATAAATAATCGATTAAGTTAATAAATAAAGAAGAAAATTATCACAGATATAAATTAATTAAAATAAACAAATAGATAAGTAAATCAAATTCAACATTCGCTTTGTCGTGAATGTCCAACGTTGAGTGGTAGGTACCACGGTAAATTAAGCATCATTTTCAACAACTTATTTTGAGATGTCTGTAGTTTTTTAATATGGCACATTGCACAATTTCCACATGCTTGGCATCCATATAACAAATTGCCTGAAAAATTAAGTTCGATTATGAACAAGAAACAAATTTTGTTTTTCTAAGAAATTAAAAATATTTATTGAAGATTATAAATGTACATAAAATCGTAATGATAAATGATAAATGTTCAATAAACATATGTAACATAAGTTTTGACTTCCAAAATAAAGGTTTAAGAAAACTGAAGAAAACGATGAAAAATTATAGGAAGTTCGATTATGAACACATTAAGGTTTTCCAGTTTCTTTTTAAATAATGATGGAAGTTTTTCGAAAAAAAAATCTTAATAGCGAATGGGGCTTCCTCTGTTTTGGAGCACATCTGTAAGGCGATTTGACATAGAGTAGACATGGTAAGGCTTTTAAGCTCATCGAGGCTGCTTGACGTTCAAGCCTCTCGGATAGCTTCTATAAGCTGATTGACGTGATGGAACTGTCTGCCATGTGAGTCAACGTTACTTCCAAGAACCTCGCATATATTTTCGATGGGGTTAAGGTCTGGACTTCGAGCCGGCCACTTCATTACCTCGATATTGTCTTGTGAAAACCATTCCTTTACGGACCTTGCGTTTTGGACTGGCGCGTTATCCTGTTGGAAAATTAAATTTTCTAGAAGAAACTCTTAGGGCATGCTCACTATATTGAGATCTAGCACATCGGTGTACAAGGAAGCATTAAAATTTCTTGGTAACTACGCGATTTGTGATGTTCCCGCAAAGCAAAATGCCGCCCAAATCATAACCTAAACTCCCCCGCTATGTCTGCTTATTTTGACCTGCTGAGGTGTTCGCAAATCTTGCCAAAATTTTGAAAAACCAACGGTGCCGTATAGATTCAATTTTTGTTCTTCACTGAATATAACATTATTCCATTCTTCTGTTTAGGTTAGGTATGTGACTTCTCGCAAACTCGCCTCCTTATGAGCTTCAGTAAGCGGAATTTGTTTGACACGTTTACGGTACTTTAGGTTTCTGTCTTCATGTAAAATTTGTCGTACCCTCCTCGCTGTGATAGGAAGTGCAAATTGCATTTGAATATCAGTGGATGCGACATTATGCCGTCGAAATTCGTGGAAAATACGCCGATTTTTGCGAACTGAAATTTTTCTGTTGTTGTCAAATTTTTTTCTTTGACTATAATTTTCACCAAGTCTAACACGGCTTATTTCCCTAAAGGACAAACCCTGTTGACTGGGAAAAAATATTTTTGTTATTTCAGTTAGGTCTTTACCGCGTCCCATTTTTAATAGTCTCAAATTTCACCATAGTGTTTATTCATATTTATTAGATTTTTTTTTATAACAATTTAGTGAAAAAACATCCAAAACTTTTTGAGCCGTTTTCTCACAACAGCAAAAGCAACTCACCTGTTCATAATCGAACTTCCACCAGAAATGCACCATTTTCTATGACCTTCTCAATAAATTCCAGTGAGCTCACTAACGAAGAATGAGAAAGCTCTTTTAAGGTAACGGTTTACTGTATGGAATGTCTATGTGTGGTATTTTAAATTTTAACTACAAATTTTTAACATTCCTTAATATTAATCATAAACCCCTAAAAGTAACCATATTTTCGATCCGCATCGCAAGGTATGTATCGAAAACCATGTCCGTCCATCCGTCAATTATCAATTTTGAGGCCTTTAAATGCGAGCTGAAAAGCTGAAATTCAATGTAAAAAATACCTCTCTTCCGTCTTATTGGCTGCACTGCAACTCGATGAGGTTGAACAACATAGCCAAGTTTTATTATCGCCAATGATCTATACAGATCATCAATTTCTATGCTTCACTACAAATACACATGATCTCACTATTCATCAGGATCATATTTTATGATCTATAAATTAGTTCTCACTATTTCCCACCAGCTGTCTTAGGTGTCAATAGGTTTGCGGCGAATTGCAGTAAACTACAACCAGTGGTCAGAACCATCTTATCGATGAGTGCTCGTATTTTAAAAAGTATTCGTTAAATGACGCTTCACATCATACATTGTCTTTCTTAAGGCTGAAAACACACCGGATAAAGCAAAACGTTTTTCATTCGATAGTCAAAAAAACATTTTTTATTTCAACACACACCAAGCGGAACAGAATGTAACAAAACAAAACGTTTTGTTTTCTTGTTTCGTTTGGTGTGCGTTGAAATAAAACAAAATTGAATTCGCGACTTGCTTTAAGTGTTGTTCTATTCAACATGCGGTCGGACTCAGACGATGAAATTGTGCTAATCTTACATACAGTTTTTGAAGCAATTGAGGAAAAGGACGCAAATAGCAGAGAGTGGTGGATGCATCCATATCTAAAACGAAATGCTGAGGATGTGATTATAAACTTAATAGCAGAGTTAAGAACTTATCCTGAAAAATTTAATAATTTCACCAGAATGCGAATGCATAATATGATTAGGGAACGCGAAGGCTTACTTTAGGAATTATATGAGCGTGAAGCTATGGAATACTTACCTCAAGTAGAAACACATGACAATATTGGAAGAGCAAGACCATCAAATGCTGCACGAAACATTCACAATCAATATATTCAGTACTTTAACTACTCTACTGGAGCAGTTCCTTGCCAATACAAGTATGCCATCTAATTTTAGTTACATGACTTTAAATACAGTATGTCAAGTATTTACTGTAATACTGTATATATATTCATATACACATTATGTACATTAATAAACATGTATAAAAATAAAATTCAATAAAACTTACCTTGGCAATTCATTTCAGTTGCTATTTCTATCCACAGCTTATCAAAAGTAACTTTATTAGCATGTTCCTCATCTTTATAATTTTAGTTCTACATCTGCATCCATATTTGTTAAAATTTGCGCACAGAGTAATCCAGAGTACATCCATATAATGAGTGGGGACATTCTCATATTTTTGACTGAAGGGTAATAGTGTAGAGGTTCATAATTAGGTGCAATCCTTAAAAAAAATTATCAGAAAAACCAGCCATAAACTATTTTAAAAAGTAAATCAGGTACCACTGCACGTAGTGCAAATTTATACACCACGAGGATCAAGTCGATGCGCCTTGTTTTGCAAAAAACAACAGGTTAGCTATCGGCAACGAAAGAGGTTTTTTGTTTTGCTTTTGTTTTTATGTTTCGTTTAATTTGGTGTGCGTTGCGCCATAAGAAAGTAGGCAATTATCGTCAACGATGCTGGGTCGAAACAGTTTTGTTGCATTCGGTGTGTGTTGCTCGTATACAATGGCATGTATTTTCGACAACCAGCACCGAAACACTTCGAAACAAAAACGTGTGTTTTGTTTCGTTTTGTTTGGTGTGTGTACTCCCATAAGAACCAATGTTCTCTTGTTTCACGAAACAAAAAAACACGTTTTGCTTTATCCGGTGTGTTCGCAGCCTAAGATTATTAGCCCATTTTTGATTCCATGGAAGAAGCATACCGCGCTTGTATCCATGAAACTTTTCCAATTATGAATCATAATCAAATAAAATAAGGAACGTTGGTAGTCAAATTCAATCCATGTACTGCATCTGCTCGAAAAATGGAAATTTTTGATTGTTTGGTAACTATTTGCAAGATTTCAAATTGCGTATTCACCTGTGCAAATATTTGATGATCCATACTGCGTTATTGTGGGGGTTGCGAGTGGGGGTAATCTATGTGGCATAAAATTTAAAATTTCTCACTTTGTAGAACTCAGGAATATCGAAGGTAGAATTATCATTCATATCTTAAAGTAACAATGTGAATTTTCATATTATCCGGTTTTATCTTAATTGCAATAATTGGCATTTCGATTTCGATAATTTATGCAACTTTATGTACAACTCTTCCTTGGAAAATACAATGGTAATTGACGATCTCAATGCTCGAATTGGTGAATATCAAAATCTTTCTGTTCATTTTTTGCACGATCAACTGAATTTCGAGACCTATAGAAACTCTAAAGATGAAACGCGCAACGGTAACGATAGGTTAATATCGGGGTTTTTCGAGGATTTTGGGCTATTTCTGTTGAATGGTGTGGTCAAAGGAGACGAATATGGAGAACTTACATTTATAAGCGGTCAAGGCGAGTCGGTTATAGACTATCGCGCAATATCTGGTGAATGGTGCAATGTAGTAAAGGATTTAAAGGTGCTTACGACCATCTTCTCAGCTCACATGCCAATTCTGGTGACAGTGGACTTTCGCGAGCAAGTGCTGCAAAGAACTTCAGACAATTTTAGAAAACTTAAATGGCTCGACAGCAAAGCTGATCGCTACAAACTCCTCTTAGATGTTAACTCTAATATTTTGCCTCACTTGTCATTAGTTTCGATTGACAAAATAGAAGAAAATATAACGAGCTTAATTTATGCATCGGCACTGTTGTCGAATAACTCTTATACCGCTTACACGCCAAAATCCAAATGGTTTGACAAGGATTGCTAAAAATAACTTAAAATTTCGTTTAAATTTTTGAAGCTCTTTAGAGCGACAAATTCACGCAACTTTAAAAATATGTACTTACGGGCCAATAAGGAGCTCAAACAACTTTGTAATACAAAAAAAAAACATTTACCACATAAAGCTTGCACACCAGGTGCAACTCAGTAAAAATTCCAAAGAATTCTGGTACAACATCCGTCAAGTAAGTGGATGGCAACGCAGTATGAAGAGACTTTAGCTGCACATTTTAAAACTCTATTGTCGGCCGAGGAGAATCTTCATTATTTCAGCTTCGCATTACCAAACATGTGCGTTCTCGAGCTAGGTGCACCTATCTCTCCAAATGAATTTTAAAATACTTTCTTGCAAATGAAAAACAACAAGTCCCATGGAAGTGATGGAATACCAGTTGAATTTTTCAAATATAGTAATGACCTTCTAAAAAGCTATATGCTGGACTATTTTAACCTCCTTTACGAGAATGTCTGTGTTACTTTAAGCTTCCCAAAAGCTCTCATATTCGATCAACCTGAGAACTACAGGGGAATATCAGATTCTCAATTCTCTTAGGAAGATATTTGCTGGGATTTTATATGGAAGGCTCTCCACCTAGATTGAAAGGACCAATCGACTCAGCACTTTTCAATCAGGATTTTGCTCGGGATTCTCTACATTGGATCCTATTTTCGCATTGATAAGCATTGCTAGGAGCCACATCGAAAAAAACAAAAAAACTGTATGTCTGTTTCGTGGACTTTAAAGCAGCGTTCGATACAGTAAATAGGCAGGCGTTGTTCTATAAATTGACAACTATTGAAGTTTCTCAAAAATTTCTCCTCTCGTCCTCCAGTGCGGCAGTATGGGATGGCCCTAAGTTATCAGAGTGGTTCGTTACCTCTGAAGGTGTTCCGCAGGGATGCATTCTGAGCCCTCTGTTGTTCGCTCTTTTCATTGATGATGTGTCTTCCATTCTTCCTGGCGGTGTACTCTTTGCGGAAACTCTTATCAAAGTATTGCTTTTTGCTGGCGGACAATTCTTTCTCGCTGCAACTACAAATCAACAAACTGATGGCGTACTGTAATACATGGGATCTTCATATTAATACACAAAAAACGAAGGCGATGGTGTTTGAGAGCCGAAAATGTAGAAGACTCCCTGAAGAAGCTTGGCGATTTGGTAACGAGCAAAGTGATATAGTGCTGGAATTTAAGTATTTGGGAGTATTATTCACGTATAATGTAAACCTTTCAAAGCATGCTAAAGCAAAAAGCGGAGACGCTAAGTTGGCGCTTAATTTGATGTGGCCAAAATTTGTCGCTAAACAGAATATTGACCATTCATCCAAATTCAAAGTGTTCAATGCAACAGTCAACACCTGTATGCGCTATGGTACACAGGCCTTTGGAGTAATTCCCTTTGAAGAATTTGAGGCGGTTCAGAGAACTTTCTTCAAACGCATTCTTAGATTGCCGAATTCCACACGGACGTATGCAATACACGTAGAGTCTGGTCTACCACCAATCTACATAAGGAACCTAAAAGCAAATTCTGACTACTGTATTAGAGTGACGAGTAGAAGTGTCGCAAATCTCCAAAGATTGATAATGGCATTATTACTACGAACCAATGCTTCACCTTTCAGAGAATGGAACCAGCTAACCTTATCCCACGACCACTCACTGTCGTTAACAGAAAGCAATGTTAATGAGTGGCTTGATATATTTGCGACAATTATTTCGAAAATAGATGACCAGGTCTTCAACGAAGACTTAACCAGGGCATCATCATCAACTTCCAGAACTATCTACCAAAATCTTAATCATCGAATACTTACTAAAGACAGCTACCTTAACTTTAATGTAAAGAATTCGGCATACAAAATAAGCATGGTATTCAAAGCTAGAATCGAAATCCTTAACCTAAATTTCATCCCTCATAGAGCCGATCTTTAACAAATTTGTTATCTGTGCAACAGAAAAGAGTTAGACGATATTTACCATTTTGTTGCAGTTTGCCCGATCTTACAAGGGATTCGACGACTGTATTTTCAAGAAAGTTTTTTGTCCGTTAATTGTCTTTAAGAAATATTAAATGGTGCTCGAGGTTGGACTACCCTGTATAGTTACTGCAAACATGCATTAATATATCGTAATAGCTGAAAAACCACGTTTTATGTCTATTATTGCTTTTATGTTCCAAATAATACAAAATTGTTATCTTTTTGTGTTCCAAATCACTCCAAAATTGTAACCCCTTTATGTTGCAAATCATTAAAATTGTTAAGACTCGCTTTACTCATCAATCTTTTTATTTTCAATATTCACTTTTCACTTTCTTACTTTAATCTCCTTTTTCTTTTTACTTTATTACTTTTGTTTTATAATGTCACTTCCGGCAGATGGCAGCATAGCCATGTCCGTATTCTTAAGTAAAGTATAACTTGTACACTTTTTGTTATCAGTGAAAAATAAAGAAGCTAATAATAATAATAAAAACTGCGTTCTTATCGTCGCAGATCTATTCAGATCATAAGCCATAATAAAACACGGCTTCTATATCCATGTTTGGCATGGGTTTCAAGAAACTGTGCATATATCCAACCTCGCACCTACTCCAAATCCAACAGTGACCCCAAGCAGGGGTACTTGTTGTACTCTTCTGTATTCATACGTTAAAAGTGCATCAATCCACCAATTTTGTCATTAAAAATTTGCAAGAAAAGGCTTAAATCCCTCTAACCCCCGAAAAGCTCGAATTACTTTAAAGGGATTCGGATATAAAAATAAATAAATAAAATCTTTCAAATGACGGAAAGTTCTATGTCAGGAGAGATATGTAATACTTTCTATTTCATCATTATTCTTAATAGATACACCATGTTTGAAGCATTTTCTCAACTCTTTTTAGTTATCACTTTTCCCGTGCTTACAACAATATGGACTCATCTATCGTGACCGCCTTTATGGTTTGGGATTCAAAGCATCTGAGATTAGTACAATCATTAATATAGTCATGGCGGTTGCATGCTTAACTGGCCTCATCAATGGAGCTATGTTTCGACGTTTCACTTTTCGACAAGTTGCCATTACAGGCGGCATTCTCATAACAACAGGCATCGTAGCATCTGCCTTTTGTACAACATTTATCCAGTTTATTGTGTTCTTCTCGTTTGTTTTTGGTAAGAAAGAGAAAACAAAAAACTATTTAAGTTTCCAATCTAAACTTGCATTCTCCCTTCAAAGGTATTGGTACGGGTATGACTATGTCATCGACGTCACTCGCTGTCAATACATACTTCCGAAACAATAGACGTAAGGCGACAGGACTCTCATGGACAATCACTGGTATTGGACCGATTATATTCCCTCATATAGTCACACTTTCTCTCTCCGAATATGGTGTCCAAGGTACCATATTTATATTTGCCGCGATATCTCTTAATGTCATCGGTGCCGGTATGGTACTACAGCCGGTCTTGAAACATGTCAAACCCCAACCCAAACCGGATGAAGCTGCTCTCACTTCTGAATCTGAACCGGAATACGAATGCAAATATTGCCAGTCCCGGAAACGTAAGCGGAGCATCTTCACGAGTCAGTACATCTTTAATGACGACGACGCTGATAGACCAGGATTCGAGATAACAGAACCTTGCACTCCCATGTTGTCACGTGCCAATGATGGATATTATGCGTCGAAATTGTCCTTAGCAACAGATGCCAATGGACCGAGAAAGCTTCAAAGGCGTATATCTAAGAACATCCAAGTTGAACCAAATACAATTCCATCAGAGGCGTTCTCAAAGCCAAATTACTTTAATCGTGAGAAGGAGGATCTGGATCGTTACGCTAGTAAAGCAAGTATCTACTCCAAGCTGGGCAAGGATGAGTTTAAATGCACATGCACTGAGGAAAAATCATTGCTACAAAAGCAGATTGCTGCCGAGAAGGAGGTAGAGAAAGCAACCGCCGCAGCCATTATTGAAAAGCCTTTAACTTTTGGGCAAAAAGTTGTGAAATTCTTCGATTTGGACCTTCTAAAAGATCCCACCTTCGTCAATCTGGTATTCGGTATAACGCTCATTTTATTTGGAGACATGAATTTCTCAGTCTTAACACCCTTTATGCTTGACGACTTCAAGTTCAGCAACTCACAGATCTCTACTGCGATGTCGTTGATTGGCGGCATGGACCTTATCGTCAGATTTCTGGCTCCATTCGTTTTGGAGAAAATCAAGTTGGATAATAGGGTTATATTTTCTATTGGTATTGTTGCTATCGTCATTGGACGATTTTTGGTGGCTGTCGTGCGATCCTACCACGTGCTGTTGGCTGTCTTTATTTTAATCGGGTTTGGTAAGGGTTTGCGAACCATCTTTGCGCCCTTAATAATACCCAGTTACGTACCACTGAAACGCCTGCCTGCTGCTTCGGGACTTCAACTGATTGCCAATGGAATATTTACACTCGCTATGGGACCAGTTGTTGGTGAGTTCCTACTATTTTAATAAAAAAAAACTAAGGCTTAAATGAAACTTTTCTCTTTAAGGAATGATCACTGATGCCACGAGCTATGTCATCTCCATTCACTTTATCAACTTGTTGACTGCTTTGGCCCTGTTGTCTTGGCTAACTGAAGCAGCTGTTAGGAGATATTTGCGTCGCAATAAGCAGCGACAAGTTGAGGCCAATTGATAAGGGTGGAAATAACTAAGTTGCCAACGACTTAAAAAGCCTCAATAGGCAATGAAAAAAAAATTGCGATCGTGGATCAATGGAAATACGTTATGTGATATTGCAGCAATTTCGAAACATTCAGATCGGGTTACTAGTCCTGATTTAATGTTTACATTGTCTTAAGATTTTTGTTCACAAAACGCGCACAAAAAATAACATTAAAAAAAGAAGTGTTTACTGCGATAAAAACGTGTTACCGTTGTAAAAGGAGTAGGATTAAATAAAATGGCTAATTACTTAAAATTAACATATCCAAAAAAAAAAGCATAACATTACTTTTTAAAACTTAGGCCAAGTGACATTTTTTGTACAGAAAAACTTCCCACAATAAAATAAGCACAAGTACTTGAATTTATGAAAAGGGCTATGTATCCTGCAGGTAACGGTTTGCATGTCTGCCTATTGATCTTCAATCCGTCTCATCGAAATTGTTTCTGACTCCTAAAAATTGCAAATTTTGATTTATCATAAATTGGCTTTTCCTGATTTTTACTGGCGGTTTTTTTGTAATTGATGTGATGTGATATCGGCGAAACAATACTTACAAAAGCTCTCGAAGACATTTTATGCAAATCAGAAACTTCCCTGTCGGTATGTACTTGGTCTTGCCCTCATTCACTTCAAGACCAACCAGTTTCATCTGTTCTTCAATCGCCGTAACAGCTTCTAATACGGCACGCTGGGAACGTCCGATATTGTGGATATCTTTTATTATTTTTTTTTAAATAAATAAACTATGTGTTCAGCAAACCGCTACACTCAATTAAATGATATTATTTCTTATTTATTCTCTTTTTCGTATCATCTAAAGACATGTCGAATAATTTTTAAGAAACTGTCAGGGTAATGTAAACTATTCAGAAACTAGAGAAAACTATACAATACGCCCAGTTGACAAAACACCGCACCAGTCTGGCACGTATGGTTATGCAGCTGCAGTTAGGCTTGTTCGAACCAGTTTCAGACATTGGTCAATAGCGAAAGGTACCGGTTGTTTTTTCGTTGTCAGTTCGCAAATATTGTTTAAGAAAGATTTTTGGCATTCAAACATATTGCGGTGAGTAGGGGAGACCGGGGACGATAGTAACACGCCATGAAAGTAACAAGCCCATTTACAGCGTGAATGAACGTGTTAGTGAAATTTCTTGTATGCAGTTTCGTAAACAATTCCACTCTTCTCTTAACTAATCAGTTATTCTCGAGCGGTAGTGTGATGAGCACGTGCCACATTAAAAAAAAGAAAAAAGTTCATCATTTGACATTTTTTTGCCTGAAGGTTTTTTCAATAAAAACAACATAAAATCTCGATATTTTAAGGTAAGTTTTTTCTCAAGCGTTATTTAAAATATTATTGCTCGATCCCTGCCCAACATTTTAAATAAATTTAAGAATCTGAGTGAATTATTTAGGGTTTTCCGAAAAATGAGGGCATGTGGACAAAAGTAACACTAGACCATGGGGGCGGGGCGAACGTAACATGTTACTTTCGTCCACAAGAAGTTTCTAAATTTTTATCGAAAAGATATTCTTTGTTTTTTATATTAAGAATGCCTCTTACTCGAGTAAGAAGAACTAACCGTTAAACGATTGACACGTCTGTTTATAAACAGGCCGCTGAGGAAGTTCAAATGAAGAAGAAGAGCGTCAGGGCCGCCAAAACAATTTGATCTCTGCCACGTTACTCTTGCGCGGTATATAAAAAAAAATCTGCTACTGTTGTCTATCGAAGTATAAGCAGGGTATTTTTTGAAACGAAAGAAAACGAACTCGAGGACTACCTTTTTTCTTCATCCAATATGTTTTATGGACTGTCACCAAAAGAGGTTAGGCGTTTGTCGTACCAATTGACAGTCAAACATAACAAGCAATTACCAACTTCGTGGAATGAAAATGAGCTATCTGGCTGGAGTGGTTTGGGGGATTTTTTAGAAGACACCCTATCTTGTCCCTCCGTTCTCCTCAAGCAACAAGTTTGGCTCGTGCAACGAGTTTTAACGAGATTAATGTCAACAAGTTTTTTGCCAAGTTGGCTGAGGTAATGGACCGATATAAATTTGAGCCAAGGGAAATATGGAACGTAGACGAGACCGGAGTTACAACAGTACAGAATCAAAACCGTGTTTTAGCCAAACGTAGAACAAAACAAGTTGGTGCCATCACATCAGCTGAGCGAGTTACAGTCACCATTGCAATAAATGCACAAGGAGGTCATACACCACCATTTTTTGTATTCCCACTAAAACGATATCATGAACACATGGTTAGAGATGGGCCGGTGGGATCAGTGGGTGCAGGTACCGGAAGCGGATGAATGCAAGAAGCAGAGTTTTTGGTTTTTGTGGAGCATTTTAAGAAACAAGCTAAACCAACACTAGAAAATAAATGTTTACTTTTGCTCGACAATCATGAGTCTCATTTATCCATTAAATTTATTAAAACTTAACTGCTTCCTTTTCTAGATAAATAACCCATCTCTGAGATGGCATATTTTGATTTTTGTTATTACCAAAATCGCAAGAGCAGGAACCCCAAAAGTAAAAAAAATTACTTTTGTCCCCGGTCTCCCCTACAATAACTTCTTTTTTTTAGAAACGCAAAATGTTATACCAAATTCCTTTATCATATATGGTAAAGGGGGCACATTTGGCATTGCCGTTTTCACTAAAAACCCCAATGTGCAAGCCACTGATTTAAATCTTGAACGCATCTTCCTGCGAATACACAGGCAGTGTTGTCATCACCGGCTATTAATCGCCAATCATGCTACTCGAACTTGTAGCTCGCTCCTTGAAATTACGATTTGGGATTTATCTCAATTCCGTCTATTTCGGCTAAAAATTTGGCGATTTGTAGGCTCCTTAGAAATTTATTAAAAAATGCATAGTTAATAAAAAAAATTATGATATTTTTTTTTCTATTGCGAATATAATCGTACAACTAAAAGTTTCTAAAAAATTAATTCTGAATGTGAAATCAGTTCACAAGACTACAGTGCGGTTGGGCGAACTCTTGGATACCCTATTCCTATTCATATCCCCAATAAAGTGGGCATGTCAACAATCTAAGTATGAACGAATTGTTAAGAAGGATATGATCTACATATTTTGTTATACAACAGTTAAAGGATTTTATCGAAAATAACAAAGTTTTCGTCTCGGTGAGGTACGTAAGTTGAACTGACATATTGTTTAAGATTGGTTGACCATATGTGCAAAAGGTTTAAAGATAAAGTATGGCTTCATGAAAATAATGAATAAAGCACATAAAAACATCCAAACACTGTCAAAATTTTGAAATCGAGCAATTGTCGAAAAATAAATCAAAATCATTAATGAATTTCGATGAAGTTTTGCTCGCATAACAAAAATAACTTCTATCAGATATCAGTCAAAATAATCTTAAAACTTTGAGATAAAACAGGCTGTTTGTATTGCAAAGTATTATAGCGAGAAAAAAAGAAATAATAACAATTTTCTTAGGTGCAATAGATGTAATGGATGCATCTGTGTGAAATCAATCAAACCAAAATAAAAGTGCCTTAAGAATTTCAAAAAAAAATCTGCATGCATTTTTACTCCTCATAAAGGGTTTTTCAATAAGAGCGCTACAAAAGTTTTTTTTAAATAAAACAAAAACGGTTTTGGATATCAATGAAATTCTTTATTCCTGTGAAAGTTCGATGCCATTATGTATGGAACTCGATTTCTTTTGCATGGCCATCACGGGCACGCTTGCAGAAATCCAGACGCTGAACCCAATTTTCGACGGTTTTCAAGCATAAATCGGCCGATACTGCTGCAATTTCACGTTCGATATTCGTACGAAGTTCATCAATCGTCGCTGGGTTGTTGGCATAGACCATAGACTTGACGTAGCCCAACAGGAAATAGTCTAACGGCGTCAAATCGCACGACCGAGGCGGCCAAGCGACTGGACCATTTCGTGAGATAACACGGTTTCCAAACTTGGTGTCCAATAAATTGATTGTGGCATTCGCTGTGTGGCTTGTGGCGCCATCCTGTTGGAACCATGTCCTCCAAGTCCATATCATCCAATTGGGGCCAAAAATATTCGGTTATCATTGAACGGTAGCGATTCCCATTCACAGTAACGTGCCGGTCTTGATCATCACGGAAGAAGTACGGCCCAATGACGCCGCCGGCCCATAAACCACACCAAACCGTAATTTTGTCGGGATGCAATGATGACTCATGGAGTACGTGTGGATTGCTGCCTGACCAATACCGCATATTGTGTTTATTGACTTTATTGACGAAGCCATTCAGCCAGAAATGAGCCTCATCGCTGAAGATGATTTTGATGAAAACGCGCTCTTAACGTTGAGGCCACTCCGAATTTCGGTAGTAAATTTTAATAATTTCGACTCTTCGTTGGCTCGTATATCTTTCCATCATGAAATGGCAAACCTTACTGAAGAGAAATGTCAAAAGATCGGCAAGAAATTCGGCTTCGTTTGCTGTCCGTGTCGCTCTACTTTTGTAGCGTCCCTGTTGAAAAACCTTTTATTTGAGTTTGGATATTTTTGGCTCCAAAAATTTTCAATTTACACTGCATACCACATTGGCTGGCATCAGTGTTTACAGGATGCTTGTAGTTCGACAGTCGGTCGCAGTGGTTCAGTGGTTACTGTATCGGACTACTCCGGACAACCAGTTTAGTTTCAGGGCGGGGCATGACACTATTCATGCCGCGTCGAAATTGGTGTCCGACATTCAGTGGAATAAATGCAAGAACTGCACGGGTTGTCTTGTTGATTTTGAGAAGGCTTTCGACACCGCATGGTTAGAGGGACTTTTTTGCAAGTTGACCAGGCGGGGCATTTGCAGTCGACCCATGACCCACAAATCAATACATACAAACATGCCATACATGAATATTGTTCAGAAACAAAAGTGAAATCAACACTCAAATGTACAAGTAAACAAAATTGTAATGTGCGTCCATCCCATGTGTACGAGTACCTACATACATACATAATGTATGTCAAATAGTTACGGCATAACGAGAACAAAATTTTTTCAGTCAAAACATAACGGCAATATTACCACTGTTATGCCCATTTCACACATACCCGGCAGCCAGCTAACCGGTACCGCCTACCCAGTCGTTGGGAACCGAAACCGGGGACGGTTTTGGTTTGCAGGTGTGAACGCGCCCATAAGAATGTACTCCCAACGACCGGGTAGACGGCGCCGGTTAGCCGGCTGCCGGGTATGTGTGAAATGGCCTTAGCCAAACACGCCATTTCGACTGTACTCTACTGCACTAAAAATTAAGAAAAATGTGCGCGCATCCTCATTTCAATAAGAAATTCACTGGATGAATTTCAGAGTTCTCGTTGATGTCAAATTACTCGGTCGCTATTATAGTGCAGTGCATCTACTATTTTCTATTATTTAAAATAAACGTATACATACCTAACTTAGAAAAAAAAGTAAATATTTTTTACGAAATGAGTCAAGCGGGTACGAGTGTTAAAAAACCTAAGCAATATCATTACAACGATGGGTGGGAGCAAGAATTTTTTTTGTCATGAATAGAGAAAAGTGTGTGTGTATTATTTGCAACTCAATCGTGGCACTGCCGAAAAGATCTAACGTTGAAAGGCATTTTCGATCAGTCCATAAGAAATACGAAAGTGAATATCCAGTAGGTACCGAGCTACGAAAAGCTAAAGTTCGGCAGTTAAAGTCACAATTGTTTATACAGCAATCACCGATTTCTAAATTAAGCACTACCTCTCAGTTAGCTACAATGGCATCATTTAAAACAACAGAGATTTTAGTTCGGCATAAAAAGCCCTTTGAGGATGGACAAATATGGAAGGAGGCTTTCATCACGGCCGGACAGTAGGCTGTCCCGTCAAATTTTTTTTTGGAGTATCTTAACGAAAGACCCCGCAAAAGTTGCGTATTGAATAGCATTCAACGGAACAAAAAAACAAAAAAAAATCAGAGGGTACTTTTGGGCCTCTACCGCCCGCTGAAATTTAAAAAAAAAAATATTTTTTTTCTTATTTTTTTACATTTTTAATTTTTTTTTAAGAATTAATTATGAACATTGAAGATGTAAACTTTACTATTTTATAAAGATATCTATTGATCGCTGATATTTATAAATCTATCAACAATTTCTGCAGGTGCCTACTTGACTAGATACGAGTATTTTATCATTTTAGTTTCTTAAAAACTTGTTAAAAAGCTTTTTTTAAATTCCTTACCTCCCCTATCAGAAAAACCGTTTTATTTTTATAGTCGCATCGTGTTAAGTTGTTTGGTTTATTTTTAATATTAAAATCGTAAAATCAAAGTAAGTTGTTGACCTGGTCGAAAAGAACCAAAATGTGGTATCGTATTTCTCTGAAAAATATTTTAAACGTAAAATGAGTTCTGGATCCTGTCGACAAGAAAAAATGTTTCCCTTTTTCGGCCCCTTTAGTGAACTAAACGAAAATAAGTTACCAACAGTAAAATATGTAGTCAAATATGTATTTTTCATACAAAGTGATCTCAAAACTAAAGAAAATGGCAAAAATACGTCTAATTCAGAACTTTTTGTAATTGTAAGTACAGACATCGAAAAGATATGGAAGAATGCGTCGACTCCAATTGTGTGTCATAGTCGAATACTAGAAATAATGAAAGATACACAAATTTGTTTGACATTGCATCGTGTAACTGTGATTCCTTTAAAGACTTTCATTGTGTAAAGAATAAAAAAGTGCCTTTAAATGAAAGAACATTTTTAGTTGACCATAGAAATGACAGAAAAATGGGGATCGGTGCTATTGACAAGGTTGAAACTCAAAAAATTCTAAAGCTACCATCCGTAGCAAGAGTTTCTGATCGATATGTGCTTCCCGTACGATCTGCTGCAGCAGTTGCTTCAGCAGTACTCCAGGATGTTGGAATAATTGAAAACACTAATAGGACTCTAGTTATTGATAAAAATAAAATATATCGAGCTTTGTCAAAATCAAGAGAAATCCTATCAAACCAATGCGATAATGTCGTAATTCGCAGTATTTATTTTGATGAGCGAAAAGATAAAACTCTCACTTCCGGAGAGAAAGATGGACAATACTATCGGAAGGAGGTTCTTGAAGAGCATATTTCCATTCTTGAAGAACCAGAATCCATATTCTTAGGCCATATAACTCTTAAATCTGCTGCAGGAAAGTAAATAAGTAACTCAATGCTTAATTTTTTCAAAAACAAGCGATTTGATTTGATAAAAATTCTTTGCATTGGATGTGACGACACTGCAACCAATACTGGCTGGAAAGGAGGTATAATTCGCTACATGGAAATCGAATTAGGTCGACCATTAGAGTGGGCAATATGCTTACTTCATGCGAATGAATTGCCACTACGACATCTCTTCACGAAATTACATAGATGGATCTACTTTGGGCGCTCGTGAATATTCTGGCCCTATCGGTAAGTCAATAACCGGTTGCGAACTTACTGACGTTGCTCAATTTTCACCTGTAACCGGAAATGCACCTGAAATCGAGCAAAAAATCGTTGATTAATTGAGTACAGAACAAAAATTTTTTTTCGAAATGTGTCAAACTATAAAAACAAGTTACTGATCTCCCGGACCAGCAAATCGACATACTGGGAAAATGGCACATTCAAGATGGGTCACAACGGCAAATTGATAACTTAGACTTTACATTAGTTTAAGTAACCCAACTGAAAACCATAAAATTCTTGTGGACTATATAATGAAAGTGTATGCAACCGTTATTGATAGATGGCCCGCAACATGTTTTTCAACTCATCTCTTTTTCAAGATGGTTGCAATACAACTTAAAATCAATCGTTGATCCTGCCAATGAGAGAAACGCTGTTTTCGCACATCCTGAAAACATTTGGTCTACGTCAGAGAGCTTGCACTAAAACGAATTATAAAAGCGAGGCAAACCCATACACCAAACCGGATATTTAAGCCGCCAAACATTAAATTTAACGCTACGGACATAATTTTTTAAAATGAATGTCAAATTACTTCACCACCTAGCTGAATTAACCGATGATGAACTTTCATTGCCGGTGCAAAGAAAATAACCGAAAATACCGGAATTTCCTTGTCACACGCAGTGTCGAAAGTACATCAATTCTGTGACCGAAGCAAGAAAATGTGTTATCGAAGCAAAGTCGAGGGAAGAACATGTACGAAATAAAATAGAATCACGGAGCAAAATGCCTTCTTTTAATTTCAAGGGTCAATTTTCAATATAACTTTTTGCATTGTAAGTATATATTATTATTTTTAGGTCCTTTCATGAACTTTTTTTTATTTTTTTGAAGGACACTAAAATATGTTCTACTTAGCCTTAACTTAAATTTAATAAATCAAATCAATAAATTAATATAATAAAATAAAATAAAAAAAAGGAAAAAAATATAGTTTGATACTTTCTTTAAGCCTCGGTAGAGCCCCAAAAGTCATGTCCAAATCAAAAAGTAAGTACATATTCAGAATCTACTCGTTAATACGCAACTTTTGATACCCCTTTCGATAAAAAAATTCGAACAATTTTTTTTCTTCATACAACGACGGGACACGCTACCGGACAGGTTCTTTTTCAAGATTTTAAGAATAAATCGGAAATACTGGCTTCCATCAATAATATGTCGATGTCGCGCAATACTGTTATGCGCCGAACAGAGGAAATTAGTCAAAACTTGGAAGAAATTTTACAAGAAAACATTAATAAATGCGTATTCCTGTCACTTCAATTTGAGGAATCGACAGATTGTACAGATACTGCACAGCTATGTGTTTTTACTAGAATGGTTTTCCTTAATATGTCTGCCAAAGAAGAATTTTTGACTATTCTTCAAATGAAGGGACAAACAAGAGGGCAGGATATTTACGAACTTTTCAAGGCTTTTATTAATCATACAAAGTTTCCAATCCAGAAGCTTGTATCGATTACAACAGACGGAGCTCCTGCTATGATTGGGAAAAATATCGGATTTGTTACTCTTTGTAAAAAGGATGAAGAAATACCGCCTTTTACTAGCTATCACCGCGTTATACATCAGCAGTCCTTGTGTGCACAAATATTAAATTCAAGGCAGGTCATGAACGTTGCATTTAAAGTTGAAAACTCTATACGTGCAAGAAGCTTGCAAAGACATCAGTTTCGGGCGTTATTAGAAGAATGCGAGGCAGAACATGGCGATCTTTTGTTACACACAGATGTTAGATGGCTAAGCCGTGCTAAATTCCTGAAGCGATTTAGAGACCTTTTATCCGAGATAAAGCACTTTCTAACGACAAAATGGCAATTAAATCCTCAACTTGAGGACAAGAACTGGCTTGTTAACCTTGCTTTTCTTTGTGACATTACGGAGAAATTGAATGAAGTAAATTTGCAATTGCAAGGAATTGGAAAAACTATAATCGATATGATAAGTGTCGTAAAGACATTCAAGGAAAAATTGTCTACGTGGGTCAACCAGTTAAAACGCGGTGAATTGAAACATTTTAAAAACATAGGGACGGGCTACAGTCCGCTTGGGCGAACTGTTGGATACCCTATTCTTATTCCTTTCCCTCATAAGTGGGCGTGACAAAAGTCTAAGTATGGTTAAATTGTTAAGAACGCTCTACATATTTTGTTATATAACATTTAAAGGATTTTATCAAAAAAAACGCTCCCTAGCTCAAACTTGGGTGTTTCAATAAAATTGTTTTATTTAATTGTGGGCGTGTCAGTAGGCGGATTTAAAAAAAAATTAACACATGAGCATAAAGGGCCCCTAGAGAGTATATATTATAAATTTCAGCTCCCTAGCTCAAACTTTGGATTTTCAAAAAAATTGTTTTATTTATTTGTGGGCGTGTCAGTGGGCGGATTTTGAAAATATTTATACATGAGCTTAAAGTCCCCCTAGAGAGTATATATTAAAAATTTCACCTCCCTAGCTCAAATTTTGGTTTTCCAATAAAATTGTTTTATTTTTTTGTGGGCGTGGCAGTGGGCGGATTTTGAAAATTTTATATCCCGAGCAGTTTTAGGAGTCATAGATCATATATAAAAAATTTCAGCTTCCTAGCTCAAAATTCGATTTTTTCCAAAATTTTGTTTTTTTGAGTTTGTGGGCGTGTCTGTGGGCGGATTTCAAAAATTCGTAAACTTGATTATTTCGGGACCCTAGAGAGTATATGGTTAAAATTTCAGCTCTCTAGGTCCAGTTTAAAGGCCTAATTTTTGCCGACGGACGGACGGACGGACGGACGGACGGACGGACGGACGGACGGACATGGCTAGATCGACATTACTATCGATGCTGATCATAAATATAGTAACTTTTAGGGGTCTACGGGCAATATTAAGGTATGTTACAAACTATGCGTCAAAATTAATATACCCCTAGAATAGGGTATAAATATGGCAGAAGAATGTGTCGATGCACAAGACACAAAGTATAACCAATATGCCGATCAGATAGCTATGTTGCTTGAAGAGTTTAATGGACGGTTCAAAGATTTCTGTAAGCTCGAAGATATTATCAATTTTATGTTATTTCCATTTGAGGGTGATATCAGTGTGGAAGACGTAGCAATAAAGATTGGACAATTTCTGGATGCAGAACCAGCGCTGCTCGAAGATGAAATTTTGACACTAAAATGCGATATTTTGCTGAAATCAAGAGCTTTAACCGAAAACAGTTTTTGGAGCCTACTTTGTAAGGAAAAATATCCACATATGTGGAAAGTTGCAGCTCATCTCACTTCGTTTTTTGGGTCCACGTACCTATGTGAATCAGCATTCTTTTCAATGAATGCCATCAAGACTAAATATCGATCGCGTTTAACAGACCAACATTTGGCAGCATGTTTGCGAATTGCAATCAGTGCAAATAAACCACAGTACGAAAAACTTGCTTCAAATATGCAGTGTCATATTTCAGGAGCATCTTCAAGTAATATTCAGTAATCGTTATTACTATTTCCTTTAGTTTTATGAATTTTATGACTTTTTTTTGTGAATTTTAAGTTCTTGTACAATAAAAAAAGATATTTAACTTATGTCCACACTGATTTTCTATGCAGCATATAATTAAAGCTCGAATTAGCACATTTTTGTTTAATAAACTTGTTTTTTTTTTTTTTAAACTTGCATCAATAAAAGTATAACAAAAATTGCACTTGAATTCTTGGTATGTTATTATATTTTTTTCCAAGTCAGAACAATGGGTAGCACGCGTAACCAATTTCAGCGAAAAGTCGACCACATAGCCTGCAAGTTTGGCCACCCCTGCTATAGCGTATGCCGACGATTTTGTGGCATACGGATCAGGTCCTAAAATCGAGGTCATAAACATTCTTTTGCAGCGTGGTTTCGATAAAATTAAGGGATATTAAATAAACGGAAACAATCTTGTTCAAAACAACATTAGCTGGGGCCTCAAGGGATACCAGAAAAAACTGGAAGAAATCGGTCATTATTGGGCAAAATTGGCAGCCATTGGCGGTGAGCAGCGTAGTTAGATATCTGGGTATCTGTCTTGACCGGTATTTGTATTTCGATAAACATGTAGTTGCTTATCTTGCTGGGGCGAAGAAGGTTTATGCTATGACAAGGAAACTGTTTCATAGCAGTCAACTTGACTCCAGAGTGAAGGGGACGTCGCCAATGCTCATGAGCCCCTCCGCTTTAGAACCGCGATAGCGGAGAGGGATAAATTTGATACGAAAACATGTGGACCGGCCCATTAGACGATTCAACCGATACCGAAAAAGCTAATACGCTTGCCGGAAACTTTTTAAACATTCACACAGTGTCTCAAATCTAGGTGATACTTATACAAACGTTTTGGTAAGAAATACAATCCAGGCATATATTTCAGACACTGATAGTCATTCATCCTCTACCATTTATATTACCGGAAAGATATAGAATTTATAATAAACAACCTGCGAATTAAGCAAACTGGTGGCCTGGACATGATTCGAAACGGTTATCGAAAGCATTTACCAAAATCAGGTAATAAATTTATTGCATTCATAATAGTCGCATGTCTAGAAGTACAATACTTTCCTGTTGCTTGGGAAATGGCCAAAGTGGTGCCGATATTAAAACCGGGTAGGCCAGCAGAAAGACCGGAAAGTTATAGGCCAGCAGTAAGACCGGAAAGTTATAGGCCTGCTAAGTAACTTACACTCCGTTACATGTGGTAAACACACGTGGTAACACTAAACAGGTAGTTTCTTATTTGAATTTTACGAAGTTTTTTAAATCTTTCGACAATATGGGAAAAACCAAATGAAATATGAAAGAAGGCTATATTATGTTTATGTTGTTAAAAAATTGGAATTAGGCAGATAAATTCAATTTTTATGACGCTTTTCCCAATAAGGTCATAAAATGAGTGCTTTTTTCGCTCCACCTGTTTACAACAGTAACTAAATCTACCTGTCATCATATTTTAAATCAAAAATTAGGCATTAAAAGTACCATGCACCTTAGTTCAAAACATAGTTTAATAGAAACAACAACTATGGGTAAAAGAAATTCATTATCCAATAAGGAAATAGGCGAATTTCGAGCTTACGTGCAGGAATTCAAATCTGTCCGTTTTATAGCCGGTAAGATTGGAAGAGGACCAACTGTTGTTCACTGTTCACAGCTATCTTAAGGACCCTGAGAACTACGGAACAAACCAGAAAGGAGGAATAATCAGAACAAGTCGGGATGGCGATACGGATAGCTGTTTAAAATTCAAGACTTTCCCTAAGTAAAATCAAGGCAAAAACTGGAGTTGAAGCAAGTAGATTAACTGTTTATCGCGTGATACAGTAGTCCAACCATATTAGATACAAAAAAATGAAAAAGAAACCACCATTGAACACAGCACGCAAAAGTCAGCGACTTGATTTTGCGGATCACATTAGGTGGAGTCGAGAGTTTCATACCGTTGTCTTTTCAGATGAATTTTTTGGATGGATGGACCTGATGGATATAATTACTATTTCCATGATTTGAGGAAGGGGGCTTTAATGACGCTACAAACTATAGAGGTTTATAGTTTTTAAATACTTAAACCAAGCTTTTTGGCACAGTGATTTTTAAAAGACTTACTCAGTGGGTAAATAGGAAAAAAATCGTCCAGGAATTTCAAGCCGGACACTAAGGCACATCATAAGAACAAGAGGAAATACGGTGCAGGAATGGCAGCGTCTTGCGTCCGAATGTGGGGTTACCCTTAACATTATATCAGGATTGCAGTCTGAGTCTCTAAGAAGGCAGTTTGATATCCTGTTAAAAAAAAGCTGGCAGTATGATGTTCCAGAAATTTGTTTGAAGCCCAATCTTCCCAATATATTTTGTAGTATTGCAAAATGATATATCAACTTGAAGAGCCAACATACTTTTAAAACTGCCTCACGGTTAAGTATAATTTATATTTGTAACCTATTTTGAGAGTTTAAATAATAAACCACACATTGCTTCAAAAATTAACATTAGGCCCGTTCGTGTACTTTATGTATGGAAAAAATTAACGGAAATAAATACATTTTTTTTTTCTTTTTTTATGCGAACGGGATTGTATAGTTTCGCACGAAAGTTTATATAAATTTACGTTTGCATAATTGTTCGCGACCTATCAATTCGACATTTTATTTTTCCAGATTTTTTGTATTCGAGATTTTTCTTTTCTAGATTATTGTTTTCGAGAGGTGCCGTGACATAACCCCAAGCGTCATAAGCCCAAATTTTGAAATTTGACCTTATGTCGCATTGTGAAAGTGACATAAGGCCAAATTTTCGCATTTGGTATTATGACATATTGGAAAAGCGTCATAAGGCCAATTTGGCTTTATGACACTTTCGCTTGGTGCTGTTTTCAACAATTTGCCCTCGCACCTACCCCAAATCAAACAGTGACCCCAAGCAGGGGGGTTGCAGGGGGCAGCATGCTCCGCCATATGCATTGCACTGTTTATGGGATTAGTTGCGAAATCGCAAGTAGATTGCATAAACAGTACAATGCCTATGGGGGGCATGCTGCCCCCCTCCAACCCCCCTGCTTGGGTCAATGTTTGATTTGGAGTAGGTGCGAGGTACGGTTTCGAAAATTTGGCTTTATGCCACTTTCCGGATTTGGCCTTATGACGCTTTGTGAAAGTGACATAATACCAAATGCTGGAATTTGTCCTTATGTCACTTTCAAAAAGCGACATAAGGCCAAATTTCGAGATTTGGGCTTATGACGCTTGGGGTTATGTCACGGCACCTTTCGAGATAGTGTTGGCAACCGGCGTTGATGATATGCTTTAAGATATTAGCAGATATTATATAACTGTTTTGTACGTTTTTCAAGGTTTTTTTTCGAAAAAACATGTTTTTATAAAAAAAAATGCCCCTAACAAATTGTCATGGCAGAAAACTTTGTGTGTGGGAATTGTTGAAAACGACTTTATCTTCATTCGTTCACTTTGGAAGAATAGGACTTTCCTTTCCAATGATTTCTTAGTAAAACGATTTTTTTTAAATAATGGAAGTGTCAGCTTTTAAAAATGTTTGAACTTAAGCATTTCGGGCCCCTAGAGAGTATTTATACCAAATATCAGCTTCCTACCTCAGATTTTGATTTTTCGATAAAAAAAATGTTTAATTGTGTGCCTTTTCTTTTAAATAATGGGAGCGTTAGTCGTCGGGTTTTAAAAATCGTTACACTTGAGCATTTTGGGCCTCTAGAGAATATATATTCCACATTTCAGCTTTCTAGCTCGAACTTCGATTTTTTCATTAAATTGGTTTTTAAGACCGATGAAAGGAACATAAAAAATAAATATTAGGCATTAATGGCTCATACAAGGGCCTAAAACCTAGCTTCTCCGAAGTGGAAGGGACCTACAATTAAAAGCCGAATCCAAACGGCAAATTTGAGAAGCTTCTCCTGACAATTGACACTCTCGGCATATTTGTCAGACGTTCGCAAGAGGTGGGGCAGTGGAATCAAAACTTTTTGGTGTTACTTGGCGGTGTAGGGAGATAACTTCACGGGCAATAACTTCACATGGGGAATAACTTCACCTCGAGTGGGAAATAACTTAACTTAGAAAAAGTGAAATTATTGCCCACCATAGGTGAGCAATATCTTAACTTTTTTGTGGAAAATAATTTCTCTTAACATTTTATTATAATTCAAGAGCCGTCATAATGGGTGATTGACAATTTCGTTGGTAAAGTTGAGTCAGTTTGTGACCGGTTCTTGACGAAATAAGGCCATATTTCAATATTATGGCTTTTTTTCGCTTTCTGAAAGTGAAATAAGGCCATACGAATTCATTTACCCAAAGTGCAATAAGGCCAAGTGCTCAAATAAAATAAAAAAGTTGCGAAATCGCAAGTAGATTCCATATGTAAAATGTTTACATTTTCAGTCGCAATCAAATTTTTACCTTGCAGAACTGCAGTGTCTGCAGCATTTACATAAACCCATTCAAACGTGTATGTTCTATTTTCTCTCCATGAAATTTCTGCACATGTGTTTTCGGCATTAGGATATTGTTAATCGTAAAAATACCAATCTCAGTCTTATCTGAGAAGGCAATATATTTTAGTGCAAACATTTTTGTGGTTTTTTGTAACTTTGATCAAATTACCTATAAAAGGTTTATTCAATTAATTTTCATGGTCAGTTTGGCACCGCTTGCGATATTGGTAGTTAAAAATATTACTGGAATTTGTATTATTTGTTTGCAAGTGTTTATAGAGAAAAGCGAGAATTTGTCGGCATCCGTTGATATTTAAAGTGAGTTTGCATATCACTAATGTAGATTACTCGAATTAATAGTTTTGTAATAATGTCCAGGAACTTCAGAGAGGATTTCTGTTATTGCGGATTTGAGGAAGGGGGCTTTAATGACGCTACAAACTATAGAGGTATATAGTTTTTAAATACTTAAACCAAGCTTTTTGGCACAGTGATTTTTAAAAGACTTACTCAGTGAGTACATAGGAAAAAATCGTCCAGGAATTTCAAGCGGGACACTAAGGCACATCATAAGAACAGGAGGAAATACGGTGCAGGAATGGCAGCGTCTTGCGTCCGAATGTGGGGTTACCCTTAACATTATATCAGGATTGCAGTCTGAGTCTCTAAGAAGGCAGTTTGATATCCTGTTAAAAAAAAGCTGGCAGTATGATGTTCCAGAAATTTGTTTGAAGCCCAATATTCCCAATATAGGTTGTAATATTGCAAAATGATATACGAGTATCAACTTGAAGAGCCAACATACTTTTAAAACTGCCTCACGGCGGATAAAATAAGTACTATTTTCAAAATGAGAAGAGACTTGGTTCAATTAAATTATATTCCGCACCAAAGTTAGGGGAGATGAACTGCTTTTAATAGCGATATGTCCAATTTTTAGCGAATTCCTGGAACTATTCTTCGGTGCATGTTATGTTATTGCCGCGAAAGTTGAAATCGGTATCTTTAACGGAGAACAAGGATGGGATCAATTTTCTTTTTTTATGCGAACGGGTTTGTATAGTTTCGCACGAAAGTTTATATAAATTTACGTTTGCATAATTGTTCGCGACCTATCAATTCGAGATTTTATTTTTCCAGATTTTTTGTATTCGAGATTTTTCTTTTCTAGATTATGGTTTTCGAGATAGTGTTGGCAACCGGCGTTGATGATATGCTTTAAGATATTAGCAGATATTATATAAGTGTTTTGTACGTTTTTCAAGGGTTTTTTTTCGAAAAAACATGTTTTTATAAAAAAATGCCCCTAACAAATTGACATGGCAGAAAACTTTGTGTGTGGGAATTGTTGAAAACGACTTTATCTGCACTCGTTCACTTTGGAAGAATAGGACTTTCCTTTGCAATGATTTCTTAGTAAAACGATTTTTTTTAAATAATGGAAGTGTCAGCTTTTAAAAATGTTTGAACTTAAGCATTTCGGGCCCCTAGAGAGTATTTATACCAAATATCAGCTTCCTACCTCAGATTTTGATTTTTCGATAAAAAAAATGTTTAATTGTGTGCCCTTTCTTTTAAATAATGGGAGCGTTAGTCGTCGGGTTTTAAAAATCGTTACACTTGAGCATTTTGGGCCTCTAGAGAATATATATTCCACATTTCAGCTTTCTAGCTCGAACTTCGATTTTTTCATTAAATTGGTTTTTAAGACCGATGAAAGGAACATAAAAAATAAATATTAGGCATTAATGGCTCATACAAGGGCCTAAAACCTAGCTTCTCCGAAGTGGAAGGGACCTACAATTAAAAGCCGAATCCAAACGGCAAATTTGAGAAGCTTCTCCTGACAATTGACACTCTCGGCATATTTGTCAGACGTTCGCAAGAGGTGGGGCAGTGGAATCAAAACTTTTTGGTGTTACTTGGCGGTGTAGGGAGATAACTTCACGGGCAATAACTTCACATGGGAAATAACTTCACCTCGAGTGGGAAATAACTTAACTTAGAAAAAGTGAAATTATTGCCCACCATAGGTGAGCAATATCTTAACTTTTTTGTGGAAAATAATTTCTCTTAACATTTTATTATAATTCAAGAGCCGTCATAATGGGTGATTGACAATTTCGTTGGTAAAGTTGAGTCAGTTTGTGACCGGTTCTTGACGAAATAAGGCCATATTTCAATATTATGGCTTTTTTTCGCTTTCTGAAAGTGAAATAAGGCCATACGAATTCATTTACCCAAAGTGCAATAAGGCCAAGTGCTCAAATAAAATAAAAAAGTTGCGAAATCGCAAGTAGATTCCATATGTAAAATGTTTACATTTTCAGTCGCAATCAAATTTTTACCTTGCAGAACTGCAGTGTCTGCAGCATTTACATAAACCCATTCAAACGTGTATGTTCTATTTTCTCTCCATGAAATTTCTGCACATGTGTTTTCGGCATTAGGATATTGTTAATCGTAAAAATACCAATCTCAGTCTTATCTGAGAAGGCAATATATTTTAGTGCAAACATTTTTGTGGTTTTTTGTAACTTTGATCAAATTACCTATAAAAGGTTTATTCAATTAATTTTCATGGTCAGTTTGGCACCGCTTGCGATATTGGTAGTTAAAAATATTACTGGAATTTGTATTATTTGTTTGCAAGTGTTTATAGAGAAAAGCGAGAATTTGTCGGCATCCGTTGATATTTAAAGTGAGTTTGCATATCACTAATGTAGATTACTCGAATTAATAGTTTTGTAATAATGTCCAGGAACTTCAGAGAGGATTTCTGTTATTGCGGTTGAAATTGAAATTGAAAGGGTGGAATGCAGCTGGTTATTTCGCTTGAGCACTTCTGGTGGAAATATCGATAAAATAGCGATAGACAGGAGACATTACGACGGTAAGTAAGAGAGTCAAACTTTTTCGCCATATCTCTATCGCCAATAAGTTTTATCGCGTATTTTTGTATTCTGTGGTGAAGGTCCAAATATGTGATTGCGGCCAATACCCAGATATGAGCATTGTACTCAAGTTTGTGACGCATAAACGCCTTATAAATTGTAGCCAGATAAAAATGGAGTTAAATATTTCTTCCGCCGCTTAAGGAAGTCTAGACATTGCGCAGGGTTCTTGGTGACATCGAACATTTGGTCATATCAACGAATGTTGCATTAATGTTAATGAAAAGTCGTTAGGTTTCACCGATGCAAGTGCCATTAACGGATAGTGGCAAAGTATTAGAATTTTGTTTCAATGAGAGAAGGAAGCATTGCCTTTTGGAAGCATTAACTTCCTCTCTATTGGCTGTACCGCACTGAGTTATATTGTCTTGATCGGAATTTAACGAGCTAACATACATTGCCGTTCCAGTTCCGTACCCGGAGATAAGAGGCGGGAACCAGGAAGCGAATATGAAAAGCGAATTAATGAATTGAATTAGAAGTTACAGACAAGAGATCATTTATAAAAATGAAAAAGAGGGTCGGGGACAAAACGGAGCTTTGGGGAACACCAGCATTTATTTGGTGAGCAACAGATTTGTAACCGTCCAACACAACTTAAACTGAATGGTCAGAAAGATAGTAATCCATTGAAGAGTACCATCGATTTCAAAAGCACGCATTTCCACAAGATCCCTTGGTGCCAAACTCTGTCAAATACCTTTGAAATATCAAGCGCATCGATCTTACTTTCAGCACCTTGGTGAAGAGACTCCACCGCTCGGTTAGATATGTCATCAAATCACCGGTGGACCAGTTGCTGCGTAAACCATACTGGTTGATCAGCGTTTCCATGACCTTGGAAAGAAGGGACGTGAGTGAAATTGGTCTGTAGGAGGAGAGAGAAGAAAAGAAGATTCGCTTTTTATTGGTACAGGCTGGACAACTGCTGTTTTCCATCTTCTTGGAAAGAGTCCTGAAGAAGAGGACAGTTAGAAAAGCTTACGCATGGTTTTACCAGCAAATTGGTTTTATATAGAGAGTTAGCAGCTGGAATGTCATTGTAAATAAGTGTAGGGATAGATGACGAGGTCGAATTCTTGATGTTTTAACAAACGAAGCACTAAACGTCAAGTCGGAAAGTTGTACCAAATTGTGCTGTTCTACTACAATCAGTGCATCAAGATTAGAAATAGCGACAACTTATATCAAGAATTGACATGCAGTAAGTAATGTGTCTTTTTATTTACATACAAAATCATCTTGCTGCACGGCTCTTGTTGCACATGTATTTCAGCCACAACGACACTTAAATCTCTTTAGCTGGTTTTAACTAAAAAAAAATATTTATGATTTAAATGGTGCAGGGAAAATACTTCTCGGGCAATAACTTCACATGGGCAATAAGTTCACCTCGTGTGGGAAATAAGTAGATTCCATAAACAATGCTTATAAGGGGCCATACTGCACCCCTGCAACCCCCCTGCTTGGGTTCACTGTTTGATTTGGAGTAGGTGCGAGGTACTGTTCTTGAATTATCACAAAATGTTGAGAGAAATTATTTCCCACAAAAAAGATATTGCTCACCTATTGTGGGCAATAACTTCACAAAAACAAAGTGAAATTATTTCCCACTCGAGGTGAAGTTATTGCCCATGTGAAATTATTGCCCGTGAAGTTATTTCCCGGCACCGATTTAAAGAGGTAAAATATTTACCTGCTCACATAAATCAATTTGAAAATCTGATACTTACCGGAGCTTTAAATATGATCACAAATTTTGGCAATAAAGGTGTATTCAATCAGCAATAGATTGCTCTTCATTGTTGCGCAGGTAGTACACGGGTAGATAGATTGTGTTCTATTGGTTGATTGGTAACGATACGAAAGTAGAACTTTCGGCTTGCTGGCTTGTTGTTTACATGCATATTAAACAATTTTAACATTAATGGAAACTATTATTAAAGATTAGATTAGATTATTCTTTATTTTCATTTCTCTAAAAAAACAATACAATGGTTTACCATAAAGTTTACAACGCATGACAAAAGAAAAACGACGTCTGCCAATATGACAAATAATGCTTACCGTGTTTGAGACAGTTATACTTATTAAATAAATTGGACTTTTATATTAGTCAAATCCAAAATAATTATAATAAGAATGACTTAATGGAAAGGAATAATTTAGCTCAAAAATTAATTAAAAATCAAAATTAAGCATGTAGCTGAGATGCAATATTGTACATTAAGGGCTTTTAGTTAATCTTAAACAACAAAAAAAAGCGATAAAACTGAATAGTCTCTTAATAATGATGTTAGAAACATAATTTAGATTTGGTGTCAATCAATGAACATATTGCTATAGTTTATGGCATGTCAGACGAAACGAATGAGCAACTTCCAACCGCCACCTCCTATTCAATAACCGCAGATGCTCATCAGATGTTAGAAAGCTCCTGGCGAAATACACTTTCTTGGAGTATCGGGCTTACCCGCCAAGACGTGCAGAACATCTTGCCATTGGTTGAGATTACAAACTGCGCAGCTAGGGTCTATGTCGTCCTAGGCAGCCTGTAGTTCAGCTCTAGGATTTCGTTGCGAATTTCAAACAAAAGATGCATTTCCGTAAATTTAAATTACAATCCTAAGGAATATTCGAGTAACTAGAAAATTATTCTCGCTGAGGATCTGACTCAATCAAAGCAATTTTTGGTACAACCCCTTGCCAATACAGGACACACAGTCGTAAAATAATTGCATCTATTCATCCGCATTGTTTCTCGACAGATTCAAAGGAGAATTATATACAGCGGCTATGTCATACCATTCCTTAAAAGGTGATTGAGCACATGAGCAAAATTCGTTTTGAATATTGGATGTCGGTCTACGGAACACTTTACATAGTCTTCAATAGCTTTCAGATTTTGTATGTGGATGTAAGGAAGCCCAGACTCCACATAGAGGGCATAACTGTATTAACACGTAGTTTAAGTACACGTTTAAAAAGTATCATTGGATTGCTAATATTCAAACACTCTGTTTGCATAGCAAAAACAGCAGTTAATGGTAGCATCGAACACTTTAAACTTGGAAGCAGGATCGACATAACTTCTTGAAAAGAACTTCGACCAAATGTATTAAATGTATTTTTAGCTGAGGCAGTGTTTTTTCTAGTATGTGGATTAATAATCAGATTTTAAATAAACAGAAATCCAAGGTACTTAAATTCGCTAGCTACTTCGGTGTTATTGCTATTCAGTGTTCATGTACCCTCGCTCTTGCTCAAACGATTTCGTTTTCAAAACACCATTACCTTGGATTTTATGGTATCAATCTTAAGATCCCATTTGTTGCAGTGTTCATTTAGCTTATTTATTTAAAGTTCGAGTATTGAGAACGAATAACCAAATCATCAGCATAAAGAAGCACTTTACCTTCCACATCACCATAGCTAATACCACCTAGTATACTCTGACAAATATTGTCAATATACACAGAAAAAAGAAACGGGCTAAGTGTGCAACCCTACGGAACACCAGAACTTGTGACGAAGGTTTCTGATCTCTTATTGTTATTTTGCGCACGTATTGGACAGACATTTTACGAAAATTCTTACATACTTTGTCGTTGAACCTAGTGTTTACAGTTTAAATAACAGGGATATACGATTTAAAAAAGCAAAAGCAGAATTAAAATCTGCATAAAAAGTCGACAAAAAATCCTAAATCGTAGATCTTTAGACCTGTTATTTAAAATAAAAACATTGGCAAATGATACAGTCCGGTTGGGCAAACTGTAGCATTTACCCTCATGCTCAAAACGACTTCAAATACATACTTTGCGAATGATTTATTCAATAAAACGTATTTGTTTTTTAAAGTTTGCGTATTACACATGATCATTAAGAGCGATATTGAAAAAAAAAATTAAATTGTGGGCGTGTCAGTGGGTGGATTTTTAAATTTTGTTAACACGAGCATTAAGGAGTATTTATGATTATACTTTGACTTTTCGATAAAACTGTTTTGTTTAATCCTGGGCGTGTCAATGGGCGTATTTAAAAAAATTCAATTTTCGTGCAGTTTGGGTCCCTAAAGATCATATGTTTAAAATTGCATCTTTCTAACTCAAACATCGATTTTTTTAATATATTTTTTTTTCAGTGTTTTTGTGGGCCTATTTTAAAAATTCTTAAACTTGATTATTTGGGGCCCCTAGATCGACATATCGCTGCTGATTACGAATATAGTAACTTTTAATGGTCTACTTGCGGTGTGATGCTCTCCAGAAACGAGTAAACAACATATCAGACAGAGCTTATATTATGGTTGAAACAAGGACGATTCAATTATAGCGCTAACCAATTCACTTGGCCATTCTACTCTCTCTTAAAATTTTTCTACGCATCTCTGTAGTTTTCAAATATGCACAAATAAATACGAAAATGGTTGCAAAAAACATAAAAAAGAAGTACATGCGAACCGTCATCGGAGCTTCGATGTGGCTGAGGGTGGTTTTGTTTTTTTCCAACGCAGTAAAATGAAGATCATAATTCAGTGACGGACTTTTTTCATGACGTATGATCATTGTTTATTATACACTTTTCTGAAAACTAAAAAAAGAACGTCCTTAGTTGTCAACTTTACATGGAAAACATAAAATTCTAGATTTAAAGTTTTTTATACGGGATGACAGATTTCGGCGCACTTATAATAAAAAATAAATCTTGCACAATGCAATGGGGTTAAACATATAAAGCTACCTGTGACTTGATTAAAGTTTAAGAATGTATTGTTAACCCTCCGATCAGCGACAGTGCCGATAGCGTTATATAGGGTGATTTTTTTAAGGTTAGGATTTTCATGCATTAGTATTTGACAGATCACGCGGGATTTCAGACATGGTGTCAAAGAGAAAGATGCTCAGTATGCTTTGACATTTCATCATGAATAGATTTACTAACGAGCAACGCTTGAATTTTCAGTGAATGGGCCCTAGAAAAGTTGGCAGAAAATCCGCTTTTTTATCGACAAATTTTGTTCAGCGATGAGGCTCATTTCTGGTTGAATGGCTACGTAAATAAGCACAATTGCCGCATTTGGAGTGAAGAGCAACCAGAAGCCGTTCAAGAACTGCCCATGCATCCCAAAAAATGCACTGTTTGGTGTGGTTTGTACGCTGGTGGAATCATTGGACCGTATTTTTTCAAAGATGCTGTTGGACGCAACGTTACGGTGAATGGCGATCGCTATCGTTCAATGCTAACAAACTTTTTGTTGCCAAAAATGGAAGAACTGAACATGGTTGACATGTGGTTTCAACAAGATGGCGCTACATGCCACACAGCTCGCGATTCTATGGCCATTTTGAGGGAAAACTTCGGAGAACAATTCATCTCAAGGAATGGACCGGTAAGTTGGCCACCAAGATCATGCGATTTGACGCCTTTAGACTATTTTTTGTGGGGCTACGTCAAGTCTAAAGTCTACACAAATAAGCCAGCAACTATTCCAGCTTTGGAAGACAACATTTCCGAAGAAATTCGGGCTATTCCGGCCGAAATGCTCGAAAAAGTTACCCAAAATTGGACTTTCCGAATGGACCACCTAAGACGCAGCCGCGGTCAACATTTAAATGAAATTATCTTCAAAAAGTAAATGTCATGGACCAATCTAACGTTTCAAATAAAGAATCGATGAGATTTTGCAAATTTTATGCGTTTTTTTTTAAAAAAAAGTTCTCAAGCTCTTAAAAAATCACCCTTTACAAGCTACAAGGTCCCTAGGAACCAAGAAGCATTTTTGTAAAAATTTTCAAGAAATGCAGTGAATTATCATTATGCAGCTGTGCCGTGATGGTTTTGTTTGTTAAGTTATGGTTGTATTAAGTACGTAAATGCATATTGTAGAGAAAATAATAGCAAAAATAGAAAAAAATTTTAGGTAATTTAAAAAATTTATTTAATTATAAAATATTTATTTTGGCTGTCCAGCTAGTGCAGCAGTGCAGGTCTCGCACCGATGTAATAGTGCTGAATGTTCAGCACAAACCGCTTTATTGCAGGTATAGCAGTACGCTCGGGTTTTCCGCTGGCGTTTGTACTCCGCACGACATAAGTGGCAAGACGGCCGATTCGTACGGGGTGCAAACGAAGGAGCAGATCCTGGTGTTGGCGTTGCTACTACCTGAAAAGACAGAAAATATTATATACAATTTTTTTTCTGGCTTGCATTTCAACTTACCACAACATCAAATGCTTCAAAAGCATTTCTTATTTTGGGATAACACGTTATGCGTGGATTAGTGGATCGATTTTCAATGTTCGAAATTGCTAGCTGTCTTGTCAACAATTTCAAAAATGATCGTCGTTTGTCTGATTTTTGTACTGGATTTATTTCATCATAAATTATGAATGCGGCCAATGAGCAATATCAATCATATTGTAGAACATTGCAAGCGGCCAACGGTTTGTTGAACGTTTGCATGAATAACTGCCAAGCATTTGGTCCATTGTATCGACTCCAGATTTATGGGCATTGTAGTCCAGAATATCCATTGGCTTTCGCTTATCATTTGCACTATTTACATCACAAGAGTAATGCATTGTTGATAACAGGAGCACAGATTTGTTTTTCTTAGGCACATATGAACACAATGAAACTTTGCCTTCGCAGAAACCGAATAATGAGCTGTTAACAGGCCGCGAAGTTTTTTTTCAGAAACTCGGGTGGGACGAAAGTTTTATTTGAGCGTACCGTTCCAACATAGGCAGTTTTTCGTTTCATCAATATTTGTGCCACATCCAACGTTGAGAAGAAATTGTCGGCATAAATTGTTCGGCCGGTATCAAGGTATTTTTCAGCTAATCGAAGTACAACATTTTGGCCTTGATTGATCTCGCGCTCCTGATTTGCCATCTTTCCACTATAAATCATACCCTTGAGTGGGTAGTAGGACTTCGAATCACACAACCACCATACTTTTATTCCGTACTTTGCAGGCTTAGACGGAATGTATTGTGTGAAACGTGTACGTCCTCGGTAAGGAAATAGTTGTTCGTCCACGGTCATCGAATCGTGCGGATTGTAGGCTGCTGCCAAATTAGCCTGCAACATAAGCCACAAATCATCAATAGCAGCAGTTTTGCTGGTGAGTAATCTCTCTGGCCGTGTTATTGCGTTATCGAATCGAATGAATTTTGTAATGGATATGAAACGATTATACGATAGAGCGGCCTTGTATATTGGAGCATGTGTTGGGCCCCATAGTTCTTTAGCAGGCTCGCTATTTGATTTACACATCCCAGCATACAAAATGATAGCCAAAAAAGCATCAAACTCTTTCTGAGTCAACAGTTTCCATTGTTTCTGCTTAGTTGGATTTACTTCATTCCATGTAGCTGTTGTCTGCTTGACTTTGCGATTCGTTTCTCGTATGATGATGAGCGCCATATCTTCGGTGATAATAGAACGAAAGATTGTGAATGGATCATGAATCATGTTCTTCAATGGCCCTGGCTTGCTTCTGGTGTAATCGACAATGTTATGAAGACGAATGCGACTGCTCGTTGGTGGGTCCTTGTACCATTTCGTCTCATTTTTAGAAATAAAATAGGCGGCATCAGTCTCAGCCCGATGACGATCAGCATTGGCAGTAGCAGCTTCTTCAAGAAGCTGTTCTATCTCATCATCGTCATCTTCATCGAATTGATCAACATTCATTTCCACATTCATTTCGCTTTCGACATCGGACACATCAATATCACATTCTGCAGGGTTTGTCCGGTCAGCGTCATCATCACATTCGAATATGTCAACACCGTTTTCACTATCGCTCTCCTCATTCATAAATGCAGCATATCTTTCATCCACTGCATGCCTTTCCTCCACGGTCATTAGTTGGTAGCGTGTACGGTTATTTATTACCAAATCCGCAACATCCCACCCTGCGTCTGCCATTTTCTAATATTCACAACAATATATTCAATAAATTCAATAAAACTTTCAAAACGCGAAATTCCGCAGTAGCGATGTTCGCTCATAGACCGACAGACTCACACTAAATAACCAAATCCAAACACGAGTGTTCCAAAAACAAAAACACCAAACAAGAGTGAACATGATTTGTAAACCGTTATTTTCCTCAATCATTCTCTATAATACACGCACAAACATCAATAGTCCCACACTAGCTTACCAAAGCTAAACACGGTCCCTATGGACCTTGTAGCTGATTACCGTACTAAATGCCTTTAAAACGGTAAAAATCAGAATGGAGCGCGCGTATCGCTTCGAAATTAGTTTAAATCGCTGCAGAATTGCATTTTTATGGAATACAGTAAGCATCAAGTTCCAAGCACATGTTTAAAAAGATTTATGAACATTCAAAAAATCTAAAAGTCCCTAGGGACCTTCTCGCCAATCGGAGGGTTAAGAAAGATATGGTCTACATATGTATTATGTTATAAAATGAGTAAAAGTCAAACTACACCATTAATGAAAATGAAACGATACACGCACAACAACACATTGAAATTAAATTGTTAAAATTCAGAATAAATATTATGAAAATTTATCTGTAAATGTTCAGAAAGTTTTGTCGGTTGACCTGAACTCCTTTCTCGCCCAGCCATTATTAATTTGGTTCGGAAATTTGAGCTATTGAGGAAAGTTTGGGCTGTAAAGGGCCGAGATCGTACACGTCGCGCAAGATTAACTCAAAATATTGCTTCTGTCTTAATAATCGGGCAGTTAAGAAAGAATATGCCATCGAAGTTTATATAAGGACTTAGGTTATAAGGCCTATTAAGCTCAGCTGACGCAAGAACTTAACACTCTTACCATCAGCAGAATCGTACCTTTCTCAGTTCGGTATTGGAAATACATGAAATTGATGGAGAATTTCATGAAAACCTGGTTTTAGTGATGGGCGCATTTCAATCGTAAAGGCTTTGTAGAATTCTCACATTTAGAGCTCAGAGAACACAAGAATGGGTATGTTACTGTTTTTTATTAAGCGGGTGTGACTGCTCCCGTAAATGAATTTCCCAACCCTTAGTACCGCGAGTCCAAACAGGCCTTATGGGCCTTTCAAAAACACTGGTGCCTGTTGCTGCTTGCACGCCACTCAACTTAAGAAATTGACAGTGAAATAAAAACAGAATCACTGAGTTGCATTAAAATTTTGTGTGTAATCTTCATTGAACTCACGTATCTATCTGCTCCTTTTCCAGTGAAATTCCAATTCAATAATCTGTGATCGACATTGTATTTATTTCAAAAATTTAACTTAGCTTTCAGGATTTTAGCTTTTCTAGAGCTTTTAAGAGCTAATATTTCAACTTTAGAGAAAAGATAATGCCGCTTGGTTTCTTTTGTTTCCATGTTTTCGTTTTTCTTTTAATGTATAGAAAAACAGTTAAAATGCAGTTATACAATTGTTGGCTATTTTCTTTTAGGAAGAATAACTGTTTGCTTGATTTTTTGACAGAGTTCGGTTCAATAGTTTAGTGCAATTTTGATTTCGCAAACAAAATTTGTTTGTGTATGAAAACACAACTAAAAACATAGGAACGGGCTACAGTACGCTTGGGCGAACTGTTGGATACCCTATTCTTATTCCTATCCCTCATAAGTGGGCGTGACAAAAGTCTAAGTATGGTTGAATTGTTAAGAACGCTCTACATATTTTGTTATATAACATTTAAAGGATTTTATCGAAAAAAACGCTCTCTAGCTCAAACTTGGGTGTTTCAATAAAATTGTTTTATTTAATTGTGGGCGTGTCAGTAGGCGGATTTAAAAAAATTAACACATGAGCATAAAGGGCCGCTGGGAGTATATATTATAAATTTTAGGTCCCTAGCTCAAACTTTGGATTTTCAAAAAAGGTTTCTTTAAATTGTGGGCGTGACAGTAGGCGGATTTTGAAATTATTTACACATGAGCTTAAAGGGCCCCTAGAGAGTGTATATTATAAATTTCAGCTTCCTAGCTCAAATTTTAGTTGTTCAATAAATTTGTTTTATTTAATTGTGGGCGTGTCAGTGGGCGGTTTTTGAAAAGTTTATCTCCCGAGCAGTTTTAGGAGTCATAGATCATATATAAAAAATTTCAGCTTTCTAGCTCAAAATTCGATTTTTTCCAAAAATTCGTAAACTTGATTATTTCGGGACCCTAGAGAGTATATGGTTAAAATTTCAGCTCTCTAGGCCCAGTTTAAAGGCCTAATTTTTGCCGACGGACGGACAGACGGACGGACGGACGGACATGGCTAGATCGACATTACTATCGATGCTGACCATAAATATAGTAACTTTTAGGGGTCTACGGGCAATATTAAGGTATGTTACAAACTATGCGTCAAAATTAATATACCCTTAGAATAGGGTATAAAAAGAAGGTTTACTTGTGTGATATCTTAAAATGGTGCAGTGCAATAAACATTTACTTTTAAGATTTGTGGAGGTATTATTATTAGTGCTGTGTAAATTTGCATCAAAATCTTAATAAACAGTTGTTAGCTATATCGATATTTTTGAGAGATTTGCGGCAATTTATATTGCTCACTGCTTTAAAAAGGAGAAAGCTTATTGAAATCCATGATGGTCAGAGTGAAAGGCACACATATCCTAACTGCAAATATAAATTTGACAAAGTATAGTCTAGTCGTCTTCACTTAGCATGTAAATGTGCAGACTTCGTAAGGATACGTAAAGATTCAATGAGCCTTTATCTACCCTTCGTTTATCTTGTTCTTTGATCAGTATGATGCCATTACTTCGCTGGCCCACAAATCTAGCTTATTTTATTACAAACAATTTATTACAATCAAAATAGATACTAAATTATTATCAGAAAACCCGAATTTCCTATTTGAATTAAAAGTTCCGGCGTATGTAAAAAATCGCGTTTGGTACTGCTTCATTTCTTACAGGATTACCGCAACCACCTCATTATTAATAATTATCTGTCATTAGTTGTGTTATAAATAATGCGCCTACACGTCGTTAAATCCGAACCGAAAACACGCGTTTGCCAGTTCTCATATGCAAGTCATGGAAGATATTAAATTTCCAATCCGCTTAAGTTGTATTCCTTTCAAAAAATCACGTAGAGCGGTGTCTTTTCACGTTCTTAATTGTGGCGTTGTATACTATTATGTACTTGCCTCTTTTTCTTCTTTTTAATACAAATTTCCAATATTATTTTCGACGAAGAATGACGTTGTGGAGAAACCGTTGGTAAATACTTTTATTTTAAACCTGAAATATTTTTTTTAATTTTTGGGAATATTTTTTTCTCTGACTTAAAAAAACATATTTTCTAACGGCACGTGAAGGGCATTACAATTGCCGGTACGGTTTTGTGGAAGTCTATAGCAGTTTTTTCTGTTTTAAATAAGTTTTGTTTCAAACTATGAAGATACATACAAATATTAAAATATCCGACAATAATGCAGATTCAAATTCACATTATGGGCTTGCAATTTGCGTTAATCACAATGAACTTATGTTCTTCAATCATCCATGCCTGCGGAGCTGTGTACCATTACTCCCACACGTACCTACAACTAGATGCTAGCAAAAACATGGTATACAAATTGTATGTGTTTTTTTGATTCAAGTCAAATTGTTCAGCTTCGGATAAATGTGTGACCACAAAGAAACGTTTGAAATCACTTATTGTGACTGCATCAGTAGTCTAACTAACAGGTGCATCCTCAACAAAATGCGCACCAATCCCACATGCTCAACAGTTCTTAGAATATTATCTCCCACTTTATTCACCATGGATCTCTGCCCTATAGCTATTTTATTACAAACTGTTCCGGTTATATCGCATTCCAAAGAGCAAACGCCAGGCTATTCAGACTTTTATGATCTGCATAGAACGTGTCTAGAGCATAGTTACCTTGGATCTACATAAATTTATAAATGTCACCGATGTATTAAAGTTTCGGATCAAATGACAGACTGAAGTTCAAGACCTCCGCCCTGCATTTGAAATTCTGTCGACAGTAAGCCTTCTTATGAAAGACAAATGTTTTATCTGTGTTTATTTGCTTATCATAGAACAATTCTGGGGAATATTTTGAAGATACATGTTCGTGGCGTGTTCGGATCCAACTAAGGTGACTGCAAATATTGTGACAAAGGTTTCATTCGGTTAATCCTCGCCTCTGCTTCTTGCTTTTGGAAATGTCTCTGTGTCAGTATAATGGCTCTGGGATCGGGATGAGCCAAGATAAAGGTACACTCAATAAGTCAAGTCAGAAGTCTCTCAAATAAATGTAATCCAAATATAAATATTTTCTTTTTGTTGGTGCTATGCATGTTTCAAGAATATTTCCTTGTCATCCGTCTTTTCCAGGTTATTACATTTTCAATTTAAAATCATTCCTTTGGCTTAGGATAAGGATAAGATTCCCGGACTGGTAAATATTCAATTTTTAAGAAGGATGTCTATGAGTCTTAGTCACAAATGGTACGCCTACTGCCAATCGCAAATATTGTTGGATAAGTTTTGGGGGTCTTGTGATGAATCGTAGTTTAAAAACGAAAATGTAATTGTATAAGGAGCTCAAACAAGTGTTCCCGTACTTTTAAATTGTGTTTTGTGTAGGAGGGACATGGACTTCAAATGGAGTGCAAATCACAAGACATGTGGAATTCCGTAAAACGACCTTACTTTGACAGAGCCAATTCACTGCTATAGCCTTCGAAAGGACACCATCAACACGGCAAAGATGGTGGACAAATGATAAGTGACAAGAAAGTTTCATTCAAAGCTTGATGAAATTGCTCTACTAACAATGTAGACAACCCAGATTATAAAAGTTAGGAACGCGGTTAAAGACTCCAAAAAACGGTTGAATCGGACGAGATACCCTTCGAGTTCTGGAAAACATGGGAGCCCTATTTGGTTTAAAAAATATTAATTGCTCTTTTGTATTTATTGCGCTAACGTGGCCCATTTACTAAATATAAAAGGGTTTATGGCACATCCATTCTCCACCATCATAAGATATCAAACCATTAGAATTAGCCCACTAATGAGCTAGCTTTATGGGATAGTCGACTTAGAGACTCGCTCAAGCGAAAAAAAAACAGCTGGCGAACGCCATTATGGCTAATCGCTGTTTGCATGCAAATTGGATGTTTAATGGGTTTTAACTGTAAATAGTGTCAAATCGGAACAACTGAAGTAAAAGGGTGTAAAAGTCAGTATAAATGGTAGGCTGTGTTAACAAACCACTTTCGTTTTGAAGTGGATTGGTGAAAGTGTAATAAAGTACCTACATAAAAACTTTTTTGCTGCGTTTTGAATAAGTAATAAGTAAAAAATTGAATAAATGGATATCTACTTTAGATAATAACGCTTTACAATCCTTTTTTTACCAAAATAAAAACAAATAAAAAAATTCATATAAAGGGTCTTTCATTAAGGACTTGACAACTTCTTTTTTAAATAAAATGCAAACTACTTGAGATATCTCAAAAAATGTATAGCTTGAATTACTATCAAAACATTTACGAATGGAATTCGACTTCGTTCATATATCCACCACAGGAACGTATGCAGTGGTCGATACGGTGAACCCAATTTTTGATGACTCGGTCGCACATTTCGACATTTCAATATTGCTTCTGAGCTCCTCGGACGTCGCCGGCATGTTGGCATAGGCCAATGATTTCATGTAGCCCCATAAAAAAGCTATAAGGGTTGAATCACACGGTCTTGGCGAAAAAACGGCCGAATGACGCCACCGGCATGTAAACCGCACCAAACAGTGACTTTTCATGAAGCACATGAGGGATCTCACCTGTCCAGTAACGCATATTTTTCTTATTGACCAAAATGCGCTTCATCGCTGAGGATCATTTTGCGATGAAATTTTTCATTTTCTTCCACCATGTCCAGAATCCAATTCGAGAACCTACGTCGCGTCATATAATCAAGTATCTTTGATTCTTGAGTCAGTTTGATCTTGTAAGGGTGTAGGCCAAGATCCTTACAGTACGAACGCGTGAAATTGACTGATTTGGCTGGTTTGCGACGGATGCCTCTAGGGGGTTTATGTGGCTGTCGGCAGAAGCCGACACACTTAGACCAATTTATGTCCATTGTGATACCACGTATAATTATCTACCTCAACTCTGTAGATGGGACTGGCCAACGAGACGCGGTTATTCTCAAACGGTCCTCCATCTACGTACTAACCGCGCCCAACGTCGTTTACTTACGGTGATCTGATGAGAACCGATTAACTCGACGTGGTATGGTCGTTGGTTGACGGACGCCTCTAAGGCAGCTACTTTTAAATTTTTTTACTTTTAAATTCATTTTTATTAATTATTAGCTTATATCAACTTACATACTAGACAAAAATGATTAAATCTAACTTAAAATTAACAGGATACTTATTCTAGATTATTGATCCTTATGCGGACGCCCTAAACTTAACTATATCTTATAATTATTGCCTTTCGGCCTAAAAACTATTTTACGAACTAATCTTACATAATTATGTTTTCATCGAGAAAATTGTTAAGAAAACTCGGAATCTTTAACAAATTTTATATTTTTATATAAAAAAAAAAACAAATTACAAACTACCTACTCTACTTACTTAAACTACTTAGCATATTCTAACTATAATGAGGCTTCTGAGCACTCGTTGCCTTGCGCAACAAGTGGTCAAAATCCCAATTACTTTCCGAGCGCCTGGCAGTCGTCAACGTGCACACGCGCCGCCGTGAGCCGACTGAAGCCTTACAGCGTCAGTCAACTCCCGGAAGCACCACCACACGTTGGCGAGCCCGGCCTCTCCCAAAAACGCCCTAGCTGACTTAATCTAACTTATAAGCTAAGAGGATGTTACCTAGAGTAACGCACCGTCCTGGGAGGGCATGTTGACCCCTCCCCCCTCAACAAGCCACCAAAATTCGGCGAATTGCTTTTCCGTGTCGAATCTATCCCTCTCCGATATTGCGGTACTAAAAAGGAGGAGCTCATGAGCATTGGCGACGTCCACGTCATGGAGGAGCCGCTTATCTCTCGCGCTGCGGTAGCGATGGTATAAGACCGGGATACCATCCCTCGTCTGTACCAGCCCTTTTGAATCAATATGGATAAATGCCTCTGGTGGGATAAAGCCTGACCGGAGCGTACTCTCTATGTACATTTCATTGGGGTAGTAAGCCCCAAATATCAGACTATTGTCGCTGGCCATCGCCCTTGCAACGTGCCTTCGAGTGACCTTAATGAGGAAATTGTCAATCCTATTCAACTGAGCCCCATCGTATAGGACCTTGTTGGGATAGTATTTTATATAGTTGGATTCGGGCGTTCGGAACAACCGGAGACAGGTCCTAAGACATTGTCTCTCCAAAACCCGAATCTTTTCCATATAACTAGGCGCTATATTAAACCACAATGGACAACCATAAGCGATGATCGGCCTTATAAGGGCCACGTAGCAAATGACCTTCACTCTAGAGTCAAGTTGACTGCTATGAAACAGTCTCCTTGTCAGAGCATAAGCCTTCTTGGCCCCAGCAAGACAAGCAACTATATGTCTATCGAAATACAGATACTGGTCAAGCCAGATACCCAGATATCTAACTACGCTTCTCACCGCCAATGGCTGCCCATTTTGTCCAATAATGGCCAATTTCTTCCAGTTTTTTCTGGTATCCCTAGAGGCCCCAGCCAATGGAGTTCTGAACAAGATTGTTTCCGTCTTCTGAAAGTTGATTTTCAACTTCCAGTCGTCGCAATATCGCTTAATTTGATCGAAGTCACGCTGCAAAAGGATATTAATGACCTCGATTTTAGGACCTGATCTGTATGCCACCAAATCGTCGGCATACGCTATAGCATGTCTGAGTGAACCAACCAGATCACTCGTGTAAATGTTAAACAGGATCGGAGAATTGACCGCCCCCTGCTGTAAACCGTTTTTAATTTCAAAGACTCTGCTCGAAGTCACGTTGCCACATTTGACAACGAACTTCTTTCCCATAAGCATATTATAAATTACATATAGCAAAGGTTTGTGCATCCCCCGGCTGTTCAACTTGTAGAAAAGTCCCTCTAACCATACGGTGTCGAAAGCCTTCTCAAAATCAACCAGACAAGCACCCGTGCATTGGTTCTTGCATTTATTCCACTGAATGTCGGAAACCAGTTTCGACGCGGCATGAATAGTGTCATGCCTCGCCCTGAAACCAAACTGGTTTTCCGGAATTATGTTATTGTCCTCGACCCACTTTAACAGGGCTCTATTGACAACCTTTTCGAAGACCTTGCTAATATTCGGAAGCAAGCTAATTGACCGGAGATTGGCAGGGTTCGTCCTATCTTTACCTTTTTTCGGGATAGGGTGTACCACAGCTATCTTCCAATGCGCCGGATAATGTGCATTATTCAGCGCATTGTTAAACAGCGTGGTGAAAATATCTACAGCCTCCAGAGGCAGGTGTCTCAATACGACGTTTGGGACACCATCCATCCCCGCCGACTTTTTATTCTTTAGCGACTCGAAGATGCACAGAAGATCATCCTTCGACACGAACAAGTGCGATGCATCTCGGCCATTGGCGACAACTGCATTAGCATGGTTTTCATCAGTGAATACGGTGAATCCGTTATTCTCAGATCGCCAATTCTCAAGTTCGGTGCGTAGATAGAAGTGACTCACCAGAGCCCTATTCTCGATGTCGTGGTTACGGCGAACAGGATTGTTCACCGTATACACGGCCTCGAAACAAGCGCCCAGCAAATCCACTTTCTCCTGTGGGTCCTCGACCACGAAACAATCGTCGTTTGAAGCGACACTTTCTGGACTTATTCCAGCAGTCAGTATTGTCTGTCTGTTCTCTGCTGTCTGGGAGATTTGAACACAAGGAATATCATTGTGATCTTTCCTCCTGAACAACTTATTTATCTGTGGGAACATATTCGGACTACAGGTTTTAATAGCCCGAATTTTATTGCCCCAATACAGACTTACAGATTTTCTGTAATTTTCTTTTATCAGCTGTTTCAGGATTCGGATCTCTGACTTCAGCATCCTTACCTCCGGGTCGTCGCGATCAGTAAATTGCCTGTACAGCCGTTTAAGCCTCGAGAGCAGTCTACTTTTCTGTCGGTATAGTGCGTCGATTGTAGGGTTTCTGTACTTTTCTGTCTGGTCGTCGTCGGAACGTCCTACCCGAGGAATAGTTCGTTCCATAGTTCGTTTGATGGCGTCGTCCATTTGCAATAAATGCCGATCAATGTCATCATTTGTCATGTTACTGTTTGTCGGTGGGTCGATCCCACTCGAACGTATATCTCGCTTTAACAATCTGGAGAAGCGCGACCATTGTGCCCTCCGATAATCGAATGAACACACTGCTTCGTACTCCTCCAGCAGCGTTTGCTCGTTCGGGATCCGTATTGCGGCGGCGAGTCCGTAGTGGTCACTATCGTACTCAAACGCACGTAAACAGTTCCGCGTGTATTGGTCTATGTTTGTCAGTTGAAGTCTTGCGTCCGTTAAGGCCAAGTCCAGGAAAGCACCACTTCTTGGGAAGGAAGGGATATCCGTCGCGTACAACTCGAGTTTGTACTCAATCATATTGAGGCGCCACCAGTCGTGAAACTGGTTGCCCCTGGGATTTGCAGTAACATTTCCCCATGCCGCATGTTTGGCATTAATATCTCCGGCCAAGAAGTAATAATTCTCCTCCGAGTTCAGCTGCAGACTACGAAAAAGTGTCTCGAGCTCTGTCATAAATTGGTTGGGTGGAGGTGCTGCAGGTGCGTAAAGCGACACCACATACATTCTCCTCCGGCTATGGAGAGGAATGCATATGATGCATGCTTCCAACAACTGGAACCTACGCACGTCCCCGCTATATATAACCCTATGGCGCAGGCCTTTTCGAATTAAGATTCCAACCCCACCACCTTGAGTGGAGTGAGGCCGGTCTCTTCTTATTACATGATAGTTTTTGTATCCCAAATTGTGCTTCTGATTTAGCTTAGTTTCGCTAACCAAAAGCACATCCGGGTTTTCGGTTTTCAACAAGTTGGCAAGTGACGTTCTTTTCTCGATCCTGACTAGTGAATTAACATTCACAGCAAGGATCTTTAAGTTTCCCTCATCCAGCGTAGCCATTAGATTTATGGCACACCAGACCCCACAAACAGCTCCGAATAGATAAAGTCAATTCGGGCCGCTTGTTCATTTAATTGTTTCTGGAACTTATCGATCTTTCCGTGCAGAGACAGAAGGATCGATTTTAAGTCCAGATCCACCTCTGGTGCCTTTTGGGCTACCTTTGGTTGGTTTGATGTCATGTGGGCTTGACCCGGTCCAGCTGCCATTTGGGCAAAGGACACGTTGGGTGCCACAAAATTTGCGAACGAGCGACTCTTCTGACGCCTATCATCTTCAGACTGCTGTTTGCGGGCCTGGACTCTCTTTTTCAATTCTTGGTACTTTGGACAACCCCTGAAGTTGGCGGGATGTCCAGAGTTCCTACAGAGCACACAGGAGAGTACACTCCGGTCTTCGACTCTCTCCTTACCTAGAGAGCATTCACCATGTATGTGGTCCTTATCGCACTTCACGCATCTAAACTGCATGTTGCAGTTAGCTGCGGCGTGTCCGAACCTTTGGCAGCGCATACATTGAAGTATGCGATCTGACCTCTTTATTTTCTCCCACCTTACAGCATGGTAGTACAGGAAGCGGATATTTCGCACTCTGTCGATTTTGCTGTCGGGAGTAAGCTGGACTAGGAAGAATGGTAAGTGACGGTTACCACCCCTTGCCACAGCCGAGGAAAACGGCTTGACCCCCACGAAATGGAGGTCGTCGCTTTCAAAATTCTTTAGCTCTCTTTCAAGCTCCTCCGTTTTAATTGAGGGATCGATTCCCTTCAGTACCACGGTTTTTAACTTTTGCTGCCTTGGGGTGTACGTGAAGTACTCGGTTTTCACCTCTCCCAAAGCGGCGTGTGTTTGTGTGTGTGTTCTGTGTTTGTTGGCAGAAAGCCTTTTCACATGGAAATTTTTTGTTATTAATTTACAAATCCTAATGCTATCTCCAATGTCGAAATTACTCACGTTAATGGGTGGTATTTTGTCCTTCCGTGACTGTTTAGATTGTTGTTGTTGGTGTTGTTGTTGATGTTGTTGGTGTTGATGTTGTTGGTGTTGTTGTTGTTGATGTTGCCGTTGTTGTTGCTTCACCTCCAGTTGTTGCTGCACTTGCTGCTTGAGGACAGCTTGTTGTTGCTGTTGCTGCAGCTTCTTACTGCGCAACTGGTCGCGCTTCTCTAGCAGCTCTTTTATGAGCTTGTCCAGCTGCGCTTCCTCATCATCCTCTTTTTCTTCGTCCATTTGAACGACTTCCTCGTCATCGACCGGTAAGTCCTTGAAGGAGTTTCCCTCTCCGACGTACCGGCCCTCTCCTCCATCATACTCATAAGAGCTGGAGTGTGCTCCGTCATCATCGGATGCAGCTACCGATGATGCCACACTATGGCCTGCCAAGTTTAACCTTCTTTTGGCTGAAAGGTTCGGCTTCGGATTTAACTTCCGCCGGCGTTTTTCCACTGTCCTATACTCCTCGCTTACAGTTACTGCTGGCGTTGTAGCGAGAGCTTTTATTGTTGGCGTTGTTGTTGTTGCTGTTGTTGTTGTTGTTGATGTTTTTGTTGCTGGTGTTGCCTGCGAAGTTCCCCGCCTGGGCAACGCGGAACACGCTGTTGGGCTTGGTGTCATGGCATTTAAAACTGCCCTTGGCATACAAGCTGCCGCTGTTTTTGTGACTGCTGTTGCAGCTTTCGTTACTGCTGTTACTGCTGTTGTTGCTGCTGTTGTTGCTGCTGCTGTTATTGCTACTGTTGTTGCTGCTAATTTTTTTGCCGGCTCACGTGTTCGCACCACACGTCGCAACGGCACACCCACACTCGTAAGCGGGACCACCGATTTTCCGGGGTCCATCGCCTGATAATGCGGCACTTTTTTTTTTTTGTTTATTTTTGTGTCTATCACTATATTTCCGATAAAAAAAAAATAAAACTAAAAAATTAAAGACTTGGGCCGAGAATCGAACCCGAGTCTCCGGCGTCAGAGTCGGACGCTTAGCTTACTAAGCCAACTTTGGAATAAAAATCTTTTGATTAAATCGCTACTTATCACGGTTACTCTTTTTTTTTTCCGCTGAACACTAACTAGCCGCCCTATCTCGAGAAGAGTTGCGGAACGACTGCCTCTAAGGCAGCAATATTCTCCACATTCTCTTCGGGCAAAACGTAGTCTCACTGGCACAGTAACATCAAGCAGCGAATATTCTGATTCAGTTTTTTTCACTGAAATATGAATTGCTTGTCTACTGGGACGAGAATCACGGCCGAAAATTGGCGTTAACGCTCTTAAATTTGCGACCACCGACTCGGAATTTCGGTAGTAAATTTTAATTATTTGTAAACGTTGTTCCTTAGTGTAGTTCACCATGCAACCACCAGCACAAACGAAAATAGTTAAATTTTACCCGCTTTGTATTCCCTGAATAAATAGCAAGTAGGATCATCTGTCGTATAGGTCAAATATATAAATAACTACCGGACCCGACAGACATTGTACTGCATGATATTTCAAGCGATTAGGATATTAAACAAAGTATCAAATGAAAGATAAACAATATTATAATTTCATTATTCTTTATTTTGAATTAACATCAATTTTTCTAAAAACAATTCGTTGTAATCAACAATGTTTGTTTAATTTTCTCTTTTTTTTTTTTTTTTTTTTTTTAATTTCTGGCTCGCCAAGGCGATTTATAAGGGGGGGTACTTCGACTTAAAAGATCTTTTGTACCGTATGGGCCAGAAAAGTTTAAACTAGTAGAATTTCCACTTTCCGTGTAAAGCGGACAATTTTACCACTAGAAGAATTCTTTATGTCCTCGGGGCTTATTTGCTCCCTGAAAAAGATCTTCTTTCTAATTCCATTAAGGGCTGGACATTCACATAAAATGTGTTCATCTGACTCGTCCTCTTCAAGACAGAGTCGGCACTCAGGAGAGTCTGATATTCTCATTTTGTGTAGATGATATCTTAAACCATGGTGACCAGTAAGGTAACCTACTAGGTTTTTGATATCGTGCCTGCTTAGTTTTAGACATTTGCTGGCATTTTTATTGAAGGGCCGAATGGCTCGTTTGGCCTGTCTTAGACCTGGGATGCTTTCCCAAAGATAGATACATTTTCTATGTTCCCAGCTTTTAATTGCTGCCGTTGCTGCTGATCTAGGAGTGCAGCAGAAAGGTTCGGGACCTATGAAAGGTGTTTCTGAACCTTTTCTGGCCAGTTCGTCGGCCTTTTCGTTACCTTCTACCCCGACATGACCCGGAACCCACCATAATTTGGTCTTATTTCTTGTTCCGAGTGTTTGTAGGGTATTGAAGCAGTACATGACTGATTTGGAGTCAATGGTATACGAGCTAAGGGCGTTTATAGCTGCTTGACTATCCGTGAAAATATGGATGGTTGCACCTTTTATGCCAGATAAAATAATATGGCTGGCGCATTCTTGAATGGCGTGGAGCTCTGCTTGAAATACGCTGGGACTTTTTCCCATGGGTATCGTAAAGCGTTTGTTTGGCCCGTATATTCCCGCTCCTACCCCCGTTTCCATTTTAGAACCATCCGTATACCACTTTATGCCGGTGTGGCTGTTTGGTGGGTTTATACTAACCCATGCTTCTCTCTTGGGGATCTCCGTGGAGAACCGTTTATTGAAGCATAGTGTTTTATGAATGCGGTCTGTGACCGCGCAGTTCATGTTCAGTTCTGGCAGTTCATCGAGAAGGGTCTTAAGTTCCGGATGATCGTTAAGACTTATCTCGTTTAACTGTATTAGACTTATTGCACTGCGGATCGCCACTTTTTGAATGTATATGTGGAGAGTTGTGATTCCTGTTATTGCCTCTATGGCAGCTGTTGGACAGGTTCGCATGGCTCCGGAGATACCAAGGCACGCAAGCCGTTGTACCTTTTTGAGCTTCTCTATTGCGACCTTTTGTGTGGATTTTGTCCACCATACTATGGAGGCGTATGTTATAATGGGTCTTATCATCACTGTGTAGATCCAGTGGACGATCTTTGGAGATATTCCCCAGGTTCTGCCATATGTGCGGCGACAGGCCCATAAATCTCTATTAGCTTTAGTGATGTTGTTATTTATGTGAGAGTTCCAGTTAAGTCTCTTGTCTAGGATTACTCCAAGATACTTGACTTCGTCGGAGTACTCTACGACCGTGTCGTTTATTGTGATTAGGCCTAGGTCTAATTTCCTCCTTTTAGTGAAAGGAACGATGACGGCTTTACTGGGATTGGGGTGAAAGTACTCCCCCTTGTGGGCAGCCCCTTACGGCTGTTACTGATACTGAGGTCGTTCCTGACGAGGCAGTTATTTTGCGACTTTCCAGCATCGCTTTGATCCATTTAATAGTTGGTTTGTCTATATTTCTATGGTAGAAAGCATTTGATATGTATTCATATCCAGTATTGTCAAACGCACCCTCTATGTCCAGAAAGGCACAAAGTGCGATCTCTTTGCAACGGTAGGCGTTTTTTATCTCTGTAGTTAGTCTTAACAGAGCGCCTTTCGTGGATTTACCCTTTTGGTACGCATATTGGTGAGGGTGCAGAGGCATGCTTTTTGATATGCATTCTCTAATGTGGACGTCAATAATCCTTTCCATTGTTTTCAGGAAAAACGATGTCAAGCTTATCGGACGATATGATTTAGGTAATTCGCTCGGCTTGATTCCCGGTTTGGGTATAAATACTACATTTACCTCCCTCCAGGTAACTGGTATATACCCCCAGTTGAAGCTGAACCTAAATAAGGCAATCATTGATGGTAATAAAAATTCTATTCCATTTTGAATGAGGGCTGGAAAAATACCGTCTGTTCCTGATGCCTTGAATGGTTTAAATGAGTTAATTGCCCATTTAACCTTATCCGGAGTAAAAAGTGTTCCGGATAAACTATTAATTCTGCTGAGGTTTCTTGGAATTGAGACCTCCGCTATATGGTCATCTCTAATGACCATCGTGTGAGACCCTGGGAAGTGAGCCTGAAGCAAAGTTTTCAGCGTTTCTTCCCGGTCGCGTGTGATTGAACCATCTGATTTGATTAACAATCCCATGCTTTTTGCTTGATCCTTTGACAGAGCCCTTTGGAGGCGTGCCACCTCTGGAAGTTTTTCGATCTTCTCACAGTTTGCACGCCATGAGGCTCTTTTGGATCTGCGCAACTCTAAGTTGTATATCAGCATGGATTTATATTGTTCCCATGTGCCGGTGCGTTTGGCTTTGTTAAAAAGCTTTCTCACTCTCATTCGAATAGACTCAAGGTTATCATTCCACCATGGTACGCACCTTTTAACCACGGTTCTTTTAACCTTGCAACTACTTTTGAATGAGGCAAGAATAATATCATTTATTTGACATTGCGCAGCATCTGCATCATTTGTTGTGGATGGTGCTTCTGGCAGCATGTCAGATCTGACCGCTAGATTTTCGCGGTAAGTTCTGCAATTAGTCAGTCTGTTGTCATAACGGACTGACGCGTGTTCGGCATTGCATCTTATCTCGAATCGGATGTGCATATGATCCGATAGAGATGCCTCGCCAGACACATGCCACCCCTCTATGATATCTTTCATAAAAGGAGATGAGATAGTAAGGTCTAGGACCTCTTCTCTTATAGAATTTCTAAAAGTGGGACTATTTCCCTTGTTTAGAAAAACGAGGTTGTTGCTATATAAAAATTCTAATAACGACTCACCTCTATTGTTAGTATCTCGGCTGCCCCAAATCGTGTTATGTGCGTTTGCATCGCAGCCGATTATGATGTGTACTTTTTGGCCCTCACAGTACCGGACAAGTTCCTGTACTGGTAGGGGAGGAACTACATCAGTGTCTCCAGCAAAGTACGCCGATGCACACACAAATTTATGTAGCTGTCGGCCTTTGTGGCGTTCTATTAGAACTGCCACCAGGTCCCTAGTTGTGAAACCTGGAATGAGAGAAAATTTTATATCTTTCTTAATAGAAATGGCCGCCCGTGGTCTGAAAGGACCTTTGGCGAAAATGATCTCTCTATTTTTACAGTTTAATCCAGATATCTTACCATTGTTTGCCCATGGTTCCTGGATTAGACCAATAGCGATGTTCCCTTCGGCACATCGCTGGCTAAAGGTGTCCGAGGCACCCATAGCCCTGTGCAGGTTAGCCTGCAGCACGCTTAGACGGGATGTTATTATTTCCGTGCGAATTCAGGGTTACGTACTCTGTTTAGGCTTATTGTCACCTCTCCTTCGTACGAAACCCTGTTGAGGGAGACCACTTTGTCTACCTCTCGGACTTTTGTTTTTGTGTCCGTCTTGCGCCTATGCCTTCTTACGATCCATACCTAGTTTAGGCCTGAACCGTTGTTGGCTTTCTTTGGCGGTGCTGTGCGCACTATTGGCCTTTTCGGCTGCGCTTGGTCTTGCGCTTGTGGCTTCTCTTTCTAGCACTGGTGTTGCCGTGCTGGAAGCTGCTGGCTTCGCGGCAGTGCTGGTACTGGTCCCATTTGGATCAGTTACGGTGCTGCCGTGAGCTTTGGTGATGTGCTTTTGAGAATCTTTCAGGCCCTGTTTGGCCGTCTTATCAGCACTTTTTAATATGAGTTTGGTCTGTCCAAATCGGAACGAGACCATCCCCTTTAGCTCCAAAAGTCTCCTCATGGAGCTGTCATTGATTGCAAAGACCATATGAGCGATGTGTCTCTCATCCGATCTTTGCAGAATTCTCCACGTTCTCGTGTTTAGTTCTCTGTTTTGGCCATCTAATAAAGCCAGGATCCTTTCGCTAGCTACCCCGGTACTCTGCGGGAAGAACCCTCTGATGACATGTGGTTTTGGAAAATTTTCCTCTCCCACAAGCATCACCTCTAACCCGCATTTCTCCTTAAGCTTCGCGAAGTTTGTATCCATCCACTTTGCAGTAATGGCGTCCGCACATACTATCATAAGCCATCCGGCTTTGAAAGTAGTACCGCGGAATGCTGGTTTGACCTCCTCGTCACGTTTTTCAATCGTGATGTCCATAATCCTCGCTTGTATCAAACCCATTTGTTCGTTGGAGAGAGGATTACGATCGATGTCCACTGGTACAACCCCCAGTCTGACATAGCTCGTTATATTGCTATACGAGACTTTGTCGACGGTTGTCTTCCCAGTGCGACTTCGCTTCGCTTCGGATTGAGGCGGGGTATTATCCTCGGATCGCGTTCGCTTCACCTCGGGACCCTTGTTGACCATCGTTTGTTTCGCATAGATTCGAGCCTGCTCAATGGTGCTCCCCTTCTTCTGCCCGCGCCTAAATCTGCGCTGTTCCGATGGTGTGAATCTGACGTACTCAGACTCAGTCCGTGCCACATTGCCGACTGTCTTAGTTACGTCCTCTGTATCGGGATGTCTTTCATCCGATAATATGCTGTTGCATATGGTGCTAGATTCTGAAATAGAGTCACTGAGTTGAGACAAGTTCTCTTCAGGTTCCCCCATTTCAGAGTCGATGATTACAGACTCTATCCCATTGACAGATGTCGTGTCGTCATCGACAGGGTGTTCTAAAACATCCCTAGTTGATGATGCAATCTTAGAGGCATCATTCTCTATTTGTTTTTTTTGTTTTGGATCAATTTTGATTCCCACGAGTATTCGGGATATTGTGTCGCCCGTGGTCTACCCGTCTAACCACAGGAAGGCTATCATAGAATCGGAGGTCGCCTGGTATCCGAAGTTTGCAAACTAACGACTAAGCATCCTCTTAGCCATGCATCTCTCGGCGCTTGCTACCTTTAGATTAGGGGTTTGTTGGGGAAGTAGGACTTAGGGATTTGAGGGAGGGGATAGGGGGTAATTGGGGAGAAAGAGAAAGCGGGAAGGGGGGAAGGGGGCGGACGTGGAGTCCTGGTCAGTTCTTAGTTGACGCTCATCGGACGGCCTGTCCCTTACCAGAATAGCCCGATGACTCTTTACGCCGTAAGCCTCCGCACCGGCACCATCGAATTTGCGTTCCATGATGGTGCACACGTCAAGGTGACTGACCCCGCAAGGAGGGATAATTTTATCTTAATGAGGAGTTTAAATGAATAAACTTGACGGTTTTCCAACGCGAGAACACGCTACATATAATTGGCCATGTGAAAAGAACGGATTTTCTAGATCCAACCCACAAATCGACATTGTTTGACCTTGCGACTTATTAATAGACATGGCTAATGCCAAGCGAATAGGAAATTGCAGACGTCTCAATGGAATGTGTGAGTCTGAAGGGATCATTGGGATTCGTGGCAGGAGAACAACTTGACCTTCAAATTTGCCGTTCAAAATTGTAGCTTCAAGAACATTGCCCATAATTTTTTTTTTTTTTTTTTTTTTTTTATGACTATTCTTGTACCGTTGCGTAGCTTAGGTGCATTCAAATTCCGAAGCAAAATGATAGGTGAGCCAATTTTATATTTCAAGTTATGTGGATAGTTGACTGCTTCGTCAGGATCGGTAATAGTGTTGATCGATTTGAACAATATCTCATTGCCGGCAATGACTGTTGTATTTTGAAGTTAATAGCGTCAATATCGATATTTTTTGCAGCTATAATAGCTCGTTCACGAAGCCACGCATGATTAATATAATTAGCTTGTAAATCTGGAAATATGCTTTCAATCAAAGCAGCTTTCGTATTTACCATGTTGCAGAAATTGTCTGGCAATTTGATGCATTGTATGTCTCCATGCAATGGTATTGTTCCATTTCCAATGTTGAGCAATTGCTCGTAGAATGATAGTGCCAATATATCGTTTTGCAGTTTAACACGTATAATTGTGTTAAGACGTAATGTACTGACATTTCGCCATAGATATGATTGTTTTATACATGCGTTAATTTCATCCGGCATGGCCGGCAATATCTGTCTACAATCACCGGACAGCAGCAGTACAGCACCACCGAAAAGCCTGGTGTTATTTTTTAGATCTTTCATCATTCTATCGAGAGCTTCAAGTGAATGCTTGTGGGCCATAGTGCATTCAACCCAGATAATAATTGTGCATTTTTGTAAAATTTTAGCCATACCGGAATGCTTTTTTATGTTGCACACTGCATCTGGATTTGTGTGAATGTTCAACGGCAACTTGAGTGCTGAATGTGCAGTCCGTCCGCCATCAAGCAAAGTGGGTGCAATACCTGATGAAGCAATATCCAACGCAATATGATTTTGTGATAGAATGCGCGCAAGTATTAGTGAGATGAGAAAAGTTTTTCCAGCGACACCTGGTGCGTACAAAAAAAAAGAATCCACCTTGACCCGACGTTTAAATGCGTCGCCAACCATAACAACTGCAACCGCGGCCCGCTTGCTGCCCAAATGGTACTTTGTCTGCTTTGATGACGATCGTATTGTTGTCGTTTTGCAGACTGTTTGAAACGGTATTGAACATCTGGACCAACTGGTTGTGATTCTGTAAAAATGGTTCTAAAATACCCACAATTTCTCGCTCCTCCATCTGATCGATAAGGTTGTACTGGCAGCGTGCGTTTATTTGCTGCTCCTCATCACCCATGAAGTAGATTTGCAGAAATTTTGAATCGGTATCAGGCATCGGCATAAAAGAATCAATTTGATGATACATTTGGCCCTGAATTTTAAACGTTGATTGAAAATTGCGACCATCCTCATTCTGAACGATTTTTGGTGCTCCAAATGATGTCATTTGAAAGCACGAATTGAATTTGCGAATTTTACGAAAAAACAATTTAAATTGAGATGTAACTCCAGCCAATAGTGCTTTCAATGGTTCTGGCGGCGAATTCAATGGTAGAAATACAACTTTTCCAGACGCGCAGCAGAAACCGGCCGATTCACCTTTGTATTTGAGTGCATGACAGTGTTGGCATTGTTTGTTCATAGCACCGATTACAATTTGTGAATGTGACGAATAGTCGATGTCCGACTCATATTCAAACGCAAGGCGAAAAAGTGATACAAGTCTCAATGCGCGATACACTTGCAAACACTGTTGTTCAAGTGTTCTGAATGTGTCGGTGACTCGTTGACGGGCCAATCTTTGTCTCAATGCATTAGCTCGAAGGCGTTCGTTGCGTTGCTCTTGACTTTCATTAGCACGTGTAATTGCAGCCTGGTTTCTTAAATTTTCATTATCCGCCAATTGATCTTCTGCCGATCTATTTAACCGACGGTTTTGGACTAATTGTGAATTCCGAATTCGTCGACCAATATTTCCTCCTCGTCAACGAAAATGTGTCATTGTTTTATGTACGTAACTTATATGTGATTATAATACACTTAATATTCACTGAAATGCGACACCTGAAATATCGAAAGATATTAAACTTTAAAAACGTTTAAACTTTATATATTTAATTTTTACCTTAAATCAACTTTCTAAAGCTATGTACAAAATCAAAAACCAGCACTGTTGACAAACTTATAACATTAACCTGAAATTCTCGATTCACTCAATTTACTTTTGTAATACAAATCAACGCCACCTTAATTCTCGATTCAGTCAATTCACTTTGTAATAAAAAATCAAGTGTGTAAAATGCGAAAAATGCGAATAAAGTTTCTTGCAGCCTCTTCAATGCTTTGCCTGAAGTACCAAGCAGAACTTCCCAACGGTGTGTGGATACGGAAAAAAAATGAATATATGCGTTCGAAGGTATCGAAGCAAGTTACCGAGTTTGACTCAACAACCAAGTTCACAGAGTGATTGGGGCGGAGTATAAATTCGGCTTTGGGATTTTTGTCTTTCAGTCACTGCTGCACTCCTGAATATTTTCCGGCAATGACAGCAGCATTGTAATATGCTTGACCTCTGCAATCCATTGTATCAAGACCATCAGATTTAAGCTTACTTAAAATCATGTCAGAAATGCCTTCAGCTGTTTTGTTCTTTGTTTTGATAAAATCAATAAAAGATTAAACTACTACTACTTTCTGATTTTCAATTTTGAGATAACGCAATACTTGACTGGTTTGATCTTTGTGTGATACATCTGGGGTACTATCGAATATAATGGAATAATATTTGGCCTTTTTAACTTGACAGAAAATTCGTTGACGAACGATATCTCCTAAAATATTAATGAACTCGTCTCTCGTTTTGAATTTGTGGTGACATAGAAGTGATAGTTCTTCCACCCATTTTTATTCCTGAAATGTGTTCCCGAAGCACTGGATCGTTATTTGCGATTAGGTTCACCAGTTCTAAAAAGTTGTCCCTATTTGTACTGGTAATTTCTTCTCTGTGGTCATGAAAACCAAAATTCTCTTTCGCGAGGAAATTAAAAATACATACCAACCTTCTACTAAGAATTTCCTGCCATTTTTTGTTTCATTTTTTCAATTGTCTCTCCTGTTAGAAGTCTGTGCCCATGTTCTGTAATTATCGCATCGCTATAATTTATGGCGAAACGTCCAAAACTGAAACAAAACTCATTCTATCGCAATCATGAGGTTCTGTAACTTTGACAGGCGATAATTTTATCGAATGGAACACATCGGAATAAAACAACTGGAAAAAGTGATAAATCGGTGTTCTGTTTCATCGAAGTGAGTTTTTCATTTCAAACGTCAAATTTCATCGCCTTACAACGAGCACGCGAAAAGAAAGGATGGCTAAACAAAAAAGGGTAAATAAAAGAATTTATATTTGTAAAAGCATTTAATAATGCATTGTGACCACAATTATTATGTAAATCAATACTTTTCTAGGTAATTACCCGGGCTGCACAACACGAAGTCGTTGGATTTACCAGCAGCAGATGTTAATGAAGTTGCTGCATAACATTTTCCTTCAGACTCTTGGACAACAAAAATAATTATTATATTAATAATAAAGCAATTCTTTATAATTAACCAAATCTGCCATGAAATTACAGTTTAACCGAACAAAAAAAGGTTCGTCTTTTACTTCTTGTTTCAGTTAGTGGCGTGTAGAATCACAGAGCCTTGATTTGTCACATTTTTAAGAAATTGATGCAAAATTCCTTTTGAGGCGGTCTCGAATCACCAATGCTGCTCCATGGTAGACTGAATTCTGCTCACGATAAATATCATTATCTTCTTCTTCACTCTCCGGGTCTTCTGGAACATCGTCAAGGAGTCTGTGTTTTACACGAAAATTGTGAAGAACACAGCACACATTTATTATGCTTCCTCAAGCTTGAGGGGAGTAAGAAAGCCCTAGTTTTAGGCAACGAAAAACTGCTTTGAGGACTCCGTTGAGCCTGACGCAGTGGGTATCCAGAGTCTCCTTTAAGAAAAACAAAAAAAAATCAAGAATTTCATAAATAGATCAATAAAATAAGATTGTACAATGTACATACCTTATAGCCAAGAGCTATATTGTCCAGCCTCGTTAGCTTCTTACGCCGTTCTAACAGTGCTTTGGTTTGGGAACATTCCCATACGTATGCATCATGATTCGCACCTCCAAACCTGGCATAGTAGGTACACGCCAAATATTCTAACGTCGAAATCACTTATCTGGAAGTTAAATTTTATAAATTGGTTATTTAAAAAAAAAAATGTATAATCACACCCATTGAACATTTTTGGAATGGTATCCCTTTCTGTTGAGATACGAGTAGCAAGCCTCAACTTCAATTTTGGGCTTTGCGATCCGCAGATGGGTACAATCGATCGCCCCAATCACCCCAGGAAACCCTGTTGCTTCAAAAAATTTGTTGCTTCAAGAATTTTTGTATTGAAAAAAGAAAAATAAAGACAAATGTACCTTTGTTTAATAGCAGGATACTCCTCCTCTATTGGAAATTTTATCCATTTCCCTGCCAACTTGTTCTGTAGTACCAAAGAGACTTCAGCTACAACTCTCGACAGGACTGTGCGACTCATTGCCGCCGAAAAGTCCTGCCCAATGTCTCTTTGGTAAGAGCCAGAGGCAAAAAAGTGCAATGCGGCACACACACGAATTGGGATAGGGATGAACATTTTCCGTTGTCCTTGATTCATGTGTGGACGCATTTCATCAATTAAGATATGTGCTGCATCTCGGCTTAGACGGTACAGCTCCCGGAATCGTTCCTCAGGCATTTCAAAAGGGTTGGTATTGCCCCTAAGTCTGCGGCGTTGGACTCGCATTTTGTTACGTCGCTCGTTCATCTCCGACAATGCCACAATAAGAAACATTTTTTTTTTTTGAATTAATACCTATCTTTCTATCAAATTTAAATTTTTAATCGATATTAATTTGTCAAAAATAATTTCAAGACACTTCAATTTATCGCCTTCCAATGGAAGCAAATTGAGACCAAAATATTTTTTATCGCATCGTCTTACAGAAACCCTACTTTTTCCAGACGCGATAAAAGCGGAACGAATTGTTCCAATTTATAACGATGCGAAAACTTATCGCCTAAGTTACAGAACATGGCCCCTGGCCTCTAACTCCTTTCACTTGCAAAGATGTTGGTTATGTTGAGACTTTATTGATGCCTGGCTGCTTTGGGATTTAGATTTTTCCCGTTATTAAAACCATCATAATATGAGCAAAACTGTGGTGCGTTGTTTTTGTCCGGAATTTCAAACAAACCACAACAAAAGCTAAATAATGACGATTTAGAAAGAGAGTAAGCTATCCTAGAACGTTATACTTTATAGCCGTTAGTCAACGTGCGAAAAAACCATTCTTTCGTCGTTGGAGATTTTTATTGGAAATTAATGTACATTGGTTCCCGTTAATAATGAATCTTGGTGGCCAATTCACGTCTGTTCTTTGGGAAATTATGCAATTGTTAAACTTCTCTTTCAAAAGATCGATTGAGTTCGTTGCTGTGTGGCATGTTTCACCATCCTCTTGAAACCACATAATTCTGCACATCAATATTTTCCAATTGGCTCCACAAAAAGTTTATAATCATCGCTTGATATCGAGCTCCATCCACAGTAACTGCATTGCCATTTTCATCTTCGAAGAAAATTGGACCAATTATGCCATCACACCATAAAGTAGCTTTTTTGATTTCTGCGAAAAAAAGTGATTCATAATTTTGGTAAAATTTTGGCAACTAGAAGAGGAGGTCACTTGGACGACATTCTTTCTCATTATTAACCGGAACCAATGTACATTAATTTCCAATATAAACAAAAACAGATTTCACACAATTTATGTCTTTCATTGAAAATTTGTGTGTGCTGTAAAGGGATGTCATTACTGTTAAAATGTAGTTGCATACTTGCACTAGGGAGCAGAGTTGTTACGCAACACAAGGAATGTCTGATTACTTACTGTGAAGCATTGTTAATTTTGGTAAACTTAGTAAATAAATTCGTTGGACTGAAAAAAGAATCCATTTTGTAAATTTTGTTGTACGTATTTAAAATAATAAACCTGCCGCCCCGAGGCACCTGCCGCCCGGAGCCTGGTCCCCCCCCCCCCCCCCGCCCCCCTCGCTACGCCTTTCGTACTCTTAAAACTTGATTTGAATTTTCTTTTCCAATGAAAATAGAGTGAGTTTTGAGTTTTTTCTGAAAATTGTTTGATGGTCAATACTATTCTCTACCTTCGCGTTGACAACCGACGACGCTTTATTGCAACGTTACGAAATATTACGATCTGGTTTCACAAATGCCATTTTGAAGTTGAAGCGGAACTTAGCTTTGTGACAGGTTCAGATTTAACTGATATCATATAGTTCAACAAGCGTTCAACCTAAAACCTAACCTTACCTAACAATTAGATATCATATCTCTATCAGAACTCTTCTTTATTCTATGCAATTGGTTTCCCACGTTTTGTGACTTTAAATTTATTCCCAAAAGATAAATTCCGCTTCGGTTGGCATTAATGATAAAGATAAAGATCAAGATAAAGATACTTCTATTTAGCAACCGGTTTAATAATAGCTATTAGTGTTACGGCTTACAGAGATATTTTCAAATGTGTTACCGAATCGCAAACTTTTTTACGCAAGCGACCTTTTTATGAAAGTTCATTTGGCTGTTTTAATTTTATTTTGTATCTTTCGCTCTACTTTCAGATATAGGGGAACGCATAAAAATAAAAATGGATGAAAAAAAACCAACAGAGAACAACAACCTCAATGAAATAACAAAGCCGGCGAAGAAAAAAACACGCGATAAAAGCGATTTAGGTGAACATTTTGTGGCTCCCGACGGTGGGTGGGGATGGGCCGTATGTCTTGCTGCTGGTGTATCCAATGTAAGTATATGAGAGTGGTCTTAGGTTCTGTGCTCTAAGCGTAGGTGTGTTTGAAGTACTTACATTGTGGTTGGCCGCTGACACTTTGCAGACAAATTGAACCATTATGTAAATGTGGCATTGATTAGGGATGGGCTGTATGGTGGATCGCCGCCACGCCGCCTGCCAGGAAGTGATTGAAGAAACTGGAAAACGTTTGGGAACATTTAAACGCATATCTGAGGCCATTTGCCTCTTAACTTAGATTATATATCTCAGTTTTAAAGTACGCACTTCACGGGCCGGAAAAATAAACTGCATCCTTTCTCGTAAATCATTTTTCAATGATTCTCCATGGAATCCACTTGATATCTAATAATTATGCTCCACTTCAGCTGCTTAAGATAATTCAATTCCACTCGCTCTCTCTGTCCCATTTATTCTCTCGAGATTAAACAATTTCAGGGTCTTGTTCATACATTTACGTAGAAGTGTGCTACAAGTGTCCTCCATCTGTTGTTTTAGGATTACACCGGCATAAATGTTTATATAACTTCTCGCAACTTGTTCGTTTTCCCGTGGGTGGCATTCCTAGTTTGATGATGTCTAGGGAATTGGTTTCTCAAAACAAACACTATTCCTGTGCAGAGACATTTTAATCTTTAACACGTGTGACGCAAGGCGAATTTTTAACCCTTGTGTGACTGGCAACAAAAAATTGCACTTAAAGTGCTGTTGTACCCAGGTACTTCAGTATATTTTCTATGAAAATTGTGTGCTAATTTAAGAGAATTATGATTACAAAAGACTATTTTGCAAAGCTGAATATTAATAAAAGTTTATTAATTATAATTAAATTTTATTTTGACACAAAAAAGAAATGCTAATATGTATAGAAACTGTTTAAACATCTATGGATAGGCAGCGACACAAGCGAGGCACTTTGAAAATTTTTTGCAATGCTGCTCGCATACTGACTTGGTGCACCGCATACTCTCCTTTACGACCTGAAATGCAAAGGTGGCATGTACCTTTGAACACAAGGCGTCCATCTGCAGCCATTGGTGGATTTATCGGCTTACCTGGTGCTAATTGGATGCAATGCGACGTGGAGGAGTAAGCCTTCAATCTCGGGATTTTCGACCGCTCTTCTATACCTGGCAGCATGAGTTGTTTAGCCATGTTGGTGAGAAACATCCTTCGCTTACTAGTCGCAGTAATATCTGTGTTATTGAAAGAAAACACGACATAGGCTGATACACCGCAGACATAGAGCAAATTATAAAATATTGCAAGCGGCCACCGTTTGGTTCCGCGTTTTGTGGTGTAAAATGCTGTCATTTTGTCCATCATGTCTACTCTACTCTTCGTCTTATTATAATACAGTACCATTTCTGGCTTGTACTTACTTTGCTCATCGGCGATAGAGATATAGTGATGCATAAAAGATAAGACAATCACAGCCTTCTTCACTGCTGGTACATATGATACCATACTGTACTTCGATTCATGGAACCCAAACACGCTCGACAACTTTCCACGTCTCGTGTTTTTTCCATTTGTGGAGGATTAAAAGTTTTATTATGGCGAACAGTGCCCACCAAAGTTAAGCGAGAAGGTATTTCGCTAGCTCCAATGTAGTAAAAAAGTTGTCTTTAGTTACATTTCGCCGTGATCCTTCATACCTTCACATCAATCGCTTTACAACATTCTCTTCAACCTTTGTCTGGCGTGCTGCACATGCCTTCTTTCCAGTGAAGATTTCGCCAAGCACTGGATAATAGTTTGACGCATCGCAAGCCCTCCAAACCTTTATTCCATATTTGGCTGGTTTTGAAGGTATGCACTGCGTAAACTTAGTACGACCTCTGTATGGTAACAGCTGTTCATCCACAGAGATGTCTACCGATGGCTTGCAGTTTTTATATAGCTGTTCGTTCATTTGGTTCCAAAGATCACGAATTGGTCGGCCTTGTCAGTACACATTCGATCAACTCTATACTTTGTCCAAGAAAAATTGTCAGTCAGAGAAGATAGGATGTTTGTCTCTCAGTCTGGTTGCAATGACTTACATAAATCGGTCCCTCTTTAAAGCTCTCACAGGGTTGACGTAGTGTGTATGATAATTCGCCATAACTCAGAGAGCAATTCTATTAGGGTTACCATCTTCCAATTTAAAATAAAAATATTGCGGAACGAAATAAATTCTTTTTCCTTTTCTGGTAAGATAATAATAGGCGCGTTTTTTTAAGGTTATCTCCAGTAGACCAACAAAATATATAAATTTCGTAACACAAAAAAAAAAAACAAAACGAAAAATATATCACTGTAATACAATTTATTCATTATAAATATTGTAAAATATAAAATACTAATTTCTAATATCACTACTCAACTAATCCGATGAGTAATTAAGTCTTTAGTAAGTCTCTTATTTCAGCCATTTTGAAAGACTTGTTTTGGCTTGCTACAACCCCTTTCACTTGAACCCAAACCAATTCTATGCGATTAAGGTCACAGTGATAAGGCGGCAAGCGAAGCACTTAATGTCCCGCATTTTGAGCCATTTCATCCACTTTGGCTTTGTAACGTTTAACGATTTCAAGCAACTCTGCTTTAACCATATCATCCTCGAAACTTATCGCATTAGACCTCAACCACTTTTTTATTTCATCTTTTCTCGTGGAAGTGGATGGTGCTTTCTGGAATGATAGGAAGCATTGTCCAAAACTATGACGGAGTTGGGTTCCAGGTGTATTAAAATATCTTTAAACCATTTCTTGTACACATCAGCGTTCATGTCCTCGTGGTAGTCTCCGGTTTTTCCCGAAATGAAGCATAGAAGTCCTCCATCGACGAAACCTGTAGAACTACCTCGTTGAGCCAGGTCTCATCAGTAAAAGAAAATTTGCCTTTTCTTTTCTCTAATTTTTTTTACTTCGCTCCAAGAAATAATGTTACCTCTTTCCAACAACAGATTCTTTCGTTTGACGAATTTAAGTCCGAGTTCTTTTTGTAATATTGTATGCAAAGTTGATCTGCTTATTTTTGTTGTATTTGCATTGTTTTGTACTTCCAATAAAATCTTGTCTAGCGTTGGAAGGTCATTATCCATAAAAAACTGATGGACTATCTGCATAATGGCACATTTGGCAAAATCATCGACCTTGCTCTTGATACCGGATTTATCTTTCTTCTTTGGTGGTGAATTGTGGCCTTTGATTGCTTTTTCCCTTAAAAGCCTGTCCACAGTTCGTTCCGTAACAGAAAAAATATTAGCTTTAAAAAGGCCATAGAATTTTGCAGTCGCATCAACAATTTATTGTTTCTTTTCTACACTTAGATCCTTTGAAGACTTTGTAGCCATGTTTCTCTTTATTCATATAAACAATAAAGTAAACCAATTGCTTAGATGCACTATCAGCGATTTAGATAACAACCATTGTTTCCGCCTTATAAACACAATCAGGCGATTAGAATACAAAATTATATAACCACGACGCAATGTCATATACCTAAACAGATGGTAAAAAAAAACTGCACTTGTGCATCTGTACAATACAAATACAATCTAATTGAAACCGAATGGCAACACCCCACATAATAATTCGTTCTCAAAAGCTCCAAAACCGAAAGTTCTTTGACAAAATCCATAGAAAAATCCTTAATGATATGATTCATTGTAGAGATGGTAACACTATTCTGAAGTGCTCCAGTCACACACACTGCTTATTTTGGTGGATGATAATAGAAAGCGAACACAAGACGATCATTCTCATTCCCCATTCGGCTGTGTGGGAGACTGGTTGTGGTGGGTTGCATGCGAATTTTAGAAAAATTACAACAACAATTCCTTGGTATGACAATGGTTTGGTTTTTATTTCAGTGGCAATTCTTGCGTTTGAGTGCCGTGAGAGTATCTACAGGCACCACTGGTAGAAAAAAAGCTCCTCGATAAGTCCTGTACTGACAATTTTTGTTGGATGAGGTATAGTACGTATGTTATCGAAACGTATAAAGCTCGTAATTGCAGAATTTCGGCAAAGAGACATTGCAGCAAAATGGAAAACAGAGTCCGAACTCCAGAGGACCGATGTGTGCTCACCACTCGACTGATGTACCGCGGCCATAAAGCGAACACCCACCTTTAACCTTGAACAGTGAGTGGTTTCCATAATTTGGTGGTATATCCGAATGATTGGAATTGAACGACGCATACACAGAGCTTTTCGATTAGTTTGTGTTACCACGATGTCTGCCATAACAGGATTGAAAAAAGCCATGAAAGTATCAGCTTCAGCTTTAATCTCGAAAGCAGCAATAGGCCCCTTTTTCCGAATAATTTTATCTGCAGGGGTTCGCGCACTCGTATTTAACGGAACTGTACTCCACTGCGTTATTCCATCCTTACCAGTCATGATTTCGCATGCAACTCTGTAGTCGCATCCTCATCATCGTCGTTTTCAGCAATTTCAAACTCGACCTCAGGTTCGTTTTCTACATCAGAAGTCTCACCAATTTCTCCCACTTCGCCACTAACTACTACTGCCGAATGACATACCTGTTGGTGGCGGTACATAATCGTCTTCAGAACCATCGGTGAAATCACCGTCATCACTTTCAATTTCATTCCAAATCGTTGTCCAGTAGTTATCTTGCATATTAGTCTGAAATCCGAAAAAGTAGTAAAGGGAATAGGAAACATAGGGACGGGCTACAGTCCGCTTGGGCGAACTGCTGGATACCTTATTCTTATTCCTATCCCTCATAAGTGGGCGTGACAAAAGTCTAAGTATGGTTGAATTGTTAAGAACGCTCTACATATTTTGTTATATAACATTTAAAGGATTTTATAAAAAAAAACGCTCCCTAGCTCAAACTTGGGTGTTTCAATAAAATTGTTTTATTTAATTGTGGGCGTGTCGGATTTAAAAAAATTAACACATGAGAATAAAGGGCCCCTAGAGAGTATATATTATAAATTTCAGCTCCCTAGCTCAAACTTTGAATTTTCAAAAAATAATTGTGGGCGGATTTTGAAAATATTTACACATGAGCATAAAGGGCCCATAGAGAGTATATATTATAAATTTCAGCTCCCTAGCTCAAACTTTGAATTTTCAAAAATTAATATACCCTTAGAATAGGGTATACAAAAATTATTTTATTTATTTGTGGGCGTGTCAGTGGGCGGATTTTGAAAAATTTTTATTCCGAGCAGTTTTAGGAGTCATAGATCATTTATAAAAAATTTCAGCTTTCTAGCTCAAAATTCGATTTTTTCCAAAATTTGTTTTTTTTTTTGAGTTTGTGGGCGTGTCTGTGGGCGATTTCAAAAATTCGTAAACTTGATTATTTCGGGACCCTAGAGAGTATATGGTTAAAATTTCAGCTCTCTAGGTCCAGTTTAAAGGCCTAATTTTTGCCGACAGACGGACGGACGGACGGACGGACATGGCTAGATCCACATTACTATCGATGCTGATCATAAATATAGTAACTTTTAGGGGTCTACGGGCAGTATTAAGGTATGTTCCAAACTATGCGTCAAAATTAATATACCCTTAGAATAGGGTATAAAAATACCAGAACTACAATATTACTTATTCACTTCGCGCGCTGAACGAAAGCGAAATGGTGAACCAGAAACACCAGATGGCCATATTTTTCTTTACAACGTCTGCTCAGATAGTCTACTTAAGTGATAATGACATGTGAAAAAACAAAAGCGATGCAACTAAAATTTTATTCAAAAAGAAATTGTATGAACTTGTTTGTGCACGCATTTTAGAATGGAAAATATCGGAGTACCCAGGTACTTTGATGTCATATTGGAGAACATGTCAACAGAAAATAATTGTAGAGCATATGGCTCGATTTTGGAGATAAATAGCATATTTGACGCAAAAATGTTTTTTTGGAAGGTACTAAAAGTACTAAGATAGTGGTTCCGGTGAAAAATTTGTTTATACCCTATTCTAAGGGTATATTAATTTTGACGCATAGTATAGCATAAACCCCTAAAAGTTACTATATTTATGATCAGCATCGATAGTAATGTCGATCTAGCCATGTCCGTCCGTCCGTCCGTCTGTCGGCAAAAATTAGGCCTTTAAACTGGACATAGAGAGCTAAAATTTTAACAATATACTCTCTAGGGTCCTCAAATAATCAAGTTCAAGAATTTTTTAAATCCGCCCACAGACATGCCCACAAACTCAAAAAACTGCTTTATCGAAAAAAATCGAATTTTGAGCTAGAAAGCGGAATTTTTTGTATATGATCTATGATCTACTCCTAAAACTGCTCGGGAGATAAAATTTTTAAATTCCGCCCACTGACACGCCCACAATTGAATAAAACAATTTTATTGAAAAACCAAAGTTTGAGCTAGGGAGCTGAAATTTATAATATATACTCTCTGGGGGCCCTTTATGCTCATGCGTAAATTTTTTTTAAATCCGCCTACTGACACACCCACAATTAAATAAAACAATTTTATTGAAAAACCAAAGTTTGAGCTTGGGAGCGTTTTTTTTTTTAAAAGCTTCGTTTTTTTCGATAAAACCCTTTAAATGTTATATAACAAAATTCTTAACAATTCAATCATACCAAGACTTTTGTCACACCCACTTATGAGGGATATCAATAAGAATAGGGTATCCAACAGTTCGCCCAAGCGGACTGTAGCCCGTGCCTCTGTGTTTTTTTTTTCAAATTACTCTCAGAAAGTACCCAGGTACCTTGACACCTACACAAGAGATAATAATCGTCACGATTGTAGGGGAATGTTTCACAATGCGTTGTCGTAAAACTGCATTAACATTAACAGGTATTATTTTTTTTAAGGGATTTTCGAGGACAGTGGCAGTGTACACGCCGCCGATTCTAGCAGCAAAAGAGGTGCATACATAGTTTGTAGAAGTTGTGGTATTAGTATTATCCTTCTTCTCAGTTAAACTTTTATTGCGAATCTTGGAAGTAGGGACGATACCTTCTTCTTTGATAAATTATATATAAATTGGGGGTGCGGAGATAAGTGTGTTGCACAACTTACGTAAAGGTCCAAAGTTTAAACCCCGCAGCAACCAAGAAACACCCAAAAGTTTTTTTTTCTACTGCTCCAGCTCATCCGAAAGTCTGACAAACATCCAAGAGTATCAATTGTCATGGGAAGATTCTAAAATTGCCGTTTTAAAAATGTAGGTCCCTTCTACTTCGCACAAGCTAATGGTTAGAGAAGCTAGGTTTTATGCCCTGTATGGGCCGTAGATGTCTACTATTTGTTTTATAATTGTTTATGAGAGTGAAAAGGCTATGCCGAACATTTATTCCGAGATTCGAAGTTTTGCAGTTTTATGAAAATGACCTTAGGTGTTAAGCGAAAAGATTCTACCAAGCAGACAAATCGCTTCAGCTAGTTATAAAAAAAAAGGAACTATCGGTCTACACTAACCATTCTTACGTGCTTCTTATGACAATTATTGATGTTCTTGGGTGTTCGTCAGACTTTAGCAAGAGGTGGGGTAGTGAAATAAGTCGGGTAATATTTCTGAGATTTGGACCGGTGACCTTCTGCCAGTAGTCCAACGCTACTACCATCGGTCACTGCGCTAAGCTTCCTAAAATTAGGTTCCTGGATGGGTTGGGAGTGTCATCGAAACGAATCAAGCTTTTTTTTAAATAAACCATTGTCCCATAAACATTAGATAAATAAGATATAAATATCATAGAGATATTCTTCATGGTCGATATCAACTCTTAATAAAGTTCTGCTCGCTTTAGTTGTCACTCTACCCGTGCCTACAACAATTTGGACTGATCTACCGCGATCGCCTCTACAGCCTGGGATTCAATGGATCTGAGATCAGTACAATCATCAATATTTTTTTGGCTATTACGAGTTTAACGGGTCTCATCAATGGAGCAATGTTTAGACGCTACACCTTCCGGCAAGTTGCCATTGCAGGCGCCATACTTGCAACAACAGGCATCACAGCGTCTGCCTTTTGTACAACATTTATCGAGTTTATCTTATTATTTTCCATCATCTTTGGTGAGAATGAAATCTTTAACTCTCCAAGTGTATGTTGACTTTTCAATATCTTCCCAAAGGAATTGGCATGGGTATCAACTCGTCATCCACATCGTTGGCAGTAAATACATACTTTCGAAACAATCGGCGTAAGGCGACAGGATTCTCGTGGACTATAACTGGTCTTGGACCTATCATATTCCCTCCCGTTGTCACCCTTACTCTCTCCGAGTATGGTGTGCAAGGAACCATATTTATATTTGCCGCAATATCTCTGAATGCCTTAGCATGTGGAATGGTTCTACAACCGGTGCTAAAGCACGTCAAACCACAACCAAAGTCTGATGAAGAAGCCCTTACTATTGAATCCGAGCCGGAATACGAATGCAAATACTGCCAGACCAGAAACCACAAACGTAGCACCTTCATCAGTGCCTACACTTTCAATGATGACGATGCCGAAAGGCCTGGTTTTGAAATCACAGAAGCTTGCTCTCCAATGTTGTCACGTGCCAACGATGGCTATTATAGTTCAAAGCTATCATTGGCAACAAATGCCAACGGGCCGAGACAGCTGCAAAGGCGTATGTCGACCAACACCCAAGGTGAACTAAGGACCCTACCGTCAGATGCATTCTCCAAGCCAAATTATTTCAATCAAGAGAAGGAAGAGCTGGATCATTACTCCAGCAGAGCCAGTATCTACTCCAATTTGGGCAAGGACGAGTTCATGTGCACATGTGCCGAAGAAAAAGTATTGCTTAAAAAGAAAATTGCAGCCGAAAAAGAGAAGGAACAAGAAAATTCCGCCGCCATCCTTGAAAGGCCTTTAACTTTTGCTCAAAAAGTAGTAAAATTCTTCGATTTAGACCTTTTGAAAGATTTCACTTTCGTCAATCTGATAGTCGGTAGGACCGTCATCTTGTTTGGAGAAATGAACTTTTCCATCCTGACGCCATTTATTCTTAACGATTTCGGCTTCAGCAATTTACAAATCTCCTCTGCGATGTCCATAATCGGTGGCATAGACCTTGCTGTGCGATTCTTTGCTCCATTCGTTTTGCAGAAGATCAAGTTGAGCAACAGGTTTCTATTTTCCATTGGAATAATACTAATTGTCACTGGGCGGTTTTTCGTCACATTCGTTCGAAGTTTTCAAGTCCTCCTGAGTGTCTGTCTTTTGATTGGTGTCGGCAAGGGTCTGCGAACTATCTTCGCGCCGCTGATCATTCCCAGCTACGTGCCACTGAACCGCCTTCCAGCTGCATCAGGACTTCAACTTATTTCCAATGCAATATTTACATTCGCTTGTGGACCAATCATTGGTGAGTTTATTATATATATACATAGATAGATGCCGTCAAGTAAGGTCTAATGTCATTCAACTCTTTCAGGTATGATAACTGATTCAACGAGTTACATCATGTCTATTCACTTCATCAACTTGTTTACATGTTTGGCCCTATTCGGTTGGGCATCCGAGAGCATAGTTAGACGGATTAGCCGTCGGATTAAGGAGCAGCGAATCGAAATCGACAAAAGCTAAAGATTCCAAAGACCCCCAACCGGTGAAATTGTGATCATCTGTAGTCGTAGTAAATACACCATATTGTTAGTCAAAGATGAGTTTTACCATAATAATAAGACAAATGCATGGACATCTTCCGCAACGTGGCGCTTGTACCGGGTGCATATTATGCTCTAAGCGAACCACGGAACTGTCGATATTCGATTAGGCTGTACTTTTTAGATTTACCTAGTTTCATTTGATAAAATTAAAGGATGTATTATAATAAATGTAAAAAGGTGTAAATCACACTTTGTAAGAGTTAGGCTTTGTGACATTTGCGTAAAAGTTTATATTTGCTCCAATGAGGTTTGGTTGACTAGTTGTTGATGAAGGTTTTTATAGAGAAGATAAAAGAGGTGTTACTCTACATTTTAAGCGTCGATTGCAGCTCTCTCTCTGTTTCTGCTTCGTAGTCCTACCTTTTTTTTATATAATGAACTCGCACTAAAGGAATTTTTTATTACCTTTAGAATGCGGCGGGTATCGCGGTTGAAATGTTCTAGGGTTGGAATGCAACTGGCTATTTAATTCGAGCAGTTATAGTGGAAATAACGATAAAACAACAAGAGACAAGAGACAATGCGATGATGACTATGAGAGTGAAGCGATATCGCGAAGTTACGGTCACCAATAAGTTTTATCCCGCGTTTTTGCATCCTGTCAAGTAAATCCAATTAAGTTATTGGTGCCCCCGACCAGATATGAGCATTGTACTCAAGTTTGGGTGGATAAACACCTTATAAATAGGAGCCCGATCGGAGGGGGTGAAATATTTCTTGCGTCGCCGTCGCTTAAGGAAGCCTATGCATTTCGCAGCGTTGCAACGAAAGTTGTCATTAACCTACATACCGAGAATGGAAAGCCGTTCAGTTTCACCGGTGCAAGTGTCATTCATGGACAATGTTCTAAAAGTTAAGTTTCCCCTTAGAAATACCGGCATCATTTTTCCTTCGGTGCTTAAACAGTCGGAAAACAGCTTTAGCCGTTCAATTCAGCGCGGTTTTTTGTTGCCCGTGCTTGGCGTTCCTGTAGCCTCTGAGAGAAACCTTGTAAAAGCCAATGTAAAGTTAATCTCGATATTTGGCAAATTTTTTTGGTAGGCAACTAATCTAATTTTAATATGGGCTTAGTGGAACGTATAATTGGATTCAAATAGACTCATTTCCAAATTTATTTGTATTGTTTCTTTTTTCTCTTGACGAAGTTATCAGTGAAATGGGAAAGTTTTGAATATGAAAAAGAAGACAAAATTGACCCCACAACTTTCTTCTTAGTCACTGGATTCTTCGTTGGTAGCCAACATCTTCCTTGCGCTTGGGACTATTCAGAACTGTATTAAATGCATTGTTTACCATCGGCCAGGATTTTAGTTAATTGATTAGTAAACAAAATATTTACGTTCGTCATTTGATTTTTTAACGCACCGGAAATGACAGACTATGTACATTGCTCAGGGCGTGAATATCCGAAAACCTTGCAACGCAACGAATAATAAAATGCTTAACTTTTATGTACATACATATGTGGAGCAGAGGTGCATTAAATAGCGAACCCGACGTGATCTGAACATGCAACATTCTAACCTATCTCGAACCGACAAGGAACACTTAATTATATTGTAGTGCCAAATGGTCTGAAAGAATGCAAATTTGACGATGAATTGAAAAAAAAAATAACTTGAACTTTTCTTATCAATGACCTTTTGAGGTGATAACGAAATAAGAAAAATGTTTTACAGTACAATAGGAAGACAATCCTGAACGATAAGTAAAGATAGATAAATACCAGCCATTAAAATAGATCAGCAAATCCTGAAACGTTCAACACCGACACCAAAAGTTTAATTTACAATATAAACGATGTACTTATATGTATCTATAATGATTAAGTTTACTCTGCATTTAATAAATTTAAAAAAGAGTTATATATATATTAGAGCTATACAAATTCAATATGAAATAAAACACTTGAAGCTTATGTTAGTGTGTATGATATTAGGTTTATTTAATAGATAATTTTATTGGCATATGCGCGCCACGGCTAGCTCGAATGAAGCGCAATCGTGAAGTCCAATTTTCGACAGCTTTATCGAGCAACTGAGGCCGTATATCAGCAAAACTACGGCGAATTTTGACTTCCAAATGGTCCAACGGGTCTGGTTTATCGGCATAGACTAGTGACTTCACAAACATACGACGCGTTTAAATAAGTTTGCACAATTTGCACACGTTGTTCTGGCGATAATCTATTCATCGTAAAATGGCAAAACGTACTAATCACAAATCAGAGTATGTATATGCATATAATGAGTAGGGACACTCTCTCTACATATGCATTTCCTACTAATAAAGGGTTTTTCAACAGATACGCTACAAAAGTAGAGCGACAGGGACAGCAAACGACGCCGAATTTCTTGCCGCTCTTTTGACATTTCTCTTCAATAAGAATTGCCATTTCATGATGGAAAGATATACGAGCCACCAACGAGTTGAAATAATTAAAATTTACTACCGAAATTCGGAGTCAGTGGTGGCGTCAACGTTAAGAGCGCTACGTCCAATTTATGGTCGTCATAATCGTCCTAGCAGGTCAACAATTGAGCGTCTAGTGGAAAAATTTGAATCCACAAGCACAGTACAAAATGTTCCCGTGCCAGTGAGACAAAGAAGTGCCCGTAGTGTCGAGAATATTGCTGCCGCTGAGGCTTCAGTTGAAGAAAGCCCAAATGTGTCTCTCACACGTCGTTCTCAAGCGTTGGGCATCTCTGTGACGTCGTTGTGGCCCCAATTGGATGATATGGACTTGGAGGACATGTGGTTCCAACAGGACGGCGCCACAAGCCACACAGCGAATGCCACAATCAATTTATTGGAAACCAAGTTTGGAAACCGTGTTATCTCACGAAATGGTCCAGTCGCTTGGCCGCCTCGGTCGTGCGATTTGACGCCGTTAGACTATTTCCTGTGGGGCTACGTCAAGTCTATGGTCTATGCCAACAAGCCAGCGACGATTGATGAACTTCGTACGAATATCGAACGTGAAATTGCAGCATTATCAGCCGATTTATGCTTGAAAACCGTCGAAAATTGGGTTCAGCGACTGGACTTCTGCAAGCGTGCTCGTGGTGGCCATGCAAAAGAAATCGAGTTCCATACATAATGGCATCGAACGTACTTTCACAGGAATAAAGAATTTCATTGATATCCAAAACCGTTTTTGTTTTATTTAAAAAAAACTTTTGTAGCGCTCTTATTGAAAAACCCTTTACAAAGCTAAATGTGGAAAAAAGCCTACAATATGAGAAAGCATGTCAAAAGGATGTGTTTTAACTCTTATGGAACGACCGCTGTTTAAAAAAGGGTAGACAGTATATGTTGCCTGTATCTACCACTACATGCGGCGCATGCTTCGTAAGACGAATGATTGTGTGTTTTTAGGGTTCCGTAGCCAAATAGCAAAAAAAGAAACCATTATAGATTCGTCATGTCTCTGTCATGTCTGCCTGTCTCTCCGGGAATGTCACAGCCACTTTTCTCCGAAACTATAAGAGCTATACTTTTGAAACTTGGTAAGTAGATGTATTCTGTGAACCGCATTAAGATTTTCACACAAAAATAGAAAAAAAACAATAAATTTTAGGGGTTCCTCATACTTAGAACTGAAACTCAAATTTTTGTTTTCATCAAACCCATACGTGTGGGGTATCTATGGATAGGTCTTCAAAAATGATATTAAGGTTTCTAATATCATTTTTTTTTTCTAAACTGAATAGTTTGCGCGAGAGACAATTCCAAAATGGTAAAATGTGCCCCCCCCCCCCCCCCCGACCACTAACTTCTAAAATAATAGAATGATAAAACTAAAAAAAAATATATGATGTACATTACCATGCAAACTTCCACCGAAAATTGGTTTGAACGAGATCTAGTAAGTAGTTTTTTTTTAATACGTCATAAATCGTAAACCGCAATTTGCTTTTCATTCAATCAACTCAAATATAAAAAAAACATTTAATTTCATAAACATAAACCTTATGTGTAAACCGTCAACCATTATTTTCTAATAATAAATCTGTAATAGGTGCCTAAGTACTTAGCCGCTTTTTCATAATGCTTTTTTAAACGCGTATCGACTTGATCCTCGTTGTCTGTATCTTTTTACTTCGTGCAGTGCTACCTGCTTTGCTTTTTTTAAAATGGTTTATAGCTAGTTTTTCTGATTATTTATTTACTGATTAGGTACACCTAATTATGAACCGCTAAAATTACCCTTCAGTCAAAAATATGAAAATAAATGCTTCTTCTTTGCTTTGATTTGCCAAAAATAATGCAATCCGGTGTTCGGCCTAGTTACATCAAAAATGATTTGACTCTTTATATGCTAGTTTTTAATGTGCTTGGTCGCACTGGTTTTGCAATAAGGTTGGATCGGCGGTGCATACGTTTTTTAATAATGTATATCCAAAGGCGTATTGACTTGAATTCTTGTCAGTCGTGCGAAACAAGTGAAGAAAATACAATACGGGGTGACGCGTGTTAGTTCTCAGAGCAAACAAATAAGAGTGTACCTACGTATTTTTTAAAAGATAAAGGTCAACTGTTTTTTAATTTAAATATATTGTAATATATATGTATCAATACTGCTGAAATGATCGAAAGATTAGACAGGTTGTACGATATTTTTAATTCGTCTAAGTTTAAAGACCCCGACAAATTCAGAAGGCCATTTTTTGGAAATGAACAGCAAGTCAATTTCTGAAATGAAATGAATATATTTTTCCAAAATCGAATCTGATTATAAAACTGTTGATTTCGGTGGCGAAAAGGCATTTTATTATTTTGTAGGCTACATTTAAAAAAACCTTCAAAAACACAAGTGTGAGCTGAAGTTAAGTCAGAAACCGACTGTTTCTTCCATATTCACAGATTTCAAAGAATATGAGGGTGCGCATTTAACAATCCGTTCTCAAGAGTTTTTAGATGCGATAGAGAGACTGGAGCAACAATTTATTTCTCGTTTTCTCAATTTGTACTTTTGTAATAATTTTGAAATGAAAATGTATAATATATTAAAAAAATTAATTTGATTAATTTTGCTGTATAAATCAAAACAAAGAATTTCTTATAAAATTGCATGTATGTGTTCGAGTGTATCACATTATCAAAAAATTTAATAAGATTATCTAAAAAGCCAACAACGAGCAAAAATATCTTAGCGTAATACACATGTAGTTCTTATTTAATTTTTAAGAAAAACGTATAACAAATCAATGTTTGTCTTTATTTAACGGAGCACCCTGTACCCTTTTCCAAAAAAACTGGCTTCCTCTTTTATCTCAGAGAGCAATTCTATTAGGGTTAGCATCTTCGAATTTAAAATAAATATATTGCGGAACGAAAAAAATTCCGTTTATCTTTTTCCTTTTCTGGTAAGATAATAATATGCGCGTTTTTTTAAGGGTATCTCCAGTAGAGCAACAAAATATATAAATTTCGTAACACAAAAAAAAAACAAAAACGAAAAATATATCAATGTAATCCAATTTATTCATTATAAATATTGTAAAACATAAAATACTAATTTCTAATATCACTACTCAACTAATCCGATGAGTAATTACTGCTACTAACTGCTCTCGTTATTTAGGTCTATTATTAACCTTTCAACTGCTTCCTCGGCAAAAACGTCCATTTCCCACATATTTGGCTCAACAACCTGTTCAACGTGTTGGACACATCGATGCCATTTTTCCTTGTCAACCCTTGTGAGTGCTGTCGTTAGAAGTCTCTTATTTCAGCCATTTTAAATGACTTGTTTTGGCTTGCTGCAAACCCTTTCACTTGAGCGCAAACCAATACTATTGGATTAAGGTCACAGTGATAAGGCGGCAAGCGAAGCACTTAATGTCCCGCATTTTGAGCCATTTCATCCACGACGTATGTTTCATACCTGGCTTTGTAACGTTTTACGATTTCAAGCAACCCATTTTATGATTGCATCCCTACCTTACTTGAGATCTTGCTTTTGGGAATTCCCGTATTCATTGGCAAAACAGGCGTCATTCATCGGAAAAACAAAGACATTATACAAACAGGTACATAATCAGATAAAAGGATGTATTTATTTTTTTTTTATTTAAACAGTTTGCGACATAAACTCAATTAGCAAGAAACATTTCCCAGTCCTTTCCGCTATATGTATATTTTGAAAGGTAGACACAATCAGGCAATTAGAATACAAAATTATATAACCACGACGCAATGTCATATACCTAAACAGATGGTAAAAAAAACTGCACTTGTGCAGCTGTACAATACAAATAAAATCAAATTAAAACCGAATGGCAACACCCCAAGTAATAATTCGTTCTCAAAAGCACCAACACCGAAAGTTCTTTGACAAAATCAATAGGAAAACCCTTAATGGTAATGCTTCATTGTAGAGATGGTAACACTCTTTTGATGTGCTTCAGTCACACACACTGCTTATTTTGGTGGATGATAAATGATAACAGCAAGCGAACACAAGACGATCATGCTCATTCCCCATTCGGCTGTGTGGGAGACTGGTTGTGGTGGGTTGTATGCGAATTTTAGAAAAAATACAACAACAATTAATTGGTATGACCGTGGATTGGTTTTTATTTCAGTGGCAATTCTTGCGTTTGAGTGCCGTGAGAGTAGCTACAGGCACCACTGGTAGAAAAAAAGCTCATCCATAAGGCCTGTACTGACAATTTTTGTTGGAGAGAGTATAGTGTCTGTGTGACACAGGCGTATTTAACACAGAGAACTGATAAAGAAAACGTCGAGAGTGTCCCTACTCATTATATGGATATACTCTGCCACAAATCAACTTTCAACTGTCGAATTGACAATCTGAATAAACAGTGTTGCCAATTTAAAAAGCACACCTCTAAAAAAACACCCTTTATAGAATTAAATTTTCTGAAATGTTTACTTTACTTATACATATTATAATTGTAATTTGTTTGCAGGGGAGAGTGGGGTGACCTATCAAAAGGGTCAGTAACAAATAAATGTAATAGATTCCCTAGTTCCAATAACTAAATGCAAATATAACTTTGTTTATCATCTAGACATCGGTATTACATATCAGATTTAGGCAGTGTGTATATGTAATAAAACATGGAGTTCACACCTCCTCAAAAAGAAAGAGTTGCGCTTACTTTAATTTTTGGCCGCCGACCGAATAAGAAGTCAGTGACCAATGAGGGTGCCCCTTATAATTGGGCATTAAGAAAACTGCCATGATGAAGCGGTCAACAAACTCTTCGAGAAGAGGTCAAATAATTTTGGTAACGGTGAGTTGCAATAAATTGTTCTGTTACAGGTCAAAAGGTTCACGTGACGGGAGTTCTCTCTTTTCGTAAGATGCTAGAGCCCGGGTACCTGCCAGATCGTGAGCCAATGATACATCCATTTTTTTTTGCGTACGCAGCGACTCACATACCCAAAGAAAAGTTCACGTAAAGCGAAGAATTATCTGGCCTCTTATAAATGGTCTTCGAATGCTGCTTTTGCTATAAGTTTTCTTTTAAAATTAAAACCTTTACCGATTTCTTTGATCTGAAATACATTTTCCAATATGATCGAGTATAGCCATTTACTCTCGTCCTCTCCTCCACCGATTGCCAGATAATAAGTGGTAACACCCAACAGCACATTGCTGATTGTTCCTTAAACCAATGTCAAAACATGTTAAGCGATTAATCAATTTTGTATGCGCTTACACACAGCGAGCACATGTCTTTTTTTGTTGCTCAGTATGTATGTGCATAATTGCATTGTAACTTTAGTATCTAATAGCAACAACAATTGCAATCATCCAGGAAAACCGTGCCAACCAGTTTGTCGACGACCAACATTTGCACAAGCAAGACTATAAGTAGCAAAACTAATTGCTCCCGCCTGCGTTAGCGTGTGCTGGGAAAGGACTCATGATTACACGGAAATTGATAGTTAATTGGCAATGATGGTTTTAGACCATAGGGATTTCGCAGAATACCACATCTTTCCACCAGCTTCGTCAGCCGATGGAGCAGGTGCGTAACGCGAACAACTTCCAAGCTTCGGATAAAGGTGCGTAATCGGATTGCCTGCGGCTATATGGATTGAGATCGATAGAAGGGTTGATGTTTGTCGATGTAGATTTGTTTTTAATTTAGATTATTGTGGTCATGACAGGAAAATAACTGTTTTGAATTTTGCTGATGGAACACATCTGCGGTTTTAGTTCCTGAGTTCTTTTGAATATGAGTTTATCCAATCTAAAATTTCTCATGATAGCATCTCTCCTCAATATGTCATGAAGGTTTAGATACTCGTACATATCTTTAGTAAGCATATAGTCGTAAACCATTTGAAATTTATTCCAATCTTAAGAGATAAATATGTAATTGATTATCTTGATATCAAAGCCATCAGACTGGGTATACTTTTTGCACGTTCCTATATACCCATCCTACCGGGCCTACATATGAGCATACGGATGCATACATCTGTCTGTCAATAAAATATCAGCAGCAGTCTTCTCTGCTGAGCATCATCGTATCAGAAAATGTTCAAAGAGAAGGTCGTTGCCTCGTTGGCACGTGCTTTGAAGTTTTTCTTCTTTTTTAACAACGCCGAAGCATTGAGTGGCTACCGTGGCGTGCGTGACTGAAATTGTATCCACATTTCATGATGGAGATATGCAAACTGTTTTCCGATTTCCGCATGGTTGTTCCGTTTTATGTATTTTATGCGAGTTTAAATTTGAATAAGCTAAATTTAATTAATAAACAAATATATGATTGGATTAGTTCTCTAATTGTGGACATACCTACGCAAATTCTGAAATAATACGCCCTAAACAATAAATCCTCGAACTTGTGTAGGTACTAGTCAATATGTTGAAATTACTGACACAGTTGGTGTTGACATTTTTGGAATACTTTCGTTTAGGACTTTGACAATCTTCCATTGTAGTATCTGTGGTATTTGTTTCCTTGATAAATAGGCTCTCACTTCGACTTGAAAGATCCATTGTATCAAAATATTGGGCATAACGGCCCAAACAGAACGTACAACCTAGCATTTCCAACCGTGCGAAGTGCATTTTAATGCCAACTCCGAATGGTAATTTCCAGAAGCTTCTCATGACAATCTTGGGCAGACTTTCGCAAGAGATGTTAGCCCATACAAGCGCGTTTTTGACATAATATTGATAAATTAACTTGAATTTCTGTATCCACCTTTAGCCCTGAAAGTGCTTCCACCTTTGAAAATTCTCGTGTAAGCCACTCCACCTTCTGTGGAAACGTTTTACTTCAGCCAGAAGTAATATTGTTTGTATATCGTATTCTAAGGGTTTCTTACTTTTCACTCATAGTTTGTAACATACCTTAATATTGTTCATAAACCCCTAAAATTCGCTCATACAATGTTTTTTGCCACGTCCACTTCTTTGAGCGTTTTTGAAAAAAAATAAATATTTTATTTTTCAATAAATTGCAAAAACGAATATAACAGTAAAATCAAAATATGCACACACAATCCTTCTTTAAAAGGAAGCAAAGTTTTTTGACACGACAACTTTTGGGGCGTTTTGGAATTTTTTTTTTCAAATTTTGGTCAATTTGTTAAAACGAAAAATGTTCCAAAGTGGACAAGGACTCTCAATTAGATACAACGCCAACTTTACGGGATGTGGATATGGAAAGGGTATCCAATATTCGACTCTGTGGACTGTTTGTAGCTTAACCTATTGTTTTTTTGTTCTTTTTTAAAATACAGTTTGGAAGCAACTCTTCCGAATTATTCCAAACTTGCACCGAATCTCGGCAAGGAGATGCACTGTCATCGGACTTCTTTGGTCTTGTTCTTAAGAGGCACTTTCACAGATCCGTTCATTTTTGTATACCCTATTCTAAGGGTATATTAATTTTGACGCATAGTTTGTAACATACCTTAGTATTGCCCGTAGACCCCTAAAATTCACTATATTTATGATCAGCATCGTTCGTCTGTCGGCAAAAATTAGGCCTTTAAACTCTACCTAGAGAGCTGAAATTTTAACTCTAAAAAATGTTTAGCTAGAATACTGAAATTTTTTATATATTATGATCTTTGACTCCCAAAACTGCTCGGGAGATAAAATTTCTAAAATCCGCCCACTGACACCCCCACAGTTAAATTAAATAATTTTATTGAGAAACCAAAGTTTGAGCTAGGGAGCTGAAATTTAGAATATATACCTACTCTTTAGGGGCCCTTTATGTTCATGGGTAAATATTTTCAAATCCGCTCACTGACACGCCTACAGTTTAAAAAAAAAGAAACTTTTTTGAAAAACCAAAGGAGCTGACATTTATAATATAGACTCTCTAGGTGCCCTTTTTACTTATGTTTATATATTTTTTAAATCCGCCTACTGACACGCCCACAATTAAATAAAACAATTTTATTGAAAACCTAAAGTTTGAGCTAGGGAGCGTTTTTTTACAAAAGCGGGAGGAGAGCGGATAAAGACGAGTGTAGCAGTCGAGCTCCTAGGCCTCTTCTCGAACCCTTGGAAAGAAGCGCCGAGTAAGGTGAAATGTAACTGATTTAATTGAGCAGCAAGCCGCTATCTGTTCACTGGCAGGAGAGCAGATATGAGTGTCTGATACAAACGATATCCAACCCACTGCTTGAATCCCTGGCGCAGCGTCGAACCTCAAACTATTACCGATTCTTGAGAGAAGATCTAATATGGGGTAGCTGAAGCAATCGAACCCCAGTCTGCAGTTCAAAGCTTTTGGTGGATGAATGGATAGAGGTGACATTGACAATCGAACATTCACCTACCCTACTCCAGTTGATTGGAATTAAGGGATGCAGTCAAACCCAACCCGACCTCGAAACAATGGGAAACGTATTGCAGAGCATTTCACATAACACTTACAAATTTTTATATCCATTCAATATACATTAGCATATTACCTGCAAATGCTTAGCCCAAGAGAAGAAGCAGCCCTCAAATTTTATTTCATTCATTCTGAAAGCACTAAATTATTCAGCACACATATTGTGCACAAGAATTTATGACAAACAGTAATTTTATGGCAGCTTTCATTCAAAGGAAGTGTTTAGCCCCAAAAAAAAAGGAAAATACTTTCATTAAATAAAACACTTCAGGTAACTGCCACATCCACTTCCTTTTGAAGGACTTCAGTCAAGTGTCATTGTCGTACTCGACCAGAGAGCATCTCCATGTAGCACTAAATTCATGGTAAATTTCCCTCATCACATGCCATATAAGGAGCAATAACACCCATGGCACTGACACATTCTTGACATCGCACACAATATAGGAATTCCGTCGGCTTAAGGCCAAAACAATTTGCCACATCTATGTTTACAGAAGTGATAAATGCCAGTTTAAGACAATTCCTTGCGCGCCCACCCAACGAATTTTCATAAGGTAGATCTCCTGTATGGTGTTCCTAAATATATGTACAGGTTGCGGTTTCTCTGGTTCTTTTTACGACACTCACGTCGCGTGTTTTTTCTATTTAAGGATATTCTACAGATGAGCATAATCGCCTTCAAATTTATTTTTAGGCCTGCACCGATGCAGTCATGTTCTTCATTACCTCTTTAATTACAAAACATAACATGATTCCCTTGTACAAATACTGAAATACATAAATGTGGAATACCACCCACGGAACAATGTAAATAAGTCTGGTAAGAGCAAAATAAGAGTATTTAGGGGGAACGGATGAATGACATCTAATTCATCGACCCGAAAAAATGCCAAAATAGATAAATGTACTCGAACGGAAAGACGGAATTACGATGAGTATCTCGGAATAAAATATCATGTCAAGTGGACGGGTAGCATAAGGTAACATAAAGGAAGCACTTGGAAGAGTCACTCAGACAGATCTTTTAACTAGAAAAGGGTTGGTAAAAAGATATGCTAATGAACGACATTACTGAAATAGATCATTTTCTATGAATGGAAAGGCATACCATCCCTGTTTGAATTGAAATTCGACACACGCACGTCGAACATAATGGCTCGATTTAAATTTAGTAAGTCAGATGCAGTCAATTGATCCATAACTTTGCGCCTTTATGACGCACCCACAAACAAAACAAATCACACAAAAAGGAAAGTATACCTTCTATTCGGGATAATTGCCATTTGTCGTCGCCGAGTTTGGTGAATTTCTCCTTTTAATTTACTTTAAATTTTGTTTCTACTAAATATCGTAATAGTTTCACTACGCTATCTGCTGATGTAAAGTTCGGTGGTATCAGCGCTTCCGCTTGTATTTTCCTTGGTAGTATTGGAATCGAATTTGGGTGTACATTGTCTTGTAACAGTTATTCCTTTACACGAAAAAGGCGATATGCAAAACTGTGTTATTAACAAAGTAAGTATTAGGCATCAACGGCCCACACAGGGTCGAAAACCAGCTCCTCCAACCATTTATGTGTGCGAAGATATATTTTTGGCACGAATGTGTTTGTTTTTGATATTTGCTCTTTAGCTTCAACGAAAAATCATCTCTCTTTTTTAACGAATTGTCAATGCTCTAAGAGCTGAAATAAACTGTCTTACATTTTTCGCATTCACAAGACTGGAGTGGATCACTTTAACTCTTAAGGACTCTAGGTAGGTAGGTAGGTAGGTGTGGCGGTTTGATAAGACAAACCCAATTAGCACTGAGTGCCGTTTTGTTACCACAAACTCACGTAAACCTGGGTATTATCGATTGGTGGGGGAGGCTAAATCCAACCTGTGGAGTTCAGGAAAGTTATCAGTTCCTTGATACTTTTCTCGGAGACTTCCTCAAGTGTATGGAAGAAAGGGCTTCCCAATGTACGTAGTCTGGTCCTAGCTAAAGCCGGACAGGTACATAAAAAGTGAATTAGGGTTTCTTTTTCAGTTGTCACTTTGCAACTGCGGCAGTGTGTATTGTATGGGATGCCCAGCTTGGCCGCATGGTCATCTATAGGCCAGTGTCCCGTGAAGATCGCTATAAGTCTTGCGATGTCTTTTCGGGTTCTAGCTAGAAGGTCGGTTGTTTTTGCCTTGTTGTAGTTTGGCCACGTTTTTCTGGATATAACGCATGCAGTCAGCCTGCTCCATCTGAGGTTGGCTTTCTTAAGGTATTCTGCGGTGATGTTTGCCTTAACTGCTCCGAGCGGAATGTGGACTAGTTCTGCCAGAGAGCAGTGGAGAGCTGAGCCTTGCCTGGCCAGTTCGTCGGCATGTTCGTTTCCATAAACGTTACTGTGCCCTGGAACCCAGATCAGGGTAACCTTGAACTTATCAAGCAGGGCCAGCTCATTACGGCATTTTAGTACTAACTTAGAGGATATAGTGACCGAATCGATCGCTTTAATGGCAGCCTGGCTGTCAATAAGTATGGCGATCCTTTGCCTCGGTGTTATATTTGAGTGAAGTTTGATCTGGCGACAGGCCTCACGGAAAGCCAGTAGCTCCGCCTGGAAGACGCTAGCAGTATCCGGAAGTCTGTATGATTTTACGATGTTTAAGGATTCCAAAAAAACTCCCGCACCCACGCCGCAGTCCATTTTTGAACCGTCGGTGTAGATTGTTTGATCGAAATCCCTTGTCACTTCTCCATTTTGCCATTCCGATCTAGTAGGGATTTGAACGACGAAATGTTTTGTAAAAGACATTCTGGGAATAATGTAGTCTGTTGAAGGCGGAACTAGTTTTCTAGGTAGAGAGTCTAGAATACTACTGTGGCCGTAGGGTTTTTCAGTCCAGCAGCCAGACTCTCTGAGTCTGATCGCGCTGTGTGCTGTGATGTTTGTTATATGTAGATCAAGAGGTAAAAGATGCAGTAAGACTGTGAGTCCGTCTAACGGTGTTGACCGTAGAGTTCCCGTTGTTCCTATGCATGCCGTTCTTTGTACCTTATTAAATTTGGTAATATTGTAATTTTTCTTTAGAGCCGGCCACCATACTATTGACCCATACGTGAGGATTGGTCGTACCACGGCTGTGTACATCCACAGGGTCAATTTTGGTTGCAGGCCCCACTTTTTTCCGAAGGTTCTGCTGCAGGCATAGAAGGCTATACATGCCTTCTTTACCCGTTGTTCTATGTTTATTTTCCAGTTGAGTTTAGGATCTAGGATAACTCCTAAATACCTGGCACTGTTTGAAAGTGGTAGGGGTGTGCCGTTTACTCGAGGAAGCGTAAAGCCAGGTATGTTGGTTTTGGTGGTGAAGAGCATCAGCACAGTTTTGCCCGGGTTGACTCCCAGACCGCACTTTTTTGCCCAAGTGCTAACTTTGCTTAGAGCATTCTCCATGATTTCACTAATCACGGAGGGAAACATTCCTGACACCAATATCACCATATCGTCCGCATACCCGACTACTTTGATTCCTACTCTGTCTAAACTTATGAGGATTTTGTTCATTACTAGGAGCCAGAGTAGGGGTGAGATGACTCCTCCTTGGGGTGTTCCCCTCCTGGCATATTTGGTTATATTGCTATTTCCTAAAGCTGCTTGAATGATTCTAGTGCTGAGCATGGAAACAATCCATTGACTTAGATGGATTGCTATTCCCAGCTCCCTCAGGGACTCTAGAATTGCTTCAGTGTGTACATTGTTGAAGGCTCCTTCTATGTCTAGGAAGGTAGCCAAGGTGTATTCTTTGTAGTGTAGGGATTTTTCTATCGTACGCACTACCTCGTGAAGAGCTGTTTCTGTAGATCTTCCCTTGAGGTAGGCGTGTTGAGATTTGGAGAGGAGTGAAGCTTCTATTGCCCCACTCAGGTGGTTGTCTAGGAGACGTTCGAGGGTATTCAGTACGAAGGAGGTCAAACTAATTGGTCTGAAATCTTTCGCAGTTTCATGACCGCGTCTACCCGCTTTTGGAATGAAAACAACTCGCACTCGTCTCCATGAATAGGGTACATGATTGAAGAGTATACAGTTCCTGTAAATCGATGTGAGCCATGGAATTGCCAGTTCCAGAGCTTTCTGGAGCATGATGGGCAGAATGCCGTCCAGGCCAGTCGATTTAAAGGGAGCGAAGCTGTTTATTGCCCAGGAAATAATGGATGTTATATTCTCCCAGGCGTCGGGTTGTGTGCGTTGTGAGCTGGATGGCTCTGCACCGTAATCATTGCATCCGGGAAAATGGGTGTTTATTAATAGTTCTAGGAATTCTGCAGTTGACTCAGCACATTCTCCGTCCTCCTTTCTCAGAAGAGATGGGTTGGAGTGTTCTTTGGACAATATTTTGCTGAGTCTTGCGGAGTCCTTGAGGGTTTCGATGGATTGGCAGTACTCTATCCCCGACTGTGTCTTGGCCGTTCTAAGAGATTTCTTGCAGATTTTAAGGCAATCTCGGTAGGGTTGCCAGTAGTTGCATTTATGGCAGATGTTAAAGGTTTCTCTAGTCAATTTTCTGAGAGCAGAGAGTTCCTTGTTCCACCAAGGGGGGAATGATTTTTTGCTATATTTGATCGGACACGAGACTTTGTACCCTACGTTGAAAGCTTTTTGAAAAGTCTCAACCTTTGTGTCGAGTTCTGAAGTGGAGGTAAATTTTTGATTGGGGGTTATGTGTAACTTAGTCTTAATGACTTGGTTAAATTTTGCCCAATCGGTTCTTTTGGGGTTTCGGAAAGGTTTCGGGCTCTCTACAGCGAGATCTATGTCGAACAGTATCCAGTTGTGGTCTGAGAAAGATTTTTTACTGGATACCCTCCAATTTTCAACCTTCATAATATTGTTATTATTACAGAGAGTAACATCTATAACGTCTTCCCAGCCGTTAAAACTGTCCGTACTCGGAAAGATGAAGGTCGGGGTGTTACCTTTGTTGCATATTATTAGGTTATTTTCAATAATGTAATCAAAAATAGACTCACCGCGTTCGTTTGACTCCGAGCTGCCCCATAGCACATGCCTGGAGTTTGCATCGCAGCCCAGCAGCAGGTTGGTCCTTGTTGTTGTTATGGCGGTTATCATTGCCTGGACTTCTTCCGGCAGTACTTGCCGGTCGTGTGCCATGTAGGCGGATGCGATTAGCAGGTCGCCTCCTGCGTTCTCCATCTTAACAACTGTTAGATCGGCCGAGCTAAAATTTGGGCATAGAAAAACTTTAATATGCTTTTTAGCTAGAATGCAGGTTCTTGGCTTACCATGGTTATTATTGCTGCGGTTATAGTAGAGGATATATCCGGTGTCGTTAAGGCCTCTTATATTGGGCCCGTTAACCCAAGGTTCTTGGACAGTGCCGATGCCGATGTTTTCCTCTTTGAGGAAAATCATCAGGTTATCTGACGCACAGACTGAGTGCTTCAGATTAATCTGTACGACTTTCAGCATTGATTGGTTTCGGGTGTTTGTTCGGTTAGGGTGGTAGTACGGTTCGCCTCGATCCTCATGTCCTCCAACAGCTTGTTGGCATCGTCGACTTCATCTAAGTCGTCGACTTGACACGGGGACCTGAATATTTTAACTTTGGCATGCCTTATGCCAAAGCGGAGCTTGCTGCCGATCTTTTCAATGTGATCCGCGCTCTCTTCCGTCACCATTATTAGGAAGGATAGGGTGTTGTTGTGAGGTTCCTCAGCCTTGATGACTATCCAGTCATCCATGGGAACCGCAGGGTTGTGGAGCTTGAGACAATTGATCAACTTATCACTGCCGATGGTCATATTTGGCAGCCAAATGCGAATTCTCGGTCTCCTCGGAATCTCTCTGGCCAGGATCAGCTTAAGCTTTAAGCCGGTCCAGTCGTCACGGATCTTGTGAACGCAGCCGCTTAGGAATTCCTTGGCGAAAGCGTCTTCACACTTGATTACCCTGTAACCTCTTATGACTTCAGCTGAGTCAAAGCAGGGGAGGGGTCCGCCTTGGTTGTTTAAGAGATGGTCCATCACCATCTCGGAAGTTTATTTTCAATGGCACCCCAAACGTCAGCCACTGTCTTGCCGCTGGTAGAGAGTTCATCCACCAAAGCGACTTGTAGGTCGTCTCTGACAACCTCGCTGACTGTTCGTGTCATCTGGGGTGCTGAGATTGGGTTGTGGTGCTTGGCGGTAGCCAACTTTGCAACTTTGCTTCTTTGAGGGTCAGACTTGACCTCCTCTTGTGAGCGGTTGCGTTTAGTTGCTTCCGTCTTGCGTGGTGGTGGCTCCCTGCGATTCTTGATGAACTCATCAATAATCTGCTGGTGCTTGAGTTGTTCAGCTAGGTCCTGCGGAGTAGCCGTGCCGGCCTCTTTCTTCTTGGTAATCTTACCCAGAATGAAGATGGCCCTCTGGTACGCGCCCTTTCTGCGATTACTAGCTGATTTGTGGCTAGCTGATTTGTGGGTGTTTACCGCACGCATTTGGGCACTAGGTCGAGTGTCCTGCGCAGCGGGTGTAGAGGAAGTAGATGGTTTCTTAAGGACTCTACACAACAAAGAAAACAAACAAAAGACAAATTGCGGAGAAAACCGCTTTTAAAATTGCAAATATTACTATTCCAAGAGTAGGATGTGTGACTACTTCATCAGAATAAATTAAATGAACAGGGCTAAGTACGGTTTAACTGACCAGATGCCGAATTCCAAACTTTTTGCCGATACTAGCAATACCCTTGGCGCGGTTTGTTAAAGTTTAGTCACAATCCACAACATTTCGTCGCGTTCCACGGTGCATGGAAATAAGTCCACGGCAACTAAGTCCACTGAGGGACTTAGTTCCCACTTTTGCGAAGTGGACTTAGTTCCCATGTAAAGTGGGAAATAAATTCCGAAAATTCTGAGTGGTTTTAGATCCCTTTTAATATGAAGTAAATTCTCACTGTCGACTAAGAACAAAATAAAATTAAAGAGTCAAGTAGGTACTTTGAAATTTTTATTAACAAAAGAGAAATTAACTTTTAACTGAGACAGAGTAATATATTTACCGTGACATCGCACCTACTCCAAATCAAATAGTGACCCCAAGCAGGGGGGTTGCAGGGGGGCAGCATGCCCCCCCATATGCATTACACTGTTTATGGGATTAGTTAGTTCCCTCTTCTTATTTTTGAATGTGTACTAAGTTCCCTTAAAAAAATGGACTTAGTTCCCAGTTTACAGGGGAACTAAGTCCACTTCGCGAAAGTGGTTTTATTTCCCACTATGTGGGAACTAAGTCCCTCAGTGAACTTAGTTCCCGTGGACTTATTTCCCTGCACCGCGTTCCACCTACCGACGCCCTAAAATCGTTCGAACTTAATCTAAAAATCCGAATATCATTAGGATTTGCTTATAGTTTTCCAGTTAGCGGCCGTCCGCGACCAAACAATTGTGTGGTGCCGTGACATAGGGCCAAGTGACGCTTTGGCCTTATAACACGGCACCCAATTGTGTCATATAAATGAAGTGTCAAACTTTAAGAATAATCGTTTGGTTAGACGCGGGTAGTTTGTGGCTTCTATATGAATGGTCCTTTTCGGATAGCGTGTGCTGCGGGTACAACATTTTAACCACCTTTCTTTCCCCATTGCGCGATGGTGGCACATATTTGAATCAATTACGTTTTATTTTTTGCTACTGTCGCAAATGTTCAAGAATTGTACCGATCATTCTATGAGCAAATATACATAACTGTTCTTGTTTAAAATTAAATTCACATTGTCAACAGGACACACAGTAGCGCAGTCTTGCGAACTTTACTTTTAAATTCATTTTTATTGCTTACTAATAATCAACTCAAACACGCGGTGCAACGTGCAGTTTGGAAATAGTTCCTTCGAACCATCGGTCTGGACAACTGGAAGCAGCATGCGCGGGATCGTAGAGGATGGAAGGGTGCTGTGTCTCAAGCAGAGATTCTTCGCGGGTCGGGAGCCCGTTAAGTAAGTAAGTAATTATCAACTTATATACCAGACAAAAATGATTAAATCTAACTTAAAATTAACAGGATACTTAATGTTAATTAATTGTCCTTATGCAGACGTTCTAAATTTAACTATAACCTTATAATTATTGCCTTTCGGCCTAAAGACTATTTTACCAGAACATTTTTGAAAAATTAAAGTTTATATTTTATATAAAAACAAATTACAAACTAGCTACTCTACTTACTTAAACTACTTAACGTATTCTAACTATAACCAGGGTTCTGAGCACTCGTTGCCTTACGCAACAAGTGGTCAAAATCCTAATTGCTTTCCGGGTGCCTGGCAGTCGTCAACATGCACAAGCGCCGCCGTGAGCCGACTGAAACCTTAGAGCGTCAGTCAACTCCCGGAAGCACCACCACATATTGGCGAGCCCGGCCTCTCCCAGAAACGCGATAGCTAACTTAATCTAACTTATATACTAAGAGGATGTAACCAAGAGTAACGCACCGTCCTGGGAGGGCATGTTGACCCCTCCTCCTTCAACAAGCCACCAAAATTCGGCGAATTGCTTTTCCATGTCGAATTTATCCCTCTCCGCTGGCCATCGCCCTTGCAACGTGCCTTCGAGTCACCTTAATGAGGAGATTGTCAATCCTATTGAACTGATCCCCATCGTATAGGACCTTGTTGGGATAGGATTTTACATAGTTGGATTCAGGCGTTCGGAATAACCGGAGACAGGTCCTAAAACATTGTCTCTCCAAAACCCGAATCATTTCCATATAACTTGGCGCTATATTAGACCACAATGGACAACCATAAGCAATAATCGGCCTTATAAGGGCCACGTAGCAAATGACCTTCACTCTGGAGTCAAGTTGACTGATATGAAACAGTCTACTTGTCAGAGCATAAGCATTCTTGGCCCCAGCAAGACAAGCTACTATATGTCTATCGAAATATAGATATACTGGTCAATCCAGATACCCAGATATCTAGCTACGCTTTTCACCGCCAGTGGCTGCCCATTTTGTCCAATAATGGCCAATTGCATTCGGTTTTTTCTGGTATTCCTAGAGGCCCCAGCCAATGGTGTTCTGAACAAGATTGTTTCCGTCTTTTAAAAGTTGGTTTTCAACTTCCAGTCGTCGCAATATCCCTTAATTTGATCGAAGTCACGCTGCAAAAAAATGTTAATGACCTCGATTTTAGGACCTGATCTGTATGCCACCAAATCATGGGCATATGCTATAGCACGTCTGATTGAACTTACCAGATCACTTGTGTAAATGCTAAACAGGATCGGAGAATTTACCGCCCCCTGCTGTAAACCGTTTTTAATTTCAAGAACTCTGTTCGCCACGTTGCCACATTTAACAACGAACTTCTTTTCCATAAGCATATTATAAATTACATATAGCAAAGGTTTGCGCATTCCCCGCCTGGTCAACTTGTAGAAAAGTCCCTCTAACCATACGGTGTCAACTTAACTCAGTCTTGTTAACAAATGAGTGTTTTTTTAAGTAAATTTCTGAACAACCGCCCTTTACAGCTTTCTTTGCTTTTGCTTATTGGAAATTATGAAATCAATTGACACAAAATTTATGAAGAGTACTTTCGAAAAATGCTGGAAGAGCTGAATATACCACCAGAAACCGTCCGCTTTGCATGGAAAAATCAAAGTCATCTTGCATTGAACCCATCAGCGTTGGTGGTTCAGAATAAGTACCACTCGATTTTTTTTCTCTTTAAAGTTATTAAAAGGAAGTAAAATATTTTTGTGTTACATTTTGGCAATTTAAGTAATTTTTTTTTAAAAAATAAGTTTTTATACATTTTGTTTGCTTTTTTTCTTGAAACAGAGGGCTAAAGATTCTTTCTTATTCAGATTGTTTTAAGAGTAATGTGCTGCCTGACTGTCCACGCAAACGGACTCCTATTGCTGGTACCTCCATAGCTTCCACGGTCTGATCTGTTTCCTTAACTGCGTGGATTTCAGCTGGGAAAACGCTGCAGTAATCTATCAGTCTATTTTCATGACTGGTTAATAGCTGATACTCAGCGTTTATGAAATGATTCCAACTCCTGTTCCATTCTTCGTCTTTGAGCGTCCCAATGAGATGGGTATACCTTTGGTGATAGAGTTGGAGGAAATCCAATCGGGTCAGGTATATGAGGACTTCAAAGTTGAGTGGCATAAGTCCTCTCTGATTAATGACATCAAGTATGCTAAAGTCCGAATGAGCAAGCAATCAAGCAAGCAAACCTCAATGGATTGCAGGTTCTGTAGTGTCTCGCAGACCTACTTGCTATGTGGGTTTTAATGAAACCGGCTATACCCATCAGGCAGGTAATTCTCTGTAACTTGTTCAGAATGTTACGGTAGGATTAAATGTTAGCCGCCTCCACCTGCCAACTGGTATGTAAGAATGGGCATTTCAATTGCGGTGTACAGTTCGGTCCACTTCTTTCCAAAGGTCTTTGTACATGCGTAGAGGGCTTTCTCTTCATTCTCCCTTCCGCATTACGTTTCCGATTTAAATTTAAGCTGAATACGACGTCCACTGAGCCAAATGCCTCTACGTTTTGGTGTGTCCCGTTTTGGTATCTTTTATCTCCTAGTGAAGAGGATGAGTTCGGTCATTAAACTTAGTTTAACCGCAAGACCGCTGTTATCCATAAATTCCATAATTCCGCTAGCGGAAGGAACTTCCCTGTTATTGACCCAACCATGTCATCTTTGTGGAGAATATCGTCTGAAAATAAATTCGTTTAGGACAATCAAGAGCTTGGACTGGTCATTATTTGTGAAGTCCCTTTCCACATTCTGTCAAGCTAAGTCAGATCTTTAATTTAATATTGACTATAGTACAGTGGCGACGATGTTGAGGTCAGTGTGGTGGCTTGTGAGTCGTGACCGGTGCGGTGCAGGTTCTATCCCCCTGATTTAAAAGGACATCCAAATAGCTAGACAAACTGGAGACCAAGGCCAGAACAACAAGGCCAACACTCCCAACGAAGGGTATCACAATGGGTCCACATGGCCCTAAGTGCGTTGTTACAGATTCGTTCTGTTCCATCAACCCGGAAACCTAACCAAAAATATCCCCCACAAAGAACAGGAATATACACCACCGATTAACTAAGAGAAACAAGGGTGGGGACCCGTGCGGTGCAAGTTCAATCCCCACGGGGAACAATAACATACGCAACCCATTCTCCAGTCTCTACACCAAAAGGAGGATTTCTTCGTGGTAGTACATTGGACCGTTACCCAGTCTGAGTGCTCTGGGATTTGAATTTCCTTTAAAAAACAAAAATTAAAGAAACAGTTTCTCCAAATTCTACACCAAAAAATGATTTTCGTCTGGTACGAGTAGTACCATTAGGGAGTTTTTTTTTTTTTCATCTTTTCTGTCGACTAATTGTTAAAGACATAACGAATTAATCTTTTATGCTTAAACCCTAAATCTTGTGTTGTAAATAAGTATTTTTTTCTTTTTCAATTTTCCTTTTCAATTTAAGTTCTATGTAATAATTTCTTTAATATCTATGAAATGTCATTTCCGGCAGACGGCTATTTCTGCTATGCTCGTGTTCTCAAACACAAACTATTATACATATATTTCATGAAATAAAGAATCTATTATTATTATTATTATTACATATTATTATATTACTAGGGAGTTACGAGTCCTAAAAGCCTTTCTATACATTTATACCATGTTTTAATTTGACTTAATGGGTCGTTAAAGCCTGCAACTAAGACATACCTACTTCGTACAAATAAAATCGAATATACGTATTCACTCATATTTTAATAGTTGCTTTCGAATGTGTGTTTGGCTCAAAGCCAAACTGTGCCCACAATTATTATTGGCTCTTAAATCATGGAAGGGGCACCTTAATTTTACACATAATTTTGTTTTAGTACCTGTGAAACTCACCGAAAAAAAGACAAAAAAGGCCCATGTGAACGCACCAGTGTTGCGGGAGAGAAATATTATAAGGTAGTACTGCAGCCAAAAATGGTGAGTATTTTGAAAAAATAGTAGTACAAACAATTTTTAGTCTTCAAAAATAATTGTGTACACAAAATGCTTCATTGATTTGCATTCAATGTATTTAACTCCAATCTGTTCCGCTTTTTTATCTTTAATGAGAAACAGTTGGGAAAAGTGTTTCATTAACTGCATTTTTTAAGACAAATATCTCTGACCAGAACTCTGCTATTTCTAAAAAAGATGTGGTAGGTGTATCAACTTCATCAGCATCAGGAATCTCAACATCGTCGGTTCTTTCATTTTACCACTTTGGAAGTGTCTCTCGCGCAAACTATTCAGTTTACAAAAAAATGATATTAGAAACCGCAATATCATTTTTGAAGACGTACCCATAGATACCCCACACTTATGGGTTTGATGAAAAAAAAATTGTGAGTTTCAGTTCTAAGTATGGGGAACCCCCAAAATTTATTGCTTTTTTTCTATTTTTATGTGAACATCTTAATGCGGTTCACAGAATACATCTTCTTAACAAGTTTCAAAAGTATAGCTCTTATAGTTTCGGAGAAAAGTGGCTGTGACATTCCCGGACCGACAGACAGACAGACATACAGACAGACATGACGAATCTATAAGGGTTCCGTTTTTCGCCATTTGGCTATGGAACCCTAAAAACGACCAACAAAATACAATCTCAGGTAACAATAAAATAAATACCGAACTGACAGACGAAAATTGCATGAAAGATGAAATACAAAAACAAACAAGAAAGAGGGAAATTCCCTTTTTGATGACAGCTTGCAAGATAAAAGTGCTGAGCATTAAATTTTAAGCGAATTAAATTTATTTAGGTTGACGTTACACTATGCTGCAAGTGCAAGATATTTTAGGTCTTTAAAAAAAATAGGAGTACGAATGTGAAAGGAGGAGTACGGGAGTACGGATGTATTGAAAGTTGTGCAATACTCCTATGGGAGTACTTTCGGCAACACTGGAACGCATATACCAACGCCTAATAATGTGATTATTGAACGCGCATCAAAGATTTTTAATGGATTCATGTACAACAACAACTTCGGATAATAGGAAAACATACCCTCGACGGCGACCGACACGATGATAATCATAATGGATGGCAATTTTTAAAGATTGGCAAGCGGCAACATCAATCGCATGGATCTGCCACAAGGCAATTGCAGTGACATGCAATGAGGAACACCCAGTGAAATTGGCCACATGGCGCTTAGCTAGTTGGTGGCGCCTAAACAATTTTTTGTTCGTGCATATGCCTTCCTGAAACAATCGAGGAGTCGATTACTGGCTTCATAATTGTTATCTTATCTTTTAACACAATTTCTTAAACGACTTGCGTATGTAGTTAAATAGTGTGTAGATAGACGCGGTGAATGTTCTTTGAAATCTGTGTGAATAAAGCCGGGGTAATAACATCGAGTTGATCACAGGTGGTGCTAATATGAACTTCGATATGTTGCAAAGGATCTAAAGAGGTCTTCGATGGATTTCGTTATTATTTGAAAGTAAGTTAGGGGCGTAAAAGAAAGGCGCTGCCACAATGTCATTTAATTTTATAAAAGGGCCATGCATTTACATAAGAATGCATATAATTTTCTTTCCTCGTATATTCGTCGAAGAATTTGTCGATGGAAATGGGTGCAGTTTCTTGCTCCATAATTTTATCTTTTCTTTAAGAATTTAATATTATTTATGCACTTGGCGACGCTCCTCTCGAATCTTTAATGGCGCGTCTACTTTGGTCTGCCTGTTGGTTGATTTGATCCAATAAATGTTTCCCGTGAAACTGGGTAGGTTGCAATTTAGAAAAATATTGATGAACATATTGCAATAAATTGTTATCGAGGGAACAAATAATTGCTTTAAGCATACATTGCATTTTGTTAGTGTTTTAACTTAGACCTCATTTTTATTCGCGCTCAAATGTATTGATTACCGCTGTGTTAAACGATTTTGTAAACTTCTTCACTCAGAAAAGGCGAACCTTTTACGATAAACTAGTGCCCCAAGATGCTTTCCGATAACTAGATAGAGTTATAGAGTTTTTAATATTACTCCCAAGCCATAGAAATATTAACGTTACTCTCAGAAAGCTGAGATTTACCTATACTGGTTAAAAGCACGTGACTTGGAACCAGAACTAGGCTCGGGCGAATAATAGGGGTAGGTGGAAAATCTTACATGCGACTCTTTCTCACTTAAGATAAGAAAACAAAAACCACCTCCCTTCGAAACCTTCATACTACAACTAGGTTATTCCTATCTAGTAGTTTTATTTAAACTGTAAAATACGCGTTTGGCAGGCAGCTTCCCAGTGGAGGCACCTGCTATTACCGCCATAAGCACGTGGTTACATCTTATTGAGCTAATTCAAATGGTTTTATCCTTTGTAATCGGCGCACTAGGTTAGTATCGTCTCGAATTTGTAGCATGGTGTTATTGCAACGACCGTGAAGGCGTGTCTGTTGTTTGCGGTAAAATGTTTTATTTCATCTTCGACGGTAGCCATACTTAGGTCTCTGTGGATATCAGTGTCTCTGATAAACCATGGTGCATTTACTATTTTTCTTAGCACTTTGTTTTGAAAAGTTTATAGAATGTTGATTTTAATGGATTTGGTACAACCCCAAAGTTGTATACCGTATGTCCAAACCGGTTTTAGTACTTGCTTGTATAAAAGCAGCTTGCTCTGCATGCTGAGTTTGGAAAATCTACCAAGCTCCAAGCAGCCAGTGCATTTGTTTACATCGAATGGCGAGCTCTTCGCGTTTCTTCTTGACGTGCGGTTTCCATTTTAATTTCGCATCGAGTGTCATTCCCAAATGTTTTGCCTCGCTTGCGTACGGAATTCGTACCGAATCAATGAAAATGGGTAAGTTGTCTACATTTCTATAAGTAAAATTCACGTGCGTTTATTTGGCCTCGTTGAGAGCAATACGCCAAGTCTTTGTCCAATCACAAATGTTGTCAATAGAACGTTGGAGTTTATTAGTTGCTGATGCAACTGTATTACTGACCGCTAATATAGCTGTATCGTCTGCAAACTTGACTACTGTTGTGCCTTCTTCTTGCGGAATATCACTAGTGTATATTAGAAATAGAATCGGTCCAAGAACGCTTCCTTCGGGAACTCCTGCCGCGATTTCTTTGAATTCAGAGTAATCATTTCCGTGTTTTACACGAAAGAGTCTGTCTGATAAGTAACAACTAAGGATATCAGATAACTGTTTCGGAAAAGCTTTTCTTAGCTTATGTTTCAAGCCCGTATGCCATACTTTATCAAAGGCCTGAGAGACTTCGAGAAAAACACTAACATATTTTTTTCTCCTTTCAGATAAGTGTTGGAAGGAAAATTAAAGTGTTGAAAATTCTATTCGGACTGATGTCTCCCGGAAGCGAATTCAAAAGTTTTCTTTGCTTATTGGTACACAGATGTAAAAAGTTCACAGTAAGATGGTTAGAATTAGCCGTCTGCCTAGGGGGGATGAACAGGTGAGGTTAGGTTAGGTAAATGGGTTGACTAGGCAGGAGAAATCGGCACGTGTCACACTTAGGTCAATGTAGATCCGTTGTGATGCCCTGGGGGTTTTCAATTCACACAATAGGAAACCTATGAAAGCCTATGAATAAGTAAGCCATCCTGAGACATTTACAAGCTTGAGTACGTCAAAAACGGTTCTGCCGTAAAGATCTTTTAGGTCCTGCGAAGACAAATTTTCCGAGAAGTTTATTTCTGATGTGGCAGAGTGCTGGGCATTGGCAGAGTGCTGGGCAGTGGCAGAGAGATCGAATAGTATCTTCCTGCATTTCCTTATCGCCTCAACCTCTACATAAGTCATCCGTGCTAATTTACATTCGTTTGGCATGATATTTCAGCATATTATGTCATCGATGTGTGACGACAAAGCTTTCTTGTCCATTTGTAGTAAGCTCTCGGTTTGACGTTTGCTATACAGCGGCCAGTTTTTCCTGGTTGTGGCACAGGATTTGAGTGTGCTCCATCTTTCATAAAACGCCAGTGTCGACTATCTTTAGAGAATGTTGGCATGCCAAACTCCAGATGTGGGAGGAAAACTTAATCCCTGGTTTTCCAAAATTCGGATGGATTTCGAATGAACAATAGAAGGAGATATTTTCCTTCGGTAAAATTCCAAATATAATCGCAATCGATTTCGAAAAGGTCAAAATCAAAATGTAATCCTTGGCAGTCAGAATAAACTTCGCTCCTATTAGTTGACGACCGTAACGTATTTAAGTTTAGTGCATTAAGTGCGGGTGTAAAATAGTTTAAATCAATTTTTAGTTCGTTTTTTATTATTTACTAATAATATTTCGTTTAATTGACATTTAATAAAATATATCAAATATTCCTTGTCGTTTTTTTTATTCTCTTCTATGCATGCTAAAGCGGTTGGAAAAGGGGCATTGGTGTTGGTAGCGTTTGCGAGCTATCAAATAGGAGTGCGAGCGTTTTGGAAGAGGAGAAGCGTGACAGTACGTGGTGGCGAGACTCAAGTGGTCCGTTTGTTTCTTTTGAGAGTACATAATTAATGTACACTCGCAAGTTTTGGGAAATTTTTTTTATTGAAAAGAAAAGAAAAAAAGGAAAATTATACTATAACGAACAACGCCAGAATAGTCACGCTATCACACAAAAAAAAAATAAAGGAGGCAGTTTTTATAACTCCAAGTGTAATATGGAAGAATAATTCCGTGTAAAAAGCGCGAAAGCCTTAGCAGAGAAAACTATGCCCTCCAATAAATTCCCTCCCCCAAAGTCAGCTAAGGTCATATAGGCCAGCCAAGGAGCAGTAGATACACTCTTGCTGAAGAAAAAAAAAATCATCTAATCATCTCAATCCTGTTCAAACATAAGACATCGTGGGAGCACCTGAACTTCACAATGATAGTATTTTCTTGAAAGAAATCAGGTTTGTATTAAAGATACTTTTTTATATATCGATGAAATATTTATACTGGTTAAAATAAAATACTTAAGTGCCTAAAATAAATTTTAAATTAGAATTTTCATTGAAAGACATTGAGTTTGCATTAAAGTTCTTTTCGTTTGATCTATCAATTAAATACACATATTGTGTGTGTTTACAGTAAATTTAAAATTAGTATCTTTAGCGAATTTAACAAGCAATTGAATTCTCTTTCATTTTTGAATTGGTTAAACACACTGTTACCAGTGGCGGATCCACGGGAGGGGGGGGGGGGGGTATCGGGTCCGGACCCCCCCCCCCCCCCCAGGGAGGTCCGAACCGACCTGAATCTGAAATACTGGTATTCTGTTGCCGAAAATTTGTTTATTCCTATTTTACGATTTGAAAATCCAAAAAAGATTGTAATGTGCAAATAAATGATTTCTCGTATCATATAATATTATTATTCAATTCATGTTACTACAACGTATTAGCAATAGTGCAAAATCTATACAAAATCTCAACCGTTTTTAAAATTCCGCGGTTTTTTTTGAAGAATTCTTGCAGAAATTCGTCTTCCGTTAGTCAAATTTCAGGATGGATACTCAAATAAGCGAGTCCATGCAGGCGCTCCCGTCCCATTGTACTTCTAAGATAGTTTTTTATTCTTCTTAGGGTCGAAAATGATCGTTCTGGAGTTGCTGTTGTTACGGGTAACACTGCCAATACTCGTAAGATCGTGTTCACGTTTTTCAAACATTTTTCATTGATAACCTAAAAAAAACGTAACCATTGAAAGTTAAGTATTCGATGGGTTATAGAAACTGATCGATTTGTGTTTTTCGAACCGACTTTGGAGATGAAAAATGTAAGTATCAAGGAATGGAATGTAGAAGGCAATTCTGTAATAATCTTCGACATTTTGTGTTTCAACGTTGCAACGGTTTTTCTGTTGACTTGATATCATTCGTAGCATCAGCAGCTAACTTTGTGGCTTCTCCTAGATCTTGATTTTTCGTCTGCAATCCCCGACTTAGAGGCAAGACGATAGAATTGATCGATTCCATTATATGACAGGAGATTTGAAATTCGATTGTCAAAATCGCGATCAAAAGCTGAGAAGCCTTTTGTGAAGTCTCTCGATCTTTCCACTTTTTTATTTCTTCCAAAGCTTCTATAACGGGCGGTTGAAGTTCGAGGTAAGTTGAAACTACTTTATGAGACTGAGCCCATCTTGTAACAGCGAATGATTTGTCTCTTCGGCCAGTGGAAAAATGCTTCGATTGCTCCGATAGTTCCTAATGCAGTTTTTATACCAGATACTCCGCAAGCGCCATTGATGACCAAACTAATGCTAAGCGCGGCACAATGACCGTAGATTGCAAGAGGAAAATGAGACCTGATATTATGTGCTTGTACTCCGTTTACTTCGCCACTCATAACTGGTGCATATATATATCTGTGTATCAAAAAATTATCGACACTGTGTCGCGAAGTAGATGTTCAGAATTAAAATAATTTGCAGTGCTAACCGTGTGTCCACACAAGCGGCACTATCGTGGTTTCATGCCAAATGTATCAAAAGAATGAGAAAATTAGGTTAAGTTAGGTCATGACAGCATAGGTACATATTAGTAATATGATGACAATAGCGTGATTGTCAGTTTGTAATGTGTAAATATTTTTGTTTGGAAGCAAATTAGTTGAAAAGTTTTCTAAACAAACATATTAGATATCTAAATACAATTGAACAGCGTTTTTGGTCAACATATCAACTGTTTATACCCTATTCTAAGGGTATATTAATTTTGACGCATAGTTTGTAACATACCTTAATATTGCCCGTAGACCCCCAAAAGTTACTATATTTATGATCAGCATCGATAGTAATGTCGATCTAGCCATGTCAGTCCGTCCGTCCGTCCGTCCGTCCGTCCGTCTGTAGCCAAAAATTAGGCCTTTAAACTGGACCTAGAGAGCTGAAATTTTAACCATATACTCTCTAGGGTCCCGAAATAATCAAGTTTACGAATTTTTGAAATCCGCCCATAGACACGCCCACAAAATCAAAAAAACCAAATTTTGGAAAAAATCGAATTTTGAGCTAGAAAGCTGAAATTTTGTATATATGATCTATGACTCCTAAAACTGCTCGGGATAAAAAATTTTCAAAATCCGCCCACTGACACGCCCACAAATAAATAAAATAATTTTTTTATACCCTATTCTAAGGGTATATTAATTTTTGAAAATCCAAAGTTTCAGCTAGGGAGCTGAAATTTATAGTATATACCCTCTATGGGCCCTTTATGCTCATGTGGAAATATTTTCAAAATCCGCCCACTGACACGCCCACAATTAATTTTTTTTTTTTTTGAAAGTTCAAAGTTTGAGCTAGATAGCTGAAATTTATAATATATACTCTCTAGGGGCCCTTTATTCTCATGTGTTTTTTTAAATCCGCCTACTGACACGCCCACAATTAAATAAAACAATTTTATTGAAACACCCAAGTTTGAGCTAGGGAGCGTTTTTTTTTGGATAAAATCCTTTAAATGTTATATAACAAAATATGTAGAGCGTTCTTAACAATTCAACCATACTTAGACTTTTGTCACGCCCACTTATGAGGGATAGGAATAAGAATAGGGTATCCAACAGTTCGCCCAAGCGGACTGTAGCCCGTCCCTATGTTTTTATACCCTATTGAAAGGGTATATTAATTTTGACGCGAAGTTTGAACCATACCATAATATTGCCCGTAGACCCGTAAAAGTTTCTATATTTATGATCAGCATCGATAGTAATGTCGATCATGTCCGTTCGTCTGTCGGAAAAAATTGGGCCTTTAACCATTTACTCGTATATACTCTCCAGGTCCGCGAAATAATCAAGTTTAAGAATTTTTGAAATCCACCCACAAACTCAAAAAAAAAAACATAGGGGCGGGCTACAGTCCGCTTGGGCGAACTGTTGGATACCCTATTCTTCTTCCTATATCTCATAAGTGGGCGTGACAAAAATTTAAAGGATTTTATCGAAAAAACTAAGCTTTTGTAAATAAAAACGCTCCCTAGCTCAAACTTTGGTTTTTCAATAAAATTGTTTTATTTAATTGTGGGCGTGTCAGTAGGCGGATTTAAAAAAAATTTAAGTATGAGCATAAAGGGCACCTAGAGAGTATATACTATAAATTTCAGCTCCCTAGCTCAAACTTTGGACTTTCAAAAATAAAAATAAAATAATTGTGGGCGTGTCAGTAGGCGGATTTTGAAAATATTTACACATGAGCATAAAGGGCCCCTAGAGAGTATATATTAAAAATTTCAGCTCCCTAGCTCAAATTTTGGTTTTTCAAAAAAAATATTTTATTTCATTGTGGGCGTGTCAGTGGGCGGATTTTGAAAATTTTATGTCCCAAGCAGTTTTATGGGCCAAAGATCATATATAAAAAATTTCAGCTTTCTAGCTCAAAATTCAATTTTTCCCAAAATTTGTTTTATTTAATTGTGGGCGTGTCAGTGGGCGGATTTTGAAAATTGTATGTCCCAATCAGTTTTATGGGCTATAGATCATATATAAAACATAGGGACGGGCTACAGTCCGCTTGGGCGAACTGTTGCACACCCTATTCTTATTCCTATCCCTCATAAGTGGGCGGGACAAAAGTCTAAGTATGGTTGAATTGTTAAGAATGATCTAGATATTTTGTTATATAACATTTAAAGGATTTTATCAAAAAAAACGCTCCCTAGCTCAAACTTGGGTGTTTCAATAAAATTGTTTTATTTAATTGTGGGCGTGTCAGTAGGCGGATTTAAAAAAAATTAACACATGAGCATAAAGCGCCCCTAGAGAGTATATATTATAAATTTCAGCTCCCTAGCTCACTTTGAATTTTCAAAAAAAAAAAAAAATAATAATAATAATTGTGGGCGTGCCAGTGGGCGGATTTTGAAAATATTTACACATGAGCATAAAGGGCCCATAGAGAGTATATATTATAAATTTCAGCTCCCTAGCTCAAACTTTGGATTTTCAAAAAAATTGTTTTATTTATTTGTGGGCGTGTCAGTGGGAGGATTTTGAAAATATTTATACATGAGCTTAAAGGGCCCCTAGAGAGTATATATTAAAAATTTCAGCTCCCTAGCTCAAATTTTGGTTTTTCAATAAAATTGTTTTATTTTTTTGTGGGCGTGGCAGTGGGCGGATTTTGAAAATTTTATATCCCGAGCAGTTTTAGGAGTCATAGATCATATATAAAAAATTTCAGCTTCCTAGCTCAAAATTCGATTTTTTCCAAAATTTTGTTTTTTTGAGTTTGTGGGCGTGTCTGTGGGCGGATTTCAAAAATTCGTAAACTTGATTATTTCGGGACCCTAGAGAGTATATGGTTAAAATTTCAGCTCTCTAGGTCCAGTTTAAAGGCCTAATTTTTGCCGACGGACGGACGGACGGACGGACATGGCTAGATCGACATTACTATCGATGCTGATCATAAATATAGTAACTTTTAGGGGTCTACGGGCAATATTAAGGTATGTTACAAACTATGCGTCAAAATTAATATACCCCTAGAATAGGGTATAAAAATACAAATTTATGGGAAAAAATCGAATTTTTAGCTAGAAAGCTGAAATTTGTTATGATCTTTGAGTCATAAAACTGCTCGGGATATAAAATTTCTAAAATCAGCCCACTGACACGCCCACAATTAAATAAAACAATATTATTGGAAATTCAAAGTTTGAGCTAGGAAACTGATATTTATGATATAGACTCTCTAGGTGTCTGCTGGAAATAAGAATAGGATATCCAAAAGTTTGTAGCCCGTCCATATGTTAATTGTTTGTTTTGCTTTAACATACTTTCTCACGTTTTTTCTCTATTATTTGTTACTTTTTACCCTTCAATAGCTTCTGTTTGCACTTTCATATTCAGTTCATTAACAATCACAATGATTATTCTATACGATTTGTGCAAATTTCTACAATTTTATCATTCAATTTGTTTCTGTTGTTTAAGACAGGGATTCCGCACTTCAGAACAAGATAGCTTGGTGAAAATGTCTATAGAGCATCCAGTTTGCCGACGATGCGTCTGGCATATGGTACATTGAGGTTATTGTAGCTGCAACTTGCGCTTTCGGAGTCCGTACGGCCCATAAAGTAAATTTATAAAAATTTATGTGCTTCATTCGAAATTGGCAGCAATGAGCCCACTTTGTGATAGCTTTGGATTTTGATTTTGAATGTTGAATGGAATTGTTGACTTTTTCAGCATTTTTTTAACTATTTCTGTTGCTGTGTTTGGAAACATGAATTAAATGTTCGAATTGACTTCAGGAACAGGTTAGAATCTCGATCCATACCGATAAGTAAGCCGTTCAATCCAATTGTCTTGGTTGATTTCTTTCAGCTCGTGCCTCTTGTGATTGTGATTCACGAAATTGTGTCATGCTCATACGCACATCTGCATTATCTTGTTGGACTCGTTGGGGGGGGGGGGGGGTACTTCGACATAAAAGATCTTTTGTACCGTATGGGCCAGAAAAGTTTAATTTAGTAGAATTTCCACTTTCCGTGTAAAGCGGACAATTTTACCAGAAGAAGAATTCTTTATGTCCTCGGGGCTCATTTGCTCCCTGAAAAAGATCTTCTGTCTAATTCCATTAAGGGCTGGACATTCACATAAAATGTGTTCAGCTGACTCGTCCTCTTCAAGACAGAGTCGGCACTCAGGAGAGTCTGATATTCTCATTTTGTGTAGATGATATCTTAAACCATGGTGACCAGTAAGGTAACCTACTAGGTTTTTGATATCGTGCCTGCTTAGGTTTAGACATTTGCTGGCATTTTTATTGAAGGGCCGAATGGCTCGTTTGGCCTGTCTTAGACCTGGGATGCTTTCCCAAAGATAGATACATTTTCTATGTTCCCAGCTTTTAATTGCTGCCGTTGCTGCTGATCTAGGAGTGCAGCAGAAAAGTTCGGGACCTATGAAAGGTGTTTCTGAACCTTTTCTGGCCAGTTCGTCGGCCTTTTCGTTACCTTCTACCCCGACATGACCCGGAACCCACCATAATTTGGTCTTGTTTCTTGTTCCGAGTGTTTGTAGGGTATTGAAGCAGTACATGACTGATTTGGAGTCAATGGTATACGAGCTAAGGGCGTTTATAGCTGCTTGACTATCCGCGAAAATATGGATGGTTGCACCTTTTATGCCAGATAAAATAATATGGCTGGCGCATTCTTGAATGGCGTGGAGCTCTGCTTGAAATACGCTGGGACTTTTTCCCATGGGTATCGTAAAGCGTTTGTGTGGTCCGTATATTCCCGCTCCTACCCCCGTTTCCATTTTAGAACCATCCGTATACCACTTTATGCCGTTGTGGCTGTTTGGTGGGTTATTACTAACCCATGCTTCTCTCTTGGGGATCTCCGTGGAGAACCGTTTGTTGAAGCATAGTGTTTTTTGAATGCGGTCTGTGACCGCGCAGTTCATGTTAAGTTCTGGTAGTTCATCGAGAAGGGTCTTTAGATCCGGGTGATCATTAAGACTTATCTCGTTTAACTGTATTAGACTTATTGCACTGCGGATCGCCACTTTTTGAATGTATATGTGGAGAGGTGTGATTCCTGTTATTGCCTCTATGGCAGCTGTTGGACAGGTTCGCATGGCTCCGGAGATACCAAGGCACGCAAGCCGTTGTACCTTTTTGAGCTTCTCTATTGCGACCTTTTGTGTGGATTTTGTCCACCATACTATAGAGGCGTATGTTATAATGGGTGTTATCATCACTGTGTAGATCCAGTGGACGATCTTTGGAGATATTCCCCAGGTTCTGCCATATGTGCGACGACAGGCCCATAAAGCTCTATTAGCTTTAGTGATTTTGTTATTTATGTGAGATTTCCAGTTAAGTCTCTTGTCTAGGATTACTCCAAGATACTTGACTTCGTCGGAGTACTCTACGACCGTGTCGTTTATTGTGATTAGGCCTAGGTCTAATTTCCTCCTTTTAGTGAAAGAAACGATGACGGCTTTACTGGGATTTATGGAAAGATTTTCCTTGATGCACCAGTCTATGGCTGTCTTGAGAGCATTTTTCATTTTTGATGTGACTCCAATTGAGTCTTTGCCCCTGACTATGATGACAATATCATCGGCGTACTCAATTGTAGTGTAGCCCAAATTGCCCATCTTGTGTAGCAGGTCATCGATGACCAATGACCACAAAAGGGGTGAAAGTACTCCCCCTTGTGGGCAGCCCCTTACGGCTGATACTGATACTGAGGTCGTTCCTGACGAGGCAGTTATTTTGCGACTTTCCAGCATCGCTTTGATCCATTTAATAGTTGGTTTGTCTATGTTTCTATGGTACAAAGCATTTGATATGGATTCATATCCAGTATTGTCAAAAGCACCCTCTATGTCCAGAAAGGCACAAAGTGCGATCTCTTTGCAACGGTAGGCGTTTTTTATCTCTGTAGTTAGTCTTAACAGAGCGCCTTCCGTGGATTTACCCTTCTGGTACGCATATTGGTGAGGGTGCAGAGGCATGCTTTTTGATATGCATTCTCTAATGTGGACGTCAATAATCCTTTCCATTGTTTTCAGGAAAAACGATGTCAAGCTTTTCGGACGATATGATTTAGGTAATTCGCTCGGCTTGTTTCCCGGTTTGGGTATAAATACTACGTTTACCTCCCTCCAGGTAACTGGTATATACCCCCAGTTGAAGCTGAACCTAAATAAGGCAATCATGGATGGTAATAAAAATTCTATTCCATTTTGAATGAGGGCTGGAAAAATACCGTCTGTTCCTGATGCCTTGAATGGTTTAAATGAGTTAATTGCCCATTTAACCTTATCCGGAGTAAAAAGTGTTCCGGATAAACTATTAATTCTGCTGAGGTTTCTTGGAATTGAGACCTCCGCTGTATGGTCGTCTGTAATGACCATCGTGTGAGAACCTGGGAAGTGAGCCTGAAGCAAAGTTTTCAGCGTTTCTTCCCGGTCGCGTGTGATTGAACCATCTGATTTGATTAACAATCCCATGCTTTTTGCTTGATCCTTTGACAGAGCCCTTTGGAGGCGTGCCACCTCTGGAAGTTTTTCGATCTTCTCACAGTTTGCACGCCATGAGGCTCTTTTGGATCTGCGCAACTCTAAGTTGTATATCAGCATGGATTTATATTGTTCCCATGTGCCGGTGCGTTTGGCTTTGTTAAAAAGCTTTCTCACTCTCATTCGAATAGACTCAAGGTTATCACTCCACCATGGTACGCATCTTTTAACCACGGTTCTTTTAACCTTGCAACTACTTTTGAATGAGGCAAGAATAATATCATTTATTTGACATTGCGCAGCATCTGCATCATTTGTTGTGGATGGTGCTTCTGGCAGCATGTCAGATCTGACCGCTAGATTTTCGCGGTAAGTTCTCCAATTAGTCAGTCTGTTGTCATAACGGACTGACGCGTGTTCGGCATTGCATCTTATCTCGAATCGGATGTGCATATTATGATCCGATAGAGATGCCTCGCCAGACACATGCCACCCCTCTATGATATCTTTCATAAAAGGAGATGAGATAGTAAGGTCTAGGACCTCTTCTCTTATAGAATTTCTAAAAGTGGGACTATTTCCCTTGTTTAGAAAAACGAGGTTGTTGCTATATAAAAATTCTAATAACGACTCACCTCTATTGTTAGTATCTCGGCTGCCCCAAATCGTGTTATCTATCGTCTTAGTCTTTTCATTATTTCTTCAATTTCTTAATCTTTTTTTTTTTCTTTTAACCATGGCACGTAGAAATCCTGAGGCATATTAACGAGCCGTGCCTTACGCAAGACGTGCCAACCGCCTGCAACCTTACATGTCCCCCTCTCGCAACCCGAACCAATGCCGACAAGCGGTGTTGTGGAGATGGTTCATTTTGAGGGGAACGTCTACCGTAAAGGTAACCAACGACCATACCACGTCGAGTTAATCGGTTCTCATCAGATCACCGTAATTAAAAACGACGTTGGGCGCGGTTAGTACGTAGATGGGGGACGTGGTATCACAATGGACCTAAATTCGTCTAAGTGTGTCGGCTTCTGCCGACAGCCACATAAACCTAACCTAACCTACCGTAAAGGTAGGTGTTCGATGTTCGTATCTATTTATTGTGTCCAAGAAAAGGCGCCGTAAAATAATGCGCTTCCATTAGGTGAGTGATATAGATAGCACTGTCTTACCCGCAACATGAATATTAGAATCAGCTGACTGCAGACAGAAACTGCGTACTTATCTAAATTCTTGAAAGCATGGTTTTTGAACGAGCAGCTGTCGAATGACTGCAGAAACTGCGTATTGATTTCAATTCATGAAAGCACGCTATGCAATTATATGAAAATGTTTTCGGCTCCTAAGAATATGCAGCACTTTAGAAATTATTTTTTTGCCAATTCAAGTCATATTTAAAATATATAGGTAAACAAACCCGCCCTAAATTTTGAAAACATAATTTTAACCCCAAAGCGATATACCTACAGGATTTTCCAATTACCATTTTTTTTAATAGTGCCCTCTCTCGCCATCTGTCAAGATGTGTACTGTGTTACGAGTAGATCGAAGTGTGGGCTAAAATCAAGAATTGTCGATTCCACATCGTGTCGGTCTGATTTCGGTCATAAGACCCACAAGGTTAAGTTGCCGAAATACCTCAAGCCTGCAGCGTCGTATTTTTGCCAATTAGCTAGGTGTTGGAAAGAATGAAATTGATGCAGAATTTCAACAACAAATCATGCTGAGCGTATGGATTTGGTATGGATTTTGGGCAGTTGGTATCATCGGCTGAACCTTATTTCCTCGAAAATGAAACTGGTGTGGATGTTACATGCGGCAGAACTGGAAGGTATGATGTTTATTTCGAATAAGACGGAGCTAACATGTCACACAAGGTTAGCGAAATTGCGGTTTTGTTAGAAAAGTTGTCTTGGCGAGTCAATTCACAAAATGGTGATGAAAATTGGTTCTAGGAAATCTTGCCCCAAAAATAAGGGGGTTACATTGACATTGCACTGTTTATGGTATCGAATTGTGAAATTCATGGCGACGTATAGTTCTGAAAGTTATGAAATAAAGCAAAACTTTTGGCACCTTATTTAATTTTTAATTTGGGACCTTATTTCCTAGAGCCATCAAAATTGATCGTGCGATTTAACAACTTCCGACTTCTTAATTTACGGTCGTGTGAAAGAGATGGTTAATACCAATTTTTCCAGACATTTGGCCGATATTTTTTTATCGTTTGAAATAAAAATGAAATCGTATTTCATAAAAAAATATATAATCAAGAGTTTTAACCTTGTTTTCGGTTAAAACAATAATCGGTATAATCGGCCTATCTGCTGGTTACAGTGCCCTCACTGATGTAGCTAAGTGCTTGTTTTGTTTTGGCTTCTTATCAGACGTCTTTTCGCATGCAGTCTTATTTAAGATTATTTTGTTTGCAAACAGGTTCAGTTGAAAATCTGTTATTTTGGAGAATAACGGTGAAAATGCAAGTGGGAGGTAAATACTCTGAACTGCGGTGCTATTTTAATTAAGTATTGATATGGTTGCGTCAATGGTCATTGGTTGGAGAGAAAATTGCACTCCATATATTGAATAGAAACGCCGCATTTTCAATAGGAACTACATTCCTTCAAATAAAAATGAAAATCCGGGTGTAAGTTTGTTTATTACGAGCGCAGTCGATGTTGATGAAGGTACGAGTACAAGTATAGAGCTTTTCAAAGGGACATACAAATTTTGTATTTTGATAAAAACGCACCCTTAAACTTTTTTTTTATGATCTGTCAATGTCGAAAGGTCAGTCTTACATTTTAATCACGTCCTCGAACAAGCAGCGTTTGGAAATTATTAAAAATTACTACAGAAACTCCGAGCCGGTTGTTGCAACTTTAAGAGCGAATTTCATCAGGGACTCCATAGCATCCATAAAAAGTGACACTCTGGTATGGATTTCACGCCAGGCGGGGGTGTGATTGGACCGTAGTTTTTTCGTCGATGAAAATTGTCGCCATCTTATGGTCAATGTAGTTTGCTGTTGTGCCAAGTTGAAAGACTATTTTTGGCCAGAATTGCATGAACTTGAAATCAGGGATATGTGGTTCCAACAATATGGTACCACGTGCCACACAGCTGGTCAATTGATCCATTGAAGGGAAATGCGGTAATCGCGTAATCTCAAAAAATGGTGCGGTCAAATGGCCAACTCACTCATTCGATTTAACGACATGGGAATTTAATTGTTGGGGTTGCGTTGAGCCATTGTTTTATGCCACCAAGCCAACAACGTTAGAGGAGCCCAGGAATAATATCGAACGTGAATTGCCAACATTCCGCCCGATATATGTGGAAGAGTGGTGTAAAATTGGCTCCATAGAATCGATCGCTGCAAACGTGCTCGCGGTGGTCAGATGTAAAAGATCGAATTCTTTACTCAAATTAACCTGAAGTAAATTTTAGCCCGATATCTCAATTATTCTGCATTTTATTTTAACACGAAATTGTTACCTATGTCCTTATTGAAAAATCTTTGATGTGTCATTCACCACTAACTTTTTATTTAAAGAGTGATTATTATTATTCCATTTCATTCTTTCATGAATATTGTTAGTAGTATGAAGTGAATGAAATCAACTATCTATCTGTCTAAAACCCGATATATACTTAAAGGGACCCCTGCAGTCTTTCAAACGCTGCTTCCAGTTTTCCAGACCAAGTGCTCTGGCATCCGCAGTTGCAAATTCTTTTAAACGGAGTTTCGGTCTTCCATGTCATCTTAAATCTTGGAATCTAGAATTATTGTCTTGGTTGGAAATTTTTTTTCCATTAGGCTTGTTACAGCGCATAGAGTTTGCATCCTGCATACAGCATCAAATCTGCGACGGAGAATTCTCCTTTCGACGGATCCCAGTTCAGCTCTCCCTTCTAGATTATGGTCCAGCACTCGGCATTATGGAGCAGAATTGATATGACCAGGGTTTGATAGAGCTTGATTAAAACCATTTGATTTTCTAATATGAAGTTGGAACGGTGTTTAAGGGTAATTCGTTGTCGGCTCTCCACTTAAGTGTCATTCTTACTACCTTAAAGTTGTTTTTATCAAGGCGTTTATTTCAAGGCGGTCGGGAGATGATTTCGATACCATCCGGATACCTAAATAAACAAATCTGTTGAAGATAATGACTTCGATGTTAACTGTGATACAATCTGCTCAAGAATAAGAAGTCACATGATAAATTGCACCTCTTTGCCGGCATCCGGTGCAAGTTTAGAAAGATTTATTAGAGCGACTTCTTTATCGAAACATTGCACCGCGTGTAGAGTCAGTCTGATGTGGTTAGTCGTAGTAAGCGTTTTATTGCTATGTCGAGATTTTTCCCGGAATCCACAAAGTCAATAGGACTGTTGTTAAGAAATATTTTTGGAAAACATGAAATATCAGTCGGTTTCCTAGAAATAACCAAACATTTTAACTTTGACGGGTTTGAGCGGAGACCATTAGCTCGAGACCAGCATGTTATATATTTTCCATATCTTCTTTTATTTCGCATGCATCATTTTCCTACATGCCCAAGTGAAAACCTTTTCTCACCTGAATATTGTAAGCATACATTTGAACCGACTTGAGACATTGAGAAGAGCAGGGGGGTAGTATCGCGCCTTGTGGAACACCTGCGCCTAGTAGAAAAAAGTCTGATATGGAGTTATTTACAGCAACTGCATGTGATCTGCTGTTTAAATAATTGACCACCAAGTTTGTAGACGAAACAGAAAAATCGAATTGATTTCAAAGCCGAGAATATTGTGGTTTACCATATCGAACGCCTTAGAGAAATCAAGCAACACAAGAAAAGTTACCCTCTCGTTGTCTACTGCTTGCCTGATCTTTTGTGATTGGCAGAGAGCAGGTCATTATATTGGAGAAATCTTCGTATCTGAAGATTCGTAAGTCCTTCGAGGACTTTACTAAGTAAGTCAAGTTTCAAACAATATAATCGCAATCGTTCTAAGCTCACTTTGGTTTTTGGGGATTGATATTAGGAAAAACAGTCATTATTGTGTTGGATACGTTCGTTAAGTATTTCAAGTCATATGGAAGAACTTTTACATATATTATCAATTAAAGTAGGATCGGATTTTATAGATCGAATGGTTTCTAAAATATCTGTTTCATCTACATCCGTAAAGGTGAATTCATTACAACTGTGCTCACAAAGCCAACCATGACAACGATAAGAAATAAAACCAACCTGAGAAACTAAACTAAATGTAAACTGATGACAAACGAGCAACCAACGGATTACAAGCGCAGGGCGTGCCTGATGTCTTAGAAAATACAATTTGTTTTGGCGCAGTGGGTAATTTTGTTGGACTACTAATCGAGGGGTCTCAAGTTCAAATCAAGCCGGCCAAGTAACATCTAAAGTTCTTTTACACTGCCATACCTCTTGTGAAAGTCTGACAGACATCCGAGAGTATCAGTTCTCATGAGCAGGTTAAAATTGTAGGTATCCGATCATATATTCGTAGCAAACGTGTTTATATATTGCATATGTTCGTTTATCACTTATAACGAACTTCACTTATAACGAACCAATTTGGTCGGTCGTTTCTAGTTTATTATAAGCGGACACTGCTGTAGTTTTTTTAAAGAAAAAAATGCACACATTTTTACGAAGTTAGCTGAGAGCATCAGCATCAGCAATCTATATATATAAAAATCAATCTATATTTGTGTTTGTTGCCGGTGTTTGGCCAAACGCATTAATCGATTCCAATGAATTTTTTTTTCCATGAAAGGTGACGTCTGTACGAATGTCTGTATTTGCATCGTTGTGTTAATTACGGGCATTTGTGTGAGTACACATGTTTTTTTTTATAATTTGCTTACACTAAAGGGGTTTTTCTGTTGTGACAGTACCCTTATAGTGCTAAGAACACAGCGTAAGCATTTGTGTTTAACAGCAAGCAGCACCTGGCACTATCGTATTTCATTTCATGCTTTTCGGTGCTACTTACTATTAGAAAGAATAGAGAGATAGGAAAGAAGTGTTTGGGTGCTGTTGTAGGGTTTTTATCCACGGGAGGTGTCTAAGATGCTTAGGGAGATTACGATTTCATGTATTCGATACAAAGTAATGAACTTGGCCGGGATTCGAACGCACGACCTTCCATTCAGTCCATTCTGTTGCCATCCGCATGTATATGTGCGTATGCGTGTAAATACCGATGCAGATACAGACACCGCACGCACATATAAAAAACCATAGTTCAATGTTTTATTCAAATAACTGTTATTGAATTTTTTTGCATTTTTTTTTTGTGAATCGGACATCGGAAAGTTGCTTTTCCCACATTGATAACAATCGGTGTGAAAGTGAATGAAAAGTGATTCTATCGAAGGTTTTTATACCCTATTCTAAGGGTATATTAATTTTGACGCATAGTTTGTAACATACCTTAATATTGCCCGTAGACCCCTAAAAGTTACTATATTTATGATCAGCATCGATAGTAATGTCGATCTAGCCATGTCCGTCCGTCCGTCCGTCCGTCCGTCTGTCGGCAAAAATTAGGCCTTTAAACTGGACCTAGAGAGCTGAAATTAACCATATACTCTCTAGGGTCCCAAAATAATCAAGTTTACGAATTTTTGAAATCAGCCCACAGACACGCCCACAAACTCAAAAAAACAAAATTTTGACGCTAGAAAGCTCAAATTTTTTATATATGATCTATGACTCCTAAAACTGCTCGGGATAAAAAATTTTCAAAATCCGCCCACTGACACGCCCACAAATAAATAAAATAATTTTTTTATACCCTATTTTAAGGGTATATTAATTTTTGAGAATCCAAAGTTCGAGCTAGGGAGCTGAAATTTATAATATATACTCTCTAGGGGCCCTTTATGCTCATGTGTTAATTTTTTTTCAATCCGCCTACTGACACGCCCACAATCAAATAAAACAATTTTATTGAAACACCCAAGTTTGAGCTAGGGAGCGTTTTTTTCGATAAAATCCTTTAAATGTTATATAACAAAATATGTAGAGCGTTCTTAACAATTCAACCAAACTTAGACTTGTGTCACGCCCACTTATGAGGGATAGGAATAAGAATAGGGTATCCAACAGTTCGCCCAAACGGACTGTAGCCCGTCCCTATGTTTTACTTTCGCTTTGTTGTTTGTTTCGCACAAGTAAGCTGACATAGGCGCCTGCCAGATAGCAAGCACCTACTCCAAGCGGAACAACGAAGTTGCGTGAGCGGCCTAAGCCATGTGGAGAAAAACGTGCAGTCCCTTTTACCGGTTGATCTCAAATCAGGCAATCTTCGGTATTTGCCTGGGAGTGTTTCTGTGGAGTTTGGTCAAAATCGGTCTCCTTTTTTAGGTGCAGCAACATACGCCGGATACCCGCTATATAATAAGGAAGTCTTCTCGAACATATTGGCCAATAGAATTCTCGGGCACGGCAAGGCCGGTCGGGTGCAGCTAGTATATACACAAGATTATTTAAATACTTAGCATAAGTTTGACGGCAATCTGAATAAAATAATAAGCAGCAGTCTTATTGAATAAATGAACTAATATCATCTGCCACAATATCAATTTCTAAAATAAGCCACCTACAATGTGCTATTTGGTAACCCTAGTTACTAAAAAATATATGACTTTCATTTCAATAAAGCCGCTAACATTGAAGCTAAAACACTTGTTATGAAAGCTTTGTCTGTATTGTAAGAGTGAAAAGTCTATTATGAGAGTTTAATCATCTCATTTCACTTTTTTGACAGTTCTATTTAATTGCAGCATGCCCATCTATAGTAGACGGACAAAAAGCGAAGCAAATATATATTGTTTGGGGAGTAAGCTCCCCAGGGAAGGCACATAGGATCAATTCTATTTATATCAGCATTTAATGGTGTTCAGTCTTTAATAACAGCATTATTCTGATCTTCGCTGATAATATGAAAATATACGAGTATAAATCTGCCACTAGCCCGAAATACAGAATTCTTCTTCAAACCGATATTAATAGCTTCGCAATTGGTATGTTAAAAACGGTTCATTCCTGGACCTAATAAATGTCAACATATGATATTCGCTAGAAAGAATATCCCTTCCATGTCTCTATACTCATCAACATACTCTTTGTCATGCTCATACGTTAAGGGGTCTTGGCGTTTATTTCGATCCCAAACTGGATTTTTCAAAGCATATCAATTTTATTGTGAATGAATCTAATTCTATGCTGGGCTTCGTAAAAAGGTAGTCTAAAAAACTGAATGACCCTTACGTTTCTATGTCATTGTACAATTGTTTTGCCGTCTGAATCTAGAGTATGCTTCATTAGTTTGTACACCGTTTTACAACATTCATTCAAATTGAATAGATGCTTTTCAACGTAAATTTATTCGTTTTTCATTTAACCTTCCCCTTAGAGTCAATGTTTCAAGCTTCTTCAAATGATACCCCTTTCTCATCGAAGGCGATATCATTTTTTTGAAGCAGCTTATTACCGGTCATATAAAGGGTATTTCATTAGCGACCTGCCTACTTTAAACTTTCAGTGTGAACGCACCCTTAAACCGATTACCGAACTGTCAAAATCAAATTATTCAGTAAAATCAACATTTTCATTATGGAAAAACAAAGAAACAATGTTTACAAATAATTAAAATTTACTACCGAAATTCCGAGTCGGTGGTTGCAACGTCAATTTTCGGCCGTAATTCTCGCCCCAGTAGACATGCAAGTTTAGTGAAAAAATTCGAGTCAGAATATTCGCTGCTTGAAGTTGCTGTGCCAGTGAGCCTTCGTTTTGCCGAAGTGTGGAGAATATTGCTGTCGTAGAGGCGTGCGTCGCAAACCAGCCAAATCAGTCAATTTCACGGCATTCTCAAGAATTGGGCCTCTCCCAGAACACAATATGACGAATTTTGGTACGGAGCTGAAGCCACTTGTTCATATGAAGCGACGCGACGTAGGTTCTCGATGATGGCAGAAAGTTAAGAATTTCATCGCAAAATCATCTTAAGCGCTGAAGCGCATTTTTGGTTAAAGCTTCGTCAATAAGCAAAATATGCGTTAGTGGACAGGTGAGAGCCCTCATGTGCTTCATGAAACAGCACTTTATTCGCAAAAAGTAACTATTTGGTGCGGTTTTCATGCCGGTGGCGTCATTGGGCCATATTTTTGTTGATGAAAATGACCGTTACGGTTAATGGTACCCGCTATAGAACATGTTGGAACGTTATTTCTTTGAGCAATTGCATGAATTTTACATCAGTGATATGTCGTTCCAACAAGATGGTGCCGCTAGCCACACAGCGGGTGCAACAATCGAGTTATTGAAGTCCCAGTTCGGTGAAGGTGTCATCTCGAGAAACAGATCCGTTTATTGGCCGCCGAGATGGTGTGATTTAACGCCTGGTTTGCCGTCCTCTATTTGCTTTAATTTCCGTGGTGGCACCCATAACTTAAGTAGTGGTGGCTTATTGCTAAGCCCTTATCATAGAGCGCAATATGGGAGGCATGTGCCTATTAGTCGCATGAGCAGAATCAAAAATCTAAATGATCATGTGATTGAATTGCATCGTAGTAGATTTTTGGGTGGGAGCTGGTATACTGTATCCAGATCACTGCGGCCGCTTGTGGGCCTATTGTGATGTCCTCCATCTAGAGCTCGTCCATGATGCCGGAGTTTTTAGAAAGGCGGCTAATTCCTTGGGAGAGCTGGCAGCTATGTCTGCTGCTTCAAGGCAGAATTTACCTAGGAAACGTTGACGCGTTTTGATTAAACAGTTGCAATCAAATAATATATGCTCTGCTGTTTCTACGTCCTCGTTGCACAATCTTGTCCTGTGCTATGCCCATAGTCATCAGGTCTTTTTTGACACCTCAGTGCCCAGTGAGGAATCATGTGACTAGTCGAATCTGACTTCTACTTAGTTGTAGTAGTTGTTTCGTTTTTTTGTGGGTTTTTAGCTTGCCTGTTTCCTTTGGTTTCCCTCCAGAAATGAAGCTTCTTTTCCTCAAGCCAGGTTTTAACACAACTTTTTATAGTATTTATTGGTAGCCCACAGAATTGCCTTGGCATCATGAATGGGGATGCGGATCCTGCTCTGGCTAGTTCGTCTGCTTTTTCATTGCCTTCGTATCCACTGTGTTCAGGCACCCAAATCAGTGGAACTTTATTTGTGTATTTGTTGTTTGCATCGTAGTAAAATTAAGCTTAAAAATGTGTTGGTAATAATGCTGGTGTTAAATTATTTGCATGATTTGCCTCCGGGTTAATATTGTATAGGTACATGAACATGATTATTATTATATTTGTAGGAGTTTCGATCTGCCAACCGACGCGCATGAACGTACTTTTTTATCGCTCCGCTCGTTGCTTGCGTACAATGTAGAAAAAGCATCTACAAACAAATTATTTATGTATTATCTCAAAAAACAGACACGGTCGCGAATGAAAACAAAAGCAAAAAAAAAAAACAAGTGCTCACGATTAATAAAGAAATCAAAGTGCTCAGTGCGTGGTAATCACTTTCCATCTCGTTTGCTGTTGTTTCTGTTTGACCTCAGCAAGTGCAGAATAGTGGTACGTAGGTACATACTATGGGTGAACTTGATATGGTCGAAAAAAGTAGCATCTGGCGAATAGCGGGCCGTGACAGCTAAGATTTTGTAGGTGAACTACTGCAAATCATCGTACGGGCATAACACCTGCGGTAATTTGCTGTGGAAAACTGGCGTAAAAATCGTTTCTATTATGTTTGTGTGTCATAATGTGTTGAAATTTCAGAGTAGGTGTGAGTAACATCCGTGTGTTGAGCGCGAATCTTTTGTCATTTAGTCTCTCAAAATAAACCAGCTGTTCTGGCACTTAGCGAAAGCCAGGTTAGCGTCGATTCTGATATAACAGAATTTAGTCTACCTGGGTACAGTCTACCGCCATTATTCTTTCCCTATCCCGGCCTCGCTACCTATGTACGTACGTGATGTAGACTACTTCAACCTCAATATGATCAACGTTCCAATCCGGAACTTAATTTTATTTGGCTACAATTCTCTGTCCGTAGGCAACTGATTGACTACTGTTTCGTTTACAGAAGCCCAAATCTGGACAGGCACTCAACGTTCATGAGTTCGATGCGCTGTCAGACTCCATCACAAGAATTTTGACCCTTTATCCTCGCACAATTCATATTGATTTCGACATTCTGGTCTGACAACACCCGAAGGAAGGTATGTTGAGATCTTTGCTGAGATAAACCATTTGACCCAGCTTTTAAGTGAGCCGACACGCATACCGAACATTAGCAGTCAAACCGCCAACACTCTGGAATTGTTTCTTACCTCTTATACTTAAAAATACGCTATAGACGTATTAGACTATCAAAAGTATCAAAGCCAAGCTAAAGGCGTGGTGTAAACCGAGCTGCAAATAGGTTAAAAGTGGAAAGATTTCGGTCATAGAAGGCCAACCCATCCGAGGAAAACCGAAAAATGTTAAACGAGACAGAAATGACGCTCCTCTTCTTCGGGTGTGGAACTGGAACGGCATCGTGTGTTAAGCTGTCGATCTTGAAAGCATAGTTCAAAGGGGTACTACAAATTGAGTGGAATTTAATGCTTCCAAAACACAATGCGGTCTACGTCATTAAATCGAAACCTTAATAATAATAATTAGTTACGGTATATTACACTGCGACCGATTGGTCTATTGTGTCGCCTGCTTGTACTTCGGAGAGGTTCATGCCCTCTTTCAGAGTCCCCTCTTTTCTTTTATGAAACGTATCGGGGTATTGCTCTGATATCTGATTTATCCTTGGCATGTCACGCTCCTTAGAGCACAGCGTCCATTCCAGTTTCCTTGATGAATCTGAGTATGTGCTGTGGTTCCATATTTTGTATGTCCTTGTCTCTTATTTGGTGCCTGCCCAAACATCTCATCCTTTTGTGGGCCATTGCCCAACAGGATTCCAGTATGTGGTCTGGAGTTTCAGCGATTTTACTGCAGAATCTGCAGAGCCCATCCTCTGATATACCCATTTTCCTCAGGTGCTCCTTGAGTCTGGAGGAGGCCTGTTAGGGTTCTTAGGTTGTTTTTGTTAAGACTGATACAAGCTTTGAATCTCCTTTGGTTATAATTTCCTTAGAGTTTCTTTGCTTGCGTCAGACCTTGGAGGTTGAAAAAGGGTTTGGCCCTTGTTTATTCCTCCAGTCTTCTGAACTTTTCGCGTAGAGTGGGTTCTCCTATCCCGCAGGGCCTGTGAAGGGTTCCTCTGCCCTTTTTCTTGCCAGAGAGTCCGCTGCCTCATTGCCTGTAGTGCTCAGTCCATAAGTTGTGGATTCATTGCTCCAGTTCTCCTTATTGCTGCGCTTTAAGCGAAACCTTAACAGTCTGCCATTATCCATGAATGCTACTTGAATCTCTGAAACCGAACGACTTTAGATTCACGCTAATGTGTTTTAATGAAAATCTTCGTTGGAATATCCCCATATTCGATGTCGCCAATTACGCTGCGAAATGTCTAGGCTTCCTTAAGCGATGCAAGAAATATTTCAACCCTTCGGATCTGGTGCTCTAATCAAATATAACTAATAAATGAGATTAAAATCCTTTCTGCACCTGCAAATTATATTTAAAAAAATTATCTATTTTTAAATGATGAGCTTGTGAGCACTTTTTGTGCCCGCAAATTTCTGTTCGTGATAGTTGTTGCTTGCTTTAAGAACTCAACGACACAGAGCTGATATGTATATATTACTAAAGATCTTGGGAACCCTTGTAGTGTAATATGTACCTACTCTTATGATGAACGTAGGTAGAGTAAGTTCGGGTATTGTGGTATAGGAATGTGGTATAGTAATGTGGTACGGGCAGTTTTTTCGAAAACTAAGCAGGGTACAGGAATGTTTGTTACACACAAAACTGGCGAATTAGAAAAAACGACCAACACGCGTTCTGGCAACTTCAAAGCTATTCACGTTTTTGGTAATTTGTGTCGAATATATAATTGGTAGCACTCGAGTTTTTTTTATGCTTCTGAAATTGTTTTTTTGTCTTTTATTTTTTTCTGCATTACTTATACCTAAGTTACCTCGCAATAAATGATTAATTCAACTTTATTAAATAATTATTAGTTATTCTGTAAGTACTTTTTTTTGTTATTTTTTATAAATATTTTCTTATGTGCATACATCGTCGGCTAATGTGGTACAGCTGCCATCGGCCAATGTGGTATACTATACCACATTACCCACTTCAAAATTCCTTCGAATAATTACTGTTTTCTTTTGTTTTGTGTCATTAGAAAACATGGTAAAAACATGGCTAACGAACGAAAATGGGACACAGTCGGGGCAGACGAAAATACTTGCCCAAAAGGGGGAAAAAATCGAATCCATGACATCTGCAGAGCATGGATCCACCATAACAGTAATTTTCTGCATGAGCGTAGGTGGGCCTTTTGTTCCACCATTCTTCATCTTTCCGCGAAAAAAACATAATCCCCTTCTGATCCTCCTGGCTCCGATTCTTCTTGCCATCTGTCTGGATGCGTTCAAATCCCTATATAAGTATAGTGTTAATGGTTTCAACATTTCTTAACAGCTACAAAACCATCAAAAGACGATCCGATTTTGTTGATATTGGACGGCCATTATAGTCACACTAGAAACATAGACCTGCTAAACATGGCTCGTGAAAATGGTGTTGTTATAATTTCTCTGCCACCATATTCTACCCATAAGATGCAGACACTTGACAAAACATTCATGGGTCCTTTAAAGGCCTATTATTAATGAAGAGATAATGCTTTAGCCGTAAGAATCATCGAAAAGTGACAGTTTATGATCTTGTTGGAATGTTCACTAAGGCCTATTAGAAAGTTCAGACCGGCCAAATTGCCGTCAATAGTCTTAAAAGGACTGGAATATATCCTTTCGATAAATACATTTATTCGGGTGCTGACTTCATAGCTGGGGAAATGGAAAAATATTTTGAAGAGTCTATTTAATAGCGGAAATAACAGCGCACTCTGCTACCGCATTGCACCAACTTATCAACTGCAAGCAAGGGGGTACCATCTTCCCATTATAATGCACAAATGCAGCCATTGATCATTTTACCACCATTAATGGATGAATGTGTTGCAAGTACAAGCAAAGGGCTATCACCCTCTATTCCCCACTGTCCGCTTGGGCGAACTGTTGGATACCCTATTCTTATTCCTATGCTATGGTTGTTATTATTATTTTGTTATACAAAATTTAAAGGATTTTATCAAAAAAAAAAAAACGAAACTTTTGTAAAACTAACGCTCCCTAGCTTAAACTTCGGTTTTTCAATAAAATTATTTGATTTAATTGTGGGCGTGACAGTAAGCGGATTTAAAAAAAAATTAACACATTAGCATAAAGGTCCCCTAGAGAGTATACATATATTATAAATTTCAGCTCCTTAGCTCAAACTTTGGATTTTCGAAAAAAGTTTTTTTTTTAAATTGTGGGCGGATTTTGAAAATATTTACAGATGAGCATAAAGGGCCCCCTAGAGAGTATCTATATATTATAAATGTCAGCTCCCTAGCTCAAACTTTGGATTTTCAAAAAAAGTTTTTTAATTGTGGGCGTGTCAGTAGGCGGATTTTGAAAATATTTACACATGAGCTTAAAGGGCCCCTAGAGAGTATATATTATAAATTTCAGCTTCCTAGCTCAAAATTCGATTTTTTTTTCCAAAATTTTGTTTTTTTGAGTTTGTGGGCGTGTCTGTGGGCGGATTTCAAAAATTCGGAAACTTGATTATTTCGGGACCATAGAAAGTATATGGTTAAAATGTCAGCTCTCTAGGCACAGTTTAAAGGCCTAATTTTTGCCGACGGACGGACGGACGGGCGGACATGGCTATATCGACATTACTATCGATGCTGATCATAGATATAGTAACTTTTAGGGGTCTACGGGCAATATTAAGGTATGTTACAAACTATGCGTCAAAATTAATATACCCTTATAATAGGATATAAAAACAGGAAAAAGGAAGAAATATTTTCATCAAGCGACACCGAACAAAGTCTGTTGTTTAAGACCTTTGCATAAGAATTGCAGCATAACATTGTAATATTGTAATATATAAAATTGTAAGTTGTAAAATTGAAATTGAAATGAAATCAAAATTCGCAAATTCACAAATTAAATGGTTCTGATGACAATGAAGAGTTCGGGGATATTCCTCCATTGAGAGAAGCTATGTGCGTCTTCTGCAAACAAATTTGGAATGAGTATAAAGCGATGACCAAATGGATTTCGTGTCTGCAATGTGAAATGGTTTGGGCTCACGAAAAATGTATTCCAAAGAAAAGTGCCACATTTCTCTGCCAATCTTGCGAATAAGTTCTACCTCATTTTAAAAGTTTTTAATTTTTGTTAATTTTTAGCTAAGGAGGCGTTTCTTTACAATCTTTTTCCTTATTTTTTTTTTGTTGTTTATGTTGTTTTGTAATAAAAATAAAAACTAAAATATTTATATAAATCATTTCTAAAGTGTTCTGGTGGCAAGAAATTGTAAAGCGGATAATGTGGTATAGTGTACCACATTAAAAATACATAGTATACCACAATACCCGCCAATTTTTAAATCGCCACTTTTTGGGTTATGCAACATTTATAGCAACATCTTTTTTATTGTCTGCTCAACAAACTTGTATGAATACCATTTTGAAGCCAATAATTTAGTCTTAATTTTTAGCTATATATGGCTCGATTCAGAGCGACACTTTTGCAATTATAGTCAAAATAGTAATATGTATACCAGAATACCCGAAGTTCCTCTACTATGAAATTGAATTAAAGTTTTTGTTTTGGGAGTGACGTTATAAGAGTGTTCAAGAGTCTTATGAGAGTCTTATGAGGGCGATTTCCAAGTTTTTTAGAGTTCAGCGCTCAACCGTGCTAAAGCTACGAGTAAGTATGCAAATTTGATATAAGCCTTTATTAATTAAGTTTATTCGCTTTTTCACCCGAATGTCATACTCACGGTACGACCTTCTTGATTGTTTGCTCAAATCCTGGTCCTTATCTCAACCCAAAAAATTTAATATCCTTATTTCGTATCTTTCATCTTTGAAATTAAGTTATCCATAAAGAAATACAAATTTGCAGGGACCTCGGCATATCCATAACAACTCTGCATGTTTGTTCCTTTTGAATGTGTTTGTTTAACCTGTTTCACCTTCAAAATATGACTAACCTATACCATTCCTTTTCAAAGGTTTAATCTAAGTAAATATATATTAAAGTTTCACATAAACCATGGCTTACAGCATCCAAGTAACTGAAAATCCCTAACAAAACACTGGTAATGAAATTATTGCCAGGCACTGTTCAAAGCAGTACCTTCGCCACACCATACTCGTGTTACGCAATCAATTATTATTGGTACACGCTCCTCATATTTGAGTTGAGTTTAAGTACACATTACGTTTATTTAAGACAAAGGACCATAAACCATTCCCGGTATGTAAATCATGTACATGGGTATATACATACTTGCAAAACACCCCAACAATAACATGATAAAAAACAAAAACAACGGAGTCTGTAAAAGTGTAGCACCCGTATTATTATTCCACTGGCAGATAAAAAGATACATCCACACCATCCATCATCGTCGACCCACCGCCACCATAGACACTCGTCCTGCTGGTACTCGCAATAATTAAAACAATTTGATTTTCAAATTTATTAATTAAAAAATACAAAAAGAAAAGTATATAAACTTTTCGCTGATTTTGCGCTCTGCAATGGTAATCTGCAACAGGTTGTCACCTTGACATGGGTCACTCCACAACCAGGTTTGAGTGGAAAATTCATCGCGCAACCTCCAACACATTCGAGTGCAATAGAACGTTGAGTGGAAAATTCTACATCAACTCCACTCATTCTTTTTGTATTTTCCGAGCACGCTGGTAGACCAATCTCTATTCGGATTTCTTGCTCAGTATGAGTTCAGATATGGTTCGGAAAAGCTGTAAAGTTTAAAAGAATTTATGGAAGTCTTGCGAACATTGTGATGATGTAACAAAAAAGTTGAAAGTGAATTTTTTTTGTTTCTTGGGGATTTCCTTCTTGTGTTTTTGTTTTCTTTTTTTTTCATTTATCATTTTCTTTACCATCAAAACTAACAGATATTCTAATATTTGTTGTGTGAATTAAAAAAAAAACTAAACAAATTTCTGCAGTCCATTGAGGTGTTGTGGTAGTCCGGAAACATAGAGCAGCGCAGTGCGTTATCCGTTTTCCTTGAACTTGACATCGGTGGTGGTGTTCTTTTATCGAAAAATGTTCCTGGCAAATGTTCAAAAAAAAATATTGAAGTGATCCTGATCCCGAAGTGCGTGTGTGTCTGGGGAAATAGTTTATACCTAGTTCAATTTTGATCAATAGTGGATTGTTTATTTAAGAAAAAGAAATCAAGTCTCGGTTTTTTTTTTTGAATCAATGGGTAGGAAGATTCTGTCAGAACACACTATCGATCGATAGATAAGCCATTGTATCTGCGTTGGACAGCACAAAACAAACATCACAACAACAGACAAGAAGAGTGAGTATCAACAGGTGGTGACGATTGTTTGCCAAAGTATCTTTTGGAAGTAATTTTGTTTGCAATGTCTTTAGATGGTAATCGATTAATCGATAACAAATAGAGGAGGATTTTGGTTATATGTGTGCGGGAATTGTGCTTGCAGCAAGTGCATACGGAGAGTACGATAAGCTATCCGAAACAGTCTTTGGTTGGCCTATATTTAATTTATCGCCGCAGGTGGCATGGATTTTGGCATCTTCAAAGAGGAAGGAAAAGGACATGTATTGCATTGGAAATTGCTTTCTTGTTCGACAGAGCAATTGCAATGAGTTATGTAGGTTTGTATTTAATGCAAGAAACACACAGTTTTTTTGTGCACTTGTCACAGTGAAGTGCATTTGAAAGGAGGAGCTACGGATACCTGACTCATCGCACATGTGGTGTGCGGGTTCTGATCTTTTATGCAAAATACCTGCCGTGGTTATGGTTCCTGCACACGCGACAACCTACCTGCTTATAATTGAAATTAATAGCGGAAGTGGCGAGGAATCATCCTAAGCTAACCAAAAGGGTTTTGGTCTCGTTCCGATTGCGGTCTTTGTATAATTTTATTTATGAATCCTCAGTGAGATTAAGTGCATATCTTTTGTTTGATGACAAATATATGATATTTAGTTTAGCACTTGAGACAACCTTAAGTTTTGAATTTACTAAGCAATTCCATGAGGAACGCAGAGTTTATTGTTGGACAGGGAGATTATTAGGGAAATCATGAGTCCTTATTTTGTTTGCCTTATCCACATAATGGTTGACCCGAATAATCTTTTATCGTTCAGCCGACCTAAGGGCGAGTTTTTTTTTTGATGACAAGCTCCCTAATCGGTTGGGTTAAGAAGAGTTTTTATTTGCGTTTGTTTTCTACTCCACAAACAAGGATTACTTTTTCTTACATATCTAAGGATACTTTCCTAACGATGGGATTATGTTTACCCATAAAATGCAAAAGGATACTCTCGAACATGTGCCTTTGTCTTTTGTTAACATTTTATCGCATCGGTACCTAATAGATATACGGGTTAACGATAATATCGAAAAATGAGTGCTAATCCTTGATATCCCTGACCTAAATGCTAAAAATCAATCAAATTTGCAAGCTTGTGATGTGTAGATAGGATATAAGGCGTGCAATTTGCGATTTGTTATGCTTTTTCCTAGAATTGGAAGAGGAAAAATACAACTCTGGGGATGTCGCTGTTGTCACAGATGGATAGGTCTGATTTGCTTTGTGAGGTTGGTTTTATATATTTATTTATTTTTGAATTGCAGAAGGGTCTTTATGTACCGTACCTATACAGAAGGGAATTTGTTTTACATAATGCGAAAGCTGTTGGAATAGGCAAACACTTTCGGTATGAGGATGTGATTGTCAGAGATGTTGATTAAATTAGATCAGTCGGTGGGGGGTGGTTAAAACTGTCTGCGGAAGTGCGGAATCAAAGAAACATGTCATGCCGTCCCTGGATAAAATCTGTAGAAATGTTTTTCTAGTTTTGTTTTTCACTCCAGAGGATTTCAGGTCAAGGATACCTATAATATATATTGCAAGGGTAGGTTTAGACAACAGGGAGATATTTTAGAGCCGAGTAGGTGGGGTGAACATTTCACCACTTGCAAGGCGGAGCCTATAATAAAAGTGTGGAGGCATTTTTATTTAACTCCAAATTTTCCTAATTTGAAAAGACAAGGAATTTGCAGAGGAATTTTCACGGAGTGGCGTAAATTATTTTCAATTTTGTACAAACGACATTGTTCTACTTTTGAATTCGATAGCGAAATTTAGAAATAGGAAAAGTTTAATGTTGGTCAATAAGGGAGGTGGCTCCATTAGACCATTGAGGGCCGTTTCGCAACCACTGTTCACCCAGGTTGTTAGGTAAGGGTATTTTTCGCTTCCTCGAAACTTTTCCTCGCTCCTAACAACGATTAATCAAAGTTTGACGATTCCTGATTTAAACTGACGATTTAAAGTAAGGATACATAATTTTGCCGATACGATACCGATTAATGAAGTAAGAAATCGGCGGTACAGATACGATTATGAAATCGATAGCTGACTTACTTACTTTACGGGTTCCTGACCCGTGGAGAGTCTCTTTCTGAGACACTGCAGTCTTTCGTCCTCTCTTGGCTGGAGCATTATTCTCCATTCGCTTGATGAGGAAGAGCCAATGTAGTCGACGTATTTTAGCTTTTTGGAGTACATCCACATCTTGGTACAGCTCATAGAGTTCGCGGTTATATATTCTCCTTCACTCACCCTCTTCCAACAGAGGACCAAATATATGACGGAGTATTTTTCTTTCGAAAGAACCCAAATCAAGGTGGCGACGGTGTAGAGGTTAGTGTGTTGGCTTGTGACCCGTGCGGTGCAGGTTCAATTCCCATGGGGAACAACAACATACGCCACCCATTCACATGGCTCTACACCAAAAGGAGGATTTCTGCCTGGTAGTACAATGGACCGTTATCGAGTCTGAGTGCTCTGGGATTTGGATTTCCTTTTTACCGCCTTTCTCGCAGTTGCTACTATCGACAGTGACGTTTTGTCCTAGTCGGTGGACAGATTTTTGTTCGTTTGTTGAAAGCAAGTATGTACTTCGTTTTGTCCTCGTTGACTTCAAGGCCAACCAATTTAGCATGTTCTTCTATCGCCATGAAAGCCTCTACCACGGGACGCTGAGATCAGCCGATGATATGCATATCGTCCGCATATCCCAGTAGTTGGACGGATCTGTTAAAGATAGTGCCTTCCGTATTGACAACTGCCATGCGCATTATCTGCTCCAGAACAAGATTTACGAAATCACATTACAGCACATCTCCTTGATTGGCCTTTATATAAAAACCTCCTTATGTTGTTTCGATCGCGAAACCCTTCGATCTTCTTGGAGCTGGGCGACTGCGTATGCCCTCTTCTTTCTACGCAGGATCTTCATCTCCTCCTTTCTAATGGCTCGATATTCTTCCCTTGCTGCCCTAGTTGTGCACGTTCTGTCACCATTTGTCAGTCAGCGCACTCATTATCATACCATGGGCTCTTTCTCAACCTACATTGATTTCGGCTACCTCTGTAATGATGTCGTGATACCGGTTCCCCATATTTTCGGTATCTATGCGTGGTGAGTTCACAGTGCAAAATCTCTCGCTCAGGCGTTCTCTGTAGACTCTACTCTACTACTGCTAAGCTAATGCGTCCAACGTCAAATTTATTTTGTTGGGCAGTGAAGCACCTTAACACCCTGAAAGAATTTCTCCAAAACGCTCTCAACAAGCTAACGATCGTTATGGGTTAGGTGTCAACCCCACAAAACCGAACTTGTTCTATTCACTAGGAAATACAAAATTGCACACATTAATACTCCCTCAATCAGGGGCACACACTTCGCTTAGTCTTCTCTGATGAAGCTAAATCATTGGGTCTCTTTTCGTATAAAAAACTTAGCTCGAAACCGAACATACAAGAAAGAGTTCGGAAAGCAGTTGACGGTAGCACTCTTCTCTTGCAAAAGCGCCATCGGTAATAAATGGAGCCTTTAACCCCGCATTACCAACTGGCTATACAACTCGGTAAAAAAACCGATACTTATGTACGGGGTGGTTGTTTGGTGAACTGCCTTAGACAAAGCGATGAATCGCGATAAGCTAAGCAAAGTCCAACGATCAGCGTGTCTATGTACGAGTGGTGCACTGCGCAATGGACATTCTGTTTCACCTGATACCCCTTGACATCTTTAGTAGGCAAGCGGCTGCTAGTGCGGCTGTCCGCTTTAAATCAACGTTCCAGTGGTCCGAGAATGAAATCGACCACTCCTCCATTCTAAAAAAAATTCAGAATCCTCCCCCAGCTTCGTTTTGACAAAAACTTCAAAGTCAACATCCCAACAGAACATTCTGCGAGGAAGGCCTCCCTGTCGAAAATGATAGATCCATTTTACGCCAATGGATCAAAAACCGACGATGGGGTTATTGGATGTGTGTTCCCTGACAGGGTGGACCTCAGCTTCTCTTTTCGTCTCTCTTATCACTGTACTGTGTTTAAGGCAGAAATCATGGCGATTAAAGAGGTCCTATCGTGGTTGAAGAGAAACGTGATATCCGCTATAGACATCCGAATCTTCTCAGATAGTTCAGCTGCGATAAACTCTCTGGATTCTGTATCTACAAACTCCATCGTAGTCCTAGACTGCCAATAATCTCTTGGTGAGATGGCGGAGCAGTTCAACATTCACCTGTGCTGGATTCCGGGACACAGAGATATTCCAGGGAACTGTAGTGCTGATGAGCTCACCAAAAAAGGAACCATACTGCCTTTTCTACCTAATAAAGGTCCCTTAGGCATTCCAATTGCTACATGCTACAACTCATGTTTATGAGGGAGGCCATCGAGAGAACTAAGCTTAGGTGGACAAGTGGCAACACGTGTGTTTGATCTCTCTAAACAGACTGCACATTGGTACTACAATGGGTGTAATCACCGGATACTGTCTCATAGGAAAGCATGCAAAACGGCTCGTCTATACAAATGACTTCTGTTCCGGAAGCTGCCTGGACGAGAAGACTATTCTCCACCTTCTCCTTACATGCCCTGCTCTCTCTCAAAGACGAAAACTCTATTTGGGATCTTTCTTTTATAATGATATCAACGATCTCATAAGAATTGACATTAAAAGTCTTTCAAGTTTTATCAAAAGCTCCAACTGTGTTAACGAGTAGGAAGAAGATATTTCCGTATGGTATCACAATGGACCTTTTATTGGTCGAAGTGTGTCGCCTTTTGCCGTCTGCCACTATAACATAACCTAACCTAACCTAACATAAACGTGAAATGAAATACCTCTTCCCAATTGCATTTTGCTTTGCTTGTGAGTGTTTACAACAGATGTATGATTTGTCAATAATTGACAATAGCAAAATGTCGTTCGATTGATAAATTTTGTCGTTTATCAAAAATTAATCTTTGATTATAGTTGCCGAGGCTCGAGCTAAGGAAAGCTTAATATATTTTGTTATTACTAAAATATCGGTTTTGCTATTTCTTCTGTGAACTAAAATTATGTTTTCGTAATTTTGTTATACACTATTCTAAGGGTATATTAATTTTGACGCATAGTTTGTAACCTTAATATTGCCCGTAGAACCCTAAAAGTTACTATATTTATGATCAGCATCAATAGTAGTGTCGTTCTAGCCATGTCCGTCCGTCCGTCTGTCGGCAAAAATTATGCCTTTAAACTGGACCTAGAGAGCTGAAATTTTAACCACTACTCTCTAGGGTCCCGAAATAATCAAGTTTAAGAATTTTTGAAATCCGCCCAAGAACATTTTTGAAAATCCAAAGTTTGAGCTAGGAAGCTGAAATATATAATATGTATATACTCTCTAGGGGCCCTTTAGGCTCATGCGTAATTTTTTTTTAAATCCGCCTACTGACACGCCCACAATTAAATAAAACAATTTTATTGGAAAACCAAAGTTTGAGCTAGGGAGCGTTTTTTTACAAAAGCTTCGATTTTTCGATAAAATGCTTTAAATGTTATATAACAAAATATGTAGAGCGTTCTTAGCAATTCAACCATACTTAAACTTTTGTCACGCCCACTTATGAGGGATAGGAATAAGAATAGGGTATCCAACAGTTCGCCCAAGCGGACTGTAGCCCGTCCCTATGTTTTATATATTTATTTGTTGTTAATGCTAAACTGGAGTAGGTATTAGATTTAAAAAAAATATTAATTGTGGTTACTATATTTTGCTGGCATATGTACTACATCTGCTCTCGATTTTAGTGTCAATGCTGGTCATGAGACAAACGATTGTCATTTTATTTGGTCCAGTTCTGTTTTTTGGTTTTTTGTAGAACAGTGATTTGTAAGCATTTTTTACTATGGGAGAGGGTGGGGGTCTATCTCGCCCCATTTTTGAGGGGGCAATCACTTGATTTAAAAACAAGATGATAGAACCGGCTTTTATCTTTAAAAAAATACTACGCGTGTAATGATAGAAATTTTGTGTCGTCGTCGTAATGGCTTACAGGTGTGTCATATTAATGCGCAGAGCTTACGGATGAAAATAGATGAATTCAGGTTCCTATTTGAAGGTTCGAATGTTGATGTTGTTTGTGTTTCTGAAACGTGGTTCTCGCCTAACATAAGTAATGCCTTGTGTAACTTGGATGGCTTCAGATGTTTTCGGTCTGACAGAGTTGAGCGTGTTGGGGGAGGTGTTGCAATTTATGTTCGTAAAGGCTTAAACTGTCGATTAATACGTGAGTCGCCATCTGGTAGTGAGATTGAGTACCTTTTTATTGAAATTATTTGTAAGGGGAATACAATTTTACTGGGCTCAATATACCGACCAAGCCGCAGCATTAACACAAATCCGTTGATTGCCGTGTTAGATGAGTTGTTCTACATATCACCTTTTATTGTTATTGCTGGAGATCCTAATGGCAATATCTTTGAGGATACGTCCCTCGTTGATAGTATGAGAACTTTAAATCTTAGGCCTGTAAATACATCTACACCTACTCATTTTACCAAGGATAACAGTACACTCCTCGATGTATTTTTTGTAAGTCATCTGCATAAAGTCCTCCACTATAATCAACTTTCCGCTTCCTGTTTCTCCCATCATGACCTCATCCATCTAACATTTGAATGTGAACCTGTTACTTTTAACCAAAATTATTGCTATAGAGATTTTAAAAAAATTAACTTGGTTCGACTTGAAGAGAATTTAAGATCGATTGAATGGTATCGCATCTATGAAATGCCATCCGTTGATGATCAAGTAACTTTTATTCAGAGTAGTATAGGCAATATTTTCAATAATCATGTTCCACTTGTAATTAAACCTCCTAGAGCAAATGACCATCCTTGGTTTACAAATACCATTAAAGATTTAATCCGAAAGCGTAACCAAGCTTATAAGTGTTGGAAGCGTTTTCGTTTAGATGTGTTCCTCAATGCATATCGAGCTCTAAGAAATAGGGTCACATGTGACATAAGAGAAGCTAAAAAACACTTTTATGCTCCACGACTTGATCCTTCGCTGGCTGGACACAAGCTTTGGAAAAATCTGAGAGAGATTGGAGTGGGCAAACACTTAAACAGCAATCTTGCTAATATTGACTGTAATGAACTAAATAAAAACTTTACTTCCCTTCCCTCCTCTAATACATGTGAACATTCCAATCCCCCTCGATTTGCTCTTACGACTCTCAATCACATCATGGATCCCCCAAATAGTTTTTGTTTTCAAGCTATCGAAGATACCGATGTCTTAGAGAGCTTCTTGGCTATTAAATCTAATGCGGTTGGATTTGATGAAACTCATCCGGTGTTTATAAAGGCTATCCTTCCTTATATATTGAAATAAATTACGCATTTGTTTAACACAATTTTCATGACAGGAATCTTTCCCAGTGCTTGGAAACGAGCTAAAATCATACCTGTTCCCAAAAGTCGTAACGAGTTTAGGCCAATTGCCATTCTACGATATCTGTCGAAAGTTCTTGAAAAAATTATGAACAAACAAATACGGAGTTTTCTAAAAAGAAATAACCTACTTTGTTGTAACCAGTCAGGTTTCCGGCCTAATCACAGTTGTACTACTGCTTTAATTAATGTTGTGGAGGAAATAAGGCAAGCTGTAGACAATAACAGTGTGACTTTTCTTACTTTGTTGGACTTTTCTAAGGCATTTGACACGGTCAACCATGAAGTCCTATGTAGTAAGTTGAAAAGTCAGTTCAGGTTCTCCTCATTTTCCACTAGTCTGATCTCCTCATACCTAAATGGCAGATATCAAGCTGTTGTCGCAATCTGAATTTCTTCCCTTGAGCAGAGGTGTTCCACAGGGATCGATATTGGGCCCATTGTTTTTTTCAATGTACATCAATGACCTTCCCTCGTGTTCACTAAACTGCTCAATTGACATGTATGCTGATGATGTCCAGGTGCGAAAAAGTTTTCCATTAGGACTTGTCGAAAATGGGGCTTTTGAAGTGAATGAGGATCTACATAGGATTGTGTGCTGGGCTCGATCAAATGGGCTTTGTCTTAACCCATTAAAGACGAAATGCCTAGTAATATCCAGGAAGCCAGTAGATACATCGTATTTCCCCAAAATATGTCTCAACAATACACTCATTGAGTATGTAGATTCTGCGAAAAACCTTGGCTTAGTATTTAATAAAACTCTAACTTGGAATGTCCACATAAGGTTAACCGTTGGTAGATTATATGGTAGCCTTCGTATGCTTTGGGCTACACAAAAAATCACCCCCATTAAAACGAGAATGATTCTTGCAAAAACCTTACTAGTTCCGATTTTATTATATGGGTGTGAGCTTTTTGCAAATTGTGATTACGAGCATAAACGTAAGCTTAAGGTTGCTTATAATAGCATCGCGCGCTATATCTATGGGATTAGGAGGTTCGACCACATATCCAATTTCTCAAAATCAATATACGGACTTACCATTGAAAACCTCTTCAAGCTAAGAACATTAACATTACTACATGGTATAATGCATACGCGTCAACCTTCCTACCTCTATAATAAGTTAAGATTCCCGCGATCTGTCAGAAGCTGTGACCTCTTACCTATGCGCTACACTTATTTAGTATCGGAACGCCAATTTTTCACCCATGCGATTCGGCTGTGGAACTCCCTTCCCCGATCTATCAGAATGGTAAGCTGTACAACCCAGTTCAAAACGAAGCTTAAGCAATACTTCGAAACACTTTGATGATGATGATTTGTTATTTTCTTTTTTCTTTGAATTTTTTTTTTCTCTTTTTCTCTTTATTTTTCTTTGTTTTTACTTAATTTTTTTTTTTTTACATCTTTTTTTTTTTTTTTTTTTTGATGATGAATTATGAACAATATTTCTAAATTTTAACTGTTGCTATTGTTGTAAATAAATAGAAGTAACGTAACAAATAGTAAAATGTACCTTTGGAACTTACGCAATTTAAAAAGATTTTGGATCTTACTGTGTAACGTTATTATGCTAAAATAAATGAAATGAAATTTGAATTTGAATTTGAAAAAAAAAAAAAAAAAAAAAAAAAAAAAAAAATGTGCAATACTTAAACGTAAGTATTACCGTTATTTTTAAATATATTTTTTCCCATTTGAATAGAAAATCGCCCCTCCCGCCAAAATGGGGCGAAATAGACCACCCCCCCCCCCACCCAGATTAAAAAATACATGTAAATAACTGTTCTACACAAATCTGTCGTTAAACTTTGCCGCCTGAGTTATCGTTGGCTTGGATTTTAAATCAAACATTTTTTTATATGACGTTCGTTTGGATATACATAATGCTGTCAAAACGAACAATTTCAATTTTGAGCGCGAAATGAACTGCTGTCACCATTTTGCCTTGCAATAAAGTAAATGAAATTCGAACCACCGCCACGATCTGCTAAAAAGAGTAAGTTGCAAAATATTTATACTTAATTTATAACTTGTAACACTTATGAATTATCTGGATAATAAACAACAAAATAAACAGACAGGTTTGTTAAATATTCAGCAAGATCTGGGTCGGAACTCATTTACAACGTCCCTCCCCTGGACGAATCACGCCGCCTTTGTAAAAATATTCCTTATCCGGAAAAAAATAAATAAGTACACTCATAATAAACATCATTATGAATAATCTGCAAACTCATACGTCACATCCCTTTAAAATGCTATTATAATTTTATCCGGCCTCTGCTGAAAGGTATAAAAGTTTCAAGATGTTTTTTACTTACCCATTTATAAATGAAATTGAGATAAATTAAATATCTCTATCTACTCATGTAAATGACATTGTTACGACTTTTCGAGTATAGAAAATAGCTAATGAAAAGATGTGATTCGAGACCAATTCTTATAAAGCGAGAAAGTTATCGTACGGACCCAGTCGTGCACTTTATTTCCACTAGCCTATATAATTCTATTCCCTCTTGCCTCTCACAAACATATCAAAATTAACCAAATTTCCCTTTGTGATTGTGGCCTAAAACAAACTCAAACTCAAAGTCAGTAATCCTCCCAATATAAGATCCAATTAAAACTGCTTAAATAGGATTAAAATCACTCCGATTGGTAATCTTGTAGATTGGGCCAATTAACTGCGAATGGATGAACATATAAGTACGTGCTTGAAGACACAAAGTTCATCTCACTAAAGATATGCACCTTAGAGCCCTCCTCCCACGTTAATTAAATGGATTTATAATATTTAAATATGAAATTAAAATGCAAGCCCCACTCGCTTTTAAAAAGAAACCCATGTCATAATTTTTATAGTCATTGACACTTATCCAACCGCCACAACATATTCGCCAGCTTTGAATCAAGTAATAGCATCGGCTTAATGGGTTCTGGCTACAATGCATAAATTGCCCAGCACATCGTGCGAGAACGCTGTGAATACCTTCACGTCCAACGACATCATCAAGTGCAAACAATTTATGATTATTCCTTGCTTGTATAGTTGTCTTCCGTGAAACTTCAGGGATAATCAACGTAATGCGCAAAATCACTGTTCACGCACGTTGTTGTTCGGCGCAGCTAAAACTAATACTCGTTTGAGCATAGCAGAATAATGTCCCTGCCACCAGATGTGGCATGGATGGACTAGGCAGTAAAAAGCGCTGGTAATTAAGATGCAAACAGCCAAAGGCGACCTGATGGAATTTCATTTTCAATCGGTTCTACGTACAACAAGTTTGCACGAAAGTGGAGGAATCAATTAACAAGTGACAGTGCTCAAATGCGAAAGATTTTGCCTGGAAACATTCACCCCAAACAGGGGTACTTACTTACCTACATATGTATAATAGGTAAGTACTCGTAAACTCGTGCAACTTTTCGAAAGACATTTCTCTCGATAGGGATTGAGAAGTTGATAAAACAAAATGTGTAAATACAAGTAAATTTAAATTTCATGCAATCACGCTGTGATTTCTGTTGACTCTTCAAGCCCCTCTTCTGGCGTGTTGACACAGCTCGAGATAAGTAAGGCACTTTTGGATCACGCTTACGCGAAGAGCCCATTTCAATCCACGAACAGAAGATTGCGTTCATGCGAATATATTTGCACCATAAGCTTGTTGCCAATCTGTGCTATTTGAAATAAAACTGACCAACAGACAGTTACATCCAATTAGTGAAGAGGTTTAAGATCATTCTTATCAGAGATATGGATTTATGAAATGCAGACAGCAAAGGCTCTTCTGGCAGTTACATAGTGTGCCACTTTGTCAAGTAGCAAGATAAAGGCAGTAGATATAGACGTTCGACAATATATTATTTCTGTGTAATATATACGAATCTGGTCCACATATCAATCAAAGAGACCTTCCAAATAGTCCAGATATTTGAACTTTTCGAACTCTGTAAAAACTTTCAACTCAAATATATGTCTGGAACGAATCTGGTCCGCAGTTCAATCAAAGAGACCTTTCAAATAAGATTCCAGATATTTGCGAACGTCTGACAAACATCCAAGAGTATCAAATTGTCCTGAGAAAGCTTCTCAAATTTGCCGTACGGATTCGGCGTAAAACTGTAGGTCCCCTCCACTTGGCATGAAAGTGGTTGGAGAAGCTATCTTCAGGCCCTGTATGGGCCATTAAGGCCTAATATGTATGTATGTTTCAGATATTCGAACTTTTCGAACTCGGTAAAACTTTTCAATCAAATAAATGTCTGGAATACTCGTAGTACGCAGTGAATTATAGAACAGTCAACCGGTGTTTCGCCATTTTAATTCTGGAACATAATAAAATGTCTTCCCACCTTTTAAGCATAATTTCTTCAAGCTTATCACTATGACTGCTCATATTTACGTTCCAACTTGCGACACTTGGGATCCAAACTAAGCAGATATATTATATCGTTATCCCCTGAAAACCAAATAACTCGTCTGACCCGGATCTAAAGCGCAAAACAAATTAACTAGACCTGTTGTAACTTTAATTTATCCATTGATAAGGATCGAACTTACTGAATAGCTTACACATGTAAATTAAATAAATAATTAATATTAAATTTACAGAACGAACTTAATTCGGTGCCGAAGTAAAGTCGGCTTTTGAATTTCGAAATGTGACATTCAGCATTATTTCGCTTTAACAAAGTTTATTGATAATGTTAATTAAATTGTGAAATAGCTCCCGGCAGGTGAAGACTCTTCAGGCTTTTATCCTCTATTGTTGCCCATTCGCTCGATGTGGTCGAGCGACAAAAGTCGACGTGATTTAACTTTTTGGACCACATCCACATCTTGGTACTGCTCATAGGGTTTGCGGTTGTATATTCTCCTCCAACAGCCCTCCTCACACACAGGACCAAATATCGAACGCAGTATTTTCCTTTCAAATTAACCGTACATAAAACCTTAAAAACCCGTGGATCAAATGCAACACCACCAGCATTTGATTGGCGTCAGCCTTGAAGTGCTTTTTCTTATTATTCTAAATTTGCACCGGATTTTGACAAGGAAATACTCTGGCATGTGACTTCTTTAATCTGGTTCTGGAGAAAGTGCGCAGGGCAGGTGCCAACATACAAAGAAGGCACTATATTTAATAGATTCGTCCAGCTCTGGGGTATGCCGGCGATATCAAGGCTTTAGGTTTTGAAGTTGATGAGGATAAGAACAGGATATCAATATCAGAACATGTTATCAACAAACAAACAAACATCTGTCGACGCAATAACTTGGGGGTAGTTAAGAAGTTCATCTACCTAACATCATCTTCGCGAATGACTCGTTATTGGAGATCTGACAGCGAATAACCTAAGGAAACCGCTTCTTCTACGGTTTGGCAAAAGAAATGTGTTCAAAACTCCCGGAAGACCAAGTGTATGTTCTACAAAGCCAATGTTACTGCCACTTCTGCTTTATGGCGCCTTGTGCTGCACGATTAGCAGGAAATAAGAGCTAATATCGGGTTCTTTCGAAAGGAAAATACTTCGTCGGATATTTGGTCCTGTGTGTGAGGATTGCTAATGGATAAGAAGATAAAACCGCAATTTCTATGAGCTTTACCATTATATTCCATTTAAAATCAATTTAAGTGGTTTTTCGTGCATAATCTAATCATTAGTGATAAAACTAAATTCATGATATTTAGTTCTAGCGGTTCGGTCTGTGAAGATATAATGTTGTGGTATCACTTACCAAACTGCCCTAAATACAGTTTGGGTAATTGCAGTCATCAGTCTTGCGATTCCTCAAGAACTCCCTCAATCAGGGGCACACACTTCGCTTAGTCTTCTCTGATGAAGCTAAATCATTGGGTCTCTTTTCGTATAAAAAACTTAGCTCGAAACCGAACATACAAGAAAGAGTTCGGAAAGCAGTTGACGGTAGCACTCTTCTCTTGCAAAAGCGCCATCGGTAATAAATGGAGCCTTTAACCCCGCATTACCAACTGGCTATACAACTCGGTAAAAAAACCGATACTTATGTACGGGGTGGTTGTTTGGTGAACTGCCTTAGACAAAGCGATGAATCGCGATAAGCTAAGCAAAGTCCAACGATCAGCGTGTCTATGTACGAGTGGTGCACTGCGCAATGGACATTCTGTTTCACCTGATACCCCTTGACATCTTTAGTAGGCAAGCGGCTGCTAGTGCGGCTGTCCGCTTTAAATCAACGTTCCAGTGGTCCGAGAATGAAATCGACCACTCCTCCATTCTAAAAAAAATTCAGAATCCTCCCCCAGCTTCGTTTTGACAAAAACTTCAAAGTCAACATCCCAACAGAACATTCTGCGAGGAAGGCCTCCCTGTCGAAAATGATAGATCCATTTTACGCCAATGGATCAAAAACCGACGATGGGGTTATTGGATGTGTGTTCCCTGACAGGGTGGACCTCAGCTTCTCTTTTCGTCTCTCTTATCACTGTACTGTGTTTAAGGCAGAAATCATGGCGATTAAAGAGGTCCTATCGTGGTTGAAGAGAAACGTGATATCCGCTATAGACATCCGAATCTTCTCAGATAGTTCAGCTGCGATAAACTCTCTGGATTCTGTATCTACAAACTCCATCGTAGTCCTAGACTGCCAATAATCTCTTGGTGAGATGGCGGAGCAGTTCAACATTCACCTGTGCTGGATTCCGGGACACAGAGATATTCCAGGGAACTGTAGTGCTGATGAGCTCACCAAAAAAGGAACCATACTGCCTTTTCTACCTAATAAAGGTCCCTTAGGCATTCCAATTGCTACATGCTACAACTCATGTTTATGAGGGAGGCCATCGAGAGAACTAAGCTTAGGTGGACAAGTGGCAACACGTGTGTTTGATCTCTCTAAACAGACTGCACATTGGTACTACAATGGGTGTAATCACCGGATACTGTCTCATAGGAAAGCATGCAAAACGGCTCGTCTATACAAATGACTTCTGTTCCGGAAGCTGCCTGGACGAGAAGACTATTCTCCACCTTCTCCTTACATGCCCTGCTCTCTCTCAAAGACGAAAACTCTATTTGGGATCTTTCTTTTATAATGATATCAACGATCTCATAAGAATTGACATTAAAAGTCTTTCAAGTTTTATCAAAAGCTCCAACTGTGTTAACGAGTAGGAAGAAGATATTTCCGTATGGTATCACAATGGACCTTTTATTGGTCGAAGTGTGTCGCCTTTTGCCGTCTGCCACTATAACATAACCTAACCTAACCTAACATAAACGTGAAATGAAATACCTCTTCCCAATTGCATTTTGCTTTGCTTGTGAGTGTTTACAACAGATGTATGATTTGTCAATAATTGACAATAGCAAAATGTCGTTCGATTGATAAATTTTGTCGTTTATCAAAAATTAATCTTTGATTATAGTTGCCGAGGCTCGAGCTAAGGAAAGCTTAATATATTTTGTTATTACTAAAATATCGGTTTTGCTATTTCTTCTGTGAACTAAAATTATGTTTTCGTAATTTTGTTATACACTATTCTAAGGGTATATTAATTTTGACGCATAGTTTGTAACCTTAATATTGCCCGTAGAACCCTAAAAGTTACTATATTTATGATCAGCATCAATAGTAGTGTCGTTCTAGCCATGTCCGTCCGTCCGTCTGTCGGCAAAAATTATGCCTTTAAACTGGACCTAGAGAGCTGAAATTTTAACCACTACTCTCTAGGGTCCCGAAATAATCAAGTTTAAGAATTTTTGAAATCCGCCCAAGAACATTTTTGAAAATCCAAAGTTTGAGCTAGGAAGCTGAAATATATAATATGTATATACTCTCTAGGGGCCCTTTAGGCTCATGCGTAATTTTTTTTTAAATCCGCCTACTGACACGCCCACAATTAAATAAAACAATTTTATTGGAAAACCAAAGTTTGAGCTAGGGAGCGTTTTTTTACAAAAGCTTCGATTTTTCGATAAAATGCTTTAAATGTTATATAACAAAATATGTAGAGCGTTCTTAGCAATTCAACCATACTTAAACTTTTGTCACGCCCACTTATGAGGGATAGGAATAAGAATAGGGTATCCAACAGTTCGCCCAAGCGGACTGTAGCCCGTCCCTATGTTTTATATATTTATTTGTTGTTAATGCTAAACTGGAGTAGGTATTAGATTTAAAAAAAATATTAATTGTGGTTACTATATTTTGCTGGCATATGTACTACATCTGCTCTCGATTTTAGTGTCAATGCTGGTCATGAGACAAACGATTGTCATTTTATTTGGTCCAGTTCTGTTTTTTGGTTTTTTGTAGAACAGTGATTTGTAAGCATTTTTTACTATGGGAGAGGGTGGGGGTCTATCTCGCCCCATTTTTGAGGGGGCAATCACTTGATTTAAAAACAAGATGATAGAACCGGCTTTTATCTTTAAAAAAATACTACGCGTGTAATGATAGAAATTTTGTGTCGTCGTCGTAATGGCTTACAGGTGTGTCATATTAATGCGCAGAGCTTACGGATGAAAATAGATGAATTCAGGTTCCTATTTGAAGGTTCGAATGTTGATGTTGTTTGTGTTTCTGAAACGTGGTTCTCGCCTAACATAAGTAATGCCTTGTGTAACTTGGATGGCTTCAGATGTTTTCGGTCTGACAGAGTTGAGCGTGTTGGGGGAGGTGTTGCAATTTATGTTCGTAAAGGCTTAAACTGTCGATTAATACGTGAGTCGCCATCTGGTAGTGAGATTGAGTACCTTTTTATTGAAATTATTTGTAAGGGGAATACAATTTTACTGGGCTCAATATACCGACCAAGCCGCAGCATTAACACAAATCCGTTGATTGCCGTGTTAGATGAGTTGTTCTACATATCACCTTTTATTGTTATTGCTGGAGATCCTAATGGCAATATCTTTGAGGATACGTCCCTCGTTGATAGTATGAGAACTTTAAATCTTAGGCCTGTAAATACATCTACACCTACTCATTTTACCAAGGATAACAGTACACTCCTCGATGTATTTTTTGTAAGTCATCTGCATAAAGTCCTCCACTATAATCAACTTTCCGCTTCCTGTTTCTCCCATCATGACCTCATCCATCTAACATTTGAATGTGAACCTGTTACTTTTAACCAAAATTATTGCTATAGAGATTTTAAAAAAATTAACTTGGTTCGACTTGAAGAGAATTTAAGATCGATTGAATGGTATCGCATCTATGAAATGCCATCCGTTGATGATCAAGTAACTTTTATTCAGAGTAGTATAGGCAATATTTTCAATAATCATGTTCCACTTGTAATTAAACCTCCTAGAGCAAATGACCATCCTTGGTTTACAAATACCATTAAAGATTTAATCCGAAAGCGTAACCAAGCTTATAAGTGTTGGAAGCGTTTTCGTTTAGATGTGTTCCTCAATGCATATCGAGCTCTAAGAAATAGGGTCACATGTGACATAAGAGAAGCTAAAAAACACTTTTATGCTCCACGACTTGATCCTTCGCTGGCTGGACACAAGCTTTGGAAAAATCTGAGAGAGATTGGAGTGGGCAAACACTTAAACAGCAATCTTGCTAATATTGACTGTAATGAACTAAATAAAAACTTTACTTCCCTTCCCTCCTCTAATACATGTGAACATTCCAATCCCCCTCGATTTGCTCTTACGACTCTCAATCACATCATGGATCCCCCAAATAGTTTTTGTTTTCAAGCTATCGAAGATACCGATGTCTTAGAGAGCTTCTTGGCTATTAAATCTAATGCGGTTGGATTTGATGAAACTCATCCGGTGTTTATAAAGGCTATCCTTCCTTATATATTGAAATAAATTACGCATTTGTTTAACACAATTTTCATGACAGGAATCTTTCCCAGTGCTTGGAAACGAGCTAAAATCATACCTGTTCCCAAAAGTCGTAACGAGTTTAGGCCAATTGCCATTCTACGATATCTGTCGAAAGTTCTTGAAAAAATTATGAACAAACAAATACGGAGTTTTCTAAAAAGAAATAACCTACTTTGTTGTAACCAGTCAGGTTTCCGGCCTAATCACAGTTGTACTACTGCTTTAATTAATGTTGTGGAGGAAATAAGGCAAGCTGTAGACAATAACAGTGTGACTTTTCTTACTTTGTTGGACTTTTCTAAGGCATTTGACACGGTCAACCATGAAGTCCTATGTAGTAAGTTGAAAAGTCAGTTCAGGTTCTCCTCATTTTCCACTAGTCTGATCTCCTCATACCTAAATGGCAGATATCAAGCTGTTGTCGCAATCTGAATTTCTTCCCTTGAGCAGAGGTGTTCCACAGGGATCGATATTGGGCCCATTGTTTTTTTCAATGTACATCAATGACCTTCCCTCGTGTTCACTAAACTGCTCAATTGACATGTATGCTGATGATGTCCAGGTGCGAAAAAGTTTTCCATTAGGACTTGTCGAAAATGGGGCTTTTGAAGTGAATGAGGATCTACATAGGATTGTGTGCTGGGCTCGATCAAATGGGCTTTGTCTTAACCCATTAAAGACGAAATGCCTAGTAATATCCAGGAAGCCAGTAGATACATCGTATTTCCCCAAAATATGTCTCAACAATACACTCATTGAGTATGTAGATTCTGCGAAAAACCTTGGCTTAGTATTTAATAAAACTCTAACTTGGAATGTCCACATAAGGTTAACCGTTGGTAGATTATATGGTAGCCTTCGTATGCTTTGGGCTACACAAAAAATCACCCCCATTAAAACGAGAATGATTCTTGCAAAAACCTTACTAGTTCCGATTTTATTATATGGGTGTGAGCTTTTTGCAAATTGTGATTACGAGCATAAACGTAAGCTTAAGGTTGCTTATAATAGCATCGCGCGCTATATCTATGGGATTAGGAGGTTCGACCACATATCCAATTTCTCAAAATCAATATACGGACTTACCATTGAAAACCTCTTCAAGCTAAGAACATTAACATTACTACATGGTATAATGCATACGCGTCAACCTTCCTACCTCTATAATAAGTTAAGATTCCCGCGATCTGTCAGAAGCTGTGACCTCTTACCTATGCGCTACACTTATTTAGTATCGGAACGCCAATTTTTCACCCATGCGATTCGGCTGTGGAACTCCCTTCCCCGATCTATCAGAATGGTAAGCTGTACAACCCAGTTCAAAACGAAGCTTAAGCAATACTTCGAAACACTTTGATGATGATGATTTGTTATTTTCTTTTTTCTTTGAATTTTTTTTTCTCTTTTTCTCTTTATTTTTCTTTGTTTTTACTTAATTTTTTTTTTTTTACATCTTTTTTTTTTTTTTTTTTTTGATGATGAATTATGAACAATATTTCTAAATTTTAACTGTTGCTATTGTTGTAAATAAATAGAAGTAACGTAACAAATAGTAAAATGTACCTTTGGAACTTACGCAATTTAAAAAGATTTTGGATCTTACTGTGTAACGTTATTATGCTAAAATAAATGAAATGAAATTTGAATTTGAATTTGAAAAAAAAAAAAAAAAAAAAAAAAAAAAAAAAAATGTGCAATACTTAAACGTAAGTATTACCGTTATTTTTAAATATATTTTTTCCCATTTGAATAGAAAATCGCCCCTCCCGCCAAAATGGGGCGAAATAGACCACCCCCCCCCCCCCACCCAGATTAAAAAATGCATGTAAATAACTGTTCTACACAAATCTGTCGTTAAACTTTGCCGCCTGAGTTATCGTTGGCTTGGATTTTAAATCAAACATTTTTTTATATGACGTTCGTTTGGATATACATAATGCTGTCAAAACGAACAATTTCAATTTTGAGCGCGAAATGAACTGCTGTCACCATTTTGCCTTGCAATAAAGTAAATGAAATTCGAACCACCGCCACGATCTGCTAAAAAGAGTAAGTTGCAAAATATTTATACTTAATTTATAACTTGTAACACTTATGAATTATCTGGATAATAAACAACAAAATAAACAGACAGGTTTGTTAAATATTCAGCAAGATCTGGGTCGGAACTCATTTACAACGTCCCTCCCCTGGACGAATCACGCCGCCTTTGTAAAAATATTCCTTATCCGGAAAAAAATAAATAAGTACACTCATAATAAACATCATTATGAATAATCTGCAAACTCATACGTCACATCCCTTTAAAATGCTATTATAATTTTATCCGGCCTCTGCTGAAAGGTATAAAAGTTTCAAGATGTTTTTTACTTACCCATTTATAAATGAAATTGAGATAAATTAAATATCTCTATCTACTCATGTAAATGACATTGTTACGACTTTTCGAGTATAGAAAATAGCTAATGAAAAGATGTGATTCGAGACCAATTCTTATAAAGCGAGAAAGTTATCGTACGGACCCAGTCGTGCACTTTATTTCCACTAGCCTATATAATTCTATTCCCTCTTGCCTCTCACAAACATATCAAAATTAACCAAATTTCCCTTTGTGATTGTGGCCTAAAACAAACTCAAACTCAAAGTCAGTAATCCTCCCAATATAAGATCCAATTAAAACTGCTTAAATAGGATTAAAATCACTCCGATTGGTAATCTTGTAGATTGGGCCAATTAACTGCGAATGGATGAACATATAAGTACGTGCTTGAAGACACAAAGTTCATCTCACTAAAGATATGCACCTTAGAGCCCTCCTCCCACGTTAATTAAATGGATTTATAATATTTAAATATGAAATTAAAATGCAAGCCCCACTCGCTTTTAAAAAGAAACCCATGTCATAATTTTTATAGTCATTGACACTTATCCAACCGCCACAACATATTCGCCAGCTTTGAATCAAGTAATAGCATCGGCTTAATGGGTTCTGGCTACAATGCATAAATTGCCCAGCACATCGTGCGAGAACGCTGTGAATACCTTCACGTCCAACGACATCATCAAGTGCAAACAATTTATGATTATTCCTTGCTTGTATAGTTGTCTTCCGTGAAACTTCAGGGATAATCAACGTAATGCGCAAAATCACTGTTCACGCACGTTGTTGTTCGGCGCAGCTAAAACTAATACTCGTTTGAGCATAGCAGAATAATGTCCCTGCCACCAGATGTGGCATGGATGGACTAGGCAGTAAAAAGCGCTGGTAATTAAGATGCAAACAGCCAAAGGCGACCTGATGGAATTTCATTTTCAATCGGTTCTACGTACAACAAGTTTGCACGAAAGTGGAGGAATCAATTAACAAGTGACAGTGCTCAAATGCGAAAGATTTTGCCTGGAAACATTCACCCCAAACAGGGGTACTTACTTACCTACATATGTATAATAGGTAAGTACTCGTAAACTCGTGCAACTTTTCGAAAGACATTTCTCTCGATAGGGATTGAGAAGTTGATAAAACAAAATGTGTAAATACAAGTAAATTTAAATTTCATGCAATCACGCTGTGATTTCTGTTGACTCTTCAAGCCCCTCTTCTGGCGTGTTGACACAGCTCGAGATAAGTAAGGCACTTTTGGATCACGCTTACGCGAAGAGCCCATTTCAATCCACGAACAGAAGATTGCGTTCATGCGAATATATTTGCACCATAAGCTTGTTGCCAATCTGTGCTATTTGAAATAAAACTGACCAACAGACAGTTACATCCAATTAGTGAAGAGGTTTAAGATCATTCTTATCAGAGATATGGATTTATGAAATGCAGACAGCAAAGGCTCTTCTGGCAGTTACATAGTGTGCCACTTTGTCAAGTAGCAAGATAAAGGCAGTAGATATAGACGTTCGACAATATATTATTTCTGTGTAATATATACGAATCTGGTCCACATATCAATCAAAGAGACCTTCCAAATAGTCCAGATATTTGAACTTTTCGAACTCTGTAAAAACTTTCAACTCAAATATATGTCTGGAACGAATCTGGTCCGCAGTTCAATCAAAGAGACCTTTCAAATAAGATTCCAGATATTTGCGAACGTCTGACAAACATCCAAGAGTATCAAATTGTCCTGAGAAAGCTTCTCAAATTTGCCGTACGGATTCGGCGTAAAACTGTAGGTCCCCTCCACTTGGCATGAAAGTGGTTGGAGAAGCTATCTTCAGGCCCTGTATGGGCCATTAAGGCCTAATATGTATGTATGTTTCAGATATTCGAACTTTTCGAACTCGGTAAAACTTTTCAATCAAATAAATGTCTGGAATACTCGTAGTACGCAGTGAATTATAGAACAGTCAACCGGTGTTTCGCCATTTTAATTCTGGAACATAATAAAATGTCTTCCCACCTTTTAAGCATAATTTCTTCAAGCTTATCACTATGACTGCTCATATTTACGTTCCAACTTGCGACACTTGGGATCCAAACTAAGCAGATATATTATATCGTTATCCCCTGAAAACCAAATAACTCGTCTGACCCGGATCTAAAGCGCAAAACAAATTAACTAGACCTGTTGTAACTTTAATTTATCCATTGATAAGGATCGAACTTACTGAATAGCTTACACATGTAAATTAAATAAATAATTAATATTAAATTTACAGAACGAACTTAATTCGGTGCCGAAGTAAAGTCGGCTTTTGAATTTCGAAATGTGACATTCAGCATTATTTCGCTTTAACAAAGTTTATTGATAATGTTAATTAAATTGTGAAATAGCTCCCGGCAGGTGAAGACTCTTCAGGCTTTTATCCTCTATTGTTGCCCATTCGCTCGATGTGGTCGAGCGACAAAAGTCGACGTGATTTAACTTTTTGGACCACATCCACATCTTGGTACTGCTCATAGGGTTTGCGGTTGTATATTCTCCTCCAACAGCCCTCCTCACACACAGGACCAAATATCGAACGCAGTATTTTCCTTTCAAATTAACCGTACATAAAACCTTAAAAACCCGTGGATCAAATGCAACACCACCAGCATTTGATTGGCGTCAGCCTTGAAGTGCTTTTTCTTATTATTCTAAATTTGCACCGGATTTTGACAAGGAAATACTCTGGCATGTGACTTCTTTAATCTGGTTCTGGAGAAAGTGCGCAGGGCAGGTGCCAACATACAAAGAAGGCACTATATTTAATAGATTCGTCCAGCTCTGGGGTATGCCGGCGATATCAAGGCTTTAGGTTTTGAAGTTGATGAGGATAAGAACAGGATATCAATATCAGAACATGTTATCAACAAACAAACAAACATCTGTCGACGCAATAACTTGGGGGTAGTTAAGAAGTTCATCTACCTAACATCATCTTCGCGAATGACTCGTTATTGGAGATCTGACAGCGAATAACCTAAGGAAACCGCTTCTTCTACGGTTTGGCAAAAGAAATGTGTTCAAAACTCCCGGAAGACCAAGTGTATGTTCTACAAAGCCAATGTTACTGCCACTTCTGCTTTATGGCGCCTTGTGCTGCACGATTAGCAGGAAATAAGAGCTAATATCGGGTTCTTTCGAAAGGAAAATACTTCGTCGGATATTTGGTCCTGTGTGTGAGGATTGCTAATGGATAAGAAGATAAAACCGCAATTTCTATGAGCTTTACCATTATATTCCATTTAAAATCAATTTAAGTGGTTTTTCGTGCATAATCTAATCATTAGTGATAAAACTAAATTCATGATATTTAGTTCTAGCGGTTCGGTCTGTGAAGATATAATGTTGTGGTATCACTTACCAAACTGCCCTAAATACAGTTTGGGTAATTGCAGTCATCAGTCTTGCGATTCCACTTACAAACCATATGAAACTTGCTCTGACGGTTGTATTAATATTGAGCGTGTAAACAACTTCAAATACTTAGGTATCATTTTGGACAGTAGATTAAGCTGGAAATCGCACACTGCCAGTCTGACGCAATACTTCAATAGTGTTCTTAGACAGTTATATCACCTCAGTCTTTATTGCAGTCATAATATTCTAAAATTAGTCTTTAATGGTTTGTTTAAATCTAAGCTTCAGTATGGATTAACTTGTTGGGGTGGTACTCACGCTAATAAAACTAAGCCTTTATTTGTTAAGCAAAAGCATGCGATTCGTATCTTATGCAAAGTTAACCGCAGAACCCCTAGCTTTGAACTATTCAGAGGCCTTAAGATTCTTCCACTCAAGCATTTATATTTTTTTTAAGTTTTAAAAACATTTTTTGAAAGTTCAGGGTATTCCACTTCTAGGTTGTATGGTTCTTATAACTTGTGTTAATAACCAGAGTTTAGTTATAGTGCCCACCATATTAAAAGCACACTTTTCACTCTTTTACGATGTCACCGCTCCACGTTTATTCAATATTTTACCTGCAAGTCTGAGGTGTGAGAGACGCAAATCAGTCTTCTTAAAAAAATTAATATCCTTTCTCTTTTTGTTTAATCATGTGGAAATAGACTCTTTATTAAATTTCGTAGTTTGATTTATCATAAACGTTGAATTGAATTAATCACAATATTTTAACAATTGCTTTCCTTTTCTCTTTATCTTTTTTTCAATACACATATTATAAATTGACCCCCTTCAATTATTTTAAAAATAATCTTTAGTGATTTAATGGTCCATTCGCCACTTGTCTTCCGGTAAAAGAATGGTCCTAACTGTTTCAATTTTACTTTAAAGCTTCTTATTAAATATCTTTTATTTCTATTTTTGCATTGTAATAGATGTTACGAGTAGCTTTTTTTGAAACAAAGATTGAAATAAATAAAATAAAAATAAATAAATAAATAAAAGTGTATCTTCGTTTTAATATGTCATTTCTATTCCTTTTTATTACATTGTAAATGCCACACTTTGTCTAGCACTGAACTGCGAAAATATCGTAAATGCGAAAACAACAAAATATTTGCATAATTTCCAAAACAGTGCCTTGATTGTTGTCATTCAATTTTATTTACAAAAATATAAATGTATGCTGGAATAGGACCCGACTCCACCTAATCTGACTTATTGCAAAATCAAGTCGCTGACTTGCGACTTCAATAGTGGTTTCTTTTTCATTTTTTTGTTTCTAATATGGTTGGACTGGTGTATCACGCGGTAACAGCTGATCTACTATTTATTTATTTCGTCTATAAGTTACAAACTTTCTTAGACTACCAAAATACCTAAACTATATATCCCTATAAAAATATGTTTAATTAATGGCTTCCAGAATAATACATTTAAATTCGTTTCTGTTTAAATCAAGATCGATTACATTTGCGTAACGGTTGAAATTTGAGCAGGCATTAGTGATTGGTTCATTACGACCATAGTTTGTCGCGTGCCAATTAATGCATCGATTCGAGGCCCAAGAGTTCTAGAAGGTGCATAAATACCAAAAGAGGTGCACAGTCGATATGTCCCGTTATGACATCCCTAGCAAACGTAATAAAAAAGTTCCTTCTTCTGCACGATAGAGGCTTTTAGCCAATTAATGCAAACCTACTATTGTAATATGGTAGGGGAGTGGACTAATTCAATTTTTGGAGCGTATATCTCGTAAATTGATTTTGAATTTTATCAATGCGTTGTAGAACTTTATTTAAAAGGGGAGACCATACTACGCAACAATATTCAAGCAACGGACGAACTACGCGATGAATAGTGATTTTAATGTATAAGGGTCTCGAAAATAAGCAGAATCCCTAAATAAAAATCCCCACATTGCGTTGGCCCTTGAAATTATATAATCGAAATGCAAATTAAAAGATAAATGAGAATCAAAAATAACCGCTAAGTCATTATGGCTGATTACCCTATTAAGTTTTAGATTTTTTAGCTTATAATCAAAGACAATAGGCATTACAGATCTGGAAAAAGTAATTACGGCGCATTTATTACTATTAATTGCAAGCAGTTTAAACAGCACCATGCAGTCTGTCACAGTCCTGGTTGCCTTAAATACCTTGACGTCAATCGCAAACATTAGACAATTTGATGCCCTGACCACTGAGGGGAGATCATTTATGATAAGCAGGAACAATAGGGGACCTTGGTGGCTGCGCTGTGGTACCCCAGAATGGTTTAGTATTTAAAAAGATTTTTCTAACCCAATTTTTACAAAGTCAGGTAGTCTGTAATCCATTCAAGAAGGGTAGAGTGAAAACCAAGAAAATTAAGTTTTTTTAATAGAATACGATAATTGAAAAAAGAAATAGCATCTGTATGATATTTATTTTCCATTATTTTTAGGCAGAAATTCGTAAAAAGGGTCAGGCTAGATGTGGTAGACCGACCATGAACAAATCCATGCTGATAGTCAGATATATGATTCCTAACAGCATTATACATTTTTCTCTTCACAATATATATACTAAAAGATCTTAGGAAGCAACTGCAGCTTAGCGATGGGTCTATAAATTTCAACTACTTGCCAGTGGCGTATCGAGAAAAAAATTTGTAAAATTGTTCAATCATTTTTTTCCCTTTTAATTTTTTGTAGTCCTTTTAAGTTAATAAAATAAGTGAATCCAACATTTTTTTTGTTCTATAAGAAACCTTAACTTGCGTAATCCATAAAATTGAACTTTTTGTGAATAAAATTTTATTGATTTGTTATATTAATAATATAGGCAAGAAATAATAATGAACTTTGTTAATTTTGTATATAAACAAGTTTTGAAAACTTAAGTTTGATTGTTAAAATAGTTAGGTATACATAATGTTTAATTATTGTTATTTGGGAAAATCAAATCCTTTCTCCTATTTTTTTTTGTTGGCAAATTATTCAACAACTCCCTCAGGATCTATATTGATTTCTCTGTAAATATTTATGGATGCTAATCTTTAACCTTCTCAGTATCTTCCTTATATTTGGGAATTGTACATTACAGCAAGCGGGAAGAAAAGCTAAAGCTGTTGCTGGGATATTTTCTAGACTTTTCTCCTCCCATGTTTGTTTCCATATCTAAATAATGAAAAACATAAATTTTTAGTTACTGGAAGAATGGACTGCTCTATCATTTAAGTGGTTTTTGTATGTTAAGATACGTGCAGTTAGACAACTGCGTAATCAATTTTCAGTCATTGAAGACATTGACATTAATTTGAAGTAACACGATCCAAATATCAATGAAATATGTAGTAATTAAATTATTTGAATGGAAACTATTTTGTTTTTTCCCAGTGAATATATAAAAAAAATTGATTTCAATTTGTTAAAAATCCAAATAGTCAAAACTGCTTATTTACGAGGCTGTTGTTCAAGTTCCAAAATTTTTCAACTTTGGTTTAAATGGGTTTTTCCATAGTTCTCAGGGTGCTTAAGATAGCTGTGAACAACAGTTGGTCCTCTTCCAATCTTACCGGCTATAAAAGGGATAGATTTGCCTTGCTCCTGTAAGCTCGGATTTGGACTATTTCCTCTTTGATTAATTAATTTCTTTTACCCATAGTTGTTGTTTCTATGAAATTATGTTTTGAACTAAGATCCCTGGTACCCTTAATGCTTTTATATTTGCTTTGAAATATGATAACACGTAGATTTAGTTATTGTTCGTAAACAGGTGGAACGAAATAGAACTAATTGTATGACCTTATTGGGAAAAGCTTCATGAAAATTGAATTTATCTGCTTAACCCTAATTTTTTTTATACAACATAAACATAATATAGGCTTCTTTCATATTGCATTTGGTTTTACCTATACTCGTATTACCGAAGGATTTAAAAACTTTCATACAATTAGATCAAGAAACTTCCTGTTCGTAAACATGTGGCGAGGAGTGTGTTTCTGTTTAAAAAACCGAATGTCTAAAAAGCTAACCCATGCGATCAAACGCTACATTTAAGTACTACCTACTTGCACTGCTGCAAACAAACGCCGCCAACTGTAAGCGTCGTTAAATGTACATATTTTTATTGCGATGATATGTCCCTCTATATGCATTTAACGAACTTCTTTGCTCATATTTGGACGCTATCGCTACGTCGCACAAGCTAAATTTTTGAGAAATCCAAATATGTGTTAAATAATACTGCTGCGCCATCAGGCAGCATCAATGGGATGAGGGTCTTACTCACCTAAAGTCGTTTTAGTCGTTCGATACAATACCGTGTTTCTTTGAGAAATGTATCCGCGGTTGCTCATAACAACGATTACGAGAATTTTGGCCAGCACCCATACATTTTTGCTTGCAACACAAATTGTTGTATGTATTTGAAGCTGTATCCAAAACAACTTTGCTGTGGATGTTATCGACGGTTATAGCCAGTATTGCTGGCGATACAATGTTGTTGTTGTTTAACGTGTATTTTCGAGCACTCCTGTGGATGCATTTTCATTATATAAGATCTACTGGCATATTCTGTAATACACAGATTCACAAGATACTTTCCTAATAAGGGCGTTAAAAATTTAATTTCGTATATTTAAATACGTGTGACTCTGAAAACATTACTTGGAATGGATAAGGTCGCTATCTCCTCCTGCACTATGACTGATCCACCGATTTCCCGAAAACCATTCAAAGACAATAAACTCAATCTGACAACAAATATTTTTCAAAAGAACCCACCATTTAGAGAATTGTTTTTGTTTTTTCAATTTACCTATATCTCGCTCCATTTGGAATTGACAAAATAATTTGTTTGATACTTACAATTTTGTATATTGCGCCATTTGCTTATAGAGAGAGGTCATGGCACATAGATAACATTTTACACACACATCAGATGAAATTCCTCATGATGCCAACTGTTACTATCACATTTGCCACTACGAGTGCCAAAAATCCGTTATTTGTATTCAGAGTCACTTAAATAAAAAGATAGCATCTATGGCGAAACAAAAGCTCATTTTAGATTTTACTCCATAATTTTATTGGTTGGCTATCAGCAAATAAGGTTTAAAGCATTCAATAGATGCAAATAAACTGCAAACATTCGGTAAACACGAGAAGATACAAAATCAAATTGGAAACAGGCCAGATTAGTCTCGTCTCGTCGGTCATTGGCAATCTAAATAACAACGTATTTGTTTGGTCTGACTTACTCATTCATACTCGTATAATGAATGCGATGAGTATTTATTGGCACTCATTGTTGATTAATCGGAAATAGTGGCAAAGGGAATACTATTTTAAAATTGCGACAGTTATGAAATCGGCCAAGGTTGGGAAAAGTCCTTTTAGTGTTTATCAAAGGGTAGTGACGATTCAGTCAACCCAAACATATTTCCATTGTGATTTGCAGCCTTGGGAAATGTGTATCGTTTCGAAAGATAAGTTTCAAATTTCATTAAAGATATTTCTCCTCCAGTGCCTGTCTTTTCAATTCATATAACCAACATTTGATGTATTAGTATCTAGTTGGGGTTTGAAAAAAACAACAAATTTAATATAATCAGAATCGACACCAAAAGCGTGTACAAAATTGATCACTTGGCAAACAATTATTGTTCTCTGGTAAAGTCATTGAGGAAAATTATCAGACATGGAACATGACCATCTTATGTTAAAAAAACCTGGAATAACTGATATGGTGGCTGCAGTATTTCTCACAACGGTCAAGATGCCTTAATGATTTGGTTGTTTTCTTTGATTAATAAATCTAAAATGATTTTTCTCTCCATCTTGGTTGTGATAATAATTTTGTTCTCAATTAAATTTCCTTTTTTGAATTACATTAATGTATCTTTTAACGGCCATCCCGTCTTAAGCTTTAATTTAAATTCAATAACTCATTGAAGTGACATTTTAAAATATTTTATTACTCTATAAGTAAAATGCAGAATGTCTCCACTTTTTAATTTAATACAATTTATATGTAAATAATTTTTAAAGTGTATATATGTATGTTTCGCTTGGGCGAACTGTTGGATACCCTATTCTTATTCCTAACCCTCATACGTGAGCGTGACAAAAGTCTAAGTATGGTTGAATTGTTAAGAACGCTTTACATATTTTGTTATATAACATTTAAAGGTTTTTCGATAAAATTGTTTTATTTATTTGTGGGCGTGTTAGTAGGCGGATTTAAAAAATATTTAAACACAAGTATAAAGGGCATCTAGAGCGTCTATAGTTTAAATTTCAGTTTCCTAGCTCAAACTTTGAATTTTAAATAAAATTGTTTTATATAGGTAATTGTGGGCGTGTCAGTGGGTGGATTTTGGAAATTTTATCTCCCGAGCAGTTTTAGAAGTCAAAGATCATATATAAAAAAAATCAGCTTTCTAGCTTAAAATTCGATTTTTTCGATAAATTTGTTTTTTTTGAGTTTGTGAGGTGTCTGTGGACGGATTTCCAAAATTCTGAAACTTGATTATTTCGGGATCCTAGAGAGTATATGGTTAAAATTTCAGCTCTCTAGGTCCAGTTTAAAGGCCTAATTTTTGCCGACAGACGGACAGACGGACGGACGGACGGACATGGCTAGATCGACATTACTATCGATGCTCATAAATATAGTAACTTTTAAGGGTTTACAGGCAATATTAAGGTATGTTACAAACTATGAGTCAAAGTTAATATACCCTTATAATAGGGTATAAAAATACAAATGGACGTAACAGGCCGCAGTAAATTGTTGCACTTGAACCTCTTTGTATGAATTATCAGTCGGCGTAGTACTGCGTACTTTCATTGAAATTAATTGTGTGCTCTGATGACATAGATGCAATAATCTCTGAGCTTAGTCGCCTTGTGCTGTCATGAACAATCTTTTTCAGCAACAATAAACAACTTATCATGAAAAAAAAAATCGCTGTTGTATCAGGATTTTGGTCCGAACTTTTTCAAAGATACTTGTTATAAATATTGTTTCGAAGGATTGGAAAAAAAAACCGCGAACATGTGACCGAAGGCACATTCACTAGTTCGACTTACTGAAATGAATTAACACAATCGCGTCTGTTTTATACAATATATTTATTTTACTAAATTTACTATTAACAAGGTACAATAAGAGAAGTATAAGACTTGTAACAAGGTACGACTACACTTCAACGGGTTCCCAATAGGACACACTACAAACATATTTGTTTCTCGTTAGGTTCGACGATGCGAATCGCTGATTCATCAAAAATGCATCCGTCGCAATCCGATTCCATCGTCCTGGTACTGTGGTAAAATGTTTGTTCATTAAAGTGATGACGCAGCCATTTCTAGACAGATAAATAAGTTGTTCAGGAGGAAAGATCACAATGATATTCCTTGTGTTCGAATCTCCCAGACAGCAGAGAACAGACAGACGGTACTGACTGCTGGAATAAGTCCAGAAAGTGTCGCTTCAAACGACGATTTTTTCGTGGTCGAGGACCCACAGGAGAAGGTGGATTTGCTGGGCGCTTGTTTCGAGGCCGTGTATACGGTGAACAATCCTGTTCGCCGTAACCACGACATTGAGAATAGGGCTCTAGTGAGCCACTTCGATCTGCGCACCGAACTTGAGAATTGGCGATCTGAGAATAACGGATTCACCGTGTTCACTGATGAAAACCATGCTAATGCAGTTGTCGCCAATGGCCGATATGCATCGCACTTGTTCGTGTCGAAGGATGATCTTCTGTGCATCTTCGAGTCACTAAAGAATAAAAAGTCGGCGGGGATGGATGGTGTCCCAAACGTCGTATTGAGACACCTGCCTCTGGAGGCTGTAGATATTTTCACCACGCTGTTTAACAATGCGCTGAATAATGCATATTATCCGGCGCATTGGAAGGTAGCTGTGGTACACCCTATCCCGAAAAAATGTAAAGATAGGACGAACCCTGCCAATCTCCGGTCAATTAGCTTGCTTCCGAATATTAGCAAGGTCTTTGAAAAGGTTGTCAATAGAGCCCTGTTAAAGTGGGTCGAGGACAATAACATAATTCCGGACAACCAGTTTGGTTTCAGGGCGAGGCATGACACTATTCATGCCGCGTCGAAACTGGTTTCCGACATTCAGTGGAATAAATGCAAGAGCCAATGCACGGGTGCTTGTCTGGTTGATTTTGAGAAGGCTTTCGACACCGTATGGTTAGAGGGACTTTTCTACAAGTTGACCAGGCGGGGGATGCACAAACCTTTGCTATATGTAATTTATAATATGCTTATGGGAAAGAAGTTCGTTGTCAAATGTGGCAACGTGACTTCGAGCAGAGTCTTTGAAATTAAAAACGGTTTACAGCAGGGGGCGGTCAATTCTCCGATCCTGTTTAACATTTACACGAGTGATCTGGTGGGTTCACTCAGCCATGCTATAGCGTATGCCGACGATTTGGTGGCATACAGATCAGGTCCTAAAATCGAGGTCATTAATATCCTTTTGCAGCGTGACTTCGATCAAATTAAGCGATATTGCGACGACTGGAAGTTGAAAATCAACTTTCAGAAGACGGAAACAATCTTGTTCAGAACTCCATTGGCTGGGGCCTCTAGGGATACCAGAAAAAACTGGAAGAAATTGGCCATTATTGGACAAAATGGGCAGCCATTGGCGGTGAGAAGCGTAGTTAGATATCTGGGTATCTGGCTTGACCAGTATCTGTATTTCGATAGACATATAGTTGCTTGTCTTGCTGGGGCCAAGAAGGCTTATTCTCTGACAAGGAGACTGTTTCATAGCAGTCAACTTGACTCTAGAGTGAAGGTCATTTGCTACGTGGCCCTTATAAGGCCGATCATCGCTTATGGTTGTCCATTGTGGTTTAATATAGCGCCAAGTTATATGAAAATGATTCGGGTTTTGGAGAGACAATGTCTTAGGACCTGTCTCCGGTTGTTCCGAACGCCTGAATCCAACTATATAAAATACTATCCCAACAAGGTCCTATACGATGGGGCTCAGTTGAATAGGATTGACAATTTTCTCATTAAGGTGACTCGAAGGCACGTTGCAAGGGCGATGGCCAGCGACAATAGTCTGATCTTTGGGGCTTACTACCCCAATGAAATGTACATAGAGAGTACACTCCGGTCTGGCTTTATCCCGCCAGAGGCATTTATCCATATTGATGCAAAAGGGCTGGTACAGACGAGGGATGGTATCCCGGTATTATACCACCGCTACCGCAGTGCGAGAGATAAGCGGCTCATCCGCGGCGAGGACGTCGCCAATGCTCATGAGTTCCTCCGTTTTAGTACCGCAATAGCGGAGAGGGATAAATTCGATACAGAAAAGCAATTTGCCGAATTTTGGTGGCTTTTTGAGGGTGGAGGGTTCAACATGCCCTCCCAAGACGGTGCGTTACTCTAGGTAACATCCTCTTAGTTTGTAAGATAGACTAAGTTAGCTAGGGCGTTTCTGGGAGGGGTCGGGCTCGCCAACTTGTGGTGGTGCTTCCGGGAGGTGATTGATTCTGTAAGGCATCAGTCAGCTCACGACGGCGCGTGTGCACGTTGACGACTGCCGGGCGCTCGGAAAGTAATTGGGATTTTGACCACTTGTTTCGTAATGCAACGAGTGCTCAGAATCCTAATTATAGTTAGAATATGTTAATTAGTTTAAGTAAGTAGAGTAGGTAGTTTGTAATTTGTTTTTTTTTATATAAAAATATAAAATTTGATAAAGATGCCGAGTTTTCTTAAAAATTTTCTCGATGAAAACATAATATGTAAGATTAGTTCGTAAAATAGTTTTTAGGCCGAAAGGTAATAATTATAAGATAGAGTTAAGTTTAGGGCGTCCGCATAAGGATCAATATTCTAGAATATGTATCCTGTTAATTTTAAGTTAGATTTAATCATTTTTGTCTAGTATGTAAGTTGATATAAGCTAATAATTAATAAAAATGAATTTAAAAGTAAAGCAGCCATTTCTAGGCGCGCCGTGTTAACGTGCTCTTTTCATTTTGGTTTTTATTTTGTTTTTATTTTTATTTATAATAAACTGCCATAAACTTTAACCGGTGGAATTGGTGCGATGGTAGTTTATTCGCAAAGTGATTGGCAGGTCGTGTGATCGAATCCCGACGTAAAATTGAATAGACACAACAAATCAAATCTCCCTTAAGCAATTTAGGCGCCACCTGTGGAGATAAAAAAAACCCTATCGCACCAAAAACTTCTTTCCTATCCTTCTATTCTTTCAGTAGTAAGCAGCACCCAAAAACAGGCAATGAGTCTGGGTGCTGCTTGCAGCAACGAAAATGCCTGCGCTGTGGCAACACTATAAGGGTACTGTATCAATTACAGAAAAATAAAAAATCCCTTTGCGCACGCTAATAATAAAAACAAATAAAAAAAAACCTTCCAGACCAATTTGTCAAGGTTTGATACATAAAAACATAGGTTTGGCCTTTCTTGTCATCTCGATCGTCGGTGCTGGAACACAAATATCCTCATATTTCATATTTTCATATTTATTTATTCATCACTAACAACATTTATGATAGACTTCCAAAATCTTTCAAGTTATAAATGTGCCGTAGATTTTTCCAATAACGGTCAGAATATGGTTGTCCCAACACAATGTTGTGCTGAACCAAATACGTAGATTTTCTACTTTCTGGACAAATTGAATTGGAAAATTTCCAAGATAGATGCTAGGAACGCAAGATATATTACTATGCATTTGGATTTGTCAGGATTTAGCCTTAAACAATAGCGGTCGGACTTGTACATCGTCTGCATACATAATTATGTATGTACCGAGGAGTAGTAAATTTCGCTGCAGAAGACGAGAGCGTGTCATAAGTTTTTCAACAAGAAGCCCGTGGTGAACTGTGTCAAATGCCTTGGAAAAGTCAACTAGAGTCAGAAAAGTAGAGAAGTGTTTATCCATAGCTACCCGTATATCATCTGTTACTTTAAGCAGTGCTGAAGAACAACTGTGATGTGGCCGAAAGCCCGATTGATATACGTAGTGTTGATTGTTTCGTCGAAGATAGGCGGACAGCTGATAGTGAACACATTTCTCTAGAACTTTTGATAGATATGGTAGTATTGCGATGGGTCGATATTCTGCCGGTGCTCTACTTGTTGCTTTCTGTTTAAGGATTGGAATTGGAAAAGGTGATGTCATTAAAATATTGTTAAATATATGGGTCACTATTGGAAGAATATTCACAGAATCATTTTTATGAAGTAAGGATGGATTCCATCAACACCAACAGCTTTAGATTTAATTTTAAGGAGAGCTCTGACAACATCTGCTTGCTCAACTCTCGGAAATTCAAAGGAGCCATTTGACTCGATTAATTGAGATACGTTAGTGTTTGACGATTGTATTTTGATGAAATCACGATTTAGCTGGTTTGGATCAACCTTATTCATCGCTTGATCTATTTTACCACAAATACCTTGTCGCCGTGAGATGGAATTTTTTTCGCGCAATAGATCGATATGACCCCGACCTAATTACATATACCCTATTCTCAGGGTATATTAATTTAGACACATAGTTTGTAACATACCTTAATATTGCCCGTAGACCCCTAAAAGTTACTACATATATTTATGATCAGCATCGATAGTAATGTCGATCTAGCCATGTTCGTCCGTCCGTCCGTCTGTCGGCAAAAATTAGGCCTTTTAACTGGGCCTTTAAACTCGGCCTAGAGAGCTAAAATTTTAACCATATACTCTCTAGGGTCCCGAAATAATCAAGTTTATGAATTTTTGAAATCCGCCCACAGACACGCCCACAAACTAAAAAAAACAAAATTTTGGAAAAAAACAAATTTTGAGCTGGAAAGCTGCAATTTTTTATACATAATCTATGTCTCCTAAAACTACTCGGGAGATAAAATTTTCAAAATCCGCCCACTGACACGCCCACAAATAAATAAAACAATTTTATTGAAAAACCAAAGTTTGAGCTAGGGAGCGTTTTGTTTGGTGCCGTGACATAACCCCAAGCGTCATAAGCCCAAATCTCGAAATTTGGCCTTATGTCGCTTTTTGAAAGTGACATAAGGCCAAATTCCAGCATTTGGTATTATGTGACTTTCACAAAGCGTCATAAGGCCAAATCCGGAAAGTAACATAAAGCCAAATTTTCGAAACCGTACCTCGCACCTACTCCAAATCAAACAGTGACCCCAAGCAGGGGGGTTGCAGGGGGCAGCATGGCCCCCCCATAGGGATTACACTGTTTATGGAATCTACTAGCGATTTCGTAACTAATCCCATAAACAGTGCAATGCATATGGGGGGCCATGCTGCCCCCCTGCAACCCCCCTGCTTGGGGTCACTGTTTGATTTAGGGTAGGTGCGAGGGCAAATTGTTGAAAACAGCACCATGCGAAAGTGTCATAAAGCCAAATTGGCCTTATGACGCTTTTCCAATGTGTCATAATACCAAATGCTAAATTTGGCCTTATGTCACTTTCACAATGCGGCATAAGGCCAAATTTCAAAATTTGGGCTTATGACGCTTGGGGTTATGTTACGGCACCGTTTTTTTTACAAAAGCTTCGTTTTTTTTTGATAAAATCCTTTAAATGTTATATAACAAAATATGTAGAGCGTTCTTAACAATTCAACTATACTTAGACTTTTGTCACGCCCACTTATGAGGGATAGGAATAAGAATAGGGTATCCAACAGTTCGCACAAGCGGACTGTAGCCCGTCCCTATGTTTTTACATCAGTTTGTAAGAATGAAAAACCAGCTTTTAAGGAAAAGGTTCAGTTTCGGTTACGGTTTTGTTCAAATCTGGAGCAGAACCGAGACTCAAAATTGTTGCGAACCTGATCGAAACCGAAACCACACTTTCGTTCGGGTAGTACTCCGAGTTAGGTGAACTCCTTAGCTACCTCAAAATTGGTGCTATCAGCAATCCTTGCGGGTGGACATATGCTTGCTTTTTTGTTAACAGAACGACTTGACTTTGTTCACTTCAAGACCAACTTATTTATTTATATTATAGGCTGTTAAAGCCTATGGCACGGCACGCTTCGACTACCGACAATGTCATATCGTTTGCATTACCCAGGCTAGTATCTGGATGGATCTATTAAGTGTAGCGCCTTTCTGTCCTGCCCCTTATCTGCTCCGGAAGAGGATTGAAGAAGACACATGATAGTGTTAACTCACCTCTGCTTAAAACTCAAATCAATAATCCGAATAAGATCAATAATAAGACGACAACAATTTACTTTAACACTTTATTATCCGTTTTGCTACACTGCTCGACGTCCAAAGACTTCACATGTGAGCTGACTGCTCGTGATCGCTTGCAGACCCTCTTTCTGCTGACGACTCTCTTTATAGTTGGGACTCTCTTTGTGGTTGTTGCCTTACAATAGTGCATTTCCTTACCGTAAGAGATACTGAAGAGCTTGTACCGAATAACACATAACAATACAATTTCCAGCGTTAAGCGACACAGCAGGATCAGTTCTGCCGGGATCCCCAATACGGCCATCGCGATGTAAAGCTCCTGACTCTCGACACAGCTTATATTCCTTGAACTAAAGTCTATATGTCGGCCCGGAAATCACACTGTCCCGATTAGATGTTCACGCAGTGCGTCGTATAGCGTATAGGATATCATTTCCGAGGGTTGGTACGATTGGCCGTATTTTAAAATCTTGCATAACAAAATCTCGCATTTACAAAATCCCGCAATATCGTAACCAAAATCTCGAATCATCTAGAATCTATATTATATTTATATTTGAGATAACACTGTTAAGCAGTGTTTGGTGGTCACGAGTTAAATGGATTTCACCCTGTTCTCCGCATGGTAAGCCCGCTAACGCAACTTCGTTGCTCCGCTGAGGGAAGTTGCTACTTGTCTGGTAGGCCATTATGTCAGATTACTTTTTCGAATCAAGTAGTGTTTTTAAAACTATCTTTAAAGGCGAGTTTTTTTGCGAGATTTTGTAAATGCAAGATTTTGAAAATGCGGGATTTTGATATTTGGGATTTATTTTAAAAAATGCGAGATTTCGTGATTAGTGATTTTAGTTTGCGGTCAATCGTACCGCTCCCGAAAATACACAGGGTACTCTATAAATTCGGTGAACAGAATGAGCCTACTTTTTTTCTAAAATGCCTCCCTATCCATGAAGATTGTGAGCGGTCCTCAAGCAGCACAAAAGCGTTCCTCTTTACTTCTTGTCACCAGTACTATATATTCTATACCAGACCCGTCATGACTAAGCCAAAGTACCTACAAAAAATAGAGCGATTTCAGTGTTACCAGCATAATTCAATAAAAGATTCAAAATTTATAAAGCTCCCGGGCCATAAAAGCAATAACGGACCCTAAACGCTTAAACGCCATTCCATCTAAAAGAAAATATTAATTTTTATCACGAATCACTTTAATTTTTTAAGAATGTACACCTTAGGGTTGTTTGCTTTTGGGAGACACCGGCACGATTCCTTTTCGTAAATCAATAAAATATACAATTTTTCGTTGTTGTAGACGCCTCATTGTGACACGCGAACGTTGTGATGAATTTTCAATGAAATTTATCTTTTCAAGTACCTATCCTAAGTATGAGTGTCGTAATTTATTCAGCGAACGTTGTTCATTTTCATCAGAATGACACAAACATCTACCAAATAATTCCAGTGGAACTGTAAATAAAAAAATAAAATAAAAAACAAAAGCAAGACAAATTAAGTTCTTTTGTTCTTTAGATTTCGACGAAACGAACTTGCTTTTGATTGGTTTTTTGTGATGCGATTTTCCGTTTAACTTTTTTTCCTTAAATGTTGTGTAATTTTTTTAGTTATTTTTTTATTTGTTTCCTCTTGTTATGCAATTTGTTGTGTGTGTGTTTAAATCTGTAGTAAAAACGAAAACGTTTGCACGTGACTGCAGGAAATACCATTTAATTGAAACTTCAACGAAAACCACTATTGATAATGAATTCCAATCGATAGAACAAATTTTGCTTAGTATGCGCTTTGTATCTGTAAATTAACAAATTAATGCATAAACTAGTTTGACATTGGAGGGAATTGGATGAAAATGAGATTTGTGCGTGTGGGAGCAAATATATTTCAAAAATTATGCGGTTTGCTTTAGTTTCTGCGGTGCTTATCGTTAATTTGCTGCTGTTTAAATGGTTGGTTGGTTGGTTGGTTAGGTAGGCCCTCGATTAGGTACACTTAGACCAGAGAAGGTCCATTCTGATGCCATTTGGGAAGGGGCAGGTGGGTGACGCTGCTCGAACCTAGAACCATCTACTCTTCTTTACGAAGTTGCTAATATCAGCCGTGTAGCAATTGTTAAGATCATCTAGATCCTGGAAGAAGTATTTACCTAAAGTAGCCATCCTGATGTTGGTTAGTGCGGCACACGTGCATAAGAGGTGCAGGACTCTCTCCTCCTCTTCCTCATCTCTGCAACTTCTACAGAAGTCGTTATGGGGAATGCCGAGTCTCTGAACATGTCTTCCTATTGCACAGTATCCAGTGATTATGTTTGTAAGGGTGGAGAGGGTTCCTCTTTTATGTTTTAGAAGTCTGTTTGTCCTTCTCTGGTCCAACTTTGGCCATAATTGTCTAGCGGTGCTACACTGGCAAAGTTGGTTCCATCGGAGGTTTGCTTTTTTTAGCGCGTCGGCGTACATGAGGTATCTAGCAGATGACATTGGTACATCAATGTTGGCTATAGTTATGCTATTTGTACCAGTGGAGCCTTGTCTAGCCAATTCATCAGCCTCACAGTTCCCGTGGACATCACTGTGTCCTGGTACCCAGCAAAGGGTAGTATTGTACTGTGTAGCTATCTTGTTAAGAGATACGCGGCAGGCCTTCACTGCCTTGGATCTTATTGTGCTGGATATTAGGGTTTTGCCAGGCAGCTGGCTGTCGATGTATATGACGATATTATTTTGTGGTATGGTATTTACGGACAACCAGTCAGCGGCTTGGCGAATTGCTGTGACTTCAGCCTGAAAGACGCTGCAATAGTTTGGTAGATTGAAGGAGAGGTGGATGTCCAGGTCTTCTGAAAAGACTCCGGCACCGACTGTTTCGTGGGTCTTGGACCCATCCGTGCAAATTGACAGCGAGTTGTTTATGAGGACATCGCGTTGTGTCCACTCTGTTCTGTCTGGTATTGAGTATTTGAAGCCTAAAATGAAGTTCATTTCAGTAGGCAGTCGACCCGTAGAGTGCGGAAGATAGTTGTGCATCTTAAGTATGTTGGTATGGCCAGTGTCCCGTTCTCTCCATTTGTGGGAGTCTCTCAGCCGTAGTGCTGAGCTGGCAGCCATTTGTTTACCTATGATGTCTATGGGAAGGAGGTGTAGTATGGTTTGCAGTGCCGTTGTTGGAGAGGTTCTCAGTTCCCCCGTGATACTGAGACATGCCGCTCGTTGAGCCTTTTCCATTTTTAAGATAATGGTTTTCTTCTCCAGGGCGGTCACCCAGACCATTACACCGTATAGGAGAATCAGTCTTATTACCGATGTGTACAGCCAATGCATTATTTGCGGTTGTAGGCCCCATGATGAGCCTACTGCCCTCTTGCATGTGTATAGGGCAACCATGGCTTTTTTGGTACGTTCGTTGACGTTTACTTTCCAGTTTAGCTTCCAGTCCAACTTAAGTCCTTGCTGTTTAAATACTTTGACTCTTAATAAAAGAGTTTGGACTCATTTTATATCCACTAAGTACTTACTTACCTATCGGGCTTCGGAACCGTGGGGAGTCTCTGCCTGAGACACTGCAGCCTTCCATCCTCTGCTATCCCGGGCATGCTACTTCCAGTAGTCCAGATCAAGCGCTCTGGCATCCGCTATGGCTTGGTCCTTAAATCGGAAGTTAGGTCTCCCTTGTCATATCGAACCTATTGCTGGCAGTCAAGTATCCTCTCGTTGGAGCAATATTGTCCATTCGAGGTGGCCGAGCCAATGTAGTCGACGTATTTTCGCTTTTTGGACAACATTCACATATCGGTAGAGCTAATAGAGTTAGCGGTTGTATCTACTTCGCCAATCGCCCTCTCTCAGAACCAAATATCCGACAGAATATTTTTCTTTCAATAAAACCCAGTATTGGGTCTCCTTTCCTGCTTATCGTCCAGCACTCGGGGGAATAAATCAGAACTAGCAGTATCAGTGTTTTTCAGAGCCTACACTTGGTCTTCCGGGTTAGGAGTTTCGAACCCATTTGTTTTGCCAAACCGAAGAAACAATATTTTCCTATAATAATTCTGTCTCGGATCTGAAGTTTAGGTGAACTCCCTTGCTGCCTCGCAATTGCTGCAAACAAGATGTTTGCTTGGTTTTGAAAGCACGTACTTGTTATACCCTATTCTAAGGGTATATTAATTTTGACGCATAGTTTGTAACATACCTTAATATTGCCCGTAGACCCCTAAAAGTTACTATATTTATGATCAGCATCGATAGTAATGTCGATCTAGCCATGTCCGTCCGTCCGTCCGGCCGTCCGTCTGTCCGTCCGTCTGTCGGCAAAAATTAGGCCTTTAAACTGGGCCTAGAGAGCTGAAATTTTAACCATATACTCTCTAGGGTCCCGAAATAATCAAGTTAACGAATTTTTGAAATCCGCCCACAGACACGCCCACAAACTCAAAAAAACAAAATTTTCGAAAAAAACGAACTTTGAGCTAGAAAGCTGAAATTGTTTATACATAATCTATGACTCCTAAAACTGCTCGGGAGATAAAATTTTCAAAATCTGCCCATTGAGACGCCCACAATTATGTAAATAGTACAACAATTTTATTGAAAAACCAAAATTTAAGCTAGGGAGCTGAAATTTATAATATATACTCTCTATGCACCTTTCAAGGCCATGTGTAAATATTTTCAAAATCCGCCTACTGACACGCCCACAATTAAAAAAAAAAACCTTTTTTTGAAAATCCAAAGTTTGAGCAAGGGAGCTGAAATGTATAATATATACTCTCTAGGGGGCGCTTTATGCTCATGTGTAAATATTTTCAAAATCTGCCTACTGACACGCCCACAATTAAAAAAAAACTTCTTTCGAAAATCTAAAGTTTGAGCTAGGGAGCTCAAATTTATAATATATACTCTCTAGAAGCCCTTTATGCTCATGTGTTAATTGGTTTTAAATCCGCCTACTGACACGCCCACAATTAAATAAAACAATTTTATTGAAAAACCTAAGTTTGAGCTAGGGAGCGTTTTTTTTACAAAAGCTCCGTTTTTTTTGATAAATTCCTTTAAATGTTATACATATAACAAAATATGTAGAGCGTTCTTAACAATTCAACTATACTTAGACTTTTTGCACGCCCACTTATGAGGGATAGGAATAAGAATAGGGTATCCAACAGTTCGCCCAAGCGGACTGTAGCCCGTCCCTCTGTTTTTTTTTTGATTTGCGCGCACTAAAGAAATTTTTAGTAGGTAGGTACCTACTCTTATAACGTGGACATATTTATAGTCCACATTGAGGAAATATGGGCAAAGATGACAGAGGAGAAACCGAAGCACATTTTAAATGTTTGTAAATTACAATGGGTTGGAAACACAGAGCGGGGAAGAGCATTCCACAGTCTTGTTAAAGAGCTAAGGAAATATTCTTTGTATTTCATGGTACATCCTGAAAAAGGATTGAGGGTGAACATGTGTGTATTCATGGCATCAGTTAACGGTTGAAATGTGCTAAGGATGGAATGCAGCTGGCTATTTTCTGTGAGCACTTGTGGTTGAAAAATCGGTAAAACAGCAATAGACAGGAGACGATGGCAACAAAAGCTAAGCGATTTCGCGATGTCTCAATCGCCTATAAGGTTTTATCGCGCGTTTTTTGAATTCTGTCTCGTAACTCCAAGTAGGTTGTTGATGCACAAAACCAGATATGAGCGTTCTTCTCAAGATTGGGTCGAGTTTAAATATACATAATATATAAATTGTAGCCAGATACGAAGGGGCGAAACAATTTTTTGCATCGCTTGAGGAAGCCTATACATTTCACATGGTTCTTGGCGACATCGAATATGTGATCATTCCAACGAAGGTTGTATTTAACATACATACCGAGAATGGAAAGTTGCTCGGTTTCAGCAATGCAAGTACCATTCATGGATAATGACAGAAGACAGCCTTGTGTTTTGGAAGAATAAAATTCCACTATATTGGTTGAACCCCACTGAACTAAGATCAAGATCGGAATCCAACTAGCTAACTTACATACGTTGCCGTTCTAGGTCCATACCCGAAGATGAGGGGAGTGAACCACCAATTGAATATGAAAAACTAAGGGGACCTGTCATCAGCGAAGGAATGAATTGGATACGAAGTTATGGACAAGAGACCATTTACAAAAATGAGAAACAGGGTCGGGGACATAACGGAGCCTTGGTGAACATCTGCATATATTTGGTGAGTGGCAAACTTGAATCCGTCCAAAACAGCTTGAATTCAATGGTTCAAAGGGTAGTTTCTAATCCATCGAAGAAGAGTATTATCGATCGCATATCGTACGCATTTTCGATAAGAGAGCTTGATGCCAAACTCTGTCCAATGCGTTTGAAGTATCAAGTGCAACGATCTTACTTTCACCACCATGGTGAAGAGATTGGTTCCACTTATTGGTTAGATATCGATACCTTCCCGGAAGAATGTATTAAGCGACAATTTTACAGCAAATGACTTTTTGGCATGCTCTTATAAATTGTGCCAAGCGCCACGTTTTGGTCTCGGTTTGACGTCTCTACCATTGATACAAACGACACTAAAGAGAAATAAATATTGTAATATCCGACATATTTGCTGGGTAGATATTTGTTATGCCCTGTTATTTGTTGTAACCACCAAAACTTTTATGCTAAGCGCCATTATATAAAAAAGAATTGTAATATGCAACACATCCTATGAGAAAAAAATGTTGCACATGGCGCTTAGTTTAACTGATATTGTCGCTTAAAACATAGTGCCACAGAAAAGTTGTTCCATTTGCTGTCGCTTGAAACATTTTTGTATAGACATACCGTTATTTTTAATTATTTTTAGACTCGCCGCTATGTTGTCATTCCATTTGCCAGTTGTTTGCGTATTGATTTGAGTGAAGATCATTGAACAGACAGCTGTAAATTGCAAAAATTTAAGCTAAATAAGTGTTTTTAAGCGATATTGTTATTTTTTCCTGTGCTTTTTAGCGGTGCAAGTTATTTATTATTTTTAATATGAGTGGAAATAATCCAAGTACATCTGGTTTGCAAAAAATTAATTTGCCCGCTACAAGAGGCAGACTTATGCTTGAAATGGTAAAAAAGTCAAATGAACAATGTGAAGGAGTTAAAGTAAGTCGATTAACGTGTTTAATTATGACTAGCGGTGTGGTAAATAGAGGGTTAATTTTATTTTTAAGGAAACCAAGTTGGAAACAAATCAACCATGTACGAGCATGTTAAGTCAGTCAACGCCATCCAAATCTGGCTTGAAACCGATGGAAATTCTTCTTGGCACGATGATTCTATGGATGTTTCAAGTGAAAGCGAAATAGTGCATCACTATCATAAAAATCAGAAGCCAAAAGTCGCAGTAGAAATGGTATGTAATGAGGGATTGGTGGGTGCAAGATCTAAAAAGGGAAGTGGACTGTTAAGAAAATCTGTGCAAGCAAATCCGTGCAAAAACTGCCAAAACAAATGTAGTACAAAATTTACGAATTCGCAAAGACAAGACATTTTCAATTTATATTGGGAATTACCCTATACTCAGCGAATAGATTGGATTTTATCTTGTGTTGAACGTGTTCCCATCAAAAGACGACGAACTATCAATATCGAAAAAAAGACAGAAACAAGAAAATATTTCATAAATTTTAAAAGGAAGAAAGAACAAGTTTGTATGCAGTTCTTACTTAAGACCCTAAATATTTCGAGCCGAGTTGTATCGTATGCTCTTGAAAAAAAATCAGCATTAAATATGTCAGTTACGGATAAAAGAGGTAAAGCTACTTCGGGAAATGCTACCTCTGAAGAACTTAAAGAAGCTGTTTGCACTTTTGTAGAAAGCTTACCAAAAGTTCCATCCCACTATTGCCGATCCAAGACAAATCGCACTTATTTGCCAACAGAATATTTTAGCATTTCCAATTTATACAGGAACTACAAAACAAAACAAATCGAAGAAGGTAAAAATGCAGTTTCGGAAAAAATATTTCGAAGGATCTTCAAATCCTATAATATTGGCATCCATGTTCCGAAAAAGGGCAAGTGTACCTTTTGCGAAGCACATAAATCCCGCGTGTTGAATGACGATGAAAAAATTCTTGTTTTTAAGCACTCTCAACAGAAAGAGATCAGCCAAAAATTGTTTATGGATGATCAGGAAAAAGCCAAAAAGAGTCCATCATTCGTGTGTGCTAGTTTTGATCTACAGAAAGTTTTAAACGTTCCACATACGCAAAGCATGCTGTTTTACTACTCAAGAAAGTACTCATTTTATAACGAGACAGTCTATGAAAGTGGAACACAAAATGGCTATGCTTTTCTTTGTGGTGAGGTTGATGGAATGCGAGGAGCAAATGAAATTTGTTCAATTCTCTTTAAATACTTGAATATTGTCGACTCAATGGAAACCGTAACTTCTATTGCCCTTTATTGCGATAGCTGCCTCGGCCAAAACAAAAATCGTCAAATTATCACAATGATTTTTTTATTTCTTCAAAAGAAAGCTAAACACATAAATGAAATTTCTCTCACCTATGTTCTTCCCGGTCACACTTATATGCCTGTTGACTCAGTCCATGCCACCATAGAGCGATTTGCTAAAAAAAGGACAATTTGGACGCCGTCGGAATGGATAACCATGATTGCCAATTCAAGGATAAATCCAAAGCCTTACGAGGTTATAAAATTAACAAAAGATGATTTTCGTGACTGGAAAAAAGAAGCTTTAAAATATTTTCCAACGCAGGGAGTTAAAACTAGGGAACAAATTAATTTTAAAATATCTGAATCCAACATTTATTTGTTCTCTAAGTCATCCTCTGATATTAAGTATTCCATATTTAAGTCTGGAACCACGGAACCACCTTTATACACGTTGGATTTGTGCCGAACTCGTAATCAAGTTAAATGTCTTGCGGAATTTGATGAGCCTGATACTTTATACACTTCAAAACTACCAATATCGGAGCCAAAAAGAAAGGATTTAGAAACTCTTCTCAAGAAAAAGTTTATTCCCGAACGGTATATCCAAGAATACCGAGAATTCATTGACATTGTTGGTGAGAAGGAAGATGTTTTACCAGAGACTGATGAAGAAGACAACTTATCGGAAAGCCAATTTAATTAGTGATTCGTCAATTTTGTTATCTCAAAAGTTTATTCTATTTATTTCATAAGTATAGGTACTATTACCTAATTAAACTATGCGTGTTTTTTGTAAGATTTTCTCAAATACTTTTATGTTAAATAACTAATTTTACATTGTTAATAGTAAAAACTGAATAAATGAAAATGAATTAAACGACAATTTTGTTGGCATCTTGTATTAAATCCTACCATGTCAATGATTTAAGCGCCATTTAACTCTGTATCAAGCGACAATCTTTCGACTACAAAAATATTCTAAGCGACAAAAACCTTTGTATCAAGCGACAATCTTTAGACCATAAAAATGTTCTAAGCAGCAAAAACTTTTTATCTAATTGACATTTCGTTCATAGAATAATTAAAAACAATTTGCGGTGCAAATCTCTATCGAAATATGCTTATTACTTGAAAATACGCCAATAATTACCTCCACAGGAAGTTTTTTTTGTTTCCTGCAAAATTTTGAAAATGTCGCTTAATACATTCTTCCGGGAAGGTATCGATATGTCATCAAATCAAGAGTGGACCTGTTGTTGTGATAATGGTTGTACCGGTCATTAAGAAGTTTTCGGGATTCAAGATATTCCATAAGCTGACGGTTGATCAGCGTTTCCAAAGGACGTCTGTACAATTGGTCGTTAGGAGGTAGGAGAAGAATATTCGCCTTTTTTGAGACAGGCTGGGCAAATGCTGTTTTCCATCCTTTCGGAAAGAGCCCTGAAGGAAAGCACATATAGAAAAGCTGTATTGCCAGCGTAGAGGAACACCTCTTTAGAACGATAGGGGAATTACCATATCCACCAGCGGATTTGTGTATATCAAGATCTCGAAGTAATCTAGCCACTGTACGAGTATGAAAGTGGATTGGTCCCATGGTATATTCTACGCGCTGGAGTACAGGGGGAGATAAAGCACAGTATGGGAGCGTTGAGCTAGCTGCAAGCAGATTTACTTTATCTAGAGAGCTAACAGCTGGAATGCAATTTTAAATGATTGCCGGGATAGATGACGAAGCCGAATTCTTGATGATTATAACAAAAGACCGAAGTTTTAACTACCCGTAAGACTTTTTATTATTTTTTGCCTCAGCTTTTGTTCGTAGGAGAATTTGACAGGATAAATGTTGTATTGTAGTAATTTCGGGCGGGTTTGAAAGCTTACCTCTTTAAACCTGGTGGCCTCTTTGCAAGTTGAGTCACACAACGCTTGGGTTTGAACATTTATATCCTGCTAGGGATGAAAGATTTCATGCCCAGGTTAATTATGTTTGCTATCATATCGGCAGCAGCATCCCCGTCGCTGTCGAGGAAGCACAGCGAGCAGTTAAGTAAAGAACCCGTTTATTTCTTCCCAACCGGCTTTATCGTATTCCAATACGGTTCTTTTAGGAGTTTGTGTTTTAACTTTGTTGTTTGAGTACGAGAATTTCGCTGATATGGCACAATGGTCTGACGAACCAAGAGGCGATAATACGTCTATAGCGTACTTTCCAGGATGGGATGTAAGAAACAAGTCCAATGCACTAATGTCCGGTATTCGTGTCGGCTCATTTACAAGGTTAGTTAAATTATTTACCTCAGTAAGGATCTCGGCGTATCTTCCTTCGGGTGTTGTCTGACCAGAATGTCAAAGCCAACTTGAATTCCGTATATTGAAATCGGCCCCAATGACTTGAGTACTAGGGTGAAGGGTAACAATTCTGTGATGCAATCTGACAATGCATCGAACTCATTATAAGTTGAGTGCCTATCCAAATTTAGGCTTCTATAAACGAAACAGTATTGGATCAATTGCCTACGGGCATGGAATTTAAGCAAGATAAAATTGAATTCCGGATTGTGTTGAAGTTTGAAGGTTACGTCAATAGGCACATAGCTAAGTTTTATCTAGGTAGGCTTAACTCCGTTAAATCAGAGCTGACGCTAACCTGTGTTTCACTTACTGCCAAGACAGCCGGTTTGTTACGGAATACATTGGCATAGGTTAGGTAAGGTTAGTTTAGGTTACTGGGTTGACGGGGCAAGAGAGTCCGCAGCTCTTCGCGACAGCGACTTACAAGCTTCGACTTTGGATGTATAGGCATACAATGAGAACAAATTCTCTTTTAAGTCACGGATGCTACTCACATCCATGGTTTTATTATCCTTGACTTCAAGGATAATAAAATTCGCCTGTTCTTCAATCGCCATGAAAGCCTTCAAGGTACATTACCATCGGCCGATGATGTTGATATCATCCGCGAATTACAGTTGTTTGGCGGATTTGTTGAAGATGGTGCCTTCCGTGTTGACACCTGCCGTGTGCAATTTTTGCTCCAAAAGAGGGTTGAAGAAGTTACATGATATCTACCATGTGGTCGAAATGAAAAAGAAATAACAGCATTGGTCGGCTGAAAGTCGAAATTGAGTTCATGGTACCATAAGAATCTTTTGATTTTCATTTCATATTCCTATCTAACTGCAGCTAGCAAACACATCTAATTCCGAGACATGTTGTTTCTCTGTTTGCTTGCAGCATTTGGAGAGGTTCCGGTTATTTCGAAGCCAAACCCGATAAGAAATGACTGTTAAAACAGATACAAACAGACTGAGGCGCGAGAGTTATAAACGATATCTTTGGCAATGACATATTCAATTAAAAGAATTGTGTCATAGGTACTTAAAAAGAAAAGAAAAAAAGAAAAGATTTGTCATATAGTAAATATGCCTGTTAATCAGTAATCAAATCATTAATCAACGGGATACAAAAGTTATGAAATAACTGAAGAAGCATCAACGATAAAGCTCATCACTGTACATGCTCCCTCAGCATTAAGGTTTTTTTTATGGAGATGTTCAGAGATAATCTTGGATATATCGGCATAAAAAAAGACGCCATTGTAGTAGGTGGCATGGACCTCGACATCCACAAAACAAATATATAAATCCAATCACGAGTCAGGAAGATATCAGCCTGGATGAGGTAACAATAGAAAATTTCGTGATTTCACATCCCTATCAAATTTGTGCAACTATTGTTGTCATGATTGCCACGTAACTGTTTCAGACTACACAAATTCCTTACAAAAAATGTAACCTTTAGCTAAATGCACGCTCAAATTTCAGAAATACTTCAGACGCTTGCGATGCGTCGCACTTATAAAGGTGAAGCGAATGGACAATATGCAATTATGGGACAATATTAGTCTCACTGGTGAAAATTTCAAAATTTGGCCAAAACGACACAAAAAGTAACCGAGGAAAAGAAACTTAGTTTAGGCTTTTTTCAGAAGGAAATTGTCTACATATTAAGCTTTAACTCAATTTACTATTGCCCCTAAAAGTGTGTGTGAAAAAAGACGTTTTATGGGCGAATTTTTAAGAAACACTTTGTCGACATTCTTTGCGAAGAACACGACCTTCATTTCCATCGACTTCTTCGGAAAAACCGGGAAACATATCTCGTTGCTAATCACAAATACCTATAGTATTTTTTAAGGGTCTAAATAGGGTATAAAGAGCAAAATAGATTATTTTTTTTAAATTAGAGCATGGCAAAACTCCTTTTAGAGTTTACGAAAACCGTTAGCGAAATCCTGGGCGCAGTAGCTCAGTGGTTAGTGTGTTGGACTTTGAACTACTAATCGTATGGTCCCCGGATTAAATCCCGCACTTGGACACTAGACACAAGCAAATAGTTGGAGAAGCTAGAAGCTATTTTATACAGATAATACTATCGACTGCTTTCGAGTGATAAATGATGATTAATATATATTTTTTAATTTGAGATAACTTGGCATTGAAGAACTATTCAAGATGAATTTAACGCTCGAGTATAGCCCCAAAATGTTCCAATGTTTATTGCAAGGAAGAATCAAGTCAACCTACGGCATATCCATTAAAATTGATAAATATTAGCCATTGACAGCTCATATAGGGAAGCGTCTATTCATTTGATATTTATTACAGATTTGATTATCTGCTTAAAGGAAAAGTGGCGGACCCCAAATTGCAACAGTCATAATTTGCTGACGATGGAGCATTGTCGAGGATCGAACATCCCTGTAACGATCACTTGATCTATGGGTGGACGTTTTGGAGGGAAATGGGTAACGTATTAGTCCGAAAAAACAGAATACTTGTGCTGCCCATTATCGGATCCACTCCGATCTATTTCAGATATTTATTTGAATTGAAGAGTGATTCACAAGTGCGAAAAGTCCAAATGTCTGGGATCTATAATCAATGGCGAAGCAAACTGTGATGACGGCCTTCCGGTTTTTTTTTAGGTCGAACCAGCGAAAACCAACAGGCGGACCAGTCGTGGGAGGGTTATCACCCCTTTAGTCCATATCATACCTTCGTCATTAAAGAGAAATAAGAAAGGGTTTCAAACCTAGCTCATCCAATCATTTGTGTGTTCGAAACTGTCTATTTGACACAAATGAAAGGGAGCGGCAATTTTCAAGAAGCTTAACTGAGTTCCAGAAAGTCGAAAAGAGGGGGACAATGTTAAAGCTTTATGTGGTACTGGAAGGTTTTGAACTTGTACAGTTGTAATCCAACCAACAACACTGCTTACTTACTTACTTTACTTAATGGGCTCCCGACCCGTGAAGAGTCTCTCCCTGAGAGACTACAGCCTCTGGCTACTAAAGGTGTGCTAAGGCGTTCAACGTCGAATTTCTTCTCTTGGGCAGTTCGCAGCTTCTTCTCTTTGGACAGTCGAGCTCTAAATTTAGCAGCGACAAGGAAATTACTGTTGCCACTGAAAAAAGTGATTCCGGTCAAATTTGACCGAATGGCCGAATTTATTTAATTCAAATTCGGTCAAATTTTTCGGTCAAACGTTAAAACACGAATTTTTGACCGAAAAATCGGTCAAAAACCTATATTTACTATAACAAAAAATAAAAAAAAAAATAAGTTTAGTCGCTTATTTCACAAAGAGAGCAAAGAGAAAAAGAACAAAAAAAAATTCATTGAAGTTTTATTTCTAACTGTGTTATGTAAAAGATCCGAATAAAACATATAACAATTTTATCCATCTAAATCTAATAAGAAAATAGCGAAAATAAATAATTATTTCTAAATCATAAATCAATCTTATAAAAGGAACTTTTTATTTGGTTTAGTCTATAAAATTCTAGTTATCCAAAGTTATTACATGTAAATTAAATTAAAATGGAATCATCTTCATCGCTCTCTGAATCGGTTTCATTATTTCTATATACAGTCGAACTTCGATAACTCGAAACATGACTTGCCACAAAAAAAAATTCGAGTTATCCAGACTTCGAGTTATTAAGTAAAATATCAAAATTGTTATAAATACATAATGTATTTATTTGCGAACATATATAACACAAAAAACGTACAGGAATATAATTATTAATTAAAATAGTCTGTTATATAACTTAGATTTTAATTCATTTATTGAATTGAAAAAGAAGCTTTTATTTTCTCGATGTTACTGGATAGTCTTTAGGTATATATAAACGCAAAATGTTTAACGAATTTGCAACCAATTCGTCTGAAGGTGGTTGAATGAAATCATCCTTCAAATCTTTCCCCATTACATCACTGTCGCTGTCATCGTTATTGTCGAGCTGTGCAAATTCCGATTCACATCTGAACATCTCGCCAACATCTTCATATGCGGGAAACTCCGAAGTATCAATTTCGTCGTCTAATATGTCTGTATGACGTATTTTGTCTTCCTATTTGTGTTATTTTAGGCGCCTACTATTTTTTCCAAAAATAAAATCTAAGCTTTGAGTTTGCTTCGACCAATATACGCCTAGTAATGTGTGTTCTAACCCCTACTAACAAGAAATCTGACAATTCTTAGGACTAACAGTGCCCCCGAAAGCGATGCATTATACAACGAACTTGAAAAACACGCAGAATTTGTGAATTCCCCTTCAGAATTCGACTTATCGAAGGTGACCTCAAATAATCTCTTCGAGTTATCAAGACATTCGAGTAATAGAAGTTCGAGTTATCAAATAAAAATTACATGTAAATTTCAGTCTTGGCGCTATTGCCAACCAATTTCATTCGAGTTATTAAATATTCGAGTTATCGAAGTTCGACTTATCGAAGTTCGACTGTATTTCACTGGTCCCTATTTGTTGTATGATTTTATTAGGTATTAAGCTATTGTATTAACAAAAATTAGGCGGAAAGTTATTTCTTATCACTAAAATACTATTTAATAAACCTAATTTCATTTTATTTCGTTGCTTAGTTTTCATTAGATTAAGTTGGCTGAAAATTCGCTTCAATTCGGCATTAGAAATCGGTAAAACCAGTACTGACATTACAAAATTAGCCAAGTCGTGGAAGGGATTTTCGCCACTTGCATCTGTGAAGTTTGTAGCTTCACACCAGAAAGCTTCTGTTGACTCGGTTTACTGCCAATCGTTGATTAACATATTGTTCCACTGAGAGCAGATTTTTTCTGATGTATAGTTATCAACTTGCATTTCCTTTAAAATTAGCAGCCTAATCTAGGCTGACGGTGGGTAAGTTCGTAAAGTATGGTAAGGTTTTAGGAAGACAAATATTTTTGTGTGTAAAGTTTATGAAAGCAGAAATTATTTTTCAGTTAAAAAATAAATTTCTTGGTAAACAATATATAATCATTTCGGTTAAAAAATCGGTCAAAAACCGTTTGACCGAATCTTCAAATTTTCTTCGGTCAAAATAAAGAGATTTCGGTCAGCTTTGACCGGAAATCGGTCAAAATGACAACACTATGGTCAGAGTCGACGTTTGCCGCTCGGAATGTGTGCACGTTTATGATGGATGATTGGATGTAACCAACAACAATGCGCTCACCGTTATTTTTATGATATATTCTCCTCGTCAACAATTCCAAAATCCCCATTCATTTTTAGCGCCTTCTTCAAAAGCCAAACAATGAAAAAACTTTTAACACTTAATACTGCCTATCAACAGAACTGTTTGTTTGATCCCATTAATATGTTTCAGAACAACAAATAGTTATTTTTTTATATTTGTTTCATTTCTTTCTCACCCAAAATATTTACATGTTAAATAATATGCCAACGCTTAGCGCACGTTAGATGTTAAGGCAGGGTGTTGGGTGTTCAACACGTTTTTCGAGCACCAGCAAAACTCAAATAACATTTAATCGAATACGTGCCGATGGCTTGAAAAGACTTTTTCACAAAGAGCCGTCAAGACGTGTAATTCCTATGGGAAAATGTGACTCGAACCAATCTAGATACATGTAGTTGCGTCTTGAAGTTAATTTGAATTTCTATTAATAAACAGCGAATAATTTGCCTTCCCCTATGTCATTCGTTCGGGAAAATTGATTACCAAATCAATGAAAAGCGCTCATAAGGTGACTGCAATTTTTATATTTCTCCTGTCTCGAATGTATTTTGATTGATGGAATAAATGAAAGGCAAACAGATTGTGATACTAAAACTGAAGTTATTTGAGTGCGGCGCGCGAGACAAAACAAAAATTATTTAAAAAAAAAAATTATATCCATAGAGCTACAAATAGAAATAGCCTGACTTGTGTGCGCTGCGGAATCAAATAATTATCACACATGTGTGTCTATGGAATTCCCTTAAGGAAAATAAAATACACTTTCATACGCGCTCTGGTGCAATTGAACGGATGACTGCCTTGGTGCTCTCATGATGGTTCTCGATGGCTGTGCCAGCGCGACACACGAGTATGCACTTATTACATGGAAAATATTTTATCGTAGGTGGTCATCTTGGAAATCCTTTCTTCCAACTCGAATTGCAATCTGGTTCACATGTGTAATAATTGAGGAGTGGTTCTGGTGTCACTATAGTTCGGGTTTTGTTGTTAGAAATGACCTAAGAAAGTGTGGAAAGTGTCTGTGGGGTTCAGACATGTTGAAATTTTAATGGAATTGACATTTTCTTTGTTGTTTTGACAAATCCTCGGAAAAGAAATGCGACGGTTGTTATTGTTGAACACATGGAAGTGAAATCTTTCTGTCTTGTCGACATGATGAAGGTAAATCTATTGCGGAGACAGCAATTAAATTATTGATAGGACAGCATGTGTTCAGGATGTAATATGTTTGTAACTACGTATTACCAACATATCCAGCATTTTATTGGCGGGAAGTCACACAAATTATGTTACTCTCAATAGGTGTCGTGAGTTCAACAACAAAATACTGTTGTGCTCACTTCGGCTGAATGCCAACCAGCCTATGGAGTAAGACTGTCGATTCGAATGATGAATCTTAAAGAATTTGAAAAAACTGACATTGCATCGTAGCAAAGTAGATGATATATAGGGTATAAGTAGGTAAGACCCAGCGAAACTCGCAGTTCAAATTGACCAATAACGCTAGTTCAAGAATTCAAAAAAAGTGTTTTACTGCAAATTGTTTATCATATTTTCTTCTGGTTTGACACGTGACTGTTGTTTGTTAAATAACGTTAGCTGGTGAGGTGTTGCTGTGATTGACGCTTAAACTAACCTATAATAAGGTAGGCATTGTGTTTCCTTAAGATTGTTTACTTTTTTTTTTATAAAATGCCTCTGCAGGCGAGATGGGGTAGCATAACCCATCTTGCCCCCAATGAGAATAATTTTGCTCTTGCTTGTATTGATAATAAAAAATCAAAGAAGAATAGCCGATCAGCGAAAACAGCAAAACGACGAAGAGTATCATCATCTGGAGATGAAAGTGAAGAAGAGGAGGACACACCATGTATGTATTGTGAGGAGGTATATTCCGTTTCCATTGAAGGGTGGATATCATGCTCATTATGTGGAAGATGGGATCATAATAGCTGCGCAGGAATAGATGATGATGGTGACGCCCATGTCTGCGAGTTCTGCCAGCTCAAATAATCAGATTTCTCTATGATCATTATGATCACCCAATCTTACCCCAGGGAGTACCCCATCTTACCAGCAGCATGGGGCAAGACGGGGCAAAACACCTTTTTTTTATTTAAATTTTTTTCTCTTAAATGTGTTACCAAAAGTTCCTAATGACACCAAATATTGGAATAATAATAATTAGTTGTTAATTAAAAAATAAATATGATTGTTTCCCTATGTATTTTTTTATATTATTGACCTTTAAAGCTTAAGTACCCCATCTTGCCACCCTATTCCCTACAAAATGGATTTTACAACACCGATTTTTCCAAAAAAGTTTCCAACGATTTTGATCGCTTTTAAAATATTAAATAATTAAGGTGAGTGTAAGACGGAAGGCACTATCTTCCAGCTGCTGGGGTATGCGGATGATATCGACATCATCGGCCGTTTCCAGCTTAGTGTTAGAAGCTTGATTGAAGAACAGTGGAAATTGGTTTGTCTTGAAGTAAATGAGGACAAGACCAAGTGCGTGCTATCAACACAAACATCTTTCCACCGTCTAGGACAAAACGTCACTGTTTATAGCTATAACTTCTAGGGAGTTAAGTACTTCATCTACCTCGGAGTAAACATCAATTCCACGAATGACATCTTTGGTGAAGACCCGACGCAGAATTAACTTAGGAAACCGCTGCTACTTCGGTCTAGCGAAACATATGGGTTCAAAACTCCTCACTCGAAGTGCAAAATGCATGCTCTATCGAACGTTAATCCTGCCAGTCCTGCTTTATGGTGCCGATTGCAGTATGGTAGAAAAGGGGTGCTAATACCGGGTTCTTTTGAAAGAAAGATATTTGGTCCTGCGTGCGACGAGGGCGAGGACGAAAGCTGCAGTGTCTCAGGCAGAGACTCGTCACGGGTGGAAAGTAAGTTAGATTATACCTTTACTGCATAGTGAACCCTATTTTCAATAACAAAAATAAAAACACTTCAGTTCTCAGTATTTTTTCCCCGAACTAGGGTCTACTTATTTTTTTTCCAAAATTTCGTTAACTTTGAATGCAATGCTCTGCCGGAAGATGCCGATGTATTCAAATAATATTTAAACATTTTTTTTGGTGGTTATAATAAATAAGAAGTTGAGCTATTCATATACATTTGGGAAGAGGCGAATTTAAAAATGTTAAAGATCATCGTAAAAATGTAAATTTTTCCAAAAATTCGAGCCGTAAAAATACGAACCGATGTTATTTCTTATTTTAACCATCTCTTGGTCTTCACTTTCCGCGCTATCACGACTTGAAAAAACAATAACATTCGGCGCATTCAAATATTCACCAGGTGTATTTGAAAGTGCAAATAAAAATACTTTTTCATTCAAACTTCAATTTTAAATGCAATCAATACAAAATCAAATAGGTAAAGCTACATGGTAACATTATTACGATACTTTTTTTCTTGGTTTTACGAGTATGGAAAGTTTTTAAGGAGAATGTGATTCGAAACCAATTATGAATAAAGCGAGAACTACTCAGTCGTGCACTTTATTTTAATTGAAATATACTTTTTCCAAACAGTATGTAAACAAGAAATACATCAGTTCGCCAAAAAATGTATATAAATAGATGGAAATCACTCTCTGATTCTTCTTTTTCTTTACACCGCGTCTCCACGAGCAATATTTCATAGCTTGCCATCTGTCACTTTTCACAGAAAGAAAGAAATATAGAATACCAAAATGTCAACGGTGAAAATGTCGCCGAGTGAACCACTTCATAACAATGACAGCCTATAGAATACAATTCATATTTAGCTATGAAATGAGCAATATATAAAATTAAATTTTTCATAGAATACTCATTGTGGTCTTCACGAGCAATTTTCATAGATTGCTATAATGCTATGAAATATTGCTCGTGAAGACGCCGTGTGTTAGCGCTTAGAGAGAGAGAGCTTAAAAAAGAAACACAGATTTTTTGTTCACAGCTCAGTGCAGTGATTTTAAAAAGAAGAATATAAATATAACTTAATTCCTGTTCTGACAGTGGTGTTCGCCGCTTTAACCTGAAAAAGTATCTGCAGACCTCCCGATTTCAAATTATTTCCTCACTGAGACCAATCAAATGCTGATGTCGTTGCATTATTGCCGTCTAGACGTTTTAATTCCTGCCTCTCTTTCGCAATTGTATAGCATCGTTGATTTATATTGCCTCTTAAACGGGATTAATAAGATCTCAATTGGAGTCTTATAACAAAAAATAAAAAAGAAAAAACACTTAAGATGACTGAAATAGTAGGTACCTACATACTTCGTTTCCCACATTCAAATGAAAAATGTTCGCGAATTTTAAAATTATAAAGAAATATTAAGGAAAGACGATTTTTTAAATGGTACAACATTCTAAATAAAATCTTGGTGTGGGTACATAGATCTGACAGCTGCTGTCAATATAGACATTCTCTGGGCAAGGATATTCAAAAGACTGACTGTTCTAATGCTGCATAACTTACAATAATGAGAAGGCAACACGTTTTTTGTTTCAAGTTAAACGAAATAAAAATTTTACGTAAACTCGATATCTCCTTTTACTGTTACCCCTTAAATCTCCTGCTTCTTCTTTTTCTTTAACGACGAGGTAATGATCTGCGCTAATGGGCTCAAAATCCTCCCATGTATGTATACTCTTCCACGCTCTATTTTGCCTTCTCATTATAACCTACAAACATTTAAAACCCACGTGCATCGGCATCTCTCCTTTTCTTCGAATACTAATTTCCTTAACGCACGCGCTTTGTAGCTATTAGTTGATAAGGGTACTAAAAAAGTGCTTTAGTGCGCGTCCATTATAAAAATATAGCGACGGGCTACAGTCCGCTTGGGCAAGCTGTTGGATACCCTATTCTTATTCCTATCGCTCATAAGTGAGCGTGACAAAAGTCTAAGTATGGTGGAATTGTTAAGAACGCTCTACATATTTTGTTATTTAACATTTAAAGGATTTTATCGAAAAAAAAAGCTTTTGTAAAAAAAACGCTCCCTAGCTCAAACTTTGGTTTTTCAATAAAATTGTTTTATTTAATTATGGGCGTGTCAGTAGGCGGAAAATTATGTTAACAAATATTTAAACATAAATATAAAGGGCACCTAGAGAGTCTATATTATAAATTTCAGCTCCCAAGCTCAAACTTTTGTTTCTCAAAAAAAGCTTTTTTTTAAATTGTGGGCGTGTCAGTGGGCGGATTTTGAAAATATTGACACATGAGCATAAAGGGCCCCTATAAAATATATATTATAAATTTCTCCGTAGCTCAAACTTTGACTTTTCAATAAAATTGTTTAATTTAATTGTGGGCGTGTAGTGGGCGGATTTTAAAAATTTTACCTCACGGGCAGTTTTAGGAGTCATAGATCATATATAAAAAATTTCAGCTTCGATAAATTTGTTTTTTTGAGTTTGTTACCGTGTCTGTAGGCGGATTTAAAAATTCTTAAACTTGATTATTTCGGGCCCCTAGAGAGTCTATGGTTAAAATTTCAGCATTCTAGGTAAAGTTTAAAGGCCTAATTTTTGACGACAGACGGACGGGCGGACGGACATGGCTAGATCGACATTACTATCGATGCTGATGATAAGTATCAGCCGTTTTTCGGTGATAAGTGTTTACCCAGCTCAGCATAATTTTGCAATAAAACAACTACATCGTATTCTATATTCACTTTTCATTTTTAAGGATGTGTTCTCAGTGTTTGTACTTTAAACGATTGCGATTTGGATAATTATTAAAGCAAGGATACAAATCCAAACGTATTTTTTGAAAGATTTTTGAACATCATAAAATCCTTTGCGTTTGACAGCATGCAAAAGAACGGATGCTTATTTCTGCCATTTTTTTTTTAAATTTTCTTCGTCTAATTTTCTTTGAAATGAGGATTTTTTTGTTTAATCGACGAACACATCCACTATCTCTGCATAACAATAGGAATATTTTTGCTCCCAACTTAATTTACCGCCATCTAATCGCTTCTTGGCATCAACACTTTATGTTCACTCCGTTTCAGTCATCGACTGCTGACCTCTTTATCGTCAGCACTCCTTTTTGTTATTGTTTACGTGTTAAATGTAGCTGAGCTGGCTAAACCGAAACACGGCTTAGTAACTTTTAGGGGTCTACGATCAATATTAAGGTATATTACAAACTATGCGTCAAAATGAATATACCCTTAGAATAGGGTATACAAAAATCTGTTAGTTTCATTGTGTTATCAAAGAGCAGTTGACATTTTATTTATAACAAAGAAACGTAAACATTATAATAAATAATGAATGAAGAGAAGAATCAAATACAATTGATTTTAGTGATTTTTCGCATACTGTTCTTTATTATAATTTATAATGTTAAAAACAGAGCCGCAAAAAAATTAATGCATATTTTCTTTTTCAAACATATTAAACCTTTTACTCTTACCTTTTTTGTATTGATTATCATGTTCATATCACATTGGGAACTTGACCATATGGACCTCCTGGGTCGGACTCACCCCACATGTTTCATCTGCATGGCTTTGGGAGAAATTTTGTTGTGAAATAGCTCCTTACACTTAAAGATGAAACATATTTAACTTGACGAAGGAAGTCTCAACATTTAGGAGTTCTTTCATCTGTAATAACTCCCAACTTTATATGGACATTTTTGGGACTTATTTATTTGTTTTTAGTTCATTATCTTGCAGCTTATTTCAAAGAGCCTCCAGCAACACTATCCTCTCCATCGCCAGTGTTTATTTTTTTAAACTGCCTTGAAACTCAGTTTCGGCTTACAGCATGAAGAATAAATTCCTTATTCTAAGATTAATACAGCAATATTTATCGCATGCATAAACAAATTCTTTCTCTCAAGATGTACTGGCTGCATTACACGCACCACAGGGGACATTAATACAGAATGCGGATGGGGAAAATATATCTATTAAAATGCTCTTTATTCCCACAGTGAAATCGATTTTATCTCAATTGATATTCTGACAAGCTGTCAATCGTAAAACTGACATGAACTATCAATATCTACATACATCCTTGTCCACAATACTAGATACTTCCAAAAATCACATATGCATCATTTCCCACGGAATCGTACACATAATCCTTGCCTACTCACCATCCTCTTAATCTTCTGCCGCCTCTGCACACAAATATAAGTCCTACAATACTTACTCAAGATGGACATTTATTTCCAAACAGTTGAGACATTCATTTACTTCCCTCAATATATCCTTTTAAATCCTTAATTGGTCATAAAATTTGGTATAAGTCGTATATCTGTTTGTGATTACTTTCAACTGAGCATTTAGCTTATATCAGGATATAAATATTTATTTATTTTTTGCTTCTTCCCAGTGCGAAGGCAATGGATGAGTGGATCTAAGACCAACTTAAACGTCCCTGATATTTATTTTATTTCTTACAGATACTACAACATTTATGTTTGTAATTTATGAATTTATGTGCACTTAATTTCTTGTTTGATATTAGCACATTAAAAAAAACGTTTATCGACAAAGTCGGATCATTTTTCATTTTTTGTTTTCTTTGAGACAAGAATTAATGGCACCCTCGCGAAGCATGACAGACACTGACTCACTTTTAATTCTAATCCGTAAAGTGCTGATAAATTAAATTTAGTTAGACGAATATTGTTTTATAAATGCCATGCAACTGCAGTGGTAATATGATCGGTGCGATGCGATAACGTGACGTTGTCTTTGCATAATTGCTTCGGTTGGAGTACGTGATGTCAGAGCTATTTCTTAAATGACTGTAGTATAGGTAATTTTTGGTAACTCAAGCGATGACGTGAGCTAGGCGCTTAAAATGCACATTTTTAGGGGTCCTACACTCGTAGTTTGGGCTCAGTTTTGCTTGGCGCCTGGGTGTGTATGGTTCCAAAAGTATCTACCTGCAATAAGAACAAGGTTTCCTCGAATAATGTCGCATGCGAATTATCTCATGACATATTTATTTATTTATTTGTTAAGCTACTTCAGTTAAAAATAAAAAAATTAACACGCATATCAATTTATAAATTTAAAGTATTAAAAAAGAGAAAAAAGAAAGAGAGAAAGAAGGAAATAAAGAAAGAAAGAAAAGAGAAAACAAAGAGAAGAGAGAAGAGAAGAGAATAGATAAAAAATTAAATTTAAGTAAGAATTGTTGAAATATTATTCATTTTTACATTTGTACTCAATCTATCACTTAAATTCCTATATATTGCTCTGGGTAGAAACAATAACACGGTTAAGTTGGAGGCTAAATAAGCCCTTAGATCTTTTTTGAAACCCCGAGGGTCTCTAATACGTCGTATACTTCGAGGTAAACTGTTCCACAAACGAGAAGCATTAATGAAGAACTGGCGTTCAGACGTTAAACAAGTGAAACGAAATTGTAAAATTTGTTGCGACCTAATCGATGAGGACAGTCGCAATCTGCCAAATAGATAAGAAGGTTGATGTGTTTGCATTATCCTAAACAGCAAAATCAAAGTTCTATACCGAATGAGATTATCAAATGAAACATTATAGATAGCTATTGAAAAGGACGATATCCTATCATATCTTTTTAGCCCGTATATGTATCTCGCTACACTATCGCATGTATCTCGCTGCAACATTTAGTTTTCTTTTGCTGTTATAGTCGCAGTTGCAATATATCTCACATCCATAGATCAATATTGGTATAATCAATGTTTTAGCTAGCAATATCCTAATTTTAGGAGGAGTATAACTTTGCGCGACCCATAAAGTACGCAGTACACCATATACTTTCCCTATTGCTGTATTGATATGTGTGGCCCAAGTTAATTTCCGGTTAAATACCATTCCCAGATTTTTTGCATTCTCTACATAATGAACTACAGCACCATCAAGAGTAATTTGTGGGAGGTATGACATATCAAAAGGTTTTTTGGAGGTAATTAGGCATTTAGACTTACTCGGATTCAAAAAGAGACCATTACTTTTGGCGAAGAATAAGATCTTTTCTAAGTCTTCATTAATAACCGAGACACAATCTTCGATTAATCCAAGAGGGCAGCTTTTGTATAACTGGACGTCATCTGCGTACATTAACACACACAGCTTGCTTTCTTTCAGCTAAATACGAATTAATGTGTTGAACGGCAGAGTTTGAAAAGGTAAAGAGTTGTGACAGCTTGCTACAAAGATTCATATGGTCAACCATATCAAATGCTTTCGAAAAATCCAGCAGTATAAGAAAAGTAATATTACCATCAAACAAGTAGAGTTCCTAAATGTAAGTCTGGAGTACCTGTTCACCAGACATGTTCCATGCAAAACGCGGGTTCCTAAAACAAAATCCTGTCCGTGGTTTTCAAATGCAATATTTGATGCTATGAAGAGAAGGGACATATTGTACCGACGTTGGAAGAGGTTTCGCTGTACTGAAATGCATGCAGACTATAAATCCAGCAGAAATCATGTCACATGCATGATAAAAACTGCAAAATTGAAGTACTATAGTGCCAAATTTAATTCTGACCGATCCTCAAAATTTCTTAGGAACCGAATTCGCCAAATTGGTCTATGTAAAAAAAAATATTTCCGGTAATAACGACGACATTGACATTGAAGAGTTAAATGACCGTCTCGCTACTTCAGGTCCTTCCAATACATTCAATTCTTTGGCTTTCTTGACTTAATTTGATGTTACCATGTTACGCATATATACAACACTATTCTTATGACTTCCACATACCCAACCGCTTGGAAAAAAGCTAAAATTGTACCTATTCCGAAGAAAGGTAGACCAATTGCAATACTTCCGTTTCTTTCCAAAGTACTCGTATTGGAATCAATCATAAGTCGCCAAATAAAGGAATACGTCGAGAGCAATAAGCTTTTGACAACAATGCAATCTGGCTTCCGTTCAGGACACAGTTGCATAACAGCTTTACTCAAAGTATCTGATGACATTCGGCAAGCTATCGATGAGGATAAAACTACTCTCTTGGCCTTGCTCGACTTTTCTAAAGCTTTCGATTGTGTAAATCCGTTAATTCTGTGTAACAAACTCTCCACAATATTCAATTTTTCTGTTCCCTCTAACAAGCTTATATATTCATATCTTACAACTCCAAAATGTCAACCCTCCGTGCTGTTAGTAGTGGTGTCCCACAAGCATCTATACTGGGCACTTTACTGTTTACCATATATATTAATGACCTCCATACTGTACTGTCCCATTGTAGATTTCATGTCTACGCAGACGACGTCCAGCTTTACCTAAGCTTTCCCATTGGTATGGTGGAAGATTCTGTTGTAAAAATTAACGAGGATCTACGTTCTATTACGAATTGGTCAACACAAAATGCTCTCAAGCTTAATCCTGAAAAAACCAAAATCATCCCCATCTCTAAGCATCCACCTTGTCTTTCTATCTTTCCTCCTATAGAACTATACTCCACCCATGTAGAATATGTCACCCATGTACGAAATCTCGGAATTATTTTTAACAGTGAGCTTACATGGTGCAACCATATTTGTTCCATAGTATCCAAAATATATGCATCGCTCAGAGGTTTATCTGTCAGCAAAGCAATACTTCCAGTTGAAGTTAAATTAAAACTTGTTAAAGCACTTATTGTGCCTATTATCTCATACGGTTGTGAAATCTTTGCTGACTCAGACTACATCTCTCTTCTTAAGCTAACAAAGGCACTTAATTCGACTGCTCGGTATGTCTTCAATCTACGGAGATATGACCACGCCTCAACAGAACGTCGCAAACTTCTTGGTTGCGATCTTGATGCCTTTTTAAAATATCGGTCCTGTATCTTGCTCTTCAAGATTATTCACAGATAACAACCAGAGTATTTGTTCAACAAACTTTCCTTCTCCCGGTCTAACCGTTGTTTAACTATTAAAGCATCGACTCATACCTGCTTGACATCTCGCAGACAGTTTTTTGTTCATGCTGTTCGGCTTTGGAACCAGCTGCCTCACCAGGTGAGGAATAAAATCGAATATAGACAATTTTCATCGGCGTGTTATTCTCATTTTGTACCAAACTGAAATCACTCAGACTTATTTTCGTTATCTTAGTTCTTGGTGTATATTTATTCTCTTCTGTATCTTCATCTTTCTTTTCTTTATCAAATCTCTTTCTTCTTCTAAATACATTTAAAAATTGTTTTTAATACATTTAATACTTGTACCTGTACTATTTATAAGTGCTTTGCTCTCTATGTACAGCGATTCTTATTACAACTAATAAATCTAAATCTAAATCTAAATCTAATCATCTTAGGGTTCTCGTATATCTTCAATTACATTAATAAGTGCTGTAGAACAACTATGTTTGTCCCTAAAACCAGACTGCTTTGATGATAACATATTTTTGCTGCGGAGGTAACCGTTGATTTGGTTTTGAACGATTTTTTCGAATACTTTTGATAAGAATGGCAGTATTGAAATGGGTCTAAAAACATAGGGGCTGGCTACAGTCCGCTTGGGCGAACTGTTGGATACCCTATTCTTATTCCTATATCTCATAAGTGGGCGTGACAAAAATTTAAAGGATTTTAACGAAAAAACTAAGCTTTTGTAAATAAAAACGCTCCCTAGCTCAAACTTTGGTTTTTCAATAAAATTGTTTTATTTAATTGTGGGCGTGTCAGTAGGCGGATTTAAACAAAATTTAAGTATGAGCATAAAGGGCACCTAGAGAGTATATACTATAAATTTCAGCTCCCTAGCTCAAACTTTGGACTTTCAAAAATAAAAATAAAATAATTGTGGGCGTGTCAGTAGGCGGATTTTGAAAATATTTACACATGAGCATAAAGGGCCCCTAGAGAGTATATATTAAAAATTTCAGCTCCCTAGCTCAAATTTAGGTTTTTCAAAAAAAATATTTTATTTAATTGTGGGCGTGTCAGTGGGCGGATTTTGAAAATTTTATGTCCCAAGCAGTTTTATGGGCCAAAGATCATATATAAAAAATTTCAGCTTTCTATCTCAAAATTCAATTTTTCCCAAAATTTGTTTTATTTAATTGTGGGCGTGTCAGTGGGCGGATTTTGAAAATTTTATGTCCCAATCAGTTTTATGGGCCATAGATCATATATAAAAAATTTCAGCTCTCTAGCTCAAAATTCGATTTTTTCCAAAATTTTGTTTTTTTGAGTTTGTGGGCGTGTCTGTGGGCGGATTTCAAAAATTCTTAAACTTGAATATTTCGGGACCCTAGAGAGTATATGGTTAAAATTTCAGCTCTCTAGGTCCAGTTTAAAGGCCTAATTTTTGCCGACGGACGGACGGACGGACGGGCGGACATGGCTAGATCGCCATTACTATCGATGCTGATCATAAATATAGTAACTTTTAGGGGTCTACGGGCAATATTAAGGTATGTTACAAACTATGCGTCAAAATTAATATACCCCTAGAATAGGGTATAATCATGAGCACTTTTTGCAATGGGTATTATTTTAGCCATTTTCCACTGGTCGGAAAAATACCTGTTGTGTGTTAGGTGTTACAGTAAGACAGGCAAAATGACTTTTAGGAACTTGGGATGTACTCCATCTATTCCTGTTGCATTAGACTTTATCGACAAAAGACACTCCACAACATCAGTATTTGCAATTCTTGAAAATTGAAACAAATTTTCCAGGTCGTTTTGATATTCATTAGCACGTCGAAGGGCTATAGCTGGAAGCGGAGGGAAGGGTAAAGTGACAAATTTTTCATTTAAAACATTACCGTCGATTTCATCAGGAACTGTTGCCCTTTTTTTCTTCGCCACTCCAACGTCACGTAAATTTGTCCACAGTTTCTTGCCACCCATAGATAGGCTCAGACGGTTACAGTAAAAAATTGTTTTGTCGATCTTATATTTTTAATGACTAAATTGTACAGATTTCGATAGTCTTGTCTGAATTCTGCAATCCTATACCGTTTCCAATTGGAAAAAGCTTGATTTCGCAGCTGCATGAGTTCACGAATTTCAGGAGTAAAGCCTGAACTACATCGAAACAAAATTGGGAAAAAGTACAAAAAAGTGGAAGAAATCGGATGTACTGCTTCATCGCATAGTGCGTTCTGCATATTTCTTCTCATTTTAAAATTTCACTGCCGTTCAAAGCTCGAACATGTTCCAGCTTTCACTTTGCGCAAAGCTCTAGAAACAAACACAATCAAAGAATACCTTACGAGACTTTCCAATAGATGACGCTTCCATAACATAATTCCTGTCAGTTTCGCAAGGGAAAGCGCTTCTGATAAGCAAGCGACAATTAATAAACGATGGAGAATACGATTCAAAATGGACATTTTAAAATATCCAACGAAAAGCTTCTGAGCTTTTTTAGTTCAGATTTTAATGATAGATGTCGTATAAATATGCGTGTGTTTTCGATGAGTTTCGATGTTTTCACTTTTTTGTACTTTTCTTCACTTTTGTTTTGATGTAGTTCAGGCTTAAACCATGCTCGTTGATCGTGCCTTTGCGTTTTCATTCTTAGTGGCACGTGAGTATTAAAAAGCGATAATACTTGTGAGTTTATAAATTCAATTTGATCACTCGAAAAAGTAAGGTAATAAACGCTGTTCCACTCGACATTGTGAACATGTTGCTCTAAGATGACGTAATTAATTGAATTGAAATCCCTATATTGATACGAAATATCCGAACCCTGAACTTCAAAGTCAAATGTCATGTAAATAAGATCATGCTTTGAGAAGCCTGGTGCTGAAAGCTGATCCTTAAAGAGTACCCCATTTACATCACTGACAAAAAATACATCTAAAAGTGTCTTCGAATCCTCAGAGAAATGTGTTGGAATTATGGCTTTTACTGGGTACATATTGAATGTTTTCATTCCGTCAATTAAATTGTTTTCAACTAAAAGATTACTGTTAAAGTCTCCACAAATCACACTCTTTGAAGATTGAACTGATATTTCATCCATAAGCTGAAAAAATGTCGACAGACTAATGTTCTTGTTTGGTCTATATACCGTTCCGATAAGCAACTTGTCTTCACCACATATAAGATATTTAATTTTGCATTTTATCTCTTCTTGTACAAATATCGCCACGCCACCGCCTATCCGTCCTTGCCTATCACCACGAAAAAGCCTATACCCCCCTAGACCACACAACTCAGCGTTGAAACTACTGCTAACCCAAGTTTCAGAAACGCAAATTACAAAGACCTTAGTATATATATTTCAAATTGGATTGGATGGCAAACTTATTTTGGTTTCCCAAATACTATCGCTTGTAACCTTTCCTGGCCAAGATGGTATACCCACTGTTCCAAATTGCGCATACTTTTCCTTCTGTAATATTTTTCAAAACAGACCGACCCAAAAAGAGGGGAATCGTCCTCTCCTATCATTCGACTTGCTTTCGAGCTTTCGTGGTTAAAAGTTAATCTTTGATTCGTAGATGAATGTGTAAAAAGTGGAACCAATCGCTTTAATAACGTGGCAGCAACTGAGCGCAGAAAAAGGCTTTGTACAGAGTGCCGCACTCTTCAATACTATGTGCAACGTTTTTCTGACTATGTTGCTGAGAAGACATAACGGGCACGCTGAAAATGTATGATGTGTCTTTGTTACAGTTGGGGTTGGTGTCCTGAGCAAGCGCTATATTAGTCAACGCTAAAAGGGCATCGAAAGGCATTGTGTTTTTGGAGTGTACCCTTATGGGTTATTAGCTTCTTCAGAGACGGTCAGATAAGACAATCTTTAGCTTGGCCTTGTCACTGGGTTCAGTTCCCTTAACGTGCACCTGAGAATTGTCAGACTTAGAAGTTTTGGTATATGTGAGTGCTACTTGAAATGAAAATGTATTCAAAGAAAGAGGCAGCGCCAGTTCGCTTTTATTCGCTCAATGTTTCCCTCAACTTTTTCTTCGTTAACGACGAGGTTATAAACTGGACTGAAGGCAATATTACCCTTTAACTTCAGTGTATCCCCACTGGGTTCCACGATGTGAAAACTTCCTCATATCTTTGAACTTCTTATTGTCTCAAACTTTGAATTTGAATTTGGTGGGGGCATGCGCCCCCATTTATTCGGCTTAATACAAGCTATCTTAAAACAAAACTCAGCCTTATAGCTAGACTTAAAAACTAATACTTACAAGCTAGAGATAAAATTAGGGTTTATGAAGAAGGAGGCTAAGTTTAATGGAGGGAGTGCTGCGGTTGAAATAAAAAACGGAAATGTTTGAATTTACCTTCCGTAGCATACGGGAAATTGGTTCGTTGTAGCCATAGAACGTGCGGTGGGTTGGTAGATAGAAGAGACGGGGATGTCTTAAATTACGAGGATTAGTATTAAAGGAGATGGAGTTGTAAAGGGACGGGCAATCGATAGACCCGGAGAGGAGGCGATGAATGAAGAGAATGTCTGATGCATCCCTGCGGTCTTCGAGGCTATTCAAGTTAATAAGTTTGAGGCGGTCTAGATAGCGAGGTAGAATTAGGGGATCGTTCCAAGAGAGTCCGCGGAGGGCGAATCGAAGAAAACGTCGTTGTATGTTTTCGATTCTGGTTACATGAATTTGTTGAAAGGGTGACCACGTTTGGCTGGCGTATTCGAGGAGGGGGCGGACAAAGGTAATGTAGAGAGATCTGGTCACGTATGGATCAGAGGATTCCTTTGACCACCGTTTAATGAACCCAAGGGATGAATTGGCTTTACGAATTATCTCGTCAATGTGCGAACGGAAATTAAGCTCGCGGTCGTACAATATGCCAAGGTCACGATGAAACTGCACGATAGGTATAGGTTGATCATTAAGAAGGTAAAGACGGGGAGGGGACTTGTTGTATTTACGTGATAAGGTTATGTATTGGCATTTCGCAACATTGAGCTCTAGGCAGTTTTTGAGACACCAAATAGAAAAACTATCTAGATCTTGTTGTAGCAAGCAGGAGTCTTGTGATGAAGTTATGTGTTTGAAAAATTTGGTGTCATCGGCATAGAGAGAGATAGAGGAGTGTTTAATAACCCTTTCCAGATCGTTTATAGTTAAGATGAAGAGAAGTGGACCTAGGTGACTGCCTTGTGGTACACCAGAGGTCGCCAGGAATGGGGCAGATAGGACGGACCTGAAGCGAACATTATATAAACGGTTTTCCAGATAAGATGATATCCATTTCAGCAGTATTGGTTCGACACCAAGGGTGGACAATTTGAAAAGAATTAATTTATGGGATATCTTATCAAAAGCTTTAATTAAATCAGTCGCAATAATATCGACTTCTTTACCACTTTCTAATGCCGTTAGCGCAGAGGATGCGAATTCAACGAGGTTAGTGGTGGTTGATCTACCTTTTAGAAAGCCATGTTGGTTTTGGGAAATTAAAGACTTGCATTGAAAGCTTAAGGATTCGTACAAAATGCTTTCTAGGAGTTTGGGTATATGCGAAAGTTTGGCTATCGGGCGATAGTTAGTAACTTCACATTTTAATCCGTTTTTATGAATCAGCGTTATGATAGTGAGAGCTTAAAGAGGTGCGAAAGGGGGTAGGAGAGCACTAGGGAACACTTCTTAAGAAAAATAGTGGGAATACCATCTGGGCCAGGTGAATATTCATCATTAAGTTTTTGCAACTTATTTTCAATTACAGAAGGTTCAAAAGTTTGAGAGAGAAAGGGACCAGTGGAGTACTCGAGTAGGTAGTTGAAATAAGAATGATCTGGTACAAAGGAGTTGTCGGCAAAAGATTTTTTAAAAAAGGTGGCAAAGAAATTAGCAATGGTTTGTGGATCACTTGAAGATAAGTTTTCGTAAGAGAGGGAGGGGGGTAGCCGACGGATTTCTTCTTGTAGTTAACGAATCGGAAAAACGATTTAGGGTCGCTTATAAGATTAGCTTGCGCATTGTTAACATGTCTCTGATAGAGGGAGTTATAAGCCTGGGTGAATTGTAGGTATGAGCCGAGATTGTTGGAATAGTCAGAAAAAGACTTGTTTCGAAGGAAAACTGACCATAATTTGTTTCTCTTGTTGCGTAACGATCGTAGTCTTCGATTATACCAAGGGGGAGATGTAGAGAAGGGTTTTGGCCGAGAAATAGGGACAAAAAGGGAGATAGAAAAGAATAATTCTCTGTAAAACAAGGAGAGGGCATCATTGACAGGGAGATTTTCAAAATCAAATGAGACTTTGCTGAGGTGTTCACTAATTTTGCGGAAATTAGCTTTATGAAAATCATAGCAGGGGGGGCCAGCGGGCGATGTGGACTGTAGAGGAGGGTCGTGAAAAAAAGAAAGAAGTAGTGGGGGATGAAGGTTGTCAATAGGCGAGAGAAGAAGAGGGGAAAGTGAGACAGAGGAGTTAAGTGGGTCAGTAGTGAAGATTAGGTCTAACTGCCTACCCATATAATTAGAGATGCCGCTTACTTGGCATAGATTAGAGTCGGTTAGGCGATCGATGAAGAGACATTCTTTAGTTGAGTTGCGATTCGAAGCAATGAAAAACGATTCGTCATCGGATAAAGCCCAGTGCAGTTGGGGCAGGTTAAAATCGCCGAAAATGATGACGTCGTCAGAGGAATCAGATAACTCTATAACTTGATCGATTGCGTTAACAGCAAGTTGGTAGGATTCGATGGGTTGGGCCGGCAGGATGTAGAAACACATAACGAATAGGGACTTGTGGGGGAGTGTTATTTTTATTGCAACAAAGTCGAGTCCTGAAGACGAGGAAGTAGCAATCGGTGAAGAGTCAAGGTCGTTGTGAATAGCCAGAAGAACACCTCCACAGGGGGAGTCATCCGTTGGGCGGCTGATATCGTCCCGAAAGACATTAAATATGGGTGGGAATAATTCCGGGTTCTTTATATTGGGAATCAGATTGGTTTCAGTAGCGTAGATATCGAATGGAAGAGCATGAGACTGACGTAGAACAGCTTGGGTTTTTGAGCGCAGGCCCCTTACGTTCTGATAGTAAAAGGTTAGTGGAATGCTATCACGGGTAGTTCGCTGTGGCCCTTGTATCCATTTAGGGACGAACAAATTTATTATGGTCAGCACGGTTCCGTTGAAGGTGTGAGATGCGTTTAGAACTGATGTGAGAAGCAAATGCAGATATGTCTTTGTCTACGGTGGCCGATGAAATGTTAAAGCTCTCGTGATAACGGTTGTAGATTTGTCGCAGTGCAGCAGGATCAGTAGGAAGGCCTTCTTTTTGAATAGATACCTGAACATTTGTTTTGGTTTTTCCGTCAATGCATATAGATTCGGGTTTATCAAATAAGTAGGCAAGGTAAAGACTGACATTTTCAAAAAGCCTGTGGTCTCTCAGTCGTGCCATTAGGATGTGCAGGTAGGTTACTGGAAGGGAGGTGGTGGTTGACCTAGGTCCCATGGCAGCAATAGGCACGCTTGCGGATGCGCGGCGTTAGCTCGACGGTGGGGTGGGAACTTGCTGCCTTCCTATACATACATAAATTTTCGTGCCTGATAGAGTTAATAAAGGTTTACAGATAGTAGAGGAGAGAAGAAAGCGATTTAAGAAAGAATCAAAGTAAAACAAGTGAAATAAAAAGAGCGATAAAAATCGAAAGTACATAGCTGACGCTGTTCCTGGTGTTGAGGAACATGTTGGACTTGCCCTGCCCCTATGCATCTGGTGAGAGACGAGATGCACCATGACTATCCTGTGTCCATATCTCTTTAGGATAGTCCCATTAGATACCCACACACGTATCTACACAATCACAACCCTAATTGCGGATAATTTAAACACGAACCGGAATCATTTTAATATTTTACCCAAATGCATGTAAGTATGTAGGTTTATTCATGAAGAAAAAAATTGTCTTATCAACAAGAAACATGTTTACGAGTGTTATGCATACTTAAATTGATATTTTGATCTAGCAATAATGCACTGGATATAGTAATTAGTCTAAGGTTTTTTTTTTTTATTAGGGTAGGTATTTAATTTAATGCAAGCAGATATTTTAAGTATGTAGTGGTATGTATGTGTGTATTTTAGGTAATTTACTTATTTAAGAACAAATATTATATGTTTAAAAATTGTAAACGGATAGAAAAAAGTTTTAGGATTTTGCCTCAGAAATCTATGATCATATAGTTAGAAATTAAGTACTCACGGTTGTCCAGACGATGAGAAGGATGTGGCCACATGTTTCTGTCGTTGGTATAAGATGGTTTTGATGTTTTACTAGTTGTGCTATATATATGGTAAATTAATTACCCAACACTTCTTAGGCAAATACCTAGCTCACTTTAACAAATTTGGTAATACTGACTTGGTTTTAATAACTTTTACTTTACGTTAGGGCAAATTTTGTTTTAATTTTGGTTATAAAAAAAAGGAGAGTTGATTCGACACTTCATACAGACTTTTGTGCATGCACATGTATTTCATGACAAGCACTAATTAAGATGATTATTTTATGACACTTTTCTTTTTATTTCTTTTAAATTATGCGGTTGTTGGGATGTGATTGAAATCACGTGTCTGCTGGTGAAGATTTGTGAGACTTTGATGACTGCTACACCACGTGCGTATGTTCCTTGCGTTAGTTAGAAACTAAGCCAAGCACGATGCGCTGAGGCGGTCTCATTCAGGATTTTTGTTGATCTTTCTGATCGCGTAGCACAAACTCGATGATAGAGTAAAAAACAATTGCGGACGCTTCAGTTCGGTCTTTCTATTTATGTACCTTAGTACGAATGTGGGTAACGCGGCACTCCCGAGCTCTATTGATGAGCGTCCGCAATTTTCTGTGGGAAATAATTGGATTATTATTTGCACTACACGCCGCTTAAACAAACAATAACCTACCTTGTTTTTTGGTGAATTCTTTTGCTCGGATAAATGCTTTGCATATACGAGATCTAGGAACCATTTAACTGAATGGCAAGAATCTCAGGCGGCGGCGACAAATTAGGCCCAAATAATATTGACTCCTAAAGCCGCAACATTGAAATGGTCTTTTAAAATCAAAATAAATTGAAAAGAAAACTAGATTCCAATCTTACCTGTGGATTCTTATGTTCTATATGTGTAAGAACTTTGTACTATTTTTCCACTGTATGATGGATCGAATAAAAGGCTTCAAAGAACTTGTCGCGCGCACTGACTGGATTGAAATAAAATGAGTCGAGCAAACGTGTGGCTTGGGTGGTTAAAATGGATGCTTTCCGTGGGGGAGTGCAACAGTTCAGTGTACATTTCAGCCGATTGGTGGAGACTGTTGGGGTATGTTAAAGTGAACGTCCGGTTTAAGTTCATGACTTAGGGAGCAGCAGTTAAATTCAAAACCTAACGAAATTAAAATCTGTTTTTGTGTTTGAGGTGTGCGTCACACCATAATATATCGGCCATCGAGGTCGTTGGGAGGGGACATAGGGTTTAAAAACTTGGAAGTAAGTTTAACAGCTTGGGGAAGTAGAGGATCAAAAATTGCAGAGGCCTTAGATATTGGGGTAGGTGTCTCTTTATGAAGAGAGATAGTGGGAAGAACAGTATTGGAGGCAGCAGAGGTAGACGGGGCGGGATTAAGAACATGGGAGTGTATGAAGTTCGGGTAATTTGAAGTGGATTTAGTGTTAGCTGGGGCTATCGGATGGTTACTAGTGTCTGGAGTTAAGTTAAATGATACGCGATTACGTTGAGGCTTGGGTAACTTTGAGATTACCGTGGGGTGAGCCGTACCTTGGGGAGGTGCTGAGTTAATAGAGGTAGGAGGCTGAAAAGTGAGAGGGTAGAATTGAGGAAAAGTTCCAACTTTGAAGCTCCAGTTAGGATCTGGGTTGAGACTAGATTAAGAGCTATTCTTCTTAGACTTACGTTTTTTTTTTTATTTGGCTTAATACTAGGCTTATTGTTATTACTAAGCTTCACCTCTCCAGTATTGTTCGACTTGACCATCAGGTCATCTTTCCCAAGCTGAAGACGTCGTTTGAGGGGTTCGAGAAAAGCCAGGAGTATTTGGAAGGTAAGTCAAGCTTAAATCGGTTGTTTTTGTTGTTAGCGGTAGAAATCATCTGACAGTTGCTGATGGTGATGCCAAATTTCTGCAGGAAGAAGTTGTTCACCCAAGAAGCGTCTGCATGCAGAGGAGCATTATTTATTATAAAGGAGTTGTACTCGCAGGCGGTTCTGTGTATTTTATCGAGCCTTCTGTTCCAGTCTTCGGGTGTCCATAGTGTGCCGAATCGGTTTAAGGGTGTCGAAGCAGTTTGTGCCTGAGTGCCTGATTCAGTTGGTGTTGAGGTCGGGTGGGTGTGGGCATTGGTGCAAGTTATTGTGGTATTAGTAGTAGTAGTTGTTGTTGTTGTTGTTGTTGTTGTTGTAGTCGTCGTTGATATTGGTTGGGTATTAAATGTGGATGGATGTTCTGCTGATTCCAGAATTTCGGCAAGTATTGAAGTATTGTAGACTGAGCTCGATTGTGGTTGAATGAGCTCTGGTATGGAATCAATTTTGCTTGATGCCAGTCTAAGGCTTTCATCAATATCGCCCATTACAAAACGGAGAGCTGCGACATCATTTGCATTCTGAGGAGTTTGTGTTTATTCTGTCACTGATGCATTTTATCGCGAGCATAACATGGGAGAGGGAGATGCCTTTGCATTCGTCGCAAAAGAAAAGGAAGTTATTATTAAAGTCGTTAAGGTAGGTAATGTAGCGCTTACTTAAACCTATGCAGAGAGCATGAAATGATTTCCCGCATAAACCATTGCATTTCACCCAATCAGCACTAAAGTCTTGCGATGTTAGCAAACAATCAGAATTACCGCACTGCATTAACATAGTTGATTGGTGCCGTGACTTAACCCCAAGCGTCATAAGCCCAAATTCCAGCATTTGGTATTATGTCACTTTCACAAAACGTCATAAGGCCAAATCCGGAAAGTGACATAAAGCCAAATTTTTGAAACCGTACCTCGCACCTACTCCAAATCAAACAGTGACCCCAAGCAAGGGGGTTGCAGGGGGGTTGCAGGCGGGCAGCATGCCCCCACCCCATAGGCATTGTACTATTTATGCAATCTACTTGCGATTTCGCAACTAATCCCATAAACAGTGCAATGCATATGGGGGGCCATGCTGCCCCCCTGCAACCCCCCTGCTTGGGGTCACTGTTCGATTTGGGGTAGGTGCGAGGGCAAATTGTTGAAAACAGCACCAAGCGAAAGTGTCATAAAGCCAAATTGGCCTTATGACGCTTTTCCAATGTGTCATAATAACAAATGCTAAAATTTAGCCTTATGTCACTTTCACAATGCGACATAAGGCCAAATTTCAAAATTTGGGGTTATGTCACGACACCAGTTGATTATTTAGGTCAAATAATGTTTCGCGATCAAAGGCAATAGGTGGAAGGGCGATGAACTGTTGATGGGTAGAAATTCAGGGGAAATTGCAAGTACGCAAGTAAATTGGAAATAAATTTATTTAAACTCGCAATGCGGGAGCAAAAGAAAAACACGTCCGAACGATTGGAGGTAACGAACTGAACTTGTTAGTCCTGCTGTCATGTAAGGCATCCTCATCATCGGCGTTAATTTGACCTCATACTTTTTGTATGCTCTCCAACAATGTGATCCATATGTGAGCTCCGCGCCGGACGTACAACTACGGTTTAGAGCCATACTTTCAGCTTTTCTATCACAAAAGATGTTTCAGTTTTCTTTACCATCCACTCTAGGCCTACGCGATGATTGCTATCGTCATCACATGTTGTTCAGCTATTGATCATATATCCCAGGTATTTGAACTTTTAGCACTTAAGAATCACTTCATATAAATATCTGGAATAGGTCGGAGTGAATCAGAAAATGGGCGAAGAAGGTATTCTGTATTTTTCGGATTACACGACTACCATCAACTCCAAAACAATCACTCAAACATCAAGTGCTCGTTGCAGGAATTATGGCTCCACCGTTAGCATTTCGGAGTCGGCCACTTCAAGAACTGTAATAAATATCAAGGGACTATTGATGATTTTCTGTTGTATACCGTTTTTGATTGGAAACTCATCGGTGACTTCAGTGGGGCATGTCACCTTGTCTTTACTTCCTTTAACAGCTGCCAGGTGACAGCATCTTTGAAGGCAACGAAGAATCTGTGATCTCACCACCCACAAGCTCGTTTTGTGATGATGTATGCGTTTACCTAAAGGTGACAGAAGATGCAAACTTCCCTGCGAGGGAAGAGCATCGAGCTAAGAGAATGGAAGTTAATTATGTCCTGCATAGAAAAAGAGGGCGTACGCAGTTTCTCAGCTCAAGGAAATCGAAGAGTCTTGCGATCTTAGCTCGTTTATGCAAGCTATGTCATACACTTTCTAGCCGCTCTACATGGCGATGGCCGAATAAGGGATCCCTGCAAAATTGATCCAGCTGTATCGCGTGACACTTGAAAAAGCGGATAGTTTGGAAGCATTTCAAACTTGCACCGGATTTCGGCAAAGAGATGCGCACTCATGTGACTAGTGACTTCTTCAATTTTGGTCTGATGTGTCGAAAGACGAAATGCATGTTATCGATCCCAGTTCTGCTGTATACCTCCAAGTGCTGGACGATAAATAGAAATGAGGAGCTTATATTGTGTTCTTTGAAAGAAAAACACTCCCTCCGATATTTGTTCCTGTGTGCGAGGAGGGCTAATGAAGGAGAACTGGAGAAGATACAACAGAAAACTCTAAGATGTGGATGTTGTTCAAAACAGCTAGATCGCCAATGGATAATTATGTTTCAGCCGAAAGGACCTTCGACCAAACCTCCATTTTTAAGATTAAGTCATCACGGGTGCTCGTTCTGGTCAACTGGATCAACGTACCTACCTGGGATCGCAGAGAATGGAAGGCTGCAGTGTCTTACGCAGATACTCTTCACGCGTCGGAAGCTCCTCAAGTAATAGAAGAATAGAGTGCTGGTGGTAGGTCGTGAGTTCGAATTCCGGCCAAGGCCATGATTTTTAATTGAATTCACATAAATAGAGATCGCCCTAAGCAATTTACGCGCCACCAGTGGAGAAAAAATACTACAAAAGCCCCAAAACTTCTTTGCTATCCTCCTATTCTTTCGAATAGTAAGTAGCAGCTAAAATCATGCAATACAATACTTCATTGCTAGGTGCTGCTAACAGTTCAACAAAAAATGCGTGCGCTGTGTTTTAACACTATAAGGGTACTGTACATATCGACATTTTCCCGTAAGAATGTACTAAGCGACAATTTTTCAGAAAATCAATTTTACATGTCCTTATAATTTGTGGCAAGCATCACGTTTTGGGCTTGGTTTGAGGTTTCTACCAAAGATACAAAAGAAACTAGGTATATAGAAATAAAAATTGAAGTATCCGACAAATTTGATAGGTAGCTGTTTGTTATTCCCCGTAAATTGTTGTAATCGAAAAAAAATATTATGCTAAGCGCCATGATACTAAAGAAAATTGTACTATGCAACACATCCTACGAGAAAAAAATTTTGCACATGCCGCATAGTTCAACCGATATTGACGCTTAGAACATAATACCACCGAAAAGTTGTTCCATTTGTTGTCGCTTGATACATTTTTGTCTAGACATAACCGTTGTTTTGAAATATGTTTAGTCTTGCCGTTAGGTTTCGATTCCCCTTGCCAGTTGTTTGCGTATTCTTTTGAGTGAAGGTCATTGAACAGACAGCTGTAAATTGCACTTACTGCTGTCAAATAGAAAGGAGCCAAAAAGAAAGGACTTAGAAACTTTACTCAAGAAAAAGTTTATTCCCGAACGGTATATCCAGGAATATCGTTAAATCATTGACATTGTTGGTGAGAAGGAAGATATTTTACCAGATACTGATGAAGAAGACGACTTACCGGAAAACCGATTGAACGAGTGATCCGTCAATTTTGTTATCTCAGAAGTTTATTAAATAAAAGTTTGTTAGTTAAACTATTTCTTTTGTAAGATTTTCTGAAATACCTATTTCTTTTTAAACCCTTAATTCACTAGGTGTACACAACTCGCATAAATACCTAGGTGAGTCCCAGGGACTCACTTTGTGTAATATTGCATTTTTTCAATATTTAGGATATGTTTCTGAAAAAAATTACTTTTGTTCTTTGAATTGCAACTTCTTCCTGATGAAATAAAACAAAAATATTTATAAAATTGCTCTATAATTGAGATTTATTCTTCGAAGTCTTTTTTTTTTTTTTTTTTTTTTGAAAAATAATATTTTTTAGAATAAAAAAAATATATATAAAAAAAATAAATAAAGAACTAGCAATTCACTTTTCAAAACAAAAAAATAACGCTTAATTCATATTTGATGCAAAAAGTAACTGTCTCCATATAAAAAACATAGGGACGGGCTACAGTCCGCTTGGGCGAACTGTTGGATACCCTATTCTTATTCCTATCCCTCATAAGTGGGCGTGACAAAAGTCTAAGTATTGTTAAATTGTTAAGAACGCTCTACATATTTTGTTTTATAAGATTTAAAGGATTTTATCAAAAAAAACGCTCCCTAGCTCAAACTTGGGTGTTTCAATAAAATTGTTTTATTTAATTGTGGGCGTGTCAGTAGGCGGATTTAAAAAAAAATTAACACATGAGCATAAAGGGCCCCTAGAGAGTATATATTATAAATTTCAGCTCCCTAGCTCAAACTTTGGATTTTCAAAAAAAATTGTTTTATTTATTTGTGGGCGTGTTAGTGGGCGGATTTTGAAAATTTTATATCCCGAGCAGTTTTAGGAGTCATAGATCATATATAAAAAATTTCAGCTTCCTAGCTCAAAATTCGATTTTTTCCAAAATTTTGTTTTTTTGAGTTTGTGGGCGTGTCTGTGGGCGGATTTCAAAAATTCGTAAACTTGATTATTTCGGGACCCTAGAGAGTATATGGTTAAAATTTCAGCTCTCTAGGTCCAGTTTAAAGGCCTAATTTTTGCCGACGGACGGACGGACGGACGGACATGGCTAGATCGACATTACTATCGATGCTGATCATAAATATAGTAACTTTTAGGGGTCTACGGGCAATATTAAGGTATGTTACAAACTATGCGTCAAAATTAATATACCCCTAGAATAGGGTATAAAAACGTGCATTTACTCAAATGCAGACTTGATTTTAGAAGTTTTTACACTTTTTGCATACTTTGCGGGAGCATCCCAGGCAAACTGGGTTCTTGCATTCGCAACAAAGGTATGCAGTCTTAGTCCTCTTATTGGAGCTGCAAACATGGCAGTATTTTTGCCCACCTCTGTGAAGTTTTTCCTCTGCAGCCTCGGGCGAGTCAAGTATTTCTCTTTTGGTAATCGATGAAATTGATAGACGTAGTTCAAATGGCAAAATAGTGTTGTATAAACCCGAAATCAGGGTACCTCTGTTAAGCTCTTCACCTGCTTGGCCTGGTTTACTTAAATCCATACTTATCACTGAATTTCTCGCAAAAATAACAAAAAATAGTAAGGCAAGTACATATGCAAATTGTAACATAAATACCTACCTATACGACTCACTGTTCACCAAAAAGTCACCCTTCCACTTATTGTAAAATCACATCCGACCAGTATCGCATTTGTCCACCACACTCCATGAAGGTACTGTGGATCTTAAATGTGTGTGTGTAGAAATGCACGATCTGTGTGCGAAAGAAAAAGATGGGTGAGTCCCAGGGACTCACCTAGTGAATTAAGGGTTAAATTATTATTATTATTATTTTTTTTTGTGTGTTGGGAACTGGGAATTTGGAAGAAAAAATCATCGAAAGACATTGCAGAGCTAGTACGCGAGGGATCCTTCTGCAATAGTGAGAGACTTTAACCCATCTAAAAAAACTCCCGGGGGACTGACATTCGCTATCCCGAATGAGATTGCACCTAGTCGACGACTAATCGGCAATTTGTTTTTGATCTACATATTTGTTGAATTTAATAGATAAATCCGCCGTTTGTCGGATTTCTAAAGTTTTTTCTTGTTTGAAATCAATACCTGATTTCTTAGCCCTAGCTTACTCTTATAGATCAAGAGGTTTTACCCGTCTCAATCTCCTGATTGTATTGTCATTATTTAATAGTTCTGTTATTTCTGTGTTTACGTGGTTGAGAATCCTACTTCTATGCCTTTGAGCAACTTCCTTAACTTATAATATAAATTATTATTTAAACTTTGTTGATAGTAAAAACTGAATAAATTCAAAGGAACTGAAAGACAATATTTCTTGGAATCCTGTATTATTTCCTAAGAACAGTGAATTAAGCGCCATTTACCCTTTATCAAGCGACAATCTTTAGATCATAAAAATATTCTAAGCGACAAAAACCTCTGTATCAAGCGACAATCTTTAGACCATAAAAATGTTATAAGCTTATGATTAAAATTTTGTTCATGCAATAATTAAAAAAAATTGCGGCGCAAATCTCAATCAAAATTATGCTTATCACTACGAAACATACAAATAATTACCTACACAGGAAGTTTTTTTTGTCTCCTGTAAAATTTTAAAAATGTCACTTAGTACATTCTGACAGAAAAAACAAAGCCCCATTAGCGTAAGCAAATTATAAAAAAGTACATTTATTAGATTACAAATTCATATTACTGAAACCCAGTACAAAATATTGGTGTTTCGTTTATTGGAATAGTTCATAGGTGCACATAATTGAAAGGGTTGGGTTCGATATCCCGCTTTTTATAATCCCGATTCTTAAAATCCCGCTATTATAATCCCGCTTTTTATAATCCCGCTTTTTATAATCCCGTCTTTTAAAATCCCGAGTCTTATAATCCCGTTTTTTATAATCCCGTTTCTTATTATCCCGCTTTTACAATCAAAAGTAGTTGCTTTATTTTAAAAATCGTGCGATTTTTTAAAATAAAGCAACTACTTTTGATTGTAAAAGCGGGATAATAAGAAAATTAAAATAAATTAAGCAATCAGTGTTTTTTTTTGAAATGCAGTTTGTTTTAACATTTATTTTATATTTATTTAACATTTATTTTAGAAGAACTAACAAAATAAGAAATAAATAATATCAAAATAAATTTTTAAGTAATAAATATGACAATCTTCAATAATTAAAAAAAAATATAAAGTAATGTTGAATGATATTCTGCAAAAGGGAACAAAAAAAACTTTAAACCATTAACAACATTTTTTATTTTATTAGTTCAAGTGTATATTATAAGCAATGCGACGCAAAAAACCTGTTTTACTCATTTTTTCCTATTTCTCATTAATTTTTTTACAGCGCGTGAGTTTATAACATTAGTTTTTTTATATAATTTTTCTTGTCCATTTTGTAATTTTTGTATTTCAGTTTGCATCACAATTGCTTCCTTTCTCAAATCTGCAATGAGTTTATACAAGCCAGCTCTTTTTCGTCCAACCAAAACTTTCAGTCTGCGATGCCACGCTTCAGGATTATTTTGTTTTCTCGGGAATTGTTTTTCTGCACTGTCATACACAGACCAAAAGTTAGGAGAGTACTGCACTTGTCTACTTCCATTACGAATGTTTTGTAAAAAAACGGGATTAGCGAGATTTGGTGGGATTTTAAAAAGCGGGATTATAATAGATCGGGATTTTGAACAAGCGGGATTTTAGAAGACGGGATTTTAAAAAAGCAGTATTTTAGTAGACGGGATTTTAAAACTTTTTTTCGGGATTTTTGAAAAGCGGGATTTTAAAAAGCGGGATTCCGATACGCTCCCTAATTGAAAATACTCATATAGGTGAGATACACTGAACCTATTTAGTTTGGGAATAGATACCTCTTAACGACAATCGTCACTTTTGGTGTCTAACAATATCGATTAACGATAAGCGTTTGGGAATCCCACTACAGGGGCTAAAATAATTTAGGAACTGTGCTACCCAAATCTGTCAGCATTTCCACTTAATCTTGACAAGACCACCACTTAAGCACAAACATTATTACAACCAGAACGAATGCGAATAAACGTTGAATAAATTTCACTCATTTGTCAACACGTATTCCGCAATACATTCTTCCTGGGGCTTATATTTATTTATTGGATTTTTTTTTTAAGATTCCAGACGAAATTCCAAAACGTAAGCAATAAAAACAAAAACAACGACAGCCGCTTATTAATTCGACAAGAAACAATGTTTACTTTCATTTCATTTGTCCCTGCCACAAACTCGAAGAGGGAGAATTGCTGCAATTTCATCGTGTTCATAAAATTCGGTCAACACACTCTTTTGTTTATGCTGTCATTCGTCTCTATATCCATACATAACATATATATCAAGGCACCCAGCACGCAGACTAAAAATAAAATTCGCACTCGTCTGTTCACCCAAAAACGCCAAAACAAAAATATCTTTCCTGCCATCGTCATGTTTGCTTCGGAGAAATGTCATTACTCTCGCCCGATACTCTGCAGAAAAACAAAAGGAAACGAAATCCATACGCACTATGAAGATGCTTCTGTGCTTCTTTTGCGACAAATGGGGAATTCCCATTCCATTTGGCAATTACGGGCCAAGAAATAAAAGCAAACCAAAACCTCTTCGTCTTGCCTGGCTGTTGCATGCAACAGCAAAAATCATTCGATTTAATTGTCATACAAAGAACACAGAGTCAAATGAATCACCCTTTCCTGGGGAACATCTGTTCGTTCATTTGTCTGGCTTTGACAGATAGATTCATCATGCCAATACCCAACCCACCCATAACCCTTTATCAAATAGCCATGCCCTTCGCTTCGACTACTCGTATTCTTGTCTTCGTCATAGTCTCCGTCATCTCAATACCAAAACAATTGCACAGAGGCCAATAAAGTCATCACTTCCAATTGTCCAGATGACCAGCGAATGTATCGAAATGTATTTGATCCATTCAATGTAACTGTTACATTTTCGCAGAAGCAGGGTGTACCGCTGAAATTTATTGTTTGTTTGTGCTTGGGGAGCGTCAGCATGCAATTAATCTTCATTCCAATCAATTAGCAAAAGGAAACTTTGGAATTTAATAAAATAAAATGTTCAATGTTTACTATTTGCAGTCCATATGACCGCTAACATCGTCTGGACATGGCAGACAAGCAGCAAAGAGTCAGCAACGACACAAGAGCACCAAAGATGCATCAGCATACAACGAATGATAAGAAGCCGAAGCGTCGCGACAAAAGTGACCTTGGTGACAATTTTGTTGCCCCAGATGGTGGATGGGCTTGGGTGGTATGTATCGCAGCCGGATTATCTAATGTAAGTTGAAAAATGAACTAATAGCCGCATATATGTACTAAAAACCAAATTTAATTTCAGCTCTGTATCTTCCCGCCCTTGCAACAATTTGGTTTTATCTTTCGTGAAAGACTGACAAATCTTGGCATGTCCAGCTCGCAGGTGACCACCATCATCAACACTCAGCCGGCGATATCGGCGTGCACAGGATTATTGAACGGCCCAATGTTTAGAAGGTTCACTTTCCGGCAAGTGGCGTTTACGGGAGCGTTATTCAACTTTTGTGGTCTCTTTTTAACGGCGTTCTCCGATACCTTTCTGTCTTATATGATAACGTATGCGTTGCTGTTTGGTAAGTGTGTGCATGGAATTTATTGGTATCGCAGGAGGTCCTTTGATGCTTAAGTTTTTTCTAAATCTTTAATTGTTGGGCTTCTTATCCTTATTCAATTGTTGATCTGGAACCTTTAAATGGACGCAGACGAAATTAGAAGGGCTCGGAACTTACTGGGTTCTAATAAGGATCTTTTTAGGCGATCTTGAGCGAGCTTGTTAAAGGAATTTTTTTTGGTACCCTTATCATGTATTGGCTACACAGCGCGGGCGTTAGGGAAATTAGGATTAGAAGAAAAGGAGAGTTGCTCATGCACGTTGGTTTTGAATGTTTGTAGGTTATAATGTAAAGGAAAAATTGAGCGTGGAAGAGTATTCGACATTCGTGTTGTACGGCTGAGGAAAGACTCTTTGTACTTCACTGTACGTCCGAATACAGACTTCAGGGTGAACTGATGGGTATTCATTGCATTGCGGGTATTGCGGTTGAAATGTTCAAGGGGTGGAATGCAACTGGCTATTTCGTTAGAGCACTTACGGTGGAAATAGCGATAAAATAACGAAAGACAGGAGACATTGCGATGATGACTAAGAGAGTCAATCGATCTCGCGATGTCTCGGTCGCCTATGAGTTTTATCGCGCGATTTGGATCCTGTCGAGTAGCTCCAAATAAGTTTTCGGTGCACCAGACTAGATATGAGCGTTGTACTCAAGTTTCGGGCAAATAAACGCCTTATAAATTGTAGCCAGATCAGAAGGGGTGAAATATTTCTTGGCGACATCGAATATGTGGTCATTCCAACGAAGATTGTCATTAACACACATACCGAGAATAGAAAGTCTTTCGGTTTCAGCGATGCAAGTGCCATTCACGGATAATGGCAGTGTATGTGGGTTTAACTTTAATGACAGGAGACAGCATTGTGTTTTGGAAGCATTAAATTCCACTCTATTGGTTGTACCCCACTGAGTTATGCTGTTAAGATCGGAATTCAATGAGCTCAACATACGTTGCCGTTCCAGTTCCACACCTGAAGAAGTGGGGCGTGACCAAAGAAACAAGTATGAAAAGCTGAGGGTACTGTTATCAGCAAAGGAATGGATTGGATTAGAAGTAACAGACAGAAGATCATTTATAAAAATGAGAAAGAGAGTCGGGGTCAGGACGGAGCCTTGGAGAACATCAGCATTTATTTGGTGAGTTGCAGACTTGAAACCGTCCAAGACAACTTGAATTGAACGGTCCGAAAGGTAATTTCTAATCCATTCAAGAAGATTATCATCGATTCCAAATACACGCATTTTCGACAAGACATCTTGATGCCAAACTCTGTCAAATGCCTTTGAAATATCAAGCGCAACGATCTTACTTTCAGCACCTTGGTGAAGAGATTGGTTCCACTTTTCGGTTAGATATGTCATCAAATCACCGGTGGACATATTGCCCGAAAACCGTACTGCCGGTCATTGAGAAGTTTTCGAGATTCAAGATATTTCATTAGCTGACGGTTGATCAGCCTTTCCATGACCTTAGAAAGAAGGGACCTAAGTGCAATTGGTCGGTAGGAGGAGGGAGAAGAAGATTCGCCTTTTTTTGGTACAGACTGGACAAATGCTGTTTCCATCTTGCGGGGAAGAGCCCTGAAGAATAGGACAGATAGAAAAGCTTACGCAGTGGTTTTGCCAGCGTAGAAGAACAGCTCTTCAGAACGATGGGGGAAATACCATCTGGACCAGCGGATTTGTGTATGTCAAGACCTCGAAGTACTCTAGCCACTGTACGAGTGCGAAAGTGTATTGGTCCCATGGAGTTTTCTACGCGCTCGAGTACAGGGGGAGATAAAGCACAATCTGGGAGCGTTGAGCTAGCTGCAAAGTGAGCAGCAAGCAGATTGGCGACGATGACGAGGCCGAATTCTTGATGTTTTTGACAAACGACCAAAAGTTTTTACTACCCGTGGAAGTTTGTAGTATTTTTTGCCGCCGCTTTTGGTCGTAGGAGAATTTTACGCGATTAATAAGGGCATTACAGTCATTTCTGGCTCGTTTGAATTTTTTCCGGTTTCCTCAGATGGGTTGGCCTTATAAGACCGAAAGCTTACCTCTTTTAACCTGATAGCCTCTTTGCAGCTCGAGTCACACCACGCGTTTACCTTGGGTTTGATACTTTTTATCCGGTTAAGGATAAAGCATTTCATACCTAATAAAATCATGTTTGTTATCATATCAGCAGCAGCATCCACGTCGCTGTCGAGGAAGCACAGCGACCAGTTAGAACTCTTAAAGAAACCGTTTAGTTTTTCCCAATTGGCTTTCTCGTATTGCCATGCGGTTCTTTTAGGAGTTTGTTCTTTAACTATGTGGCCGAAGTACGAGAAATTAGCTAATATGACACAATGGTCTGACGAACCTAGAGACGGTAATATGTTTATATCGTATTTTTCAGTTATGCTGTCTCTTTTCGCATCCGGGGAAGATGATGATAATACTAGGCCATCTGTGTTGCCGGATTGATTGTAACATTCACATTTGTTGACTTCTTATAACTGCCGCTGACGGTAAATCTCATTGAAGATTAAAAAAGAGCGTCTTTTTCTTCAACGACGAGTTTATTATCTGGAATTGAGCGATCAAACCTTCCAACTTCACTGGGTTCGCACAATAACGTCTCTACTGTTCCGCCTGTGAGATTTAAGAAAGAGCGTAAAAAGTTTTAAACTCAAGTCTTGACTTCCAGAACGAAGCTGGTTTATATTTACTAACTTTAATAACAAGTCACACGATCGCTTGTGATCGCAACAGTTCTGCGCCGATCGCCAAACTAGGATAGTGCCTCTACTAAGTAGGGTAGGGTGCGGAGGATTTGACACGTTTTCATACTATTGTAAAAATCATAGAAATTCTAAGTTGTTTCTCTATGGTTTTATGCTAGAAACGTATAATGGAATCGTGGCGACAAAGTATTTATAGTAATAGAGACAACTGATTAGACGTTTAGGTATTGTATCCATTTTCCTGCAAGGTGTAAATGTGTCAAAAGCTCCCTCGAAAAAGGACAATTTGACAACTTTATAAGGAGGTTTTGACTTATGGGGGAGGATTTGTCGCAGAACTATTGGAAAAAATAAAATTCGAGATGTAGGCTTTCCATTGCCAGAATATTTTTATTTAAGGTGAATAAAGGAGCTTGAACAAATATCAGTCTTTATAGAAGGAACTCCATGTGTTAAAATTAATTAAATAAAAAAAAAACAAAAGAAAAAAAATAAACTCAAACTAAAAAAACAATTCACTTCGTTAAGAAAGACCTAACGAATTACGAATATCTAATTTCTTAAAGACTAGATTAAAAGATATTTTCGGTCTGGATTTTGAAGTACCGGGAATAGCGTCCTGTGGTGGTAATTTTGCTGCAATATCCATTATGGCTGCACCAACGTCCTTGTTAAACGGTTCGCAGAAGCAATTCTGTTTGTTTTGTCGCCTTAAATATTTTGTTGTGTAGGGCATCGAACTTTTCCCGTCTATATGCTGTATGACCCCAACATAGTAGAATAGTTTCTTATCTCCACATTTGGCAAGGACATAATCATCTTTATTCGGAGATAAAATTTCGGCATCCAAATCTAATGTTCTTTGAAGTTTCCTCTTCGCTAGATACAACAAATTGGTTGGATTCATCGCAAAAGCTTAATTCGGTTTCATGAGATGAAGATTGGTCCAATATGCGCTTCACGTAAACTGGTTTGGGGCGTTTACGGTCTTTTAATTTCATAGCTTTGGCAATCTTTTCAGCTACTAGTTGCTCTAATTTTTTTGGGCGCGACTTTGGACCGGGTCGAAGCTGTTTCGGTGTAAAATTAAGTGATCTGTTTATAGTTGCTTCCGTTTGAGCATCTACGTTTGCTGCAGTTGCTTCACATGCATCGAAATAGTCCTCGTGTGGAAAAATTAAATCGTTAAACGGGTATATGCGTTTGCAAAAAATCCTTTTACAATATTAGCTGGAGAAAAGGCGAGTTGAAATGGTTGGCTCGTCAAATATGCTATATCGACTATTGGATATATAAAGTCAACTATATATATAATATAGTATAGCTTCCAAAATATTGCGTATGGATTTGATGTGATTGTGGTAATCCACTGATGATCCCAACCCACCACATCTGGGTGAAACGCCAATAATATATAATCATACTAGAAATAGTTGACTTTATATATCCAATTTTTGACTTTCTCTCGATTGCGGATAGCTTGAATAAAAGTTTGCAAGTAGCGATTGGTATACCCAGAAAACTCTTTTCAGGTAAATGAGCTCCTTTTTGGCGAGTTTAACTGTCTGAGAAGATACGGATGTCATATATGGATATCACATTTCTCTTCAGCCACGACAGGGATACGCTACAATGATTAGGAAGACGGAAAGAGAGACTAAGATTTAGCCTTTCGGAGAAAACGCCACCACCAACCCTATCACTAGTTTTTGATCCATCGGTGTAGAAGCATATCGATCTATCTTCCACAAATACAGCGTCATCCCAGAATGATGACTTGGAAGTTCTTTCCAAACTGTAATTGTGGTATGGTGTAGTCTATATTTCCTGGTAGAGACTGAAATGAGTCCTGAATGATGGAGTGGCCGATATTATTGTTAACCCACTGCGAGGTAGCTCTAAGGAGGACAGCAGTACAGGCCGCTGTTTGCCTGCTTAAAATGTCTAGGGGTATCAGATGTAACAGAATATCTAGTGCTGCAGAGGGGGTTGTTCGGAGTACTCCGCTTATGCACATACAAGCTGTGCGTTGGACTTTGCCCAGGTTATCACGATTTGTAGCTTTACCAAGGGTAGCCAACCAGACAGCAACCCCGTATATAAGAATTGGTCGTACGACCGAACATATAGCCAATGAGTGATGCGGGGTGATAGACCCCACTTGTTGCCAATGGCTTTTTTGCAAGAGAAAAGTTCTACTTTGACTTTTTTGACTCTTTCTTGTATATTGAGTTTCCAACTTAACTTCCTATCGAAGATTAGACCCAAGAACTTAGCTTCGTCGGAAAATATTAAGCTTATACCACCAATAGAGATTGGGTCAATATTTGGGATTTTGTATTTCCTGGAAAAGAGGACAAGTTCGGTTTAGTGGGGGTTGATACCCAAGCCACAACGATTAGCCCATCTCTTTAGCTTGTTTATGGTATTTTGCAGTAGTTCCTTCATAATTTAATTTAATTTAATTTAATTTATTTCATCAATAGAGTACATTTTTCTTATAGACTAATAACAATATGATTTGTTTAATATTAATAGATAATTCATATATAGACGAAAAAGAAAAAAAAACAAAGAACAATAAACAATAAGATTTCAATAGTGCAATTATACTAAGTCTGTCTTAAAATTATAAGAAGTTTGTTTTTAAAATCCAACCTGCTACAACTCCTGCCCAAATCGATTGAACATTATTGAGTTTGCTTCTTTGATGCAGCGGGCAATAGGCTCATTAAGAGAAAAATTGGTAGTAAGAAGATCTTCACGAAAGCTAAAATAACTGCGAAGACGACGAGAGCACAGAGGGAAATTGATCATACTAAGCAATTCAGGACACTGTGTGTGATAATGAATTAAATCTCTTATAAACATGACCGAGAAATATTTACTTCGAATACGAAGGGAGTTCAAGGAACATCTAGTTTCATAAATAGGTGTGTCAATTCTCCAATTTAACTTGCATATTACGAACCTGGTTAAATTTCTTTGAACCCTTTCAATCCTTTTAGAGTAAATATCGTAATACGGATTGGTGCAGGCAAATAACTTCACGGGCAATAACTTCACCTGGGCAATAACTTCACCTCGAGTGGGCAATAATTTCACTTTTTTTTTGTGAACTTAATGCCCAATGATGGTGAGCAATAACTACACTTTTTAGTGGGAAATAAATTCTCTTAACATTTTATGATAATTCAAGAAACGTACCTCGCACCTACCCCAAATCAAACAGGGACCCCAAGCAGGGGGGTTGCAGGGGGGCAGCATGCCCCCCCATATGCATTGCACTGTTTGTGGAATCTACTTGCGATTTCGCAACTAATCCCATAAAAAGTGCAATGCATATGGGGGGCCATGCTGCCCCCTGCAACCCCCCTGCTTGGGGTCACTGTTTGATTTGGGGTGGGTGCAAGGTTCTTTAGTTATAATAGACAAATTCTCAAATTATAGGTGGGAAATAACTTCACAAAATTTTGGGTGAAGTTATTGCTCACCATCAGTGGGCAATAACTTCACAAAAAAAGTGAAGGTATTGCCCACTCGAGGTGAAGTTATTGCCCATGTGAAGTTATTGCCCGTGAAGTTATTTCCCTGCACAATACGGATTCCGTATTACACTGCAATATTCGAGGTGGGGTCTAACTAAAGATACATAGAGGAATTTTAGAGTTTAAGGATCAGTAAAATCTTTAGAATTACGTTTGACGAAGCCTAACATGGAGTTGTCTTTGGAGATAATGTAATCAATGTGGTCTTTAAATGTAAGGCGCGAGTCCAGAATAATATATAAGTCTTTCTTTCAAGTTGTGTAGATTTTATGGAGTATCTATACGGAATAGGTACCTTCGCTCTAGTAAGAGTGAAGCACTGGCATTCGGAAATATTAAAAAATAGATTGTTCAGGTCACACCACTCAACAACCGCAGCAACATCGGCTTGCAGTAATTCGCAGTCATATTCAGAATTTATAGAATGAAATAATTTAAGGTCGTCCGCAAACAGTAGACATTCGGAATTTTTTATCACACTGGGTAGATCATTAATAAATAAGAGGAATAAAAGAGTTCCTATATGACTGCCTTGTGGAACCCCCGATGTTACCTTTACAGGCACTGAAGGAATATCATCAATTTCTACTAACTGAGTGCGATTCATTAAATAAGATTCCATCCATAACAAAATATTGGAGGAAAATCCAAGAGAAGATAATTTTTGAACAAGTGTGCTATGACAGACTTTGTCGAAGGCTTTCGCGAAATCAGTAAAAATCGCATCCGTTTGATAGCCACGACTGAAATTCTTTACAACAAAATTGCAAAAAAGAGCTAAGTTAGTAGTAGTCGATCTACCAGATATAAACCCGTGTTGGTGATCCGATACCACAGTCCGGATTGAGAATGTAATTTTATTGCAAACAATCTTCTCAAATAATGTGGGGATTGCAGATATCTTGCATATAGGCCTATAATTGCAGACCTTCTGCTTAGGACCAGGATTTATGGATTGGTATTATATGCGAAAGTTTGCAAGCATTCAGATACATTCCGGAGGCGATAAACTTTCTGAAGATAATACATAGAGGCTTAGAGAGAATTCTAGCACATTTTTTTAAAAACAATAGTGTTGAGGTGTTTTCTAGAGAAGGCAATATCAACGTCATCCGCATAGGCAATCACCCTGTAGCCCTTCCCTTCCAGGTATATTAGTAGTGCATTCAATACCAATTTCCAGAGAAGGGGGTACCTCTACTGACAGACCTCCTGGCAGATGTAACGCACAGTTTAGAGCTGAAAATCCGACTTGTGGATTGATCAATTCACAAAGCGAACTGTATGTAGTTTTCATTCAGACTGCTTAATATAAATGCACTTCGACTCTCGGTGGGCTCTTAGTCAATCTTTTTAACTTCTAAGTTGGAATATTAAAAAATAATTTCATGAAAATTACATAATCACAAATTAGGACAGTAATTCTTAGTTGTTAGTTTAACGTATACAAAAAACTGTCTAATGAAATTCACTCAGCAAAATTCTCGTTTTTGGCATTTAAGAAAATAAACGTCACTTTATTATTCACATGTAGAATGCAGCCAGGGATTTCGAGAGAGAAGTCATTTCGCATATTTTTGGGGGACGATTGTCTCTTATAGCTCATCTGTGATGTTGGCTAATATCTTTCCTTTCTTGGTTTGCAACCGATAATTACAAGTTTCAAGAAGCGTAGAAGACGATATCTATGTTGTTCGTTTGTATCCTTTTGTACAAACCTCGCCCTTTCGCTTTGGCAGTTTATTTTAATTATTACACAACACAAAAACTTATTGAATGACCTGTCAGATAAAACGGTTCTTTCGGAAATTAATAGGTGCAACAACATGGTGTTGTGATCTTGTGATTCAGGGAGGGATAAGTTGGGAGTCAACATTTTTTAATGAAAATGATTTTAAGGTATTTTTTACACCAAAACTTCCTGCTACTTTCATTTTCCACCCACGAAAATTAACGTGTGTTGAATGAAAATTCGTTTCGTTTTCCCGGAAAAATTAAGTAGCTAACTATTAAAACCAAAAAAAGAGGACAACATTTTTCAACGCGAATAGAGGACTTGTCCTATTTAGAGAGGACCTCTGGACCCTGAAAGTTAACTTTAAATGCTTTAGATAGGTACTTAACTTTCAATATCAGTTTTTCTATTTTATTTTTTTCTTCCTAGGATTTGGAATGGGCATCAGTGTCTCGGCATCCTCGCTGGCCATCAACACTTATTTTAAGAACAAACGCCGTCGTGCGGCAGGTTTCTCGTGGACTCTTACCGGTTTGGGACCGATTTTCCTACCCTATGCAGTCACGTACTTACTCTCGACTTATGGAGTCCAAGGAACTGTGATAATATTTGCTTCCATATCACTACATTCGCTGGTTTGTGCCATGGTTTATCAACCCGTGATGTACCATGTTCGACAGGCAAATGCTGGCCAGGTCAACGGTGACCTGGTGTCATCGGCCGATCCCGAATACTTTTGTAAATTCTGCGAAATGAATCGACAGAAGAATACCGGAATATTTTCTAGTCAATATCTCTATCAAGACGATGATGCCGATAAGCCCGGCTATGAGATTATCGATCCGGGTACGCCAATGTTATCACGTGCCAACGATGGATGGTTTGGATCCAAATTAAACCTATCATCGACAAAACCACAATTGCGCTTCCGTACAGTATCCAGCAGTAAAGATATCGAAGGTGGCTTTCGTCTGCATCACGTTATCGAAGAGGACGAAAAAGATGCCTGCTTTCTAAGACCAAATAATTTTAGCCGCGAACGCGAAGAGATCAAAATATCCGCCAGTAGGAATAACTTATATATTCGAGCGGATTCTATGAGTGTTCTGCACTGTACCTGTGCTGAGGAGAAGGCTCTGTTAGAGTTCCCCAAGGGCGGAATAATCACACTGTCAGCATTGCCACGACTGACATTGTCGAGTATAAAGAGTGAAAAGCAGCTCGAGGCTGAGCCACCTACGCCTCCACCGTCCGAAGATCCATCCTCGGTGACATTCTCACAAAAACTGGTGGCATTCTTTGATTTGGATCTTCTGCGAGACTTTACATTCGTGAATCTTGTGGCCGGACTGACGATCATCAATTTTGGCGAGTTGAACTTTTCTATTTTGACGCCATTCATTTTGACAGATTTCGGATTCACAACGTCGCAAATATCATTGGCTATGTCCGTGTTGGGTGGAGTGGATATTACAGTAAGGTTTCTGGTGCCGTTTATTACGGAGAAGGTCGACTGGGACAATAGGGTGTTCCTGCTGATTGGAGTTGTGGGTATTGCACTTGGACGATCTATAGTGGCGTCTTCCAGATCGTATTCGGTCATTTTGGGTTGTTTTGTTTGGATTGGAATGTGCAAGGGCTTGAGGACAATATTTTGGCCGCTTATTATACCGGGCTATGTCCCGCTGAAGAGATTGCCGGGCGCATCCGGTCTACAGCTTATCATATCGGGAGTTTTTACGCTGGCTTGTGGACCGCTAGTTGGTAAGTAGTAATGGAAAGGGGAAGGGAGGCGAAAGGGCGGTTTATTTGATGAGTGGAATGGAGTGAACCGTGTTTATGTATGAGTACAAAATTACTTTTCTGAGTAACAATAGACATAATAGAATAAGATGATAACCAGCTACGTTCTCACATCAACCGATTTAGAAGAGATATTGTGGATTGTTGGTCTAAGAAAATAGTTCATGTCTGCAATAACTTCACAAAAAAAAGTGAAGGTATTGGCCACTCGAGGTGAAGTTATTGCCCATGTGAAGTTATTGCCCGTGAAGTTATTTCCCTGCACAATACGGATTCCGTATTACACTGCAATATTCGAGGTGGGGTCTAACTAAAGATACATAGAGGAATTTTAGAGTTTAAGGATCAGTAAAATCTTTAGAATTACGTTTGACGAAGCCTAACATGGAGTTGTCTTTGGAGATAATGTAATCAATGTGGTCTTTAAATGTAAGGCGCGAGTCCAGAATAATATATAAGTCTTTCTTTCAAGTTGTGTAGATTTTATGGAGTATCTATACGGAATAGGTACCTTCGCTCTAGTAAGAGTGAAGCACTGGCATTCGGAAATATTAAAAAATAGATTGTTCAGGTCACACCACTCAACAACCGCAGCAACATCGGCTTGCAGTAATTCGCAGTCATATTCAGAATTCATAGAATGAAATAATTTAAGGTCGTCCGCAAACAGTAGACATTCGGAATTTTTTATCACACTGGGTAGATCATTAATAAATAAGAGGAATAAAAGAGGTCCTATATGACTGCCTTGTGGAACCCCCGATGTTACCTTTACAGGCACTGAAGGAATATCATCAATTTCTACTAACTGAGTGAGATTCATTAAATAAGATTCCATCCATAACAAAATATTGGAGGAAAATCCAAGAGAAGATAATTTTTGAACAAGTGTGCTATGACAGATTTTGTCGAAGGCTTTCGCGAAATGGAGTGAACCGTGTTTATGTATGAGTACAAAATTACTTTTCTGAGTAACAATAGACATAATAGAATAAGATGATAACCAGCTACGTTCTCACATCAACCGATTTAGAAGAGATATTGTGGATTGTTGGTCTAAGAAAATAGTTCATGTCTGCAAAATGGTCATAGGCAATTTTACCAGACAATTGACGCTACCTGAATTTGCTGTGTTACTGATTCATGAGTTTTGTCCAGGGTATTGCAGAACCCATTTCCTGGATTTATTCCGTACGAATCTTATCGACCTAGCATGTCTTCTATATTGCAGGTATCTACTCATAAAAGGGACTGATTTAGTTCCTGTTTTGCTGCAATCCTCAAGCGCAAGCCCCAGAATGTTGTCCTTGGTATCTATAGAAAACGTTAAATTCGTTTTGATCAATACTGTAAGTATTGACTCTGATTGCATTTAAGTTATCTTGAACCTTACATTCTTCCTTGTTTCTTACATCCCCCGAGACTACAATATTGATTGCTGACTTATGTGGGTGCCTTGTTTTAACACATTGACTGTCAAGCCAATTTTCGAAAAATAGCTAAAGGTGAACAAAAAAAATGCTTAGGTGTTTCATCGTCAATTTTAATCTTCAATAAAAACCACATTTTCGCAGATTTGCCCGAACCAAGTGTACTACAATGATCACCAGAGGCCAGGCTTTTACATGTCTATTCAGTTTGTTCCTTGTGTCATTCATTTTTTAATGCCATGGCATGCAGTGGAATGTTACCGTCATACACATATGAATGACGTGGAAACATGAGTGTCATTCATATTTGAATGACGTGGCAGTCAATGTGTTAAGCCATATCCATGGCGATCTTTGTGTCAAAGCTGCACCGCCTTGAAGTTTTTATTTGTGACCTAAGATAAAACCAACATATACATGGGAAGATAAGAGAGAATTCGGAAACGCTACCAAAACGCGCATCGATTCAGCATTACTGCACAAATAACGATGCCGATGCGCAATGCAGCTGATGCATTTAAAGGATCGCCAATTTTCCTGATGCGTTTTCCGTTGACCTTTGCGCATCAGTTTGTGCAACTTTACAAAAATGAACGTAATGCCTCTCCAGTGATGCAAAATATTTGCGTAAATGAATTTATGACAGGGCTGATTGAGCCTTAACGCTTTCCGGGTGCACAAATTGGAGTAGAAAATTGGCTCAACCGTCACCAAAAAATTATAAATAGAGATTTTTTTTCTAGAATATTCTTTACAAAATCACCGTATCTTTACCGTACAAAAAAAAATTGCATCAAAAAAATGCTCGTTGTTTCATGCAACTTCGCTCGAAATTTTGTTCACGTGGTACAAATTTATTAGCACTGGTACACTTAGACACAACGGACCTTACCAGTTACGAATTTAAAATAGAATTTGAGTTAGTGGCCCCTTAATTTATTTTTCCCTTAGCATTGTTGTGAACGGGACTACAAATTTAGGCTTCACATTAAATTCATTATTAGCACCGACCAGCCACTTGCAAAGTCATCCGAACTTGCAAAGATGGCATAATATAGAAACCGTTCCTACTGGTCTTTGCCACCCATTCAAGTCATCCTAAATCGCCTCCCAATTAACGCTACTCCACCTACAATATTCAACGCTAACTTTACTAATATCTCTTTCATCTACTTTCAGGTCTCATTCGCGATCGTTTTGATTTCTCCGTTATGCTACATTGTTTGAATTCGCTAACATTTGTTGCCGCCACCTCGTGGTCAGTAGAAGCACTTATACGATATTTATATCGTAGAAAAAAGCTTTTGCAGTGTGTCAAGACTTAATTATCAATTAAAAAAATTACTTATGGTAGATGTAGAAACTATAAACTAGATGGTTTGTGAATTGAGTACATACTCTTTGGGTTTGTGGCTTTGCTATTTACAGTAGAACCCTTGACTTAATGGACATGGCTTGTTTTATTCAAACAAAAATACAATACAAAGAAAAACACTAGGGAACTAATGATAATAATTTCAATTATTTACTTAATTAATATTTGCATAAATGAATAAATAAATAAAAAATATATGTGATTTAAAAAAGAAGAAAAAGTTGTAATAAAAACAATATTAAATTGACAAAAAGACAAACGAACAACTCCTATAAATTTAAAATATGTTTAAGCTTAAATTACCTACATATGTATGAGTATTTATGCACATATGTATATTTAATATGAATATGTATGTTATTTCGTAAGTAAATATTTTCTGATAGATTTGTACAAAACCATTACATATTTTTGTAAACTGTTTAAGGCAAAAATGGGGGTGTAGCTAATATTATTCTATTGTAATGTAACAATTAGACAATACGTTTATACATAAGTACGTATATATATTAAAATACTTTAATGTTCAAAAACAAATTGCATGTGTCAGTTGTTTTTAATTTTGTTTTACATTTTGATAGATGGTAGATGGTGAGCTGTAGCCGCTTCTACGCCAAAAAGTATGACAAGCTTGTGATGCAATTATTGTGCGAATGTCTAGTTAACTTTTGATGCCGCTAAATTCTTCAGCTTTGTACATCAAGTTCGTTGATGTTTTTCTCCACACGTGCCCGCCGTCTTACTCTGCTACGGTGTGAAGTGGCTCTGGATTGGATTCGTCGTCTTGCTGGAATGGTGCCATTGGGTGTACTGGAGATATCAGCCGCCGTATTCGCAGGGTCCTGTCAAACATCTATAGTTCGTTATTGATTCTTCGCCTTCAATGTTTGTCAAACTGGGTTGAAATCGGCTAAGGTGATAGTTGATTGTCGCTTTTTGATTGTCGTTTTTGATTATCAACTCCTCTTTGCTCTGCGGAAAGCGATCACTAAAAAATGATTGATTATTGGCAGCACTTAGAGTTTTAAACGTCACTTCCTTGCCGACGCTGTCATTCCGAGCAGCTGATGTGTGTTTATTTTTCATGATTTATATTTAAAATATGATTTTGTTGAGTCCTTAGGCAAAAACTTTATTATAAATGGACAAAGTATTGACTGCATTTTTTTAATGACTGCAGCAGTAACTTCAGCCACCTTACTTTGACCCATTGGTGCAGCCCAGTCAGCTTAACTTGTCTGATAGCCACCACCCCCAAGAAGATTGTAGCCAATTGAAGGATGGGTGGAACATGCGTTGACCTGATTCCAGTTGGTAAATCAAGCAGTCCCAAAAAAAAATCTAAAATACACAATAATAAATGATAGCAATCAACAATGAATATTTATAATTCTATGAATTCTTTCATCGGGTTTGAAAGTTCCAAGATATTTGCTTTACTTCTCATTTTTCTTCTTAATAGTTGGACATTTGTGTAATTATTTTCAAAAAATTATTTTCTTCATTTGTGTAGAAAAGTTCTAATGAAGTAAACATTGCACTTCACGAATTTTCCAATTTACTTTTTTATTTGAATTTATTTAATATATATTCTTTTTTCACTGAAGCATTTAATTTATTTGGAGTTGAAGCCGAGGTGCATACCTATGAAAATAACAAAAAGCGATACCTAAATAGCTGTCACATGAAATTAATGGCAAAAAGGTGATTGTCAATTTGATAATCACCTTACGTGGACGTAAAGGTATGATTTTGATTGTCAACTATCAACTATCACCTTAGCCGATTCCACCCCTGGATGAATATAACGATAAGCATTTGTCTGCCTAAAATGTATTCTTAGCTCAAAGCTACAACGATAATAATTTGCAATTGGCGAGTCAAATGGGAAGCTCCGTTATGCACAGACTTTCCCGACCTCGACATATATGAGTTTTGTGACGTTTTTCCAAAGTACAAAGTCGATGTAAAGATTCGCCTTCGTTGATTTAAATAATAGTTTAACTTAATGAAAATAAAAACTGATTGTAACCATTAAGAAGTCAAAGTCAAAGCGCGCAAGCAACAATTTTACAGAACTAAGGCTAAGTTCCAACAAAACGTAGATAAATATAAAAGTTTCGATGTGATAGCAATACTTTTTGGTACGCCTCTACAATGCACACTTGATGCAAATGTCAAATGAGAGCATCAGTCAAATTATCGATGCAAAGTTTGCCCAGTCGATGCGCATAACGTTTGGGGTGCTTTTAGAAACTTGCGACTTTATCAAAGTGTTCTCTTCTAAGTTTCGGATCTAATGACTTTGGCTGCTTTCCTAAATGTGAAAAAATGCATATGTTTGGAAAATAAAGCGTCTTTCATTAGCGACTTGACAACTTCAAATTTTCAGTGTAAACGCACCCTTAAACCGAACTGTCAAAGTCAAAATATTCTGTAAAATCCACATTTTTCCTTTTGCGAAGTACACGAAGGAACAACATTTACAAATAAATAAAAACTACCTACTACCGAAATCCGAGTCGGTGGTCGCAACTTTAAGAGCGTTAACGCCAATTTTCGGCCGTAATTCTGGTCCCAGTAGACAAGCAATTCATAGTGTAGTGAAACAATTTGAGTCAGAATATTCGCTGCTTGATGTTGCTGTGCCAGTGAGACTACGTTTTGCCCAAAGTGTGGAGAATATTGCTGCCGTAGAGGCGTCCTTCGCAAACCAGAAAAGTCAGTCAATTACACGGCGTTCTCAAGAATTGGGCCTCTCCAGACCGCATTTTTGGTTAAACGGCTTCGTCATTAAGCAAAATATGCTTTACTGGACAGGTGAGAAAATTACCATCACGTTACGGTAAATGGTATTCACCACAGAAATATGTTGGAATGTTGTTTCTTTGAGCAATTGCACGAATTGGACATCAGTGATATGTGGTTTCAACAAGACGTTGCCACAAGCCACACACAGCGGGTGCAACAATCAAGTTATTGAAGTCTCAGTTCGGTGAAGGTGTCATCTCGAGAAACAGACCCGTCCATTGGCCGCCGAGATCGTGTGATTTAATGCCTCTAGACTTGTTTTTATGGGGCTACATTAAACCATTGATCTGCTTGTTGGCATAATCAGGCGACGTTACAGGAGCTCAGAGCCAATATTGAACGAGAAATAGCGGCCGTATCGGTCGAAATGTGCGGCCGAGTCATTGACAATTGGGATCAACGTATTGACCGCTGCATACGTTCCCGTGGTGGACATGTGAACGAAGTCGAATCCCATTCATAAATATTTTGAAAGTATTTCAAGCCAATTTTTTTTGAGATATCTCAGATAGTTGCATTTTGTTTAAAAAAGAAGTTGTCAAGTCCTAAGTGAAAGACTCTTTCCTATGATGATTTCGCACTTAGTTGCGTTTGTAGTTGCTCTCTTCATACTGACATTTTGGAACGGCGTGTGATGCATATGATCAACTGTGTGTTTTATGTCATAATTTGCAGTAATGTTGTCAAGAAAATTTGTTGCAACTATTTTAATAAAATAATATTTTAAATATTTGGCGCCAAAATAATAAGAGAACATTTATAAAATATTTAATGAAATTAAAACTCAACAATTAAAACCTAAATATTCATTTGAATACTATTTATATGCACTGCTTTTAAAATTCGCTAACCAATGCAGCTTCCGGGAGGTTTGCGATCGATTTGGAAAAGGAATGGGATCTCGCTTTACAGAATCTTCAAAAAAAAAAAAACAATTTCTGCTATATTAACGCTCAAAAAGAAAACAATAAAGTTTCCAAAAACAGTGAAATTTCACAGAAAAGTAGCAACAGTGTTTGAAGAACAGCCTAACAACCCATTTCCTTTTGTCTTGGGGCAAACAGAGGATTCATCAAGGAAATGTATGCTGTATGACGTGACAGCCCGCTGCGAAAAGCTAGTCAACCGAGATGTTAAAATGAATTCAGAATATCATCTGCTAGGCGATTCGGCATATTAACTTTAAGTTCATCTTATGGCACCTTATAGAGATAACTGTAATTTCAGATCAGATCACAGGCACTTTAGGTCTTCATATTAATAAAATGTAAATAAATTCACAAAATAAAATAAAAAAAAACTTAAAAAATGCTTTGCATGTACTCAAGAATTCCCCGAAAAATATTTTTTATTTGTTTATCTCTTAAACTTTTTCCTCTTGGACATTAAGCCTTGCACCTTCGCTTTCAATGAGCTTGTAATAAATAAATAAATAGTTTTAATAATTATTTAATAAAATAAATTACGTCGTCGGCTAGTCAGTCATCTTTTCCCAAAAACAGAAAACCCACCGCCATCAAACAAAATAATCATTTCTGCATCGTACTAATTCACGATGCGCTGTTAACATTTATTTTCGCAGTAAAACTCGGGTAGCAACGTTACCAGGGCCTAAAACAGTCCTGCTTATGGTTACGAGTGCTAGACGAGAAGTAGAAAAGGGGAGCTTATATTGGGTTAATTTGAAAGAGAAATACTCCGTCGGATATTTGGTCCGTTGTGCGAGGAAGGCGAATGGAGGAGAAGATACAACCGCGAACTCTATGAGCTTTACCAAGATGTGGAGGTAGTCCAAAAAGCAAAATCACATCGCCTACATTGGCTCAGCCACATTGAGCGGATGGAAAATAACGCTACAGCCAAGAGGTTCTTCGACTCTAAGTTCGAGAAGGGGATGAAGACCGAATCTCCGTTTTGAAGACCAATCCATCGAGTATGCCAGAGGGCTTGGTCTCGAGAACTGGAAGCAGAGTGCCTGGGATCGCAGGGAATGGAAGGCTGCAGTGTCTCAGGCAGAGAGACTTATAGTTTCTTGGATCTTTGTCTGACTTTCGCATGAGGTTGAGCAGTGGTAGAACTTTTAGGTGTGTGAGGTGAATCGAAGAACACTCGATTATAAGTCTAACACACTAACCAATGAGCCACTGCAACTGAAAGTAACAAAAGTTATTTAAATACAAAATTATACCTATATGTAGCAATTCCATTTCCTCCTCCTTAAATAAAACCACTCTCAGTTCTTTATTTTATTTATTAATATTCACTTTAATCTAATGTTCGTGTGTAATGTTTGTGTGTTTGTCTTACTTGGTCCGCACATCGTTCATCCGATTGAGATCAAACTTAGTATAGTTGTTGTTGACACTTATGTAAGTGAAGGTTTCTGGCATAGGAAATAGGACCATCACCGTACAATACAATCTCAACATGAAAAAGGTGGCCCAAATTAAAAGAAGACTTCAAACAAAATGTAAAAGTTCTACTCTTGCTGGTTGGGGCGAGAAAAATAATAAACACCCCTATCGTGGAATCCGTCGGATCTGAGATTCACTTCACTTATTCGATTCACGTGAACAGAAAATTGCTATCGTGGGATCCGTCGCATACTCTTTCCGACCACAATTGCTGATTAGGAAATTCAATTGTGACAGCTCATTTCAAACACATTTGTTTTGTAAAAATTAAATTCAGTGAAAATAAAATAAAAACTGCGGATGTCAAATGCATGGATAGATTCGATCCGTTCGTTTTCCACGATACAGTGAATTTCATTCACTTTACCGACATGTGGATGGTTCACGTCTGCGGATTACACGATGCAAATTGTTCACTATTAGCGGATCGTTCCCCCCGACGGATTCCACGATAGGGGTGAAAGAAAGTCAATAAATAACTAATAGGTATTCTAATATTTTGGACGTCCTGTGTAGCACTTCCGTTGTTGTTTGCTCCCCGTCGCGTGCGGACGCGTTGCCTTTTTTGAATGCAATTTCGTGTGCCACTAAACAGACAAACATATATGTACCTACCTACCGGCTCGCCAATACGTTTCGCAAAAAAAAAAAATACAAAATCGCGTGTGTAAAAAAAAAAATCCACATAGAGCCAGTGCCGGTGGCCGGTGGCAGTGCTGATAACGAAAAAAGCGAAAAAAGCAACAGCGTAGGGTTTTCCTTCCGTCCCCCATCCCACTTCATCATTGTTGTATTTGCTTGACTATTGCAGGTGCCGTTCGATTATCGTTTGTGCACTTGCAATGCTTGGGTAAAGGCAGCATCGGACTGATAGCGGGCCGTGAGTTGTTGATTTTGTTGGTGGACCAAAAAAAATTACCGTACGGGCATAACAACTGCGGTAAACTGTTTTGGAAATCTAACGTATATCTTCAATTCACGACTTTTGCTTAGTTAGCGTCGGAGTTGTGTTTTTTTATGATTGCATTTTGTAATGTGTAGGAATTTCGTAGTGGATATCAGTAACATTCGTGGGTTGAGGAAATTTTTTTTTTCATTATACGCCCATGTTTTTCACAACAAACCAGCTGTTCTGGCTTTTAGTGAAACCCAGGTTAGCGTTGGCTCTGATTTAACAGAGTTTAGTCTACCTGGGTACAATTTAGTGTCATTATTCTTTCGCCATCGCGGTATCGCCGTTTATATACGTAGTGACGTAGCCTACCAACTTCAGCCTCAATATGGTCAATGTGCCACCCCAGAATTTAATTTCATTTGGCTAAAATTCCATGTCCGTAGGCAATTAATCCACTAGTGTTTTATTTACAGAAGCCCCAACTTGGACAGACATTCAACTTATAATGAGTTTGGTGCCCTGTCTTTTCCATTTGTCCTATTCTTCAGGACTCTTCCTGGGAAGATGGAAAACAGCATTTGTCCAGCCTTTACCAAAAAAAGGTGAATCTTCTTCCCCCTCCTCCAACCGACGAATTGCACTTATGTCCCTTCTTTCTAAGGCCATGGAAACGCTGATATACCGTCAGCTAATGAAATATCTTGAATCGCGAAAACTTCTTAATGACCGGCAGTATGGTTTTCGCAGCAACAGGTCCAGTGGTGAATTGATGACATATCTAACCGAAAAGTGGAACCAATCTCTTCATCAGGGTGGTGAAAGTAAGATTGTTGCGCTTGATATTTCAAAGGCATTTGACAGAGTTTGACATCAAGCTCTCTTGTGGAAAATGCGTGCATTTGCAATCGATGATACCCTTCTTCCTTTCGGACCGTTCAATTCAAGTTATTTTGGACGGCTTCAAGTCTGCTACTCACCAAATAAATGATGGTGGCCCCCAAGGCTCTGTTCTGTCCCCGACTCTCTTTCTCATTTTTATAAATGATCTCCTGTCTGTTACTTCTAATCCAATCCATTCCTTTGCTGATGACAGTACCCTCAGCTTCTGATATTCGTTTCTTGGGTCACGCCCCTCATCTTCGGGTGTATGTTAAGCTCATTAAATTCCGATCTTAACAGCATAACTCAGTGGGGTAAAACCAATAGTGTGGAATTTAATGCTTCCAAAACACAATGCTGTCTCCTGTCATTAAAGCAAAACCCACACACACTGCCATTATCTATGAATCTTGCATCGCTGAAACCAAAAGACTTTCCATTCTCGGTATGTGTGTTAATGACAACCTTCGTTAAAATGATCACATATTCGGTGTCGCCAAGAATGCCGCGAAATGTCTAGGCTTCCCTAAGCGTTGTAAGAAATATTTCACCCCTTCTGATTTGGCTACAATTTACAAGGCGTTTATTCGCCCGAAACTCGAGTACAACGCTCATATCTGGTCCGGTGCACCAATAACTTATTTGGAGTTACTTGACAGGATCCAACAACGTGTGATAAAACTCATTGGCGACCGAGACATCGCGAGATCGATTGACTCTCTTAGTCATCGTCGGAATGTGTCCTGCCTTTCGTTGTTTTAACGTTATTTCCACCATAAGTGCACAAGCGAAATAGCCAGTTGCATTCCTCCCCTTGAACATTTCAACCGCAATACCCGTCATGCAAGGAATGCTCATCAGTTCACCCTCAAGCCTGTGTAGGGACGTACAGTGAAGTTCAAAGAATGCTTCCTCAGCCGTACAACACGAATGTGGAATGCTCTTCCCCGCTCCATTTTTCCTACACATTATAACCTACAAACATTCAAAACCAACCTGCATCGGCATCTCTCCTTTTCGTCTCACCCTAATTTCCTTAACGCCCGCTCTGTGTAGCTAATACATTATAAGGGTCCCAACAAATCCCTTTAGTGCGCGCTTATTATAAAAAAAAAAAAAAATGTCTTTTACTAATTTTACTAACTTTGTAAATGTGCCTGCTTTGAATATATGTATGTACATACCTACTTCGAACAAATTGCAAAACAATTTAAAGAGGCATTAGCTAGTAGGTACCTACATAATATAAACGAAGTACAAGTCCCAGGAAACTGTTCAGCAATTTTATTTACATTCCTGACAAGGGATTCAAGGCTATCGTGAATGAGTTCCGAGGGATTTATTCCCCTTGTCTGCAATGTAAATGAGATTTCTGAATGGGAAGATTTCCCCGGGAAAATTTATTCGCGAAAATTATATCGCAGATAACGGACGTTTCTCAGTATCAAGAAGCTTCAAAATTTCATCGATTGACTTGAAGTTTTCTGCTTGGCGAGTAGCAGGAGCTCTCGCTCGGTAAGAAAGGCAGCTCACAGCAAAGCGTTATACAGGGTGGCGAACCAATTGTGCTACAATAAGAAATTCAAATAAGATTTTTCTTATCAATGTATTTAATTTTTTTGTTTATTATATAGAAAATTCAATTTTATTTTATATAACTAATTGCTTTGGATGATGATAGACAGTAAATGACCTCCATGCTCAGCTCATCCACGCATATGCGACACCTGATCAGAAAATTATTCATTGCGGACTGAAGGGTTGAAGTCGGGATCGCCTCAATTATTGTTTTAATGGACTGCTGGAGGTATGGCCCCACAATGCACCTTGATGAAACTGCGCACCATACAGTGACTCGTTCTGGGTGCAGTACCGTCTCATGGATTATTTTTGGACTAGATTAACTCCATACACGGCAATTTTGCTTATTTATGTTTCCGTTTAGATCAAAATGGGCCTCATCAGATATAAACAAGCAATTTATCAAGCTGTTGTCTTCTTCGGTCATTTCAATCATTTTTGGCAAAATTCCAGGCGAATAGGCATATTCAGAGGGTTTAAGTTGCTTGCAATTTGGACTTTGTCCGGAAACAAGTTTAAGTCATCATAAATTATGCGTGGTAATGACCGTCTGCTACTCGTAACTTCAATTTGCCCCTATAAGTTTCGAGTCGAAACGCTTGGATTTGCCTGAATTGACGATGCTACAGTCATGATTGTACCTTAAACCCGTACATAGTGATATCGATGGTACGGTCTTCGTGCGATGCTTCTAGATTCGGCAAACATGTTTACCAGCCTCATAATGGTCCATCTAGTTGGGGGAGTGCCGCCAAACTCCCGCCTAAATTCCCTTTGAACGGAAATGACGGACTGCAAGGCATGGTACCGGTGCATCTCTTCTGAACTTGTCGTAACGTCGTCACTTGAGAAGGTGCTCTTCAGGGTATATCATATTTTCTACTTTAATATAATACACACATGTTCTGCATTCCACTTTTTGTGAATTCAACGCACAAAGTGAATTTTGGTGTTCTGTATTCCATCCAAAACAATTTATGTGAAATAGGGTGAATTGGTTTTTCGAACATGCAATTTGGTGTTCTGCATTCCGAACAAACCCTATTTTGAAGTGAATTCATTTCACTCTTGGTTCGTGTAGTGAATAGCTGTATTTTAAATTTTTTTTTTGCAAAATGTAAGTAGGTACATGTAAAATAAAAATGTTAAAATTTTATTGAATTGTTGTTTATAGGGGAAAACATAAGAATTCATGGCAGGAAAAAATAATGTTGCAGTTTATGGAAGGCCATATTGATATGGCCAAATGATTTGTCAAGGGCGATAAAATGCAAATAGAGGAGTTGTGGAAATACCTCACAAAGCTGTTAAATGTTGAAGGTACTCCAATCAAGGAACCAGGAGGTTGGAAAAAGGTACGAAGTTATTATGCACATACATCTTTGTGGCTCTATGTTTACAAAAGAAAATAACTTTTTGGTTTGTCCAACCAAACCCTAAGAAAAAAACTGGCTCACAATAAAAGGAAGCTTAAAAGTACTGGAGGTGGGCCTAATAATATTCAACCCATTTCGGCGACCGAAGACGCTATTGCACAAATAACCGGCACTTATAGCGTGGTCGATGGGATTCAGGGTACGTACATATGCTTCAACCCCTACCCCTCACCACAAAGTCCACGGGTCGCAGATCTACCAACACCAACCCATAGGTCTAATGTGGGAAGGGTAGAAAAACAGATAAAAAACTACATGGATGCGCAGGAGGTCACCCTAAAGAAAATTGCCAAAGACATTGCAGCAATCGTTGCAAAAGAAAATCGGAGTAGTTTAAAAAGAGTATATCGGTCTTTGGACAAACTTTCAAACATTTTAAAAGGACAGAAAGAAGAAACGAAGCGTTCGTTGGAAGAAATTTCCAATACTTTGAAGCAGCAGACGGTGGAAACAATGCGCCATAATTTAGAAATAGAAAGAATAAAGAAGGAAAAAAATCAAATAAAAAAAAGGCGACTGGAAATTGAGGAAATCTCAACGCAGATCGACCAAAGCTCCGAAAATTAATATGTACATTAATTTCATATCATTTTTTTTTTTTTTTGTTAGTTTTGATAAATGAATTGAATAGTTTTTTTTAGTTTTCTTAATTGAGTTGTTTTTTGCAATTTTATGAAAAACTTGCTTTTTTTAATTAATGTTTTTATTCCCAGAGACTTTGAGCTATACTATCTCGAATTCTCCTTGCTTCACCTAAGTTCTCACCAAACCCTTCATTTTCGAAATCGGCTCCTATGGGCTCTTCTATTTGGTCTACAACTTCTACTCCTTCCTCTAGTTCTAGATTATATTCTTTACAAATATTGTGAAAAGCACCACAAACATTAAAAATGTTAACAGCTTTACTTGATTCATAACTTCATAATAATATAAATCAGTGTCAAATGCAAAGCATGTGTTTTCCGCTCGTCGATGTGCATTTTCTTGCGAATTTATTTTCAAGTGAACTATAAAGAATTGTAAATAGTTACGTCGAAACAAAAGTAATGAAAATAAATTCGGTAGAGTGGTTTAATAACAGATTACGTGAATTAAAAAAAGAAAAAATCATTTGTTACCATAGAGCTCGTCAAAATGGTGAGATAAGTGATTGGGAGTCATATAAACTATTGCGAAATAGTTATAAAAAAGAACTGGTAAGAAGCAAGGGAATCTTTGTGCAAAATAGAATTCTTATGCAATCAGATCAAAAAGGTATGTGGAGAACTTTAAAGAAATATGTGCTAGGATCTGAGAAAGTAGCTATTGAAGAGAATATCATTTTTAATGAAACAGCAATCCGTAATTCAAAACTGATTGCAGATAAGTTTTATTTTATTTTTCATGGACAGTGTTATGGACATAAACCGATCAATTGAGGCTGTTCAGTATGTCAATCAAATAGATGAACTTACGTGCCATTTTAAATTCAGTGGAGTGGACCCGTGTGATATATATGAGGTGCTACGTCAAATGAAACAAAAAAAAGATTTTAGAAGATAGTCAAAAGTCAACTACAAAAATACATAGACAATAATAACATTATCATTGATAATCAATTCGGATTTAGAAGTCATCGTTCGTGTGAAATTGCTTTAAATTATGTCCTAATTAACTGGAAAGAAGATATAGCAGCCGGATCTACTATTATAGCAGTATTCTTGGACTTTAAACGAGCTTTCGAAACTTTTGACAGAGGAATATTAACTCAGAAATTGAAACACTACGGTATATGTGGCAATGAACTACAATGGTTCAGGTCATATCTAAGTCAGCGAACTCAAAGAACATCAGTTAACGGTAGACTTTCGGAAGTAAGATCAACGTTGTTGGGAGTTCCTCAAGGATCGATAATTGGACCCCTGTTATTTTTAATCTACATAAACGATATATGGAAAGTACTAAGGTGTTGCAAAATAGTTCTGTTTGCAGATGATGCCCTAATATATCACGTGGGTAAGGACATCGGCACGATGACTGAACAACTACAAGAAGATCTAGACAGCATTAATATTTGGTTCAAGGCAAACAAACTAAAGACGAATGTTCAAAAGACGAAGTCCATAATATTTAAAACACGAAAATATAGAGCAAGTGGTTCAAATAAAACACCTAGGTGTTATCATAGATAGCAGTTTAAAGTTGGATAAACACGTTGATTATGTAGTTAAAAAAGTAGCGAAGAAAGTAAATTTTTTACGAAGAATTAAAAGTAAATTAGATTTTAACGCATCTATCAGAGTGTATAATGTTATAATCAAACCGCATTTTGAATATTGCTCTACAGTGCTTTTTTATTATTATAGTAACATTATTATTATTAACTTATAGTAACATATATAGACTGCAAAAAATGCAAAACAAAGCAATGCGAATAATTTTAAATTGTAATCGTTACGCAAGTGTCGCTAATATGCTAAACCATCTAAATTGGTTAAGTGTGAAACAACGATTGGTGTTAGATGTTCTTTTGCTTATCTACAAGATGAGAATAGGTGATTTGCCTAGTTATATTAACGACCTAATTAGATATTGGTGAGGTACAGCCATATCGATTAAGAAATGTTAATAATATAAGACTACCGTATTATAGAAATGCAATGTCAAGAAATAGCATTATATATAAAGGCTTTCAAATATTTAACAGGTTACCAGAAGAACTTAAATTAGAAACTAATTTTAATGCATACAAGCGCAATGTTAAAGAATTTGTAAAAAATAACTTTTAAACGATTTCCTTGTAAATGTGTTATATAATAGCTTAATACTTTAAGTATGCTAAATAAATAAATGAAATGAAATGAAAAAACATTTCTAGCTGATGCGTGCTTTTTGTTAAAATTTGACTGCATTGTTTGTGGTTGGGCGAATTTGTACGGTGTTAACACAAATGGTTCACGACCATTTTCATGTTTTTGAACGAAATGATTCCTGGCATTACTAATTTGCCATATCAAAGCATCATGGCTCGAACCAGGACGAGTTGCATCGATTGCTTTCAACTCAATTTTATGGTCACAAATCTGAAATTAACACTTAATTTTGTACATCAATAACTTATATCTAAAAACTACTTACAACCAATGCATTACATTACATTACTTACATTAATGCAAAAATATCCTTTTCTATTATAAAAAAGGTTGCACTCTCGGCAGGGTTTAAGAATTTTTATATGGGTTCCATATTTTTCTAAAAAAAAAACAACTTCGCATCTTGCTCTTCTTCTGGCGTACTTTGAAGTTTTATCCATTTCGAACATCCATCCATTTCGAACACATCTTAAATTGTCTAGTACCTCAGAAAGCACTTTACTGACGGTTTACTGATCTCCCTAAGCCTATATCAAAATCCTTCCCAACTGACACCTCTGATAACTTCCTTCAGCTAGAAAGCGAAGTGTTGCAGCTAGTTTAAGTGTTAAAGGAATTGAGGATGACTTTATCACAGGATCTATTTCTCTCAAGATGTACACAAATGCTTCTTTGCTCAGTCTACAGCTGCTTTTGAAACTGCAATTATTCAAGTTAACTTATGATGCTCCACATGTTGCATTTATACACTTACACTGTTTCTGGAATATCCAAAATGTTGGATTTTTCGCGTAAAACTTTCCTACGAACTCTTTCTCCTCGATTTTCCACTTTCCTTTCTCTTATGACTGACAATAATATTAACCCGTCCATATTTTAAAGAAATTTGTGTTTTACATTTTCAAATTTCACGAAATAATCAATTAAAAAATACAAACAGCTGATTTTGGCATTTCGAAAATGAATTCGAAGTGAATTGAAAAAAAAATGATTTCACTCGGAATGTAGAACACGGAAATTTATTTCGAGTGAAATTGAAATTCGTTTTCAATTCATTTCACTCGGAATGCAGAACATGTGTGTTAACGTTTTTCGACCTGATGGTGTTTCTCACTATCAATACATGCAATAGCTTCTTTTTACTACCGATACTATCAATTTTTAGCAACACTACTTCGTACAATTGCTTATTGTATATGATGTTGAAGAAGTCACATCCTATGAACTACCCCTCTGGCTAAACACAATGCTGCTGCAACGCATGCTAGAGCTAGAGCTATACTATAGCTGCCAAATATTGATACGAATTCACTGTTGCGACTCTAGTCATGCTGCAAGTCAACAAGTTGATTTAAATGGATCTCTTGTAGATATCGTGGAGCTGCACATAGAGTATGAAAATAGCACCTATCCATTCTGCTCGGCCACTTCGGAACTTCTCCCATAATTGCATCTGTGGAATACCCAGTTCTAAGAGACTAGATGCCAATTCTAGATCATCAATACGACAGACTGTTAATTTGTGAACTCTGTTGAACATTGGTGCATAAGCGACGCGCTGTCAAACAGCGCAAAGGTAGAGAACATTTTGAAGTGCGAAACTTCTGGTTTTTGGATTCGGGTTCTTTCTTATTTTTATAAATGATCTCCTGTCTGTAATTTCTGATCCAACACATTTCTTCGCTGATGACAGTATTAAGCTTTTCATATTCAATTCCTGGTTCACGTTAATCATGGGTATGGAACTGGAAGGGTAACGGGTGTAAAGCTCATCAAGTCCTGATCTTAATAGCATAGTTCAGTGGGGTTCAACCAACTTTCCGTTCTCGGTATGGGTTTTAATAACAACATTGGTTGGAATGACCACATTATCGATGTCGCCAATTACGCTGAGAAATGTCTTGGCTTCCTCAATCGATGTAATGTAAAAAATGTTTGACCCCTGTTTATCTGGCCACAACTTATAAGGCATTAATTCGCCTTCTTATGGGCGATTAAGACGTCGTAATGTCTTCTGCGTATCGCTGTTTTTTTTTATTATTAAACTTTTGGCTCGCCAAGGCAATTTAAAAGAGGGCACTTCGACCTAAAAGATCGTTTGTAACATATGGGCCAGAAAAAGTTTAAGCTAGTAGAATTTCTACTTTCCGTGTAGAGCGGATAATTTTAACAGTAGAAGATTTCTCTATGTCTTCGGGGCTCATATGTTCCCTGAAAAAGATCTTGTTTCTAATTCCATTAAGGGGTGGACATTCACATTAAATGTGTTATGCTGATTCGTCCTCTTCAAGACATAGTCGGCAATCAGGAGAGTCTACTACATATTTTCATTTTGTTTAGATGATATCTTAAACCATGGTGACCAGTAAGGTAACCTACTAAGTTTTTGATATCACGCCTGCTTAGAATTAGGCATTTGCTGGCATTATTATTGAAGGGCCGAATGGCTCGTTTGGCCTGTCATAGACCTGGGATGCTATCCCAATGATAGATACATTTCTATGTTCCCAGCTTTTTATTGCTGCCGTTGCTGCTAATCTGAACGGTTCGGGACCTATGAAAGGTGTTTCTGAACCTTTTCCCCCGTCATGACCCGGAACCCACCATAATTTGGTCTTCTTTCTTAATCCGAGTGTTTGAAGGGTACTGAAGCTGCTTGACTATCCGTGAACACATGAAAAAATGTGGCTGGCGCATTCTTGAATATCGTGGAGCTCTGCTTGAAATACGCTGGGACTTTTTTCCATGGGTATAGTAAAGCGTTTATTTTGTCCGTATATTCCCGCTCCTACCTCCGTTTATATCGCTGTTTTACCGAGTTGTTCTACACAAGTGTTCAAACGAAATATCCCGCGGCATTCCACCCTACGAACATTTGAAACGCAATACCCGTCATGCCATGAGTGCACATCAGATCACCCTCAAACCTTTTTTCGTATGTACAGTGAAAGACAACAGATTTTCTTAGCTGTTCAACATTCAATGAACAAAACCTTGCCCCCCCACCCCTCCTTTCGCCGTCATATATTTTCCGCCAATACACCTTTTTTTCTGTTGTCTGACTCGAGCGATGGTACCATGGGGATGCACATTTAGTTTTATCCAGCTCTTCCGCCATATCATAACCCCCTGAAAGACGACGAAATCAGGTTCAACGTAGAGCCCAGACGGACGGCCGGGAATCTCTCAAGTACAGACAGTCCCAACTCTAACCTTAGCCGACGTTCGGACAATCCGCCACCTTACATGGCCCTGGATCCGGGCCCACACTAACTTAATTATTGCTTGTTTGCAAACTCTTTGTACAAGTAGTGTCTCAATTTAAGTGCTAAGTGTAAAGGACAGCTTAAAACTGCCTGGGTTCCTTTAGTCTCCCTCTACTCTAATCAGTACGAAAGCTCACTCGATAAGTAGGAATCGCGCATATAGTTGGTGCTTATTCTTTGTCTTCTAGGGCGGTTTATCGAATTGACTGAAAATATGTCTGGCCGGGGATACAAAAGCAGACTGAAGCAATCACTAGGGTTTTACAAACAAACAGAGCGAGAACACTATTGTGAATGACTCAGGTATGGTTGTGGATCATAGCCGTAGGAGAAGTTGTCGGAGCGGATTCCCTTGGATGGATGTGATTCCCTTCGCTCTAACAACTACCACATTGGCAAGATGTAGGGCGAAATCAAAACTAATACTACCAGGACTTCAAAAAATGATAGAGCGGCAAGAACGTCGATTTTTAAACTAAAGATAATGAGAAAACGATTCAAAAAATCATAAAGAACAATATTAAAATAGGTGTGCAGTAAAAACTGACATCTGATTACAACGAGCTGAGTAAAAGCTCTCTGAAGAAAGAAAAGATGGCTGAATTCGCTACAGGTCGGTATGTCTGCATGTGTGTGTGTGTGATTGGAGATAATATTGCAGTGCGGCTACCTCAATTCTTGGTTGCCCACCTGTGAAAAAGAAAGTATAGTGGAGTTAAAAAAACAACAACCGAATATAAAAAGTTGAAAAAAAAAACAAAGTTATATTGAATACCTGTGGAGAAATCAGAGTGATTGCGGCGGAAAGTTTCAACCCCCCATCCTTAGGACATCGGTATCGTTGGCCGGAAGCCACCCCCTATAGAGGAAGAATAAGCAGATAAGTAAAGTGATTGTGTCGAATACTTAATTATTTTATTCCGGGTAGTTGTTTAATAATTCGATCGGGTTAGCTTTCACTTAGTCTTTTTTTATCTGGTCGTTAAAGCAAACCGTTACATAACGCCCCCCCCCCCCCCCCTGTCAATTGGACAGTTTAACCGTTAATTCTCAAACCGTAAGATATTAAGGTAACGTTTAAAGTAATACGTAATTTGGATTAATTTCCTTTTTTTTATTGTTTCTTGCTTTGTTGCTTTAAGTGTTTGCTCGAACCCTGCGTTCAGGCTTCTCACTCGTGACGAACAGAGGAGAAACTATGTGGCGCCGTAAACATCTACGGTGTAAAGCGATCTTGAGAGCTCCCCAGCTCTGTGATATTTTTCAACCCCAACCAGTGGCCCCCGTTTGTTATTTTGTTTAAACTTTAATAAATTGTTGAATTCCCCATTAGGGAAATAACACTCTTCTTTTACTTCACCATTTCCCAAATCTCAAATAAAGGTTTCGCAATTTTCCTTTTTAAAGACTGCGTGGCGCCCATTTCCCCTTTTTAATTTTCAGCAAAAATTAGTTCTGTCGACAGCGATCGTGAACGAACCCACCCCCAGCTGACTAGCCAAATTGCAGCATCACCGTACTGCCCGTTGCACTTTTAACTTCCTTCTCTCTCTCCCCGTTATCTCACCGAAGTCGACTTAAAACCCTCGGCTCGGTGGCGGCTGCCTTTTGTTCGGTTTCCTTTTTTTACCCCTTTTTTTTGCATCTAGAATCGACCGCGGTTTTCCAGTGTCATCTTCCGAAGCAGTTAAAGTGCAACAAACATGAATGTGGAATGAACATTAAAAAAGCGGCCAAGTGCGAGGCGGACTCGCCCATGAAGGGTTCCGCGCGAATTATAATTATTATTTACTTAGGCCACTATTACAGATTTATTATTAGAAAATAATAGGTCACGGTAGGTTTATGTTTATGAAATTAAATGTTTTTTTTTTTATATTTGAGTTGATTGAATGAAAGGTAAATTGCGGTTTTCGATTTATGACGTATTAAAAAAAACTACTTACTAGACCTCGTTCAAACCAATTTTCGGTGGAAGTTTGCATGCTAATGTACATCATACATTTTGTTTTAGTTTTATCATTCCCTTATTTTAGAAGTTAGAGTGGGGGGGGGGGGGGGCACACATTTAACACTTTGGCAGTTTAGAAAAAAATGATATTAGAAACCTCAATATCATTTTTGAAGACCTATCCATCCATAGATACCCCACACGTATGGGTTTGATGAACTTTTTTTTTTTTTAGTTTCAGTTCTAAGTATGGGGGACCCCCAAAATTTACTGGTTTTTTTTCTATTTTTGTGTAAAAATCTTAATGCGGTTTACAGAATACACCTACTTACAAAGTTTCAACAGTATAGCTCTTATAGTTTCGGAGAAAAGTGGCTGTGACATTCCCGGACAGACAGACAGACAGACAGACAGACAGACATGACGAATCTATAAGGGTTCCGTTTTTTGCCATTTGGCTACGGAACCCTAACAACGTGCATCGGTTTCTCCTTTGTCATCCTTATCCTCATTTCCTTAATGCCCGCACTATCCATACTAATATTATAAATGCGAAAGTAACTCTGTCTGTCTGTCTGTCTGCCTCGATTTAACGCCAAAACTACTGAACCGATTTAAATGAAATTTGGTACACAGATAGTCTAGAGCCTGAGAATGGGCATAGGCTACTTTTTACCGCGGAAAAATACTTCATCCGCTCTCCAGAAGCGGAGATCTAAGCTGATATCTAAGAAAAGTTGTAACTCTCGAATGCTTTCAAGCTCCTAGCTTTGGAATGACTCATCCAAATGAAATAGGATAAAGTTGAATTATGTACAAAGATTTTAAGATATAAGTCATCTTTGTAGGTTATCCTGAAGTTGAACAATAAGCATTAAACTATAAATTTTATGCAATTCAAACAAGTAAAATGTTCGATTGAAGCTAGATCGTTGGATTTTCCCAGCGTTCAGTGGAGGAAAATTTGTGTGTGTGTGCGGCACAAATCTGTTTCTCTACCTGTACCTTTTGTGCAATGTGCTTTTTCTTTCTTTTTTGTATGCACCTTTTGCAGTTTTTGTTGTTTTTTTATGGCGCATGGCCATGGGATTGAGAAAGAAGAAGGATATGAAATGTAAATGAGATTGAGAGGGAGTCACACTCAGAGTATATCCATATAATGAGTAGGGACACTCGACGTTTTCTTTATCAGTTCTCATCAGCAAGTATTTTGTTTTAAATTTGAGAAGTGGCAGACTGGCGAAGCAAGGCGAGCACGGGACAGCTAGTGTGACTATAAATATGTCCACATTATAAGGGTACTTAAAAACCCTTTAGTAAGCGCAAATTGTAAAAAAACGTCTACCTGCCCCCGAACTGGAAGACTTTCTCATATCTGTATTCATTGGAAAATGTCTTGTATTTAATAAATAAAAAAAAAAATATATATTTTACAATTTTATTTATATTTATTTCTTAAAAAATAAAAGTTCTTATGAAATAAAATACACAATAGAAGTGGAAAAATCATAATTACAAAAAAGGGATCGTCTTCTAAAACTAATATTAATTAAATTAAAAAAAAAAATATGAAAAAATAATTATTGTGTTAGGTATCAGGGAAATTAAATTAATTCTTCACAAAGCATGATCCATCCACCTGTAGATTTTCGTGGACACCAAACCCAAATGAGAGTTTTAATTGGCAAAATCTATCGAAAAAAAAACACAAATCTTTCCACCTCCGGTATTACTTCTTCAAAAAATAAAAAGTGTCATCCACCACAAAATAATGTGTAAATTTCAGTCATGAATATGAACTAAACGAGAAACAGGGTTCAGTTTACACACTCCACACAAATGCACCATCCAACACACACGCACAGTCACACTCCCATTCAGACTATTGCAACACCAGGCACCTACAGAAGCAATTTGTTTTTTTTTGCGGAATATGAAGCGAGAATAATGAAATTTATAAAGCAGGAAGCTGAGCGGAAATAGGGGTTTAACTAAATAGGACCCAACAATTGCACCTTGTGACCGACCATTCTAAGTCCGGTCCACATCTTTAACTGCTACTCCGGTCACTGTTGGAACTTTCGGCCACTGAGTCGACAGAGGACCCCACTTCGTTGCTCTTCGATTCGCTTAGGCTATTCGATGGCGTTACTACTGTTATGACCTAGAAATTTCATTTTATACAAAAAAGAATTGATAGATTTACGGGGGTTCTTTTTTTATTGGGCATTCGAGCGATATACTTTTGAGTGTCCATCGATGGTCTCCACAGGAGCCGCCGGTATATAGGCTGAGATTCCCATCAGGCCGAACAGTTCCGGTGTGTAGAGGGAGGGCCTTGCTGATGTTTTTGAACCAGCTGAATCGAATAAGAGTTTTGTTTTGTTTTAATTGTTTTGGGTAAATGTTTGAATAAACTTACCACTAGCTGGCGTTGGTCTAACGATAAACCTTGGAGACTTGAATGATCCTATGCTACCTGGCGAGTACGTCGACTGTGGGGTTACTACATAAATCTTCTCTTTCGTCAGCGGTGACACTGTCACCTTGGCTTGGTTCCAATTCTCCTTTGTTACCTGTGTGGTTGGAATGGCTCTAATGTAATACGGTGTCACGGTTTGCTGTTCCGTTGAGTTTGGGGGTATCGTTGGCGTTGCTGTCTCTTGGGTGGTTGTACTTGGAAACGGCTTTGTCGAGCTGGTTTCATGAGCCTCTATCCGGTTGTCGTCGATGTGATTGAACTCATACCGCTTTACGCCACGATCTCTGAATAGAAGTGGTTCAAGGTGGTTTGGAGCAAAGTAAGTGGTCTTTGCTTCCCTCATAGATGGCGTTGTTGTCAAGTACTCTGTGGGTATGTGCTTGGAAGGACCTCTCAGCGACACAGTGCTGGCCCTATGCGAAAGCGAAGTGAATTCCTGCTCCGTCCAGTCGTCGATGTTCTTCCGCAGCTTCGAAAGATCAAATCCGGCCATTGACTTGTTTTTCACTTCGTGTTCCTTTTTCAGAAGATCCTTCAGGTTGGAGGCCAGAATCTTTGTCAGATACTTGGTTGTCCGCTGAGTTGGAGGTTGAGTAGCTGTTACCAATTTTGACTCCTGCTGCTCTTGGGGATCGAATTCGTTAGACGAGGCCCAATTATCAAACCGGGCGGCGTCTTGCTTTGGCTGGAAGGGCCGAGGCTTGTGTTTCGTCGTATAAGGGATGATGATTTGATGGTACTGCTTGGGCTGCTCGGGTGGTATCATGCCGACGTAGTGACCACTGGCTTCAATGGAGGTATAGGTTGATGTTGGTGTTGGAGACATCCGCCAAGGCGTTGGCGTCGAAGGGGCTTCTACACTTTGACTTTGGTATGGAGGAGTGGTGGTAGAACTTCTTATAGGCATCTCACCTGGGTCTTTAGTAAATGGTCTTGGGGAGCTTCCACCCTGCAGGTATCGAATGGGAGAGTCCAGAAGCCCCTTCGGGGTCTCTCGGTCTCGCTTAAAGTTTAATCTCTGAGTGTATGTAGTTTGGAGTGAGGGCACGATCTCAACAGTGGTCTGCTGTGAAACATCTGTCGAAAACTGGGGCTGGAGAGTTGTTGGCTCTGGGGTAGGGAGGAAGACTCCATTTTGGGGAAGATAATTCTCCGAGGAAGAGTGCTGAATTGGGTCGATATCAAGGTGATTCTCGTTCTGAACCGAGAGGTTGTGGGACGAAGCCGACGGGTAGTTATCCGTGGGATAGTAGTCCAAATCTTGATGGTTATAAATAACGGAGTCAGTTCCGGTGAAGAGCTCCTCCGTTGTGACAGTGGGGGCCTCTTCCGGAGATCCAGTATATTGATGGGAATAGGAGCCAAGTTCTGTTAAAGTTATCGGAGCTGTGCTCTCCGGTGTCAGCGTGGTTGGATTGTGCTCCTGGGAAACATCGATTGCATGCGACTGTACAAAGTCAGCTGGGTATTCAATTTCGGAAACAAAGTTGCTTACTTGATGGCTCTTGATGATTTCAAAACTTGTAGTGCTCTGAGATTGTTGAACATGGGTTTGTTCTTGGAAATTGCCCGTGGTCTGAGTCTGTTGGGACTGATACTGCTGAGCCTCATGCTGCTGCTGTTGCTGATCCTGATGTTGTTGCTGATCTGGGAGGATATTTGGTGGGATTTGAGTTGGATACACGGTTTCAATCTCAGACGAAGCTCCGATGTTTTCGATGATTGGAGGGTGTGTAATTTCGCTGATCTGTTGGAATGGAGGAGCATCCGCATATCGAGGCGGTTGCTGTTGTACATGATTCGCGGGCTGCGAAAGATCCTGGAATTGCACAGTTGGTTGATACTTGGGTAGTTGTTGGAATTGAGTTGGCCCCAAGCTGGTCAGCGGCTGCTGCGGTAGTGGTCTAAATGGTGCCGCATCGTACACTGGTGGCAAGGCGGATGGGCTTAAGTTTGGAAGTGGAATGGGGGCGAAATGTGGTTGTTTTGTGTATTGTTGCGATGGATTTCCCGTCTGAACAGGTGGTGGCGGAGGTAGGAAGTCCTGTGAGGGTAAATTATTGAATTGGACCGCCCTCTGTACCAACGGGGGCTGAAAGTGAGTTGGGGCATACTGTGTCTCCGCTGCATGTAATGGCGGATAAGCAGGCAGCTGCTGTTGATGCTGTGGGTAATTATATCCATCTAGCTTTGCTTGTTCTTGACGGGCTAACTGCTGTTGATGCATTTGTTGTTGACGCTGACGATGAATTTGTTGTTGGTACAACTGCTCCTGCTGTTGTGTCCATTGAACTTGATGAATTTGATTCGCTTGTGGAATCTGATAGTGCTTCGATAGAGGATACTGGATGTTTCCAGGAAACATTGGAACCCACGGATATTTGTTGCACAATCCACATGGAGCTTTTCGGCCATCTTGTTGATAGCCGCGAGGCGATTCTTTGTACTGGGAATACTGTTGCGAGGCTTCTTCTTGCTGTTCTCTAGCAATATCGTCATTGAAACCAAACCATCGAGCTATGCGTTGCATAAATCCAGGTGGTTCATTGCTTGACCCACCGGCATATCGAGTTTGTGTGTATCCATGCGGCCTTGATGGTCCACCATCAAATGGCGGTTTTTGTGACAGAGATGGCTGTAACTGTTGCTGAGGAGCCGCTGGGGGTGGCGGTGGCACTAGATGATCTGTGACTGAGGAAACAGCAACAATATGAAAGAGAGTCACTGTGATGACAAGCAAACATCGACGTTCGGTCTGAAATTAAAAAAAAAAAAAAAGATACGTGGTCAATGAGAGGAGTCGAGTTCAAGTTGGAAATATGACTGGTTGGGTGATATATTCCTGACGGAGTATTTTCTTTCCAATTTTGTAATAGACTGAAAAAGGAATATGAAGTGATTGTACTCGTATGTCATGGATATACAATACTCGTACATACGAGTATATGCCGTGAGCGAAGTTCGGGGCTTGTTGGAGAAGGCTAAACATTAAAGATACCATACCATTGACTCGTATGACATTTAATCTATGGTTTAACTATTTTTACTATATGGATTTTTCCATCGCGTAAAACGAATACATTTTTTTATTAGCACTTTCACTCAGAATAAGGGTAGGGAGGACTTCAAAAGGCTACATAAGACACCCAATTTGTTTTTTATTTACCGCCATTAGGCACACAAACACAGTACTCAAGATTTACAATGGCAAGTTTCATTTCCTTATTCATGCATGCTTGCTGTATAACTGACCTCATTTTTGGTTTTAAGGTGAGGCTTCGCAAAATCTGATAAGCTCATTTGTTAAATAATTTGGATATTTGGCTTAAGCTTAAGATAAGATTCCTTCTGATGGTTTCGACATGGCAAGCTCAATTCACGAGAAACTGATTGAATTTGTATCTCAATAAATGAGAACAGAATTTAGTGACAGAAATAATGCTGCAGTCACTACATCCGTACTCTGCTTGTACATTTCTCTACGGCAACAGGTTGCCCGTACAAACACATTAATGCAGGAGACTAGGTCGCCGTGCATTTGGATGTGAGAATATAATGAGCGACACTTGTACTCTCGTCGTTTTCCCAGCGTGGTGGCTTCGGTTATTGTTTGTCCAACAAAAGACAGCTAGATGCCACCTGAGATACAAAACATTAAATGCGGCTCCAGGCGACAATATGCTGCGCCAAGTAAACGAAAGCAAGAACGCTTTTCAAACAGAGAACAGACTCAAGACTAATTACAAAACAAAAGTAAATAAAGTACATACTAAACATGACGCAGCTGTCTGAGGAGGCCGACGCAATGAAGGCAAAAATAAAAAGCGAATCAAAACACAATCGAGCGTAAAATTCATTCATTTATATACAGACTCGTCTCGTAGCGTAGATTCTCATCCAGTAGTCGTTTCTGAGTGAGTCTTATCTGACTAATTAAACATGAAGCCGACGGAGGGGTTCAGCAGAATACAACTTTCTTGCCATCGCGTAGATATTTTAATTGAAAACAAAACCGAAAACTGACCTCGTCCAATGGCAAGAAACTTTGGAAATTGTTCCAATTTGGAGAGGCGTTCGCGGTTAATGGTTGATGCCTGGCGATATAACTACCGGCAAATACTTGTTTAAATGGATGATTAATCCAAAGAGAATTAACCAAAACCGGAATGAAATGGCGCGTAGCTGAAGCTGGAGCGGAATTTTTCAAGTGAGGCAACGCACGAAGTATACGTAAACCTATAGACACGTCAAGTCAATAACTTGGAGCTTGCTCCAGAAAAGTCAAACGCGTATCTCAATTTATTAGCGGAGTTTGTGAAGGTGAGAGTTACGTCCAAGCTAGGGTTTATTTTATTTGTGAACAAATTCATGAGGTGAGTGTGACATTTACTAGAAAAGTAAGCCGGTAATAATACTTTAGTATTTGTCTGGTGGCATCAAGCTTTTGGGATGTCAAGTCACGTAGGTATTCGCGATAGGCCTAAATAACACACCTCCGAATACTATTCACAAAAAAAATATATATGAGGCAGCAATAAAGTGGAATTTTCCGAAGAGTATTTAACAAACAAAAATTCAGAATAAAAAATTAAAAATGAGAACCTGTCCAAAAAAGCTTAAAAATGCTGTTTTTTATGTTTGTCCGCATTTGCTTACGTCTTCCCTGAAGTTTGCCAATTTTTGTGACTGTTGTGTACACATTTGTGTATGTTAAATTTTTGTCGCTGCTCTTAATGCATTAACCTAAACCTCTCCTCATATATTTATATGAAATGGCAATACGCAGTGCAGCAAGTTTAACACAGCTGAATGAGATAAGTCTAAGGCTGAAAACACACCGGATCAAACAAAACGTTTTTGATTGGATATTCAAAAAAACGTTTTTTATTTGAACACACACCAAGCGAAATAGAATGCAACAAAACAAAACGTTTTGGTGTGCTTTGAAATAAAACAAAATGGAATTCACGACTTGTTTTTAGTGTTAATCAACATGTGGTCGGACTTAGACCATGAAGTTGTGCCAATCTTATATACAATGTGTGACGCAATTAAGGAAAAGGACGCACATTGCAGGGAGTGGAGGGTTCATCCATACAATCTAAATCGAATGTATGTCATAATAAACTTAATAACAGAGTTAAAAACTTATCCTGAAAAATTTAATTATTTCACCAGAATGCGGATTGAAACTTTCGATTATTTGCTGGGATTAATCAAAAATGCTATCAGAAAATAAGATACGAACTATCGTAAAAGCATAACTCCGGCTGAAAGATTATTTATAACTCTACGTTAAGTAAAAACGAATAAGAGAGTAAACATAGAAGGAAATAAAGCTGTAAAGTGCAACGAAAGAAGAAAATAAAAACAACGGAATCAACAACAGGTCTGCTATCAGCAACAAAAGCCGGTTTTCTGTTTTGCTTTGATTTTTATGTTTTGTTTCAATGTTGTGCCATAAGAAATTTGGCAATTATCGTCAACGTCGCTGGTTGGAAACAGTTTTGTTGCATTCGGTGTGTGTTACTCGTATACAATATCATGCATCTTTGACACCCACTACCAAAACACTTGAAAACAAAAACGTGTGTTTTGTTTCGTTTTGTTTGGTGTGTGTAGTCTCATAAGAAACAATGTTCTCTTGTTTCACGAAACAAAAAAACACGTTTTGCTTTATCCGGTGTGTTTTCAGCCTAAGTAACCACCCGAATCTAATGACCCTATTAGCTGAAACTTCGGAACTTGACATGAAATGCGTGGTCCCAGACGGCCTTCAATAAACGACTCTCAACGCAGATCCCCAATAGAGAAGCATGGGTTAGAAATATATCTGTGCCCAAAAGGTAGAACATCTTATGTCATTTTTGTACACTTTTTAGGAGAGCCATTTTAAACTTTAAGCAGCGCTCTGAAATTGTAATTCGGTAAATCAACTTAAGTCGACCTAAGAATAACGAAGTCGTCACTTTTCTCGCGGTAAAAAATCTTAGGTGCAAATAAGTTTTTTTGCTGTAAGGTAAATCAGGGAAATAATGCAGACATAAGATGTTTTACTACAATTTTGTTTACACTATTTTTCAAATGAAGGGAAATATTGGTACTTAAGCTACTTTGGCTTTTCAAATAATAAACATAAGCTGTTTTACCTTATGCAGGCAGTGGATGACTTAAGCTATTTTACAAACAGTTATAACTTCCTCATTATGTGAATTTTTTTCACCTGGTGTGGCTTAAGAAATAGAGTAGGGAGAACACAATTCAAATAACCTTAAACAGCTAAAACAACTTAAGTCGACTTAAGATGTTTTACCTTTTAGGCACAGATATACAAATATATGCTACAAAAGTTCTAAATGAAATCTGGTGTACGAGCCGGAATTCACTTATCGAACACTAACATCTGTGACTGAAAAATGTCTCCTTAGCCGAAAGGAATCACCTACGCCGCAGTTGACAGGTTTTTTTTTTTGTTATATTAAAGGAAATTCTAACACCAGAGCACTCAGACTCGGTAAAGATCCATTGTACTACCAGGCAGAAATCCTCCTTTTGGTGTAGACGCTGGAGAATGGGTGGCACATGTTGTTGTTCCCCATGGGGATTGAACCTGCTCCGCACGGGTCACAGTTGACAGCGTACAAAAAGTATGAGGGCAAATTATCCGGGGAATCCTAGGAATCCACGTCAAAGCATCTATCTCGAAGAAAATGGATATTTATTTAAATATTTTTCTTTTTAACACTTTTTATAATTTTGGACAGCAATACTAAGAGTATTCAGTTATTTCTAATGGACTCAAAAAACATTCTAAAGTATTTTTTTTTTAAAAAAAAAAAGGTAAGATATTTCGGCAATGACTAAACCAAGTGAATAATATCGACCGCCCATGATAAAACTTCGCTAATGATAGCAGTAACTTCGAAGTAAAGTGAGTTGATAAATCGTCGCTTGAAAAGCAAACTGACATAAGTCAAAATTTATACATTTTCAGAAAAGCCATTTGAAGTTTTTCATAACTTAAAAAAATCATTTTAGTTTTGAATTTCAATGAATACCAAAAAGTTGTAAAGTAAAAAAGTATTATTTTTTTTTCTTCTTTCAAGTGGTATAGGTATTCAAGTTACTGCAAAAAGCCGTTTTTTAAAAAAAAAATTTGAATTATGTCGTTTTACATCCGAATTGCTACTAATTTAAAAAAAAAATGTAAATAAGTGTCGTTTTGTTTTGAAATAAAACAATTGGAAATTTTTTTGCGAATTTTGTAGAAACAACCCACTTAAAAAAACTTAAAAAATCGATTATAATAATATTATATAAAATAAAACCTAGCGTACCTATTTATAAAACGACACTTCTAAAAGTAATCAAAAGAACTTTGAAGTTCATCAACTAGTTTTGTTCCAAGATAAAATGACACAACACGAAAAGTATCACTTTTCAAGAAACTCATTTATCACGATTTCATAATTTTTTTAGGAGCAAAGTGTTACAAATGAAAATAAGTCATTTAACTGGGAAAACAACAGGGAAGTTTCCTTAAATTCAAAACGACACTTGTGCCTTCATGCTGACAGTTTAAGAGTTATAGTTTGACGGTTTGATAGAAAAATCGTATTTTTTTTGCGATTCGTTCTGTATAGTTAACTCAAAATCGTCAAATTTTGACTTATGTCAGTTTGCTTTTCAAGCAACGAAATGTAAACTTTGCTGCTCCAACCCGGCAACAAAAATTCTTTGCGTGCATTTATGAACACAAACAAAGCTGTATGATTGCTGCAGTTATCCATTGACAAAACCTAGTTCATTAAATATATATTAACAAATTGTTTGCTCAGGCTCGATCCTATGACCAACAATTATATAATTTATATTTTAAATGCTTAACAGTTATATGCATACATACTGTAGCAATCTTAAGTTTATTTGTAAAAATAATATTTGAGTTTTGTCTCCTGCCATTTTTCTGAAGTTCTGCAACAAAACAGAACCACTTGTACCCATTTGACAGCATGTTCACTTTTATGAACATAAGTATTGCTGAACTCATGCAATTATAAATGCGACATGCGCCAGACAGGCGTTTCCTTAAATCTTTGATTTCACCCGAAGTTAAAGAGTTCGGCTACCTTGGAGGTAACATCAACTCGACGAATAACACCTTAGTGGAGATCCGACGAAGAATTATTGGAAGGCGGTCTATCTCTGTCTGGATTTCAGTTTTGGTTGAATGACTTTTGTTTAATGGATATTTTCTTCAATATTTTTTTTCAGTAACTACTGAAGATCTATAGTTTAAGGAAAATGCAAACAATATTTTCCTTACCATTCTTTAGTACTTACTTACTTAACGGGCTTCCGACCCTTGACGAGTCTCCCAAACAAAAACAGACTTCCACGCTCCCCGCGATCCCGGGCACGCTGCTTCCGGTTGTCCAGGACAAGCACTTTGGCATCCGCGATGGCTTGGTCCTTAAAACAGAGGTTCGGTCTTCCTTGTCGTCTCGAGCCAATGTAGTCGACGAATTTAAACTTTTTGGACTACTTACATCCACATCTTGGACAGCTCAAAGAGTTCACGGTTATATCTTTTCGTCCATTCGCCCTCCTTGGGCACAGGACCAAATATCCGACGAAGTATTTTTCTTTCTACGGAAACCAAAATAAGCTCTCCTTGCCTGCTTATCGTCCAGGACCAAAACTGGCAGCATTAGTGTTTTGTTGAGCTTACACGTGGTCTTCCGAGTTTTTTTTTTTATATAATTTGCTTATGCTAAATGGGTTTTTTAGGGCTAAGGGTACTGTAACAACAGAAAAAACGGCGCAGGGACATAAGTCCAGAAGTCATATGTCCCGAACTAATTTTTTGGGACTTATGTCCCATTTAAGTGGGTTATAAGTCCCAAAATCAATTCAGGCGAAAATGAATTCGGGACTTATGTCCCTGCGCCGTTTGTTCTGTTGCTACAGTACCCTTATAGCGCTACGAACACAGCATAAGCATTTGTGTTTAACAGCAAGGAGCACCTGGCAAGATCGTATTTCATTGCATGGTTTTCGGTGCTACTTACTATTAGAATGTATAGAGAGATAGGAAAGAAGTGTTTGGGTGCAGTTGTAGGGTTTTTTTATCCAGTGTCAACGTTGCTTAGGGAGATTACGCCTTCATGCATTCGATATAAAGTAATGGCCTTTCGCGGGATTCGAACGCACGGCCATCATTCAGTAAACGAATACACTACTACTGCACCATTGCCACCCGCAGTTTTGAACCCATTTGTTTTGCAAAACCGAAGTAGCAAAAGTTTCCTACGGTAATTCGTCGTCGGATCTCCACTAAGGTGTCATTTCTGAAGTTGATATTTACTCCGAGGTAGCTAAACTCCCTTACTATGTCGAAGTTGCTACTAAAGGGTTTTTCAATAAGAGCGCTACAAAAGTTTTTTTAAATAAAACAAAAACGGCTTCGGATATCAATGAAATTCTTTATTCCTGTGAAAGTACGTTCGATTATGCCATTATGAATGGAATTTGATTTCTTTTGCATGGCCACCACGGGCACGCTTGCAGAAGTCCAGACGCTGAACCTAATTTTCGACGGTTTTCAAGCATAAAACGGCCGATACTGCTGCAATTTCACGTTCGATAGTCGTACGAAGTTCTTCAATCGTCGCTGGCTTGTTGGCATAGACCATAGACTTGACGTAGCCCCACAGGAAATAGTCTAACGGCGTCAAATCGCACGACCGAGGCGGCCAAGCGACTGGACCATTTCGTGAGATAACACGGTTTCCAAACTTGGTTTCCAATAAATTGATTGTGGCATTCGCTGTGTGGCTTGTGGCGCCGTCCTGTTGGAACCACATGTCCTCCAAGTCCATATCATCCAATTGGGGCCAAAAATATTCGGTTATTATTGAACTGTATCGATTCCCATTCACAGTAACGTGCCGGTCTTGATCATGACGGAAGAAATACGGCCCAATGACGCCGCCGGCCCATAAACCACACCAAACCGTAATTTTGTCGGGATGCAATGATGACTCATGGAGTACGTGTGGATTGCTGCCTGACCAATACCGCATATTGTGTTTATTGACGAAGCCATTCAGCCAGAAACGCCAGGACGATTATGACGAACATAAATTGGACGTAGCGCTCTTAACGTTGAGGCCACTGACTCCGAATTTCGGTAGTAAATTTAAATAATTTCGACTCGTTGTTGGCTCGTATATCTTTCCATCATGCTATGGCAAACCTTACTGAAGAGAAATTTCAAAAGAGCGGCAAGAAATTCGGCGTCGTTTGCTGTCCCTGTCGCTCTACTTTTGTAGCGTCCCTGTTGAAAAACCCTTTATCAACAGTGACGTTATGTTCAAGTCGATGGACAGATGTTTCTTTGTTTGTTGATAGCAGGTACTGAGTTTTTTTCTCGTTGACTTCAAGGCAAACCAATTTTTCCTATTCTTCGATTGCCATGAAAGCCTCTAACATGGCACTTTGAGATCGGCCGATGATGTCGATATCTTATCTGTTGCAGATAGCGCCTTCCATGTTGACGCCTGCCTTGCTCACATTCTGCTCCAGAACAAGATTGAAGAAGTCACATGACAGTGTATCTCCTCGCCGAATCCGGTAAAGGTTTGGAATAGTTCGGAAGATCTACTTTTATACTGAACGTTGCACCACGTGCTTTCAAGCGTCACGCGACACAAGTGATCTTAGCGATGAAGCTATCATATGCGGCTTAAAAGTCGATGAAATTCATTGATCTTTTGCAGGATTTGTCTAAGTGTGAAGATATTGTCGATCTGCCAGGCCGGAAGCCAACTTGGTACATACGGACTAGTGTGTTGCAGAACAGGTTCGGAAGTTTGCACAATACGTTGGATAGGATTTCATATGCGATATTAAGCAGGGATATGCCTCGACAGTTCATAGGATCGCCTTTCGTGTAGATTTGTTAACCATACCTTAACTTAACTTTTCGTTGGAAACCTCAAACGGTTATAATACTCGTACTCTTGTCTTTGCATCAAATGCCCATTAACTATATAGATCATTGGTTTGTTGGCATAACAGCAACAACATGAGATCCCTCTCTAGTTCGCGCTATTTCTCACTAGGCTACAGTTTCTATTGTGCCGAATATCAAACATTCATGCTGCCAGAAGAGAATATGAAATATTGATTTGCAAATGAAATATTAGGTTAGGTTTTAGGTAACACCGATTTAAATACCTTTCTTGGTTAACGTAGTGGTTTGAAGAATATATTTGACCAAGGTGGTAACTAAGTCGATCGATACTTAAGGTTATTTCGGATTTAAGGTTATAAATAAAAACGAAGCTCAACTGTTTTCCTTAAAATTTCGCGTAAAATGTGAACATAAAAATTCATATAAAAATGGGAGTGTATCTAATAGCCATTTTATTTTAAACTAGGGAACTGAGATCAAACTGCTTCTGCATTTGGTCTTATTTGCCAAACTAATTTGGCTTCTTGGTTTCTTTCCCATCCGCTGACGTCGGAATACAGCGATCCGATTCGCACTTTAGGTCTGTAAATTTGGCAACCAGTTTTATGTATAGGAAAACCCATGCAGTTCCTTCCGTTCACATACTTTTCTTATGGGTTAACTAAGCATTTGATAGATCGGAAGTGAACGGGTTAAAAGCTTCAGTTCTCGTCCGCCTGTTATAGTAAGTTCCACCTCTTCGTTAACCAAATCAAGCAAGTAAAGGATGAAGGTGCTAACACCGTGTGAATCAACTATACACACCATAAAGAGATCATTATCGTTATTATGCATGACATAGGTACTTGTTGTTACATGTCGACCATTAAATCAACGTGCTGCCTGATTTCACATACTCAGCCGCGTTTCAATTCCGTCTCATAACCGCATAAAAACCGATATCAAATTAAATCATGCACGATTGCACCCACAGAAAAAGGAAAACGAACTAAAAATTCACGACACACAAACCACTTTCCCCACTTCTCTGACATTGACTTAATCAACCCACCCAAAATCCCATTAAAGGAAGTCTCAAACAACCAGTTGCATGGCTCAACAGAAGTAAATACACATCCACACCAGCATCTTCCAAAAAAAAAGAGAAAAACTCTTACAATAAGGTCACCTCGTGTCCCAAAGAAAGTGAAAAAGTTCGTGCCGGGCACAGCCCCAACCCAGACTAATGTATTCAAATTTACACAAATACCCCGAAATGGAAATCCATCCAACCTTTTGCGAATTACGTGCTCACCCGAGTGGCCTCTTAGTCGGTCATAAGGTAGCCGAAACCAACCATCAGCATGCCTGCCTTGACTTTGTAACATCTGCCGAGGGAGCGACAGCACAGATAACTTGTTTCTCTGCCTCTAATGCTGGTCTTGGATTAGGATAACTACTTCTCGTATATACCAAGGCAACATGCCATTTAAGTCAATTTGATTGTGGGAACCACTCTCGCGGACGAGTTTCTATGAGGATTCACCTATGTAGGGATGCCTTGTTGGTGCTGCTGCATGAAAGATGCGACAAAAGTGAAAAAGACAGACACGAAGTTAGCATTGATTAGATGCAGAATACGGTATGAGTTTAGTTGCACAAAATTATGCGAATGCACGCGATTTAGGTATTCCACTCCCCCCCTTTCAGCATTATGGCTTTCTTATCGTCATTAGAATCGGTCTTGAGAGATGCCACTGCATCAGTGAAAGTTAACCACCAACAAAATCTGGAAAAGATGTCATTAGAAGAAAATTCCCCTGAGTGAATGTCAAGTTTTGAGCTTCTGCGCATTTGTGGAAATATTTTTTTAATGCACTTCCATGGGAGTAATAAAATTAAATTCACAAATAAAGTTGGATGGTTTATTGTTAATAATTTTGGGTGAGAGGAGAATGTGAAACAAAAAATAAAAAGTGGGACATGGTGGCAATAACGATCTTCTGGGTGACGGGAAAATTTGGGAAAATGCTTTCGTTGTGAACTTTATACGGTGTGAAGCAGACGACCCAATTAGTAGGGTGTGACAGATGAAGGCATCCGAATACGAAAAGGATTGAAATTAACTTGCTTTGGCCACAAAATTTGGAAGAACTGCTTAAAGAAAATATCTACAACAAATGCTTTTAAATACTTGTCTGAATCAAATAAAGTGACTTTGAGATTTTTTAAATCTTGAACTTGCTGAACTTGCTGTACTCAATTACGAGTACTGTACCAACTTTTTTTTTAAATTTATTTTTGCCTTGCCGGTTAATAAAACTAAAATAGATTTTAGTCTGTAGTTGCACATAGCACAATAACGAAGTTCTACTTAACGAGAAACTTAAACACACTGAACATGCACGATGCACAATGTCGCCAGTTTGCAAATTCCACAATGCGATGTGGCGTATCATTTTTGCAAAATATCAGGTCATGAGCCCAATTTCCGTTTGGAACGGATATATAAATATGTACGTTGGTCGAATCAGCAATGTCATTAAGTATGATGGGTGTTTGTTTATTTGACAGAATGTCCAGGGTGTTACGAGTGAGAACGATGTTGGAACGTTTTCGAACAGCACGAACGCATGTTTACTGACGAAGCATATTTTCATATCGATGGCTATGTTAATAAACAGATCATGAGATACTTCTTTAAGTACTGGGAACTTAAAACACCATAAAATTAATTTAACTGGAAAAATTGCAATAAATCGCCTCAAGACTGTAGAATTTAAAACTGACGGATCAATGAGTCGAGGAGAACCTCATCAATGAGTTCGAGCTAATGGAAGGATTGTAGTAGTTAAATGGAAGGGTAATAGAAGCGTCTGCCATCTACTGCCTTAGGAAAGGACTCGATTTAATCCGTCTTAAAGTGGACCAAAAAAGAGACCTCGGGTTAATCTGCCATGTACTGCTGGATCGATTTTGACCAAAATTCAAAGATTACCCACAAAAATTGAACCTCAATCGGCTCGGCGGTTTCGAAGTTTATTGATCTCAAACAGATATACCAACCTCCATTTTTATACCCTATTCTAAACGTATATTAATTTTGACGCGAAGTTTTTAACATACCTTAATATTGCCCGTAGACCCCTAAAAGTTCCTATACTTATGATCAGCGTCGATAGTAATGCCGATCTAACCATATGTCCGTGCGTCCGTCCGTCTGTCGGCAAAAGTTAGAACTTTAAACTGGACCTAGAGAGCTGCTAGGGTCCCGAAATAATTAAGTTTCAGAATTTTTGAAATCTGCCCAGAAGCTCAATAAAAAAAAACAAATTTGTCGAAAAAATCGATTTTTTAGCTAGAAAGCTGAAATTTTTTACATATGATCTTTGACTCCTACAATTAAATAAAACTATTTTATTGAAAAACAAAAGTTTGAGCTAGGGAGATGAAATAAATAATATATATCTACTTTCTAGGGGTCCTTTATGCTCATGTGTAAAAAAAAACTTTTTTTGAAAAACCAAAGTTTGAGCTAGTGAGCGTTTTTTTTACAAAAGCTTCGTTTTTTATTCGATTAAATCCTTTAAATGTTACATAACAAAATATGTAGAGCATTCCAATTCAACCATACCTACTTAGACTTTTCTCACACCCACTTATGAGGGCTAGGAATAAGAATAGGCTATCCAACAGTTCGCCCAAGCGGACTGCAGCCCGTCCCTATGTTTAAATATAAAGATACGAAACATGTAGCGTTTGAGATTCTTGTAAATGCTTTATTTTTGAAAAAAGAAATCTCACTTCATAGGCTTTACTAAAATTAACAGGGTAAGTATTTAAAACTACTTTTCTCTAACAGTGAGAACAGAAAAAGTCAATGCTGTACTTCACAGTAGTATCATTGGTTCAAGGATCAATCAAGATCACGGAGATCCACACGATACTACCACTTTGCTACCAGTCCAAGGATCAATCAAGATCAAATAGGTGCAAATAGGTTTGCACTACCTTTCCTGGCTTACTGCCATAACACGAATGAATTTGTACTGGGGATGGGGATGCAACCCCTTTTATACTTAATTTGGAGTTCAAAGTCCATCAACGATCATTTAACATATAAGTACTTGTAATCTTCCAAAGGATCGCCACAAAGTGTCGTCGTCCATTGCTTTTGTCTAATACTGACTATGCACATTGACAGTTATAAAAAGAGGACAATGCAGTGTGTTGGACAAGAAAATACTATAGTGTATGTTACAAGAAAAATGACTATGAATCTTATATTATTAATTATATATGTATGCTTATAAACAGCCTGCTACAAACTGAATTAAAAAAAAAAAAATTTATTTGTGTCTTAAAACAAAACCAAATCTGTATATGTGTGGGTCCCTTCTTTTTATACTTGGAGCCCTACTAAAAAATTAAATATATACAATAAATGACTAAAATCCCAATTTTGAACAATTTTTTTTTAGAATTTTATATTTCCTATTTTTTTGGGTGTTTAGGTTCTTTCCTGAGGCGGCAATAGCAACATCGTCCACATAGGCCATGTCGCCCTGAAGCCCTCCATTTCCAGGCGGCACATTAGCAGCTCGTTCACCACTAAGTTCCAGAGGGGAGTGGACCTCTAGCGGGGGGTGTAATCTACTTCCAGAGCTCAGCATTTACCGGCTTTGGGTATGAAAAGTACTTTTACTACTTCTTTTACTAACAGCGGAATGTAGACCAACTCCATGCAGCTTATCAAAATTATCTCAAGCAGAGGCAAAATGATATCCGAGGTGTTTTGAAGCTCTGCTGGTATAATGCTATCTGAAATTAACATTTAAAAGAAATCTTCATACTAATTTTAAAGAAATTACTTAAACAAATTTGCATTCGCGGCTTTTCAAAAGATATTTATTAAGTTTGAATTCATATACCAGTTTGTAAATTTTTTAATAACTTCACTTTTCTCAAAAACGGCTTTAACAATTTTGATCTGTGGTGATACTTGTAATGAGGGAAAAAACTGGAATAATCAGTTTTTACTAAAGGGCAACATGGATAAAGGTGCATTTGAAACTAAAAAAAAAAACTTTTTTATTCCAACTGCATTTTTTAATGCATTTAAACAAATCAAATATAACTATCTGCATTTATAATCCATATTTATACATTGTTACGATTTTTTTTTTTCCTGATTTTGGTAAATTCGAAAACCCTTCTTAAAAAAGCGAAAACGTTTTAGTACGATCCAGTCGTGCAATTTATTTCTTGCGGGCCTTTTTGCAAACAGGAATTTTATAAGACAAACACAAAGAATTAAAGCAATTTTAAACTATTGCTTTGTACGATAATTGAGTCAATTCCCGTTAAAACCCTCCCAGGCAGTTATGAACAACATCTTTAAAGATGTTGCGCATACATCAGTCATTGAAATTTTATTATTTTTAAAAACTACTGAAAAAACATAATAGCAATTAACTATCTTGCAAATGCGAATTAAGACAAAATAAATTAAATGAATTAATTAATTATATGTGATCAAATCTTAATTGGAAACTTTTTTGTCGTGCACGTAACCATTCAACTTTCGTTACGAGGACAGAAAAAAACATTATTTTCTTTCCAAATTTGGATCAGGTCAAAATCTAAAAACTTTTACAGCAACTTGCAATCGGTTAGAGTTGTTGAAAAGATGCTTTTATAACAATAACTGATGTAGACGAAGTTAATTACGCTTATTTAATAAATAATAATACATCTTCTTCTCTTAACCAACAGCTCTTTATTGAACTGCTGTCAGATTTTGACTTTGAGGTGGTATCTCAAAATTGATGTGGTTAATAACATTCGTCTTTGGTGAAGATGGTGTTACAATTCGATTTGTTAACTGATGTTAACCCTCCTTAAATGTTGTCTTACGGAAGTATTTAATTCTTGTTTGTGCATGTTTACATTGCACTTTTTTCTTGTTGAAAACTGTGGCCGAGAAGGGTTGTTCGGGTGAATTGATCAGGGGAGGGAAAATACCAAAATAGTTTGATAGGTTAGGTTAGGTTTGCGGGTTGATGGAACAGAGCGAATCTGTTACATCGCCCTTAGGTCCTTGTGGACCTATTGGAATATTTTTTGCTGGGAGTGTTGTTCTGGCTTTGTCCATCGATCCTTGGTTTTCTTTCCCTACTCCACGTTTTCCAGCCATCTAGATGTGCTTATAAGCCTGTTGAGATTTGAAAGTGAGTTATCAGATAGTTCTTGAAGGTCTTGGAAGAAGTATCTTCCAAGTGTTCTGTCCCGCAGGTGATATAGGCTTTCGCAGTGAAAGAGAAATTGAGGTGCATCCTCATGGGCCTCCTCGTCACCCCAGCCTCTACAGATGTCGTCACCCTTTTGATTTAGTTTTATTGTGTGGTTCTTTAGCAAATTATGACCGCTAAGAGTTCAAATCAACCTGTCTAAGTTTTGTCATAAGGTAAAAGTCTGTTGGTCCGGTTCTTAGCATAGTTTTGAGCAGAACAGAAGGGTTAAACGTATTTTACTCTTAGCCCTCACACAACTTCTTTGTACCGCTAAGGGTAGGTGCTTGTTGTCTGGTAGGCACCTATGCCAGGTTGGCGGGCTAAACCCTGCGGAGAAAATGGTGAAATACTTTTAACACGTGAAGTGGGCCCCCAATAAAGTCCGTATGCTTTATTGCAGTCTTAAGAGGGGAATAAAGTCCATTTATACTCGTATTGGACTTTATTACATTCTTGAAAGTGCAATAAAATCCAAAATTTGATTTTCGAATTAATTGCATGGGACTCTATTACATGTCACCATAATTTACATGAGACAGAATTATGTGGGCACAGTGGATCAGTGGTTTTGCGTTGGACTGCTGAGCGAGAGTCTCAATTTTTATCATCATTTGTCATGAGAAGCTTTTCCTGTATATAGGTCTCTTCCATTCGTGTCAAATATATAACTTTGCACATACAAACGGTTGGAGAAGCTAGGTTTTAGGCCCTATGTCGGCAATTATATGGCTCAGCTGGTGAACAATATTATGTGCATCATCGAAGACTACTTTGGCAACATTTGAAGTGGAGTTTTGTAAATTATATGTGTAACAGTTTTCAAGATAAATAAACTAATTCAGTTGCTTAGCAAGTTCACTGAAATCAGCACCTGGCTTGTATAATTATTCTTTACCATCAAAGCATGACCGAACATTTTCTTGCTTAGCGCTATCAATTGTCAAGACACTTTTCTTATATTATTTTAGGTATTCACTTTTGATTTATTTCAAGTAATTTTAAGTTCATTGTGTTATTAAGTACTTGTATTGGTGTAGTAGATATATCTAAGAAGCATTTCCAACAGCTGCCAAATGGGCATCATGTAGAGAGAGTGATAGTGAAAGAAAAGAATTCAGCACCCAGTATAAAAGAGGTTGGCTTAGCTATAAGAAAGCTTAAGAATAATAAGGCTGCCGATTCTGATGGCTTACTAGAGTAGCTTTTCAAAGACGGCGGTGATATTTTGGTAGAACGGATGCACCAAATTATCAACCAAGTAGGTGTGGAAGAAAGTACGCCCCATCTACAAAAAAGGCGATCCTTTGTCTTGCAAGAACTATCGAGGAATATCTTTGCAAAATGTCGCATATAAGATATTAGCCAACGTACTGTGCGAACGTATCAAGCCGTCCTGCATCACACTAATCGGCGCGTACCAGTGTCGCTTCCGGTCCGGCACATCGACAATAGACCAAATTTTCACACGGAGGTAAAAAACCCAATGAATTTCAAGTCGAGACTCATCATCTTTTCATTGACTTGAAATCCGCATATGATAGCATTCATCGTCAGGAGCTCTACATGGCGATGGCCGAATATGGGATCCCGGCAAAACTAATCCGGTTATGTCGCGTGACACTTGAAAACGCGGCAGTTTGGAAGCAGCTCTAAAGAATTATTCCAAACCGACAACAGATTTCGACAGGGAGATGCGCTATAATGTTACTTCTTTAATCTTGTCAAAATAAGTCTCCTTTTGTCAAACTCGGTTAATATTTTTTTTTTAGAATCGAGGATAAGAAGCAATCTGACATATCTACTAACTATGACATCACTGACAGAAGTGTCAGAAGCTAATAGTCATCTCATATCCATTTATTTTTCGAAGATTTGAGTCCAATAACCTCTCTACCAAGATTCAAGTTTATGCCTGAAGTTTCAAACCTTTAACAACTCTTTTTACATGAAAAATATAATATCTTGGCCGTCGATTAAACATCTTTGTGAATGCGAAGAATATGACACAATTTCTTATTCAAAATGCTTGTTCTTTAACGGCGAGGTTATAATTATGAATAAAGGGATCACAACCCTTATTGTCGCTCTACTGACCCGCCGTTTAGCTTTTGCCCTTTGCAGGCTTAACTGTCAAAAGAAGTCAATTGCAGAAGATCGGTAGCCAAATTGTTCAGTAAATACAATATATATTTACCTTAGGCAATTAGCCGTTAAAAAAAAGATATATATACTGAGTTAAGTTATGACATCTCTGACACTTACCGATGACAGATTTCGCAAGATTTTGATCATTCAACTTCCCATTAAAAAACAGAAACACTTACATCCGACTCAACTAACAGGTTCACCTCGGGAATGACTCCTTATTAGAATAAATGTACACCAATTATCACAATCAATTTCTGCAGTTATCTAAGTAAACAGTTGCAACATGTTATATAAACCACACGACACTTTCATTCGGTAGGCACAGAAACAAAAACAATAAGTAATTTGTTTATAATTGCCACCCTTGCATCACTAGTTGCTTTTTTCTTGCTTTGAATGCTAACACTCTCACTGGAGGCAAAACGAACTGGTTGATGTCAGTAAACTTTCCGTTTTAAGCCTACCTCCACTCCAGGTGGTAACTCTGACATCTCAAATGATCCAGGTAAAGCAGTTATTAATGATGGCTGCGATGATTACCGTCATAATCGTCATCATCAATTGCAATAAATACTAACAAAGGTTACAAAACGCGGTCTAAGACGAATGCCAGGGCGGTGTATTACAAGGTTGGACAAAAATCCAACTTTTATCCAAAGAAACAGTCGCAAAAAAATAAGACATCGTAAATTCTGTCGTACTAGGTGAGTATCAGTTGAAATGGAAAGTCATAGCTGTTGCGATCCTTGGCAAACCCATCACAATGTCGTATGAAAATAAAACCGCTAAACGAGTGTGAAGCGATGAAGACAATATGTGTGCTGTACTACGCGGTGTCATGGGTGCGGATAATGAGAGATTATTAGACATTCAAGAGGGTAGGATCATGCTGGGACAGCTTTTTGTTTATGGCCTTCGCAGTTGGAAAGTGATTTTAATTCAAGAGCTAAATTCATGTTTTTTTTTCTTGTGGCGGAACGGAAAAAGTTGTAAGTGTTAAACCGTAATGATGCGTTTAAATCCTCCTTAAATCTTGATATCTATAATACTTAGGGTGATATTCACCGACAAATCTTAAACTATGAGCTTATAAACATATTCACCATGTATCATTAGGGCATATATAAGAGCGGTCATAAGAGTTATGAGTGGTCCCTACACAATCTTAAGTTGGCAGCAGTAATATCTTAAAAAATTCGGAAATTCGAAATCAGCTGGCAGTCACTTGACATTGAAAGGTTTATTATCAAAATGAAAACAAATTGTAGTCTGGTTCTTGCAAGTAGGTATACAGCGCCGAATGGATATCCCAATGCAAAAGTTCTCTCAAGGGTACAATAGTAATAATTTTATTTATTTATTTATTTATTTATTATTCATCAATTAGAGCTAACAATATTACCCAAAATAGACTAATGAAATATATAAAGGATATAAATAATAAAGTAATAGGTATCTTGAATGTTTTAGTTAGTTAAAAAGTTTAAACTTATCATATTTTTAAATGAATCTCTACTCAAGTGAAAGTTAAAATCAATATTATTCGAAATCAAATTAATTTTACTGGCACAGCGAGTTATTGAAGGCGTAATTTACTCTATGATTTTGTTTTCTTGAATCATTGTTCGAATTCTTAGCGCTCTAGACGGAGCATAAAAATCGATTAAAGAAAGAAGACAAGGACAATCAATATGAATATAAGAAAAGATATCTTTGATAAAAATTACAGAAAACATCTTGCGACGTTTTTCTAAAGTCGGAATGCCAATAAGTTGATGTAAGCCTTGTCCTATAAGAAGGCATTTCAATGTTCCACCTAAGCTTATTTATTACAAATCCCGTAAATTTCTTTTGAATTTTTTCAATTCTTATTGAATGAATGTTATAGATAGGATTCGATACTACGCAACAATATTCCAATATCGACCTAACATAAGTAATGTAAAGGGATTTAAGGGAATAGGTATCTCTAAATAAAACTAAGTACCTATACAGTTAGCTTTGTTCACAATAAACTCAATGTGCTTAAAGTTAAGTTTGGAATCAAAATGAACTCCAAAATCCTTGTTTACTGAAACTTTTTCGAGAATATTGTTCTCAATATAGTAATCATAATTTAAGCGGACCAAACGACGGGTAAAAGACAAACCCTGACTTTTGGAAATATTCAGACTTAACATGAAAAGTTCGCAAAGGAATTTGATTTCTGATTCGATCGCGAACCTTATTTTTCGGTTCATTAAAAAATAAAATTCGTTTTCACGATCGAATCAAATCTGTTGCGATCTGTAAAATATAGTTCGTTCGCGAATTTATCACGTGCGAACTATTGGCGATCCGTTCGCGAATGGTTCTCATAAGAAAAAAAAAGTAATTTTACATGAAAATTATATTACATATTTTAATACTGAAAGAACATAAGTGAAAAGTATTTTTATCATATATTAAGATTTTGGAATTAATTTGCTTTCAGTTTAACTAATAAAAAATTATTTATTGTTTCTTTGGATAATTCGTTTCTGTTTTTTGTCAAAAAAAACTGGTAGAGCGCTAAAAGCAGGTTCAACAGAGACTTGAGCTGATGGCACTGCCAGCACTACTTGTGGAAGTTTTCCTAGAAGAACCTCTTTGCTGCTCAATGTTTTCCAATGCTCAATTTTCTCTCACAAAGTAAGGAAGTTGATTCGTCAGCTTCTTCTTTATAAGAAACATATTAATTTAACTCAAATGTCTTTATTTTCCCCATTTTAACCAAAATAATAACTATTGAAAATATAAATCGCGAATCGATAATGATTTGTTTTATGGATCTTTACGGATCCTTATCGCGAGCGAACCATATTTTACCTGAATTTCTTTTTTCCAATCTCTCACGAACCAGAGATACCGAAAAAAAGGATACAGTTCGTTCGTGAAAGAAATATACATTTTTAAAGATCGAAAATTTCATCGTTCGCGAACTTTACTTTTTATGGTTCGTGAGAAGATCGATAAAGAACGATAACGAACCTTATTTTATCGTTCGCAGCGATATTTTACGAACCCTGGTTTTACACCATTCACAAAGTTTGTTGAGGTCGTCTTATAGAAGAGTAAGATCTGAACAATTTTGAGACTGTCTGTAAACATTCGGCGCATTTAGTTAGACAAAACATCTGCTAATTCGTTAATAAATAACAGAAAAAAATTTGGACCGAGATGGCTTCCTTGAGGAGCACCAGATGAGACTAAAATAGGGTTAGACACTGTTGAATCTATGCAAACAAACAACCAATTCAGCATGCTTGAGTGAAATCCTAATATTTCTAATTTTGGTTTTAGGATATTATGATTGACCCTGTCAAACGCTTTAGCAAAATCTGTATAAATGACATCAACTTGGTAGCTCTTTTCCACGGTTTTTAGAACAAAATTGGGAAGATGGTTAGATTTGTAGATGTTGATCTACCTGACACGAAACCATGTTGGTAAGGGGAAATTATTCCTTTTGATGAAAAATAACGCTATCACACACTATTTTTGCAAAAAGCTTATGAATTGCGGATGATTTGCAGACAATTGCAGGTAATTCGAAACTTTTTGTTCCGCTTTTACGAATGGGAGTAATAATGGAAGGTTTCCATTCCGGAAGAAATTCCCCAATCTTAAGAGAACTTTTGAAAATTAAACACAAAGCATTAAAGAGTTCTGCCGCACATTTCTTTGAAATAATAGGTGGAATTCGATCAGGAGCAGCTTTTTTGTCTTCCTTCAATCCGGATAAATCCTTTTCCACTTCCGATATAGAGATTCTTAAGTAACCTATGTTAACGATAGGAATTAAAATATTTCGCAAAAACATCACAAATGTCCGATAGACTTGTATAGGGTGTTTTTTTTATAGAGCTATAAAACTTCTGATAGGGATTACTGTCAAACTAGCTGTCATACTAATAAAGTGTGTTTCACTTTTTTTTCAGTATATGTTGGCAAATCACCATGGAAAGACTTACACCCAGAATAACGTTTACTAATTGTGGAAATTTATTTCCAAGCTTCGCGCTCAGGTCGCCAAACTTATAGAGCACTTTGTTAAGTTTACGGTGCGCGTAATCGTCCATCCGAGTAGCTAATACGTAATACTATGGATCGATTCATGACCACACTTACTCTTTGTGATAATAACCATCCAAATCGAGTCCGTACCGTGCGTACAGAAGCCATCTACTAAAGGCAAATGATTGGTAATTGTTTTATTCCTCATGTCATTGGAAATCATTTGGAGAAGAAATGGTTCCAACAAGACAGCGCAGTATGTCATACAGCGCGTGCAACCATGACTTTGTTGAGCCAAACCTTTGGTGACCGAATCATCTCAAGAAATGGACCTGTGAGTTGGCCACCTCATTCGTGTGATTTGACACCTTTGGACTACTTTTTGTGGAGGTACGTCAAATCTTTGGTCTGTGCTGATAAACCAGCAACGATTGATCACTTAGAAGCCAACTTTCGACCCACTAGTGACGAAATAAGACCTGGTATGCTCGAAAAAGTGGTGCAAAATTGGACCTACAGGATTGCATTCATAATGCGCAGTCGCGGAGGCCATATGCCAGAAATTATTTTTAAACATTAAATGCCATACAATTTTTGAGCCAATAAAGCCAACATTTTTTCATTCCATTAAATTTGTTGTGTTTTATTTTTAAAAAAAGTTGTATTCCTCTATAATAAACCATGGTGGCTTGGCTTGACAAAAAAGGTCAATAGCTCTTGAACGTGTACACTAGTAATTCATATTTCTCGTGTTACTTTTTCAATTTATCTTTTATTTAGCAGACATTCTGACTTTGGTTCGTATATATAAAACTAGCAATTGCTTTTACTCAGAAAAAATGTAAAGTAGGGCATCTGCTAAATTTCGTATGAAGACATGTTCGAAAAGTGGCCACCAACCTTCCAATTATATCGGTATATATAAAATATTTGAAACAAAGCAATTACTATTTACGAAAAACATTAAAACCTTGTTAGTTTTCTTCGATTTGTTCATAAATTGTTATATTATTATTATTATTGTTTAGTATGGGATGCTGCCGACTCGTGAAGAGTCAATGCCCCGATTACGACTTTAAGGTGTGGTGATTGAATCTTTGAATTTCTCCATATGCATGGATCAATTCAGCCACTCCACCTATATTCGAGAATCGAAGTTTTTATTTCTGTAAGCTTGAAATATTTTTCGAAGTTAGCAATCTAGCGTCCTCAACGAAGAAAAATGACGCATGGCATGAGTTGCCACTCTCAGTTCGAAAGGAATTACGAAGTACACGTTAAGTAAAGTAAATGCTTAGTTCGAATTTTCGAACTTACTTTAACAAAGCAACATTTTATTCGTACCGAATCGAAGCAATTGCTAAAGGGTTTTAATTAACTACGGCTTTGTACTCAAAGTTAATGCTAGTTTTTATTCATACGACCCATTGTCATGTTCGAGAGTTTGAAAAAGAGGGAAATAGAGCTTTGTTCGAAAAAGAGCGACAATCGCCCATTCTAACTAGCGTAGACATAACCTTATTAGTGTTATTAATATTAGTGCCTCTTATATACGTAGGAAAAATATAAACCTAAGGTTTCTTAGGTTAATCAGTGGTCGGCGAATACCAGAGTTATGGCACAACAATTTTTGCTTCTCGTCGCTTTAATCAGCTTAACCCTTAAATGCATGAGGTCGGCCCCCAGTATGGAGACCAAGCTAACTTAATGTAAAACCACTCAAAAAAAAAGGAATTGGGCATTATTTTTTTCTGGAAAATGCACCATTTTCCTGGAAAAGAGGAAAAAGGACGATTTGCGATGTGTACCAAATATGGTACACTATGCATGCACTATAAAAAACTGAACTGAACTGAACTGAAATTATGTGTTAAAATTATATTTTATTTTTAATTAATTAATTAAGAAAATATTTATAAAGACGAATGAATGAATGAAAAATGATCTAAAATAATAATATTAGACGTTTTTAGTGTAATTATAATTATTATTATTCAATTGCGCTTATCGTTCAACCATAGATAAACATTACACTTTGCGCATAAATGGAACGGTTGTTCACTTGCTTCCCTTCACCACCACATTTCGAATTTTTGCACCGAGCTCGTCCGTCATTAATTGGCAGGTTACCATCATGTCGCAAATCATTAGGCGGCTGATGTTCGGTTTGGCCTCGCGGGACTGACAAAGGTACGCCTGGCCGACTACCTTTCTTTCCCTTTTCTGTCATATTTCTCAGCACGTAGGATACCTGCAAACTGAACTTCTTTTCGGTTATCAAAATTGAAGGGTTTGCTCTTTTGAAAAGTAACCATGCATTTACCATGCAAATATCGAGTAAATGGTAGAACATTCTGATGTACCATTTTCGGGTTTTTAATCCAATCTTTAGGCGACCCAAGGAAGAATCCATAAGGTCTACACAGCCCATGTGCAAATTGTATCCTTTTATTATTCGAGGACAGGGAATCCTGATTACTTCGCGGTGCTTCTTTTCTAATTGTTCAACAGTACAGACGTCGACAGCAACACTATGTTCCGCTAGCAATGGTTTCATGCCAACGAAAGTGGAAACAAGGTTAACGACCTTTTTATCTTTCCAAGATATTGTTGTCAACTCTACACCTTGAATATCTGTTGAGGACTCTGCCGAAACGCCTCTATTCAATTTCGTCATTATCTTTGGGTCAGGAAGTTTACAATTTGTTATTCGATTACGATTTATCGTTCCAATGCTGTGAATGCCTACGGTCCGCTGATAAATCAGTAATGGTATGGACGTGTACAAGTTATCCACAATCGCACGCTTCAATTTAATTTGCTGGATTACCGTGTGATTAAAGATATGTACCATATATGGTACGGTATGCATTTAAGGGTTAAGCAATTAAGCGAATACACAATGCAATATACTCATGCCCATAATAGCCACTATGCTGCGTTTCGTTTAGTTTCGCTCAATTTGCAAAGTTTTGGCGATGATTCTGGTTATTAGCTTATAGTTCGGTTTTCACAACTAGTTTAAGCACACTTAGGTTCATTATATTTGGCCCTTTAGTCTCGTTTGCTGATACCATTAATAACTGTTTTAAGCTCCACTTAGTGTTGCTTACTAACTTAGTTGTTTATGTGGAACTTAAATACTTATGACTGACATCAGGAAACGAACTTCAATCATTTAATCATTTCGCAATACATTGCCCAGCATTTCTAAATATTGAATTTCGTCTTTGGACGTTTGTCAAATCCGACCAGTTAGCTATTCAAATATCTCCGCACTACATTCAGTGCGCTGAATAATAAACCAATTGGATAGAAAACAACGGGTAAAATATGTATTCAAATAAAGACAAATATAAGACATAAGAAAGTCTACAGTCTGCTTGGGCGAAGTGTTGCATACCCTATTCCTATGTCTATCCGCCAAAAAGTTTGTGTGGAAAAATTCAAGTATGGGTGAATTGTTAAGAAGGATAATGTTTACGTTTTTTGTTTTTTAGTGAAATGTATTCACTGTTGCACAAATGATGACAAGTAAAATAGCAGAAGGGTATGCACATCTGTTTTCAACAACACTGCTCTTGTATTAGAATCATTGTGCGCAATGCGTATTCTGCTCTTGGCCGATGATGTCAAAGACGCGTCATATTGCAATACAATTCAACACATTTTCGAAAGATGCAAAGTTTTTGGCATGTTGCTCTGATCCGATGACGAACACTGGCGATCAAAAGGATGAAACCATACATTTTGCAATCGATTGTCAGTCTTTATACCTTTTGGAAATCATATACCCAGAATCTTTTACTACCTGGATATTTTCCTTATAGTAAGTCATAAAATTAAAGCGTAAATAAGAAACGACCGCTGGAATTTTCCAAGATCAATCAATGAACTACTTGAAAAGCATATAAAAAGATGCGCCACTAGGATGAGTCCACATGCAAAATCTTCGAAAGAAAGCCTTCATACACTTTACGAGATAACCATGCCCAAATATTTTTGAATATGTTTAAGTCCGGTGAATAGGGCGGCCATGACAAAAGTTACACGTCTTCTGATTGAATATAGCTTCTAACAACCCTGGAAGTGTGGATAGGGGCATTGTCTTGTTGGGATATCCAAGAAAGGGATCCTTGTGCCATAGTGGGTAATAGCTCCCCACACCATTACACCTGATGTACGACTGTGATATCTTGCCAAAATAAGCTCCTCTTTTCGTAGGTCATGGAAATAAAAGTTTTAAACATCGGGGCCGTCAAGGTTAAACTTTTTTTCATCCAAAAAGACATCGCGATTCCATTCACATCTCCAATGTTCTCTTGAAAAATGCATTCGATGCTCCTTGTGTACTTGCCTCAAAGCCGGTTTCTTTGTAAGTTTTCTTCTCTGTATAGTACCACTTTTATGTATTATCCTTCGGACCGTTGCTATGCTGGCTGATACTCCGCTGTTGGCACTTATTTTAGTCACTGGTAGAGTAGAATTTAAGGCAAGCCTTTTGTTGCTTCTGTCGTGCGTCCTTTTCGATTTTTCCCATAGTGTTGTGGATACCTTCTTACAACAGTCTAACTTCTATTTAGCCTCCTTGCAATTTCTCGGCCTGAGAGTCCTAATTCCTTGAAAGCATCTATTTTTCCTTTTTCTTGTCACTGTCAAAGTCTTTCCGGAACCCATGTTTTTTTTAACTAAATAAAAACAGTTCCGTTCAACGCCTTTTTAAATATTCTTAGCAAAACTTTGAAAAAAATCGCTGATGTGAGCTCCTGTAACGAAATGTTCGAAATGGGCGCATCCTAGTAGTTCATTGTTTGATCTTGACAAATTCCAGCGGTCGTTTCTTACTTACCCTTTAATTTTATGACTTACTTTCCCAACAAAATTTGTACCTGTTCACAGGTAGTAAAAGTTTCCGAGTATAAAATTTTCAACAGGTATAAAGACTGAAAATCGATTGCAAAATGTATGGCCTCATCCTTGTGATCGCCAGTGTAAAACTCATGTCATGTTTTAAACAATGGTTGTTAAATTTGATAATTATTTGTCTGATGTCATCATGGGCACCTCGGGTATTCCACAGGGAAGTCACTTGGGCCCCTTGCTGTTTTAACTGTTTGTCATCGAAATTCCTCAATTGTTCAAAGTTAGCTCATGTTTGCTTTTGCAGATGATTTCAAAATGATGATTTCAAACTCTTCGGGCTGCCTTAATTTTCAAAATGAATTTGACTTGTTTGTATTCTGATGATGCAGAATGTTGTTTTTGTTTATCGCGTAAATTCGAATATTACAGTTGGAGAAAAGGAAAATGAGTTTAAAAAGAAAGAGAAACAAGTAGCAACAATTTTTTAGAATCGATTTATGAGTGGTCGGTGAATACCGGCCTTAGGAGTCAGTAGTGTTCAAAACGCTGGATATCATAGATAACCATAGATGTAGATAGGTCTGAATTAAATATTTATTCCAAAAGCATTATTTTCTACTTTTCATCGATTCGATTCGTCCACAAACCCTAGGTTTCTATGATTTAAATCAGATTTTAAACTGGACCACCTCCCACTCAATTGGAACAACACATTTCTCAATTATAAACTTTTTTTCCCAAAAACATGATTCCATCGAACTTCCAATAGCTCGCAGCCTTATCGACATCTTCAATAAAGTAAAAAATAAATAAAATTGTCTATCAGCGATAACTTAGCTCAATTCTTCTGTCAAGCAGCTAAAGAGGTGCTTGAAATACTCAGCAGAGAAATTGCTAATCTGTCAATCAAATGTATGCTTGCCAATTATTGCTCTAGGCTTGCATTGAACACTTCCAATGTTAATTTTTAAATACCCTCCTGCGCTTCAAGAAATAGATCGTAATAATACGACAAAAAGCCTCGAGGGAGCAGACATTTTTTTGCCGACGATTTGGCACACATATTTGACGATCACTTGGAATTGGACGGGTGCACCCCTGTTTAATATTTTTGTCATACGAAAACGTATTCTTCAGTTATTGGTCGTCGCTATCTATAACAAGGGCCAAATTGATGTTTCGCTAAAAGACATATTTTTGACAGCTGATTGTTCCTAAATGCCGGCATTTACTTGATAATTCTGCTTTGAACTATGGTAATTGAGCTAATGTTTGAGATGTCAAGTGTGAGTTTAATGTGACACCAAAAAGCCATATATGTTTCTTTGGACGTATATAGCTGTGGTACATAGAAAGTTAGGTTAGGTTAGGTTAAAAAAGGGGTATGCGATTCGCATACAGCACCATTGCGATCCCTAGGAAACCAATTGAAAGACTTTGATTGGAGAAAAACCCAAAAACCTAAAAAAAATTTCCTAGACAAAGCCCAATCTTCTTGCAGCCCAATCTTCTTGCAGAAATTAATCAGCTTCCTGGCTTCCCCTAATTCCTCGAAGAAGTATTCCCCTAGAAACCTCCGACGATTCCGTGCTATACTCTCGCATTCACGCAGTATGTGCGTTATGTCTTCCTCGGATTGTAAATCACCACAGAACCTGCACGTGTCCACATCCACCAAATCAAGCTGCCTAGCATGCTTCCTTAGAAGACAGTGCCCCGAGATAGTTCCAACTACTGTTCTAAGCTGTTCCCTGCTCAATTTTAGAATTTCCTAAGATCTATCCTTGTCCCAATGAGGCCTCAGCGCTCTAGCCACCCTATGTCATAAGGCCAAATCCGGAAAGTGACATAAAGCCAAATTTTCGAAACCGTACCTCGCACCTTCTCCAAATCAAACAGTGACCCCAAGCAGGGGGGTTGCAGGGGCAGCATGCCCCCCATAGACATTATACTGTTTATGCAATCTACTTTCGATTTCGCAATTAATCCCATAAACAGTGCAATGTATATGGGGGGGGGGGCATGCTGCCCCCTGCAACCCCCCTGCTTGGGGTCACTGTTTGATTTGGGGTAGGTGCGAGGGCAAATTGTTGAAAGCAGCACCAAGCGAAAGTGTCATAAAGCCAAATTGGCCTTGTGACGCTTTTCCAATGTGTCATAATACCAAATGCTAAAATTTGGCCTATGTCACTTTCACAATGCGACATAAGGCCAAATTTCAAAATTTGGGCTTATGACGCTTGGGATTATGTCACGGCACCGTTTTACCGTTAAGTCTCATAACATAATTGTAAGCAAACAAATCGATAATAGTTGCACATTTGCGCACAACAAAGTGGTTTGGTCTTATTTCCATTAGTTTTTTGGTATTATTTCGTTTTGCATGACGAAATAAAGCCACATTGGCTCTATTTCGCTTTCGAAAGCGAAATGATGCCAAATTTGGAATTTGACCTTATTTCGTTTGGCTTTATTTCACGTCACCGATAACGAAACCGATTTGACTATTTCTGTAGCATTTGGAGTGGTCTTCTTAGTTTCTCTCAGGCGTATATTTAGGAAATGTATAGTGGGACATAAGTCCCGAATTAATTTTTCGGGACTAATGTCCCACTTAAGTGGGTCATAAGGCCCTAATTGATTTCGGGACTTATGTCTTCGGGACTTATGTCCCTGCGCCTATTAATTATCTGTTTGGAGCTAACTCTTCCTACATGAACATTTTAGCTAGTACCGCCAGTCATTATCCGAACCATTTCATGTAAGATAAATACATTAACCAACGACCATACCACGTCGAGTTAATCGGTTCTCGTCAGATCACCGAAATTAAACGACGTTGTTCGCGGTTAGTACGTAGATGGCGGACCGTTTGAGAACAACCGCGTGTCGTTGGCCAGTCCCATCTACAGAGTTGAGGTAGATAATTATACGTGGTATCACAATGGACCTAAATTGGTCTAAGTGTGTCGGCTTCTGCCGACAGCCACCTAAACCTAACCTAACCTAACCTAAGATAAATACAAAATTTAAACTTTATACGAGCATGCAAACACTGCTCCAAATCATTTATTTTTGTTTAAAGAACTGAAACCCCAACAAATGCGGACACTTCCTTTACGGTGAAACAACTTCGTATGCAGGCACACGGCTATCACCTTGCGTAGCAACATTTTACAGCTTCTATCTATTGCCAGTTTCAATGCTTGCGATTCGAGTTTAATGACTGTGTGTTTCTATGACCAGTATCCGTATATGTGTGTCGCACAGAGTTGCAAAGTATAGCATTTATGTACGGCTCCGGTTGTAATTGCCGCATAAATGTACTCGTACAAAACCGCGAAAAACTTTTTATATTTTTTTTTTTGCTAACGTTGAGGTTATTATTTTGTTTTTACGGAATGAGTGTGTGTGTGATATTTGCACATGGAATTTGCAAATCTACGAGTCAAGAGAGACAAATATAAGGTTCACATTCCAATGAAAGTAAAATCTTGGTTTGGCGGTACTGGGCGCCAAGTGCTGGAACAAGCCGACGAAGTCACATAAAAATACGACGGGGGCGATAGAGATCATGAATTGCTGGTGGCTTCTCCTGAGAGTGATTGGTAAATTGTTCACCATTAAATGGTCGATCATCTTGTGATGGTTCGCGAAAACTTAATAAATTTAGCAGCTGATCTAGACATTATGTTTGGGTTGAAAGGTAGATGCTGCTTCTGAACAGCGGATGAGAAAGTTTTCTCAAAGTTTCGGCAAAGTTCGGAACTTATTAAAAGTAACGATTCACATGTATTACTTTGAGAAGTAGGTATCTAAAACAAGTAAAATTACGAATGGATCGGTTGTTAAAGTGGATGGTGTGTTCTCAATGAAAGATTCATTTAGGAATAATTAAATTGAATGAATAAATGAATGCCGGTGGCTAGGGTGCTGTTCTGTATTTGCGGTGTTTAAATGTTATTTTGGTTACCAAATCGCAAATTTTTGTAATGTGAAGGAACATCATAGAATGAATGTGAGGAACATCCCTGGGTTAAGGATGAACTTTTTCTCATTGTACGCCCATGTATTTCTTAACAACTGCTGTAGCACTGATTGAAACACTTGTATCGTCAGCTCCGATTTAACAGAGTTCGGTCTACCTGGGTACAAGTTAGTGTAATTCTTCTTCCCCCCACCGCGGTCTCGCCATCTAAGTTTGTTTTTTGTTCCTTTTTCCTAAAAAAGACGAGTAGTCGCATCAATGATAAGGAGCTTAGATTTACAGCACTCACCATATCAGCACCAAATACCGGCCACCTGATACGAGCAAAAGCAGGACAATCACAGAATAAATGTTCCGCAGTCCTCTCTCCACAGGCTTCGCTTGGTGAGAACGCCAGGAGTCTGTCTGCAGTCTTTTCTGCTGATAGACAACAATAATGCCGCAGATTTTTTGCAGACGTCGGGGAGAATTCGTTTAGTCTATGTGCACCCTGGAGAGTCATGTCATCTGAGATTGTGTTCATATGAAACTCAAACGTCTATGCAAGCTCCCACCGAGGACGCAGGCAGACATATCGCCGGTTCAGGTCCTGAGAAGCCCTCCTCTGAGCCCTGTCTAGCAAGTTCATCGGAGATCTCATTTCCCGTGATCCCGTTATGACCCGGGAGTCAGACAAGTCTAGGTGAATTCAGCCTTCCGACCAAATTCAGAGAGATCCTGCATTCACGAACTATGTTGGAGGTGGTTAACGGGTTCAGCAAGGCCTTAAGCGCAGCCTGACTGTCTCTACAGACGCAGATACTTCGCCCCCTCCACCTGTTAATCGCAACAGAGTCCATTGCGTTAGGAAAGCATAAGTCTCTGTTTGGAAGACTGACGCATGTTTGCCTAACGAGAAGAAAATTGTATTGTTGTCGCTATCCATGAATACACCAGCACCAGATCAGTGATCGGTTTTTGAGCCATCCGTGAATATTCGACTGCATTCCTTTCTAGTCTCAGAGTATGGCCAGTGCCAATCCTGAACACGAGAAATGTCGACTTCGTAATTGCGCTTCACTGAAGTTTCGATGTCATTGCATCGGACGGTATATCAATAAGACAGGAGTCGAAGAACATCCGTAGTCTAAGTCTACCAACTTCAACCTCAATGCGGCCAATGTTCTAATCCGGAATTCAATTTCATCTCGCTCAAATTCTACTTCCGCAGGCAATTAATCCACTACGGTTTCGTTTGAAGAAGCACATATTTGGACAGGGACTCAGCGTATAATGATGTCAAATTCCATCACAAGAGTATTTAACAATCACCCTCGTGCTGAAATCGTACAAAGTGTAGATGTAAAGAATCAAAAAAGAAATAAAAAACATAGGGGCGGGCTTCAGTCCGCTTGTTCGAACTGTTGGATACCCTATTTTTATTCCTATCCCTCATAAGTGGGCGTGACAAAAGTCTAAGTATGGTTAAATTGTTAAGAACGCTCTACATATTTTGTTATATAACATTTAAAAGATTTTATCAAACAAAAACGAAGCTTTTGTAAAAAAAAAAATCCCTAGCTCAAACTTTGGTTTTTCAATAAAATTATTTTATTTAATTGTGGGCGTGTCAGTAAGCGGATTTAAAAAAATTAACACATGAGCATAGACGACCCCTAGAGAGTATATATTATAAATTTCAGCTCCCTAGCTCAAACTTTGGATTTTCAAAAAAAGTTTTTTTTAAATTGTGGGCGTGTCAGTGGGCGGATTTTGAAAATATTTAGACATGAGCTTAAAGGGCCCCTAGAGAGTATATATTAAAAATTTCAGCTAACTATCTCAAATTTTGGTTTTTAAATAAAATTGTTTTATTTTTTTGTGGGCGTGTCAGTGGGCGGATTTCGAAAATTTTATATCCCGAGCAGTTTTAGGAGTCATAGATCATATATAAAAATTTCAGCTTTCTAGCTCAAAATTCGATTTTTTCCAAAATTTTGTTTTTTTGAGTTGTGGGCGTGTCTGTTTGCGGATTTTAAAAATTCGTAAACTTGATTATTTCGGGACCCTAGAGAGTATATGGTTAAAATTTCAGCTCTCTAGGTCCAGTTTAAAGGCCTAATTTTTGCCGACGGACGGACGGACGGACATGGCTAGATCGACATTACTATCGATGCTGATCATAAATATAGTAACTTTTAGGGGTCTACGGGCAATATTAAGGTATGTTACAAACTATGCGTCAAAATTAATATACCCTTAGAATAGGGTATAAAAAGAGGATTTTCGGACTAAAATTAACATGTCCTTATAGATTCCCAAAAATACAAATCAAACTCAAAAACCCATCGGCTAAAAAAATAAACTAAAAAAAATACAGATACGGGCAAAACTTTTATTCGAAAGAGGGCATCGGTGACTGAGTTAGTTAGCGACGATAGGTCACTATGTACCCGCGTTCAAAAGAGACAGCAAGTTTAGCGGCCAACCAGCTTACTGGTTGTATGTAGTATGTACTACTAAGAGTAAGGCTAAGCAGTGAGCAACAAGCGCATTGAGCTGCCAAGCTTAGGCGGCGATTGGCCAATTATTGAGCTGCTTTTCTTGAGCGACAGGAAAGTCGTTTTAGCATTTGCAGAATTATTTTACGTTTAAAAAATGAGAAACGAAGCAGAAGATGAAAAAAAAGATTGAATGCAAAAGATTGAACCATTTTTATAATAAGGACTTGTTGGGAAAATTACTTTGAACGCCAAAATAGTTCGCGGTTGCTAGAAACATTTTGGAAAATATTTTTTTTCGGGTTTTAAGGATCTTTTTTGGGGTGCCAAGGACAAGTTGGTAAAATAACCTTGAACCCAGAAATTTTAAGCGCTTTATAGAGACATTTATATATTTTCTCCTGGTTTGGAGGACATTTTTTTAAATAAATTAAAAAATCACAACATTCAAGACTTGACGGTGAATTTTTATTTTTGAAACCCTTAAGCATATCCGCCAGAGTCACCGAGGAGCTCGCAAACAAAATCAGTTTATACCAGAAAAGCTTCTCAAGTCCCTTAATATTTATTATAGTCCTTGATTATTTGCTTGAATTGGAGGACTCCAAAGTGCACCAGTTATTCTTTGATGACGATGGAGACATCATAAGCGAGGATCAAACGTCCCTGCAACGAGCACTAGATGTATAGGTGGATATTTTTGAGGGAATGGGTATCGTATTAGCCCAGAAGAAACAGTATACCTGTTCTATCCGACAACTTATATGAATGCAAATGTGATATCCAAGTGCGAAACGTTTAAATGTCTGGAACCTATGATCAATAGGGAAGAAACCATCGATAAAAAAATCACACATAAATCTTCGAGTAAGAGTAGAAACACCCGCTTAGCTGAAAGGATGGCTCTAATCGTAGTTGTGCGCCAAGTGCTCACGTTAGGTTCACAATATTGGACACGTGCAAAAAGTATGAGGGCAAACTAACAGCACTGGGATGACAGCAGGACTCGCATCGCAGCGGGCATAACAAAGCTTGATCTCATAAGAAGTTCCAAGATCTGAGGAAGTCTCACGTCAACGTATCTTAACCCTAGAAAGATAATCTACGTCTGCGAGACGTATGAGGCGCGCAAAAAATGTTATATCCTTTTAACTATAAACCGCATTGAGTTGGTTGCTTAAACTAACTCAGTCGGTGGTCGGAGCTAGCCCGTAACGGTCGTGGCGCGATGGTAAGTACCTGCGGTAACAAGTTATAGCTGGGGGCGTGTGTGACCTGTGCCATTTTTACATTTTATTTAATCGTATATAATTAAAAATTACTAAGACTTATTAGTAGACTTATTTTAAACCGAAAAATGAAAATTTGGCAAACAATTATGACTTAATGACAATTTTAAGGTTCCTTTAAAATATAAGTTGTTTTTTGTTGATTTGTAATGGGGCTTAAGTTTTTTTTTTCATTGTTTAAATTAATATTTATTTATACTAAAACATTGATTTATTTTACTTAATATGAACTACATAAATAAATAAAACGTTAATATTTTTTTAAAAAGTTCACGGGTTTCATTAAATACACTACCAAAGTTCCATACGTCTCTGAGACATATGATTATTTTTTACGTTATAAAAAAGATAATTATCTAGGATTAAGAAAAATGGTGCGTGACGGGCTCAGTTGGTACAACTGTCATGTTCAAAGTAGACACCTTCAAAAAAGCAATATCATTCAACATCCCTTTACAATTGCGAAAGAGAGGCAGGCCGAAAAATTCCTCGAGCAAACAAATGCAATAACACCGCCTATACTTTTTAATGCCAAACCAGTAGCGATGTACTGAAGTGGGAGGGTTATGACCCCTTTAGTTCAGATATAACCTCGTCGTTAAGGAAGTGAAGGAATTTATTATGTTATTATTCATCGTTAAGGGAAGCTTGAAGTCTTTGAAAGTAGATACATATCAGCACATATCCTCATTTTTTCTATTTGACCTACATGATCTACTTACATATTCCAAATTTCAGTTTCCTTGGCCTAACAGTTTGCGAGTAGTTTTGGGCTCAAAGAGGAAAATCGGCATGGCTATGATTATATGTGGGATAAGCACAATGGGCTTGGAAATATACATAAATTATAAAAATACGTTTGTATTACCCCTTACCAGCATCTACTTGCGGAATTCTCATTTTTGTGTAAATTAATTTAGATACATAAATGCAACTCACCAAATGACCCAATTTAAGCAAGTGCTCCAGTTTTTGACTGCATTGTTGCTGGTATCATCAAGAGTATCATCCTATGAAAAAGGATAGAAACATAATTGATGCATATGCACCACGTCAAACCCACATTTTAAGAGGTATATATATTAGCAGCTGATTAGCAGACTGTTTTTGTTATCTTTTGCTGAGTTCAACCGCCATGCGTTTGTTTAAATGTTAGTATAGAAATTAAATCAGGTGCGTTTCTTAGACACTAGTATAGAGGCTTACAGGCTTACACCGATGGAAATTAACAGAGATATGTGCATTTTTGTCGGCGCTCCTAAGGCCGATGCTAGATTTTAACAACCTTATAGAGAGCATCCTTAAGATCATTCTTTGGTAGTGGAGCCTTCAACGGACATGTCGCGAGGTCAAACAAACGCAATGAATGCTAACATGCAATGATTGGTGGCGAAGTTGCAGAGGTTAGTGTGTTGGCTTGTGACCCGTTCGGTGGAGGTTCAATCCCCATGGGGAACAAGAACATATGACACTCATTAATAGAGAGAAACGAATTACACCTTGTTTTCCCCAGGATCTACACCAAAAAGAGGATTTCTGCCTGGACAGTTACCGAGTCTAAGTCTTCTGAATTTAATTTTTTTTGGAAAAAAAAACATGAACTGAAGTTATCGTGGCAACTGCCATGTGGTGTAATAGGGATATATATTATATTCGCCAAACAGAGACAGCACCTGATCACTAACAACAGCGGTTGCAAAGAGATTGCACTTTGTGCCTTTCTGGACATAGAGGGTGCTTTCGACAATACTGGATATGAATCCATATCAAATGCTTTCTACCATAGAAACATAGACAAACCAACTATTAAATGGATCAAAGCGATGCTGGAAAGTCGAAAATAACTGCCTCGTCAGGAACGACCTCAGTATCAGTAACAGCCGTAAGTGGCTGCCCACAAGGGGGAGTACTTTCACCCCTTTTGTGGTCATTGGTCATCGATGACCTGCTACACAAGATGGGCAATTTGGGCTACACTACAATTGGGTACGCCGATGATATTGTCATCATAGTCAGGGGCAAAGACTCAATTGGAGTCACATCAAAAATGAAAAATGCTCTAAAGACAGCCATAGACTGGTGCATCAAGGAAAATCTTTCCATAAATCCCAGTAAACCCGTCATCGTTCCTTTCACTAAAAGGAGGAAATTAGACCTAGGCCTAATCACAATAAACGACACGGTCGTAGAGTATTCCGACGAAGTCAAGTATCTTGGAGTAATCCTGGACAAGAGACTTAACTGGAACTCTCACATAAACAACAAAATCAGTAAAGCTAATAGAGCTTTATAGGCCTGTCGTCGCACATATGGCAGAACCTGGGGAATATCTCCAAAGATCGTCCACTGGATCTACACAGTGATGATAAGACCCATTATAACATACGCCTCCATAGTATGGTGGACAAAATCCACACAAAAGGTCGCAATAGAGAAGCTCAAAAAGGTACAACGGCTTGCGTGCCTTGGTATCTCCGGAGCCATGCGAACCTGTCCAACAGCTGCCATAGATGCAATAACAGGAATCACACCTCTCCACATATACATTCAAAAAGTGGCGATCCGCAGTGCAATAAGTCTAATACAGTTAAACGAGATAAGTCTTAATGATCAGCCGGATCTAAAGACCCTTCTCGATGAACTACCAGAACTTAACATGAACTGCGCGGTCACAGACCGCATTCAAAAAACACTATGCTTCAACAAACGGTTCTCCACGGAGATCCCCAAGAGAGAAGCATGGGTTAGTAATAACCCACCAAACAGCCACAACGGCATAAAGTGGTATACGGATGGTTCTAAAATGGAAACGGGAGTAGGAGCGGGAATATACGGACCACACAAACGCTTTACGATACCCATGGGAAAAAGTCCCAGCGTATTTCATGCAGAGCTCCACGCCATTCAAGAATGCGTCAGCCATATTATTTTATCTGGCATAAAAGGTGCAACCATCCATATTTTCACGGATAGTCAAGCAGCTATAAACGCCCTTAGCTCGTATACCATTGACTCCAAATCAGTCATGTACTGCTTCAATACCCTACAAACACTCGGAATAAGATACAAGACCAAATTATGGTGGGTTCCGGGTCATGTCGGGGTAGTAGGTAACGAAAAGGCTGACGAACTGGCCAGAAAAGGTTCAGAAACACCTTTCATAGGTCCCGAACCTTTCTGCTGCACTCCTAGATCAGCAGCAACGGCAGCAATTAAAAGCTGGGAACATAGAAAATGTATCTATCTTTGGGAAAGCATCCCAGGTCTAAGACAGGCCAAACGAGCCATTCGGCCCTTCAATAAAAATGCCTGCAAATGTCTAAACCTAAGCAGGCACGATTTCAAAAACCTAGTAGGTTACCTTAGTGGTCACCATGGTTTAAGATATCATCTACCCAAAATGAGAATATCAGACTCTCCTTAAAGAGGACGAGTCAGCTGAACACATTTTATGTGAATGTCCAGCCCTTAATGGAATTAGAAAGAAGATCTTTTTCAGGGACCAAATGAGCCCCGAGGACATAAAGAATTCTTCTACTGGTAAAATTGTCCGCTTTACACGGAAAGTGGAAATTCTACTAGTTTAAACTTTTCTGGCCCATACGGTACAAAAGATCTTTTAGGTCGAAGTACCCCCCTTATAAATCGCCTTGGCAAGCCAGAAATTAAAAAAAAAAAAAAAAAAAACAACATCGGTGGAAATGATGCACGTATCGATTACTATTTGGTCATCTCGTACCTGGCGCTCGGAGTCAGAGGTCCACTTTGCTAGAGCATTATTGTCCACTCTCGATGAGGCCAACCCAATGTTGTCGACGTGTTTTAGCTTTTCGGGCTGCATTTAAAGTTGGTTCAGATTACAGAGTTTCGGGTTGTATCTCCTGCTTCATTCGTCTTGTTCGCACATAGAACCAAATATCTGACGGTTTATTTTTCTCTCACTCACTCACCACATCAGCACCAAATACCAGCCATACCTGATACGAGCAAAAGCAGGACAATCGCAAAGGAAATGTTCCACAGTGTCATCACTGTCTCCACCGACTTCGCATTTGGTGGTACGGCTTAAGACTAGCACCTTAAAAAGCTTGGCGAAAGCATAATGGCCCATGAGAAAGTCTGCCGTCTTTTCAGCTGAAAGAGAAAAAGAGATGCCGCAGATATTTTACAGACGTCGGGAGAATTCATTATATATTCATATGAAACCCAACCGCCAATGGAAACCCTAGCCAAGGAAGCAGGCAGGCATTAGGCCGGTTCAGGTCTTGGTTGGTTGGTTGGTTGAAACCGGCCCTCGATGAGGATGCACTTAGACCAGAAGTAGGTCCATTGTGCTGCCGATGTGTAAGGTGGGTGGGTCACCCTCTTACTCAGGGAACCATTTGCTCCTCTGAATGAAGGAGCTAATGCTTGCTGTGCAGGCGTTGTTAAGATCGTTTAGATCATTGAAAAGGTATTCACCCAATGTAGCCTTCCTAATGTTGGCGAGTGCAGGACACGTGCAAAGGAAGTGACTGATGGTCTCCTCTTTTTCCTCGTCCCTACAGCTTCTGCAGAAGTCATTGTAGGGGATGCCCAACCTTTGGGAATGTCTTCCTATAGCACAGTGCCCGGTGAGGGCGTTTACTAATTTCGAGAGGGTTCCTCTCTTATGCCTCAGAAGTCCGATGGATCTGGATTTGTTTAATATCGGCCAGAGTAGCCTTGCGGTGTTGCACTGGTCGAGTTGGTGCCAACGACGGTTGGCTTCGTTCACCGCATAGGTGTCTATGAGGTTTTTAACATAAGACGTTGGCGCCTCGATGTCGGTGACGCTTATGCTATTTAAACCAGAAGAAGCTCGTCGGGCCAGTTCGTCAGGTTCAGGTCTTAAAAAGTCTTCTCCTGAGCATTGAGTTACCTATTTATAAGTTTTCTAGCTTCTCTTCGGATTCTTTGCAGTTCCGAGCTCCACCAGGGAACTGGCGTTCGTCAAGGGTTTATTTTTACTGGGCACGTCAGTTCGAAACAGCTGGTAATGACACCATTTGGGTTTTGAACAGCACCCTCTACCTTTTATGTAGTCCTGAGTTTGGATGGAGTTTTGATAGTTTTCCCGAACTCCCCATGAGGCGTTTTCAGATGGAATTTCGCCATTTCCTCCTCTCGTGCAAAGTTATGGCTTCTAATTCGATTTGGAATTCGATGCATCTATAGTCTTAGAGGGATACATCCGAGGAGACCCTCCAGTTGTTAACCGCCTTAAAGTGCCAATTAGATAAAGTTAAGTTGACCTCACAAAAGTTGGCTATGAACCAACATTGTTGTTGATAAGATCAGGATTTAGTATGAAATCTAGGAGATAGTTTCCTCGCACGCTGCATTTTCTGCTCCCCTAACTTTGTTCTGAGCGATGGCCTCGCAACATAATAACTAAGCCTTTTTCCTTGTGTCGCAATAGTCTATGAGTTCAGCAATTGCTCTTGGTGGTGGACGCACTACCGATTCATAGGGGAGATAAGCTGACGAAGATCTTCCAATCTCCATTCGTTTCGTAGCTTATAACTGCAACAACAAAATTTTGGCCACACAATTCTCCAATTTTAATTTGTTTTATAACAGTACCCTTATAGTGTGTAACCATTTGTGTTTTAACAGCAAGCAGCACCTGGCATTATCGTATTTCATTGCATGCTTTTCGGTGCTATTTACTATTAGAAAGAATAGAGAGATAGGAAAGAAGTGTTTGGGTGCAGTTGTAGGGTTTGTCTCCACGGGTGGTGTCTAAGTTGTTTAGGGAGATTACTATTTCATGTATTCCATATAAAGTAATGGACTTGGCCGGGATTCGAGGGCACGACCTTGCATTCAGTAAGAGAATACACTATTACTGCACCTATGCCACCAGCTTAGTCGCTGAGAGAATGTTCGACACAGCAAGACAAGCCCTAGGCCTTTCGGACCGCACGTCGCAGATTATCATGGTGCCACGAACACCTCCAAGGCCTCAGATGCGATTTTTCCACTCCCAAGGCTCCTGTATGGGTGTTGTGTGGAATTTGCATTCAACACGGAAAACTTCTTGCTGATGAGAGCAGTCTGTCCACTGGTGCTGCAAGCAGTGCTGGTTGAACCAACTGTTTCACCAAGATTTTGTGCGCTGGGCAGATAGAGGTGTTTCAGTGGAAGGGCGCGCAGAAAGTGTGCACGAAGTTCCACCGGTATAAGCATTCTCCGTTTATTCTTATTCGAGCTATTTTAAGGGGAGGCAGTGTTAGTTAGAGTCAGCTGGTGGGTTTCGCTTGGGGCAACCTCTGCCAACCGGCATATCTTAGCCATCGCCGCCGTGGTAGTACAGTTCTCGGCGTTCGCACCTTTTTTTTTTTTTTTAGTTGATCTATAATAATTAGAAAATAATGGAAAATATAGAAAAGAAAGAAACAAAAAAGTCGGAAACGGGGATTGTACACTTTGTGGTTAGAAGAACCAGTGGCAAGTGTATGTGAAATTAGGCCACACAGAAAATAAGAAAAATAAGACGAGGCGTCATTTGGGTACGGGACATAGAAAAAGGAATGCATTTGAAAAGTAGAGGGACAGCTTTTAAGATATGATTTCCATCAATGTTCTAACGTCAGATAAGGAGAGTAGTCATTTTTTAAGATGGTATAAGAATTTTAATTTTGATTTTGATTGATATCCATCTTGGTTGCGTATATACAGAGGCAATTTGTTGTAGATGAAGGGAGCTATGTTGAAAACAAATCTACGATAATGTTCCGTTCTCACTCTGGGAACAGTTACAGTATTTCCTTCAATCGGTACCGTTTCTTTGCACCGTATCCTCTTCCGCTGGCTCTGAAATAGAAGCCCTCCGATTCATGCCGCTTCTGGAACCCGTTCAGCCTAGCCGGTTTCCTGAGCTTCATCAGCAACATCGCAACTATCAGCTGCCTGTCTCACAAAATGAAGAAGATGAGCTGAAAGTTGAACCTCGGGTGGATTTTTGTTGGTACGAGTGCCAACTGGTGCAACTATACAACACGCTTCAGATACACATTTTGTTTAGCCCTTTAGCGTATAAGTGTGCTACAGAACGGCTTGAGAAATTCACACAGCACTTCAAATAGGATAGCTTCCGCAAAAAATTGGATCGTCTTTCTTGTATAAATGCATGAGTGGAATATCATAAATGCTTATGACAAATATTTACCTATTCAAAAACACCCTGCCTGTAGTCCAAAATATGACAGCAGAAAGAATTGCCTCAGGTCATCTACCTATCTAAACTTAACCCGCCAATGGTGACCTATTGGTCTGTGAGACCGGGTGTGTTAAAAAAATCGAATAACTTTATTCTCCGTTAATGTTTTTTGTTGCAATTTCGAGTAGCTGCCGCATTGCACGTCCCCCACCATCAGTTCACGTCGAACCTGCTTAGTGAACACACGTTGTGTATAAATGATGTAAATGGGACATCGGGTCCTTCAAGAATTGGTAGGTGCTATGAGTGTTGATGAAAAAAAAACAGAAAAACCAAGTACTCTTGCCACAAATGCCAAAAATATTTGTGTCTTGAACACGTAGTGCCGTATTGCAGCAGCTGTTTACCTGTAGAAATTTTTTTTTGAGATGTTTTCTTTTGTTATTTTTTGAATACCAATTTTTATTTATTTTGTAAAAGTTCCGAATGTCGAAAGACTAAAAAACGTTATTTTCCTTAATGGAAAGAGAAGAGGAAATCTTTTATTTTTTCCTTAATTTTAAAAAATGTATTACTAAAAACTTTGTTATTTTTAATGCTCTGATAAAAAAAAATTTTGTTAATTAAATTATTGAAATAAAAGAGCTTAAATTGATTAAATATCTTTGTTTTATTGTCAAAGAGCATAAATTAAAAAAAAAACATGAACTATTTGTAACACGTTTCGAAAAAGCTTCAATTGAAAACCCCGGTGCGTGAGACCGGCGTCACCATTGATCAAATTCAAATTTGGGTCACCATTGGCGGGTTAAAAAAAAGTGTCCTTGTGCAATTGCGACAGGGAAAAGAGTTATAGATTGCCTACAGCTATATGCCCCTCTGATATTTTTGTTCTAGATACGCCCTTGAGCGTGTTAAGTCATTCTTTTGCGAAAGATTAGCTGGGATTTAAGCTAACGTTGTGAGAGAACAATCGGAGAGTAGCTTAAATTAAGTTTCGCTCGAGCTGCGTACTTAGCTTAGCGCACCTTTTTTAAATGCTTTTCATATTTTTGTCTAATTGTTGAGTAAATTCTTATGTCAAAAGTTGATACAAATTTCAAGGATGTTGATTTTTAACTTAAGATTTCATTTAAATATTTATATGCACATAGCTACACAAAACAGGACAAGGACTAAAATATAAACAATTTATACATACACTATACATTTCTTTCTCGTTAACAAATGCGCAATGATGTACATTTATATGAACGTGGTTTGTTTACATAAATAAAACATCTACCCGTTTCGTATACATCAAGGTGTAAAACCTTCCACCAGAAACTTAAGGTAAGGTACATGCGTGCGCAGATCGTGTTGTGGCAATTTTACAGTGCAATTATTGTGAAATACAGAAAGGGCTGCTATGGATAACGTCATAAAAGTACTCATCATTCTGTCCGTTTACTGTGCACGTTGCACGCATGAAGTGAGCTTAGGAACACACCTTAATGGCCAAAATTAAGTATTTTTATACTAAGCAGAAATGGATGAATCAGTTTATGTAATTGTTCTCGCCGCAAAAAAGTATCAAGGTTTAATGAATTCGGTCTACGGAAGATAAATTTCTTTTATGGTTTACTGCCTTTGTTTCTAAAATCATTCATGGAACTGAATGGAGTTTGTTATTGATTCTAAGCTTATTTAATTGGAATTCAGATTTATGAAATTTCAAAGGTGGAGGGCAACAGTATCGTGTGCATTATTTATGGTTCATGAAAATTTGTCAATTGAAGTATTTTTTCTCTTTGTCAAATCATGGCTATGGCAGACAGTTAGACGCCAATGTTCGCCTTGGCCGTAAAAACCACAATTTTCAAATTTACTCAATTTGAAATAATGCCAATATAATTGCCCAGTACCGCTTTTCCTTTTTGAATAATTAACTAATTCAAAACTAAAAGAAAACACATTATAATTTGAGCATTTAGTGGTAAAGATAGTATCACTCACATCATCTTCATAAATACAATTAAATACCCCACCTAGCAACTCATTATTGTGACCATATAGTTCCTACTTTCTGCATGTGGCTATAAAAACCGCATATAACAGATGACAATGACTGCCTAATGTTCGAGCACCCCGGAGTCATTGTATAATTAACGCACAACAGAAAAAACGTTAATAACGGTCAAGAGAAAAAGACTAACGCACAATGATGGAACATACGTCTTTTTTTAAAGCACATTATTGCTGAAGACAACTAATAATAGGTAATGTGATAATAATCTTTGCAACGAAGATGCTTTCTTCATATTTTGTCACATTTGGCAGTGTATAACTTACTTAAATGTGTAAGCTCATGACAAAGCCATAATGGTCTATAAAACTTACTTCTTCCATCTGAAACGACTTTCAAATGGGGTTGGTTTATTTTTTATGCTATACCTATGTCAATTGCAAATTTTATCCTTAGCTTAATTATGATATTAGTGTGGTGAATATAGACATCACATTTCACAGTTTAGTTAAACATTTCTGTATATGCCCTTGAAGGAGTGTGAGAGATTGTCTAATAATTGTCAAACCTAGTGTCGAGAGACGTACTCATGTACGCGCGTTAAAAGTTATACTTCTTTGGTGTAATGTTTATGTTAAAACCCGGATACTAAGTAGGGATGATGAGCGATTTCTCACAAAGAAGAACTCTTGTTGGTAAATTATCTATCTGCGGCCGCTAAACTACACTATATGGACTATCCAAAGCCAAAACAATGAAATTAGCTTTTCGTTACGGACAAGTCAGCAACAAACCTATTCCCCCTTTTTGGTTGAACAATGAAGCTGCAGGAATAGACTGTATGAATGGGTTTTTGAAACGTCATCCTGTTTTATCGCTGAGAAAACCAGAAGCTACCAGCCTTTTTCAAGGTCAACCAGCTTCAACATGACAAATGTGGTAGCCTTTTTCAACAACCTGGTCCTGAAGGACTGCATTTCTCGTTTCACAGTTTCCCCGAAATATATAACATTGATGAGACAGGAAATTTGACAGTGCATGTTCCACCAAAAGTGTTGACGACTAGAGGCGAACAACTGGTTGGAAGCATGACCTCAGGAGAGCGTGGCATTAATGTAATCTGTAATGATAGCAGCTGTGAGCGCTATAGGCAATCACGTTCCGCCGATGCTGATATTTCCTAGAATTCACTTTAAAGACCATATGCTAAGCGAACCCCTGACAAGTTGTATTGGTGGCGCGAATCCATTGGGTTGGTCAAACGAACAACTTTTCGTTCAATATTTTAAGCACTTCATTGCTCATGTAAAACCATCTTCGGAGAAAAAAGTGTTACTGATAGTGGACAATCATGATACACATATCAGTCCCGGCCATTAATCTGGCAAGAGAATCTGGAGTTGTGCTTCTGACTTTGCCACCACATTGCTCGCATAAAATGCAGCAGAAAAAAGGGGAAAACAAGGCTAGCACATCAAAAAAATGCAACGGCAAGGCTCGAAAGGCCGTGAAGAAGAAAGTGTTAGATGAATCATCTGAAAGTGACGATACCATTGAGCTGTCATTAAAGCCCTGAACACCAAAACCACGAAAAGTGAACCAAATAAAAAAAGCTGCGGAACAAAATGATGACAGCAACGAAGCAGACTTAAGCGCATAAGATGACATGACCATTGACAAAATGTTTAAGCTGGCCAAAGCCAAACATTAAGACCTTTCAATACGTTTTCTTTATTGTAGTCTGTTAGATTGATTTCTAGTTTGATTTAATTAAAGTTTTGTTGAATTTTGCTTAAGGTTGCATATTTACAGTGAGTCCAAGGTACACACTGGCTTGGTTCATGGTACACTTACTATGTGTACCTTGCAACATCGAGATGCATTTTTCTTAAACTGTAATTAAACATGACATGAACATTCTAGATAAAATCTGAAATGTGTTTGTCCCCTACCCAAATATACTCGTATATTGTGTTGGCATATCTATGTGACGTATAATAGCAAAAAAGGGGGAAACACGTTATAGGCAACTCCGTATTAATATATAGATTTTCAATAATTTTTTTAATTATTTCGAGTATTTTTCTGGAATTTTTGGTAGCTTCAGATTTGGTTTGCTTATTTTTTTTTCATGCATAAACATGATGAAATACGCAACAAATTGAATGCAAACTACGTACATATAACGAACATTTTAATTCCAATCAATAAAATATATACGGATTTTCTTCTGTCAATTTCCATATACAATCCCGGTTAATTTACAACAAACTTCATTTCATCTCGATAACTGAAGCAAGTGGGTTCCGAAATCCGGTAAATAGCGATAAACTAATTGGTAAACGATATTCGATTGCTTCCGCTACATTGCTTCCGTCGCAATGCTTCCGTTACAAATAAAATTATACCCTCAATGCGCCAAAAGAAAGTTATACCAAAAAAAAAATTGTATTGTCAGATAATGAAACTTATACTGGCAAAAGCATTTAAAATTAAATAAAATTAAGTTTATTTATTTTTATTTATTTATTTTTTTATTTATTTTATTTTATTTCATCAACAAGCTTAGCTTAAGATTACGAATGTATTTTTTCAAGTACAAAAAACAAGAATAAAATAACGTAATAAGAGATAATAAATAGTAAATAATAATAGGAAATTAAACAAGCAATGTAAATAAAATTGACTTAAAACGCTCCCTTGAAATATGAAAATCTACATGTCTACTGATTTCATTAAATGATTTCAGAGATCTAGTAATTGGCTCATTCTGCCCGTAATTTGTTCGATGCCCTACACCGTAAAAGAAGTGACGATCGCTTAAAACACTCTCAGGAGCATAAATAGGTAGCATCGATAAAAGTACAGGACTCTTTATACGAGAAGATAGAATATCTCTAACAAACATAGTGTCATGTACATACCTTCTTGCGCTAAGTGTCATTATACGAGTACCTAATAATTGACATCTAGCTTTATAAGAAGGCTCAAAGGGCCAACGCATCTTAAAGAAAATGTATTTTGTAAAACGCCTCTGTATACTCTTTCAATGCCAAACTACATCGGCGTATTCAAGAATTGAGCTGACAAGGGCAATGAAAAGGGACAGAAATGTATAAGGATCAGAGAAATCTCTTGAGTTTCTTTTAATGAAACCAACTAGTGAATTAGCTTTAGAAACTATATACTCGACATGGGATACAAATGTTAATTTAGTATCAAGAAGTACGCCGAGATCCTTAATTTTGTCGACCCTTGTTAAGGGTATGGAATCAATACAGTAATTAAAACATTTTTGTATTTGGGATCTATTAAAAGATATAGTTGAGCATTTACGAACATTTAACTGTAAACAATTGCTAACACACCAAGTTGACAAATTGTTAAGGTCAATCTGGATCTTTGCACAATCATCGAAACTTTTTATTTTGAGGAATAATTTAAGATCATCCGCATACAGTAGATAACTACAAAATTCGAATTGACGAACAACGTCATCAATAAAAATAATAAATAGGAGGGGACCTAAATGACTTCCTTGAGGAACTCCAGAAGTGCAAGAAATTAATCTACAGTAGTTATTGCCAAGGCATACTTTTTGAAACCTTCCGATTAAAAATGAAGAAATCCAGTTCAACATTGCTGAATGAAATCCAAAATTTTCTAGCTTTTTTAACAGCAACACATGGTTCACAGAATCAAAAGCTTTGCTGAAGTCAGTGTATACAGCGTCGACCTGGCATCCACTTTCAACAGCATTAATTACAAAAGATGTAAAGTGGACCAGATTGGATGTTGTCGAACGGCCAGAAACAAAACCATGCTGAAATTCAGATATATGCTCTTTTGTCTGGAATTCAAGCTTATTTTTAACAATACATTCAAAAAGCTTTGGTATAGCGGAAAGTTTGCATATACCTCTATAGTTTTCGATATCATTCTTGGAACCAGATTTAAAGATAGGCACCAAAAATGAGATCTTCCACTCATCAAGGAACAAACCCGAACTTAACGATTGATTAAAAATCCTTAACAGAGGTTTGCAGATGGCGTTGGAACAGTTTTTTTTTTAATTATTGCAGGAATCCCATCAGCCCCAGGTTTAGGATTCGGCTTAAGGCCACAGATAGCAGTCTCGATAACATGAACATTATTGAAAAAGGCTTTTATTTTTATTTATTTTTTTTCCTTATAAAGAAGGGGAACATTTTTAGTACTTGTGGGAAATTAAAAGGAAAAAATTGGTCTGGGCGTGACATGCAAGGTCCACACGACTAATTTCCCAGTGGGATCAATATGATTTATGCGATTAGTGAGAAATTTTGAAATGTGGTTAACCATAAGATATGGTTAAGCATTATTTAATATTAAAAAATGCTCTTTAATATTATTCATGGAAATTAAAGGTCGTTAATAACAGCGAAGTGTGATATATATTAATGCAATCAATGTTATGACCACGGAGTCCTGTAATTTTAAATGTAAACGAAATAACAGAGCACAATGTAATAATGATTTGCTCAATGACAAATGACAATAAATAGTACAAATAAAGGCAAATTATTTTAGTTATTTATTAATTAACAAAAAACGACGAAAAAACGATTTCGCTGGAAACTTAATCAGTTCTGAGTTACGTAATTACGCTTCGCATAAACCCGGTCCCATGTCAATATCATCTTTGGTTCTTCAGATAATTGTGGCGAAAGGTAATTCCGAACGCACATACGTACAAACGCACATACGTACATACACACGGACAGACATCTCTATAAAAACGTTGAATTTGGATTTTGGTGAACTTGAAACGTTGAGATATGTCAAAATCCGCGATTCACAAAATCGGCCCTATTATAAGAACTTCCACTGGGAAGTTAATAATGTTTTTAAAAATGCCATTTAATCTAATCGACACAGCAAAAACCTTAAATTGCATTTACCTCTGTATAAACTTCAAAAATGAGCCAGTGGATACAAGTTTTAACGCTATTGGCACACAGCCTTAACACGTTGTCATTGAACTGTAAATTTGGGCTACATAAATGCTTTAATTAATTTAGCGAAACTAATTAAAACCTTGAGATATAGGTACATGCTATTGCGTCGCGGTTTCTTAATTGACTTATAAGGAATAAAAATAATGTCAAAACGCATGCCGCCTGCGTTTTGACATTATTTTAAAACAGCCTTTCAAGTTTTTGTCGTAAAAAGAGAACATTCCTCAATGTGTCAATTTCTTTTATATCAATTAGAGCAAAATCCTCCGAGAGAAAGATTGTTAACAAAATACAGAGAATTTAAGGCAAAAGCAAATACATTTTTAATTGCTACACGTAATTCTGAAATTAATTAACGCCAGTGCCAGTGACACATTTGATGACTTTTTTCGAGCTTGTGTTGATGTTTAATGGTTGCGACGTTATAAAAAGGGCGCACTTCTGCTTTAAATTATGTCATTGAATTTTGTAATTATGTTACTTATGGAATCGGTGGCCCTGTGACATGAACTGAAACTGTGGCCGTGACATCTTGAAGTGTTAGATGTAAGAAAATATTTCAAAAGTGGAAGAGGTTAATTAATTTGTATGATAAGTGTACCTAAGCGAAAACTCTTAAAACTCGACTGCTACAGGAACCTATTTTTATTTTTACACCTAATTTGTTAAAAATTGTTGGGTGTGAGAGCTACAAAATACCAAAATCATTAGTCGTATCTACTTTTACAATATTAAATGTTCACTGCAGTGGCACCTTAAAAACAGCGTTTTCAAAAGGAACAATGCATCTATGCAATTTTATCATTCAGGTTAGCCTAGCTGTTGTCTACGCAGACGACATAGCACTGTTAGCGACAGGAAAGTTCCTTTCCACTATCAGTGAGCAAATAGAATTAGCCTTGTCCAAGGTTAACACCTGGACTAAGGAATGCGGATTGGCAGGTAGCCCCCAAAAAACGGATTTAGTCCTCTTTACTAATAAAAGGTCAATTCCGGAGTTTAACCTGCCCACAATTGAAGGGACTCTGCTAACGATTTTTGATAGCACCGAGTATCTTGGAACTATCTTCGATCTGAGATTGAACTGGAGTCTAAACATCAAAGAAATCGCTAGGAAAGCATTAACAGCTTTCTATGCCTGAAATAGAATATTCGGCTGAACCTTGGGTTAGAGTCCTAAAATGTTCATGTGGCTTTACACAGTGGTAGTAAGGCCGGTACTGACATATGGCAATTTGGTCTAGTGGCAGGCACTGTCCAAACTTAAGACTATGACCAAGATCCAACGAATGGCTGTGCCAATGCAGGGTATGAGAACCACACCCACAGCGGGTATGGATGTCATACTAAACCTCAAACTCCTTGATTTATTTGTAAAACAAGCGGCCGCAAACAGTGCCCTGAGGCTCAGCCAGACTATCAACTAGAAAACAGCCTGACAGGACATGCACTGATCCTTAAAGAATTTAAAGGGAATAATGTTTGCACAGACTACACAGTTCCCTGTTATGAATTTGCAGGACCTTTTATCACTAACTTCGCCAACAGGGAAGAATGGCACACAGACCAACCACCTATCATGTCCACTATACCCATCTACACTGATGGCTCGAAGATGGACGTGGGTGTTGGTGCCGGATTCTATTCTGAGATTCTCAGAATATCCAGGTCAATCAGACTTCCCAATTACAGCAGGGTTTTCCAAGCCGAGGTCCTGGTAGTTTAATAGGTCGCGATAATGCCAATACCTTATACAGATACTGCCTATTCCATTGACAGCCAAGTAGCAATACAAACGATTTCTGCCGTAGAGATATAATCGAAGCTTGTAGCTCGTTGTCGCGAAGAGCTACTGGTTCTTGGCGCACAACACAATGTAAAGCTCTGCTGGGTTCCCGGTCACATTGGTGTGGTGGGCAACGAAAAGTCAAACGAGCTGGCCAGTCATCGTTCATAACTCGGCACAAACCAGACCGACATTACAGTGAAAATTCCCCCCTATAACCTTAAACAGCTGATTGGGGACAAAATACTAGAGGCAACTAATGAAAAATGGAGCACACTTCAATTCTGTGCCACAACCAGGAAAATGTGGCCACTCTCCAACAAACGCCAAACTGAGAGTTTACTACAAATGGACAAAAAGCTTTGTCCTCTCTCGTGGGCTTCATCACCGGCCATAACATGCTGAAATGTAATACCAAAAGGATGAAAATCGGCACCGATGACTTATGCAGAAGTTGTGGCGATAAGGAAGTGCAGGAGGATACTCTTCACTTTCTCTGTCACTGTCCAGCACTCTGTCACATCAGAAATAAATTCCTGGGAAAATTCTTTTTCCAGGACTTAGAAGAACTTCACGGCAGGACCGTTTTTGACCTACTTAAGGTTGTAAATGTCTCAGGATGGCTTGATCATTCATAGGATTCTATAGCTTTCCCAGTGTGGGAGTTGAAAACACCATGGGCATCACACTGATCTAAATGTGTCGAGTGTAGGTTCCTCATGCCTCATCAACCCATTTACCTAACCTAACCTAACCTAACCTAGACTATGAATTTAAAATCTTAAAACTGACCTGTCAAACCTGATGGGTGAGAAGACTGGAGATCACCGGTGTTGGGAAAGGATGATCAAACAAAAATCAAAGATGCATGTGTCGAAATCTACAAGCCTACAATAACACTGGATTATGCAAATCGAGTCACATCAGCGTTTGATGGGCCTCAATAAAGAAGTTATCCGAAACCGGCGAACCCCGCAGGCGGAACAGGTTGAAGGTTGTGATACCTTTTATCCTGATCATAACGTTGATGTTAAGAAAGAAGAAACAAACCATAGAAGCTCAATACGCTCCCTTGAAATGTTATAAAAACATATATAAGGGTAACTATATTTTCTATTTTTTTTTTGTTATCAAGTAATCCAACAGCGCTTGTCGTAAAAGGTGACCAAGGGGGAAATGACATCTAGGCAATTTTAGCATCCAGGTGAGCCTAGCGATAGATTAAACGTCTTAAAGCTGTCCCGTAAGTGTGCATGCAAATAAGTGGGTTGACTTGACTGGAGGATCACACAAATGCAACAACACCAGCATTTGATCGGCGTTAATGATGAGGTCGAGCCCGCAAGCCCCACAAGCGAACCAGTAGGGATGCAGTAAAGTGGGAGGGTTATGATCCCATAACTCTGGTCATAACCTCCTCGTAAAGGAAGAAGAAGATAAATTCATCATGATCACCTCTTTTTCTTAAGTGAGCTATTAAAAATCACAAATACCAAAATACCTTGCCCCAAAGTAGGTATGGCTTTGGTGTAAGAGTCTTTATACCGTTTGAAACTCTTTTTCTAACAAAATTAGCAGACATTGAAAGTTTGGTCAAATCGCCTCCAGTGGCAGTATCAACAATTTTTTTATGGGCGAGTCGTTTAGAAATAACTTTTTTACATATTTTGTTACTACTTTTCCTTTTTTTTTAAAGAAATAATCAAAAAAAAGAGCTACATCTGCCAAAAGTGCCCCCACACTCGGATAAGCCCTCTCTGATTATTTGCTGTTTACAAACTTAAAAAAACCACTCAGTGGTAAGAGTTTTGCCAACATTAAAGAGGTGAAGTTTGCGGTTGATTTTGAGGAGCTCCACGATTCTCAATTTAAACAGGGTATTAAACTATTGAAGGTTAGGTAAGGTTAGGTTTAGGTGGCTGTCGGCAAAAGCCGACACACTTAGACCAATTTAGGTCCATTGTGATACCACGTATATTATCTACCTCAACTCTGCAGATGGAACTGGCCAACGACACGCGGTTGTTCTCAAACGGTCCCCTATTTACGTACTAACCGCGCCCAACGTCGTTTGATTACGGTGATCTGACGAGAACCGATTAACCCGACTTGTATGGTCGTTTGTTAAAATTTAAACTATTGAAGGTCGCGGGGAAAAATATATCAAGCTCAAAGGAGACTATTGGCGCTTTTCCTATAATGCTAAGGATTTCGGAAAATTATAAGATACCAAAGTGCGAACCCCTTTTATCGTAAGGAAAACGCTTCAGGTGACGCGCTGCGTACTTTGGAAAATCGATTGAAGATCTTGTATAAACTTCCTAAATCACTTGCCCAAAAATGTAAAAAAAAAACCATTCAAACTCCCCCGTATCTGTCAACAAAATTATGAAAAACTCCAATAGAAAAGTTCGCCCTCATTCTCCATTTTCATGTCTTCAAAATTTGACTTTCATTCTCATTCCATCTGCGCGCTAACCTTTGCTTCGGTGTGAGTGTCATTTCCTTGGGAACAATGAGGAAATCTCCGATTAACTTGCCACTGTGTGTGAAAAGCGCATAATCTCAAGGCAGTCGGTGAATTTTCACTTTTTCTTCATGTCGCCGCCATAGAATCAATAACTGCTCTGCAAAAGACCGCAAAAACAGGGAACAGCTACAGAAGAGAAGAATGGTTGATTAGTGTGTGGGAAGAATGTCAGGCAGAGAGATGTATTTATTTAGTTTTTTTTTTTTCTTATTCTCGTTGATGATAATAAATATCATCGGCGTCATTGAGTTTGACGTTTTATATGTAAGTTGCCATGTGATCGTGGAAAGCACTTGACTATGAGATGTTTTCTATTTTATCTTCTTATTTTCTTTGAAGTTCAAATCGTTGCTTGATTGAAATTTGCGCGAGCCAGACCTACATATTTTGAAGTTCGTTTCGCATAAATTGATGTGAGATTCACATTCGGATACTTACAGATGTATTGATTGTACATTATATTGAAGATATGCTAGGCATTCCTTTATTGCTTTTTTAAAGTTGGTGTAGGTAAACTAAGTCTCAAGTGCCATTAATAGAAAATAATTATGTACGCTATGATTCCTCAGCTTTCGACGATGGTGTGTTGCAATTTTCATATCAATATAAAATCAAAGCGCTACAGAAATTACATTTTAGTAGCAACCCATACCCAGATGGGATTCATCCCGTTTAAATTTATTTTTAAGCAGTTCCTTATTTCTGAAAATTATTTATATTATCCCTTTGAATAAATACAAAAATCCAAGAATTAAATGTTAAGTTTTAATAAAAAGACTTGAGATTTCAATGGAAAATATAGATTACAAACTTATCTTTTGAGAGTTTGAAAAAAGAAAAAGGAAATAAAAAAAAAATTTAATAAGTTAAAGAAAAAATTTGAATAAGTTACAGTTAAGAGTTTCTTAATCTGTTCAGCTTATTAACCCCTAAGCAATCGGGCTTTCAAAAGAAAAACAGCTGCATTACAGTTTTGTTAAGTGTCTCGGAAGATATAAGGAAAGCTATAGACGAGGATGATGTTACATTTTTAATACTCCTCGATTTCTCGAAAGCGTTTGACATGGTAAATCACTTGGTACTCTGCGAAAAACTCTCCCGTGATTTTAACTTTTCTTCCTCCGCAGTTAGGCTCTTATTTTCATACCTTTCTGATCGAGTGCAAGCAGTAGAGGCGAACAAAACTCTTTAAAATTTCCTACCTGTCGTTAGTGGCGTTCCGCAAGGTTCGATGCTTGGCCCGTTGTTGTTTTCAATATATGTTAACGAACTTCCTACAATTGTAAGACAATGTTCAATACGCCTGTATGCTGATGACACCCAGCTCTATTTACACTGCCCATTAGGGCTTATTGAACACGCTGCATCTTGCATAAATGAGGATTTAAGCTTGATTGAGCGTTGGTTGGTTGATAACTGTTTACTTCTGAACCCAAAGAAATCAAAGTGTCTCGTAATTTCAAAGAGCAAAATAGATTTGTCTTAGTTTCCAGCAATCCTTTTAAAAACCTGTCCTATTGCCTGCGTATAGATTCAGCTAAAAATGTAGGCATAGTTTTTAACCGCAATCTTACCTGAACACATCATATAAACAATACAATTGGAAAATCGTATGGTGTCCTACGCATGCTATGGTCAACGCAGCACTTTATTCCCTTAACAATTAGAATTCTGCTAGTGAAAGCGCTGATTTTATCTCTGCTTACTTACGGTTGTGAACTTTTTTGTAAGTTAGACTTCGAGAGTTAAAGGAAATTAACGCTTGCATTTAATAGTGGAATAAGATATATTCATGGGCTGCGACGTTACGATAGAGTTTCGCAGCATCACAACTTCTCGAGATGTCTTTTGATAATTTTATAAAATTTGGCAGAATTACCTTGTTCTTTGACATACTTCTAACCCGCCAACTTATGGATCTATACAACGAATTAAACTTTTTCAACTCTAATAGATGTGGTGATCTCGTTATTCCGCGATTTCAGTGTTTGACATCCAAACGTTAGTTTTTCGTTAACTCTCTAAGAATTTGGAATTCATTGCCACGAGAAAAAAAATTATAAATAATACGAAACAAATAGGAAAAGAACTTAAACTTTACTTTAGTAATGCATAGATTAAGTTATATTTGCATCTTTGTTAAAAAGATATAAATACGTAAAACTTGAATTAAAATCAATTATGTAGCTCTTGTACATTTTACAAGCTACACTGCAAACAAGATATTGTATCTTACAGTGTAAGCTAATCTTGAAATAAATAAATACTAGAAAAAAAATACTAAATAGTTTGACATATTAACCCTGATCCTATACACATGGGTCAAAATTGCCCAACTCTCCGTTCTTATGTCTTATTTCTAAATATTTTTATTTGAAATTTCTTGACATTTTTTTAAAGGACTACAACTATATGAAACTTTTATCATATTTTTTCAATAATAGCATACGTTGTATTCGAAAGTCGAAATTGACTCATATGCTTTTCCAACAAATGTTGATGATAATTTGCTTTATTATTTGTAAATGACAATTTGAATGTATTGTTTATCTTATCTACGTAGATTTCTACCTATTTGTGTTTTTTTTTTTTTTTTTTTTTTTTTAAATATAAAACCCTTGCCCAAGGGCAGGCACTGCGACCTGAAGAGATCTTTTGTGTGCCTTTACGCCAAAAGGCGACTGACTTCCCTAATGAAACTCAGCACGTCTTTGGTGGTAGAGTTGCGAAGCTCTGCCAGTGATAACATCTCTCTGTGGAGAAGGCGTTGTCTCAACGAATGTAGAGCCGGGCATTCACAGAGTATGTGTTCTGAGGTCTCCTCGTCCTCCATGCAGAATCTACATTCTGGCGTTGGACATAGGCTCATCTTGTTGAGATGATATCTCAGACCGCAGTGGCCAGTGAGAAAGCCAACCAGCAGTCTAATGCTTTCCTTATTTAGAGTAAGGATTTCCTTATAGGAGTAGGGCTTAATCAAGCGTTTAGACTGTCTCAGACCAGGGGCGCTTACCCAATGTTCAAGGCGAGTCTGTTGCTCCCAATCTTTGACAAGCCCTAGAGCAGTAGTCCAGTTGACACTGCAGTACGGTTCTGGACCGACAAAAGCGGCTTCAGAGCCAGCTCTAGCGAGCTTATCTGCAGCTTCATTTCCTACAAAACCTCGGTGGCCAGGCACCCATCCGAGTTTAACTTTGTTGTATTTAGCTAGCTTTTGTAAGGCGCAGCAGCAGTTTTTTACAGTCAGAGAGTCTATTGTGTTGGACGACAGTGCCTGAAGTGCCGCCTGACTGTCTGAAAAGATATTTATCTTTGCGCCCTTAATTCCTTTGTTGGAGTTTAAGATAGCGCAGATCGCAATGGCATGGATTTCCACCTGGAACACTGTGGGGCACATCCCCATAGGTATCGAGACCCTGGTGTTGGGTCCAAAGACACCAGCATCAACTCCAGACTCCATTTTTGATCCGTCGGTGTACCATACCAGACTTTTTGGGTCCTCAGCTGGAACTCCCGAGACCCATTTAGAACGGTCTAGTACTTCTACCTCAACCTATTTGTGTTAGCCTCACTTTGGGTGAGTTCCAAAATGCATCAGATGCGTTTTAGATGCAAGTTCTTTTTTTGGTGAACAAAAGATACGAATTTTATTAGTTATTTCTTATTCATCTGGATTTTTTTTACTGTGAATTCTTTATTTGTGCAATTCTTTCTTCATCTAGTTTTTGTTTTCCATAGAATCAATATGGCGGGGTTGAGTCGAGAAGAAATAGTGCAAATGCTTGACAGTGATGTGAGTGGTAGTGTTGTGATACTGCAAGTAAGGTGGAGGAGGAAAATATTTTATAAAGCGGTTCTTTTCTTTCCACTCCAAGACAATTTCTCTCAAAGAATGGAAGTTATAAATGGTATAGTATGGCCGACGTAGACTTATGACCACATTCCCAGGACCGACTCATTATGCTGCCTCCAGAGTAAGCGATATAAGATCAGCTTTATATTCGCATATCGTATGAGATGTCCATTCAATCAATATATTCCACCTTAGTCAGGAAAATATGGAATAAAATTATGGGCTCTGTGCGATATTTAAACAAGATATGCCTGAACTTGGCAATAATTTCTTTACTTTGCACAAATAAGAAGTCTAGTTGCGAAAAAGAAAACTTACGGTACCTAGTTGCAATAGTGCTAAAAAATAAAATATGTTTGTTTCCACAAATTCCACAGCTCTAGTTGCATATATTCCGAAGAAAATCCATGGTGTGATCCTCATGAGCACCTTCCAACACGATAAAGAGGGAACTGATGATGCAGAAAACCGGAAGTAATTAAATATTACAACTCTACAAAATCAGGGGTACATACTCCTGACCAACTTATTCGCATTTACATATATTATAAGCGTAAAACGTTATTTGAGAACATTGTGGATATATCAGCTTGTAATGCTTTTGGGATATGCAGATTTATCTTTTCAACTTGGAAAAAAGCAAAACATTTCAGACTGATTTTTTGAAAGAATTAGGGAAATCTTGTTTCAAGTAGAAATCTCCCAGAAGATCAGTTGTTCAAGTCAGCAAAAATACAACCTACAGCACAGGATAAGGGTTAAATATCGTTCAGAAACAATATAATGATTTGGATGTTGCAGTGTTAACAGCGATATTTTCAACAACTCCAATTTAAAACAGCGGTTTAAGGCCAAAAGTGGAAAACTATCAACCTATGTCAAGACTTTCTGCAAATGGCTTTTTTGTAGTAGGTTATGTACTACTAATTTATATTTGTTGACTTATTATGTCGAACCGGCGAATTCACCAGGGGCCTATTTCATAAAGCTACAACACTATGAATTATTTGTGAATTGATTTATAGCTTGTAAACTATGTGCTTTTTACTTTTACATTAATTCATTATTCTATGCCAACAAGCCGTCGACGTTTGAGAAGCTCACATCCATTATTGAACGAGAAATAGCGGCCGTATAGGCGTATTCCATTCATAAATGTTTTGATAATAATTCAAGCCAATACATTTTTTTTGAGGTATCTCAAGTAGTTTGCATTTTATTTAAAAAAAGTGGTCAAGTCCTTAATGAAAGACCCTTTATAAGAGGAAACAAATACAATGAAAAACATAAGAAAAGACGTCTGCTTACGCGAAATGTTGGATACCTACCCTATTCCAATTCCTATACCCGCATGCAAAAAACTTTGTATAAGGGAATTTATATTAATTTATATTGATAACCTCAGTTAGATGGTTTTTTTTTCAAATAGTGCGCGGATTTTTGCTGCCAGGTTTTGTAGATATATATGAGACCTCTACTCTCTTTTAATTTTGTTTTATTTTTGTGTTTCATTCGGGTTTACCGCGATATCTAGAAAACAACACCAAGAAAATAAATCTTTGCAAAAAAAATCTCAAATGACCAAAATTTCGACAAAAAAGAATGACGAAAATCAATGGAGGACAAGTAGATCCTATAAACAGTGCAATGTGTACGGGGGTCACTGTGCATCATGCAATCGCCCCTGCTTGGGGTCACTGTTGGACTGGGAGTAGGTGCGAGGTTGGTCTATGTGCAAAAAAAAAAGATTTTCGAGATTATTTTACTTTCGATATTTTGTCACCCTAGATAACGTTATGATACCGTTTCATTCACACTTTAATTCAAAGAAATAAAAGAAAACATCGTTCAAACGTTTACCACCAAATATATTAAAAATCCACAGTCTCTGCATAATCAAGTCTCAATTGTCATTCCCAGGGTACACTACATCAAACCAAATTACAACCGATTTGCAAAATAATGCAAATGACGGTGTCACTATCGCCTTATTTTGTGCAGTCCCATATGCCTCATCTTTTCTCTTCATAAATAAATTAAAATCCCATTTATTTTAACCTAGGAAACCACTAAAACCACACAAAAAACGTGATAATAAAAATAATGGTAAAAAGTGTACAATGATTCAATCATAGAAATGGAAACTGCACATAACACTATAAATTATTACTCTTTCAGTCTCCACCATAAAAAAAACTGCATTTCTTCGGTTGTTCAGAGTCACCACAAGAAAGATACATACTTTCTCTGCCAATGATTCGATAGTAAAATCAGGGACATCACACTTATAGTCACTTTGTCTGGATATTTTTTTAAAATAAAAATTAGTCTAATAATTGGTGAACTACGCACGCTGCTCGCAGTCAATCAACATGGGGTGATTCGTGACTCTACGACCACCGACAGAGATAGTTAAAGTGATGAGGGTTATTCCAAGAGTATCTATAATCCTTCACAGAACCCGATCATTGTTTTTGGAATCCGAGGTCATTTAAAAAAAAAGTCAACAAATAAATGTCCAAACTTACCATGATGCCTCTGGGAAAATCCACAAAAAGGGTCCGATTCGTTATCCCTTACAGGTATCTCACTCACAGCGTGTGGGTGTAAACTATTTTTTCAACAATTTATTCCAAGAAAATCCAGAAAGTGTATATTATTGTTTATATAATCCAGAGAAAGACAGACAGAAAGACTAAGATGTTTCTTCTTTTTTTTGGTTTGAAAAAGGAACCGATAATAACGAGTATTAAGGTGCGAAACGATCACCCAATGACATGATTTTTGTTATTAACATGCGCAATCTATTTTACAGTATCGTTTGCACTTGAACTGATATCCTTTATCCGTAAGCAAAGGATTTTCTTCACAATTTGTATTAATCAGCACTGAAAGTATAGAAAATCATTTCACACTCGCGCTTTTTTTGAATAAAATAACGAACAGACGACGACGTTAATACCGCAGAATACGAACGAACAAACGTCTGGTACGATGCAGGTAAAGACCGTGAATGCCGAACCGTTCACGACGAAAATGGAATAAAAACTGAAAAAGGGTAATACAAAACAACATAACAAATCTATCTGCGAACAGCAAACATGCAACATCTTCCTAGACATTGAGCCAAGAAAAAAGAGAAATTTTCACCCATCGCCATCAAGCGGGGAAATTTGAGTTGTTACTTTTTGTAGGTGTTGGACAGGTAGTTTTACCTGCGGTGTCTTTTATGCTGGCTGCTGTTGCCAAATGAGAAAGGTGCACTACAAACACAACATTAACTCATTCCTACTGTACGAGATGTAAGAGAAACCATTAGATACATGGTAGATGTTAACAGTCTTAAGAGAAATAAATGTACCTATCTGCGCACTTTTAACATTGAGCAAGTGTCATGTTAGAAATCGTTAGATAGTCAGTTTCAGTTCTAAGGTCAGTTATGTGACGCACAATTATTATTTAATGCCTTTGTGTTGTAATGAAAAATGAGGAATAATTTGAAGCATTTTTGGATTAAATTGTCAGATGCTGTTGGTGAAGATGGATTTGTAAAAACGTTTTTAACCCACATTTTTAAAGTAATAATGTCGGGGTCAGTGGCTCAGTGGTTAGTGTGTTGGATTACTAATCGAAAGGTCACCGGTTCAAACCGCGCCGGGGTCAAGTAACATCTAAAGCTTTTTCCACTGCCGCACCTCTTGACAAACATGCAATGGTATTAATTATCATGAGAAGCTTCTCGGATTCGTCTTAAAATTGTAGGTCCTTTCCACTTCGCACAAGCAAATGGTTGCAGAAACTAGGTTTTAGGCCCTGTATGGGTCGTTAATGATTCATATTTATTTTTATTAAAGTAATAAAGAACGTAATTAATTTTTGCATAACGTGTTCGTCTTTTCCGTCTAGTTGGAAGCTGGCTTAAGTCATTCCTATTCCGAAAAAACCCCAACCGTCATTGGCTACAGTCTTCCGCCCATAAGCATTTTACCTTCAGTATTAAAAGTTTTGGAAACAGTCCACGCAAAGCAGATTTAATCTCTTTGATATAGCATAAGTACAAGTTCTTGTCAGCCATATTTTGTGAAAACGTGAAGCCATTTTTTAACGATCTGCTTATCCCTATCAGAGCTGTTTTCGGCCCAAATAACTTGACAATAAACTTAATATTTCCACCTGGAGAAAATGCAAGAATCGATATCTATCATCTCTTTATTGATTTTAAGGCCACATATAACAATATTTGAGGACCCAGCTATACAAAGCCATGTTTAGTTTTGGCATCCTGCGAAACCCATCATAATGTTTAGGATGACGATAGAGAACGCTCGATGCTTCATGAACGTCTCACGTCAATACGGACTTGGGCAAGGCGTTTGCAAGTATTTGAACTTCACTGGAAAAAATGGATTAAGATTTTAATGTGCACCTAATAATAGATGACAGAATGTCAGCTAATACTTTGTTTTATTAACTGTGAATGATATCTCAGCAGAGATTAAACAAGGGGTTTTAAACTGTATGCTTCTTCTCTTTTGGCAAAGGTAGATCATATTGCCGTTTTGAGCGCAGATATATTCGAGTGATTTTTGGCCTACACTGACGGATTTTGGAGGAGGAGATTTGACAGCGATCTGTACAAGTTGTAGATTGACATCGACCTGGTTAAAAAATCACATCAGTCATTTGAGATGGCTAGAAACAATCCGCCCCAACTTGTGATGCGCCACTGGAGAAAGCAAGCAATATACCGCGCTGGGGAACTTGATGGGCCTATTTCTTGAGGCACCGATCCACTCTAGACTGTGACGCCGCCATTAGTAAATTATTGTAACTTGCATAGTAACCTTGTATATTTTATTTTATGTTTGATGAATCGAGAGCAGCTATTGTGAACTGAGTCAGACCTCCATCTGTATGTCCTGTTGCTACTCGCAAATATTTTTTGGTAAATTTAAATGAAATATCGAGAATTCGGTTCTGTTTTCATTGACATTGATGTAGTGTTTTTCTAAATAATACCAGTAGCAAACTGGATGCCAAATAAAGGCACACAATGTAGCTTGATCTCTTTGTAAGTTACAGTTTTACATCGGAATCTGGACTAGAAAAATATCACACAATATCCTCGGCGGATTGCAACGAATTAGAAGGTTATAGTGGTATTCGGAAACAGCCAACACACTAAGGTCAGTAAAAGGTTTGAAGCTCTTTATCTTAATAGAAACATCAACTGCTTGGCTTGACTTTTGTTTGGAAAGGGACTTTATTTCATACAATTTTAACCTTTTATCTATATACAGTTTCTAATCCTAAGTTCTATACCTAATTCACTAAGTTCTATGCCTAATTCGCTTCTCGAAACTGCTTACCGAATTTCTAGAGAGGCTCTGTATATTGGGAAAATGTTCAACGATGGAAATAGTGAAACTTCTCCAATATTCTTTCGAATCAAAAATTATTCGACTGTATCTAGGGGCACGGTAGTGTCAAGCCAAGTTCTTTAATTGGCACTTCACCCTTATTTCCAGGAACCAACTCACGCCATTTTCACACCTTTGGATTTGTATCGGCCTTAAGCAAATTTCAACCGTCTTACGCAAGTATAAACTTGGAAGTATGTTGTTTCGACTGCAAGACTCCTCGATTTCTTTGAGCTGGGTTACGTTAGCGTTCGAACCTTACTCCATTCGCAGTAAACTTTGTCCAATTTTAAGAAAGAAAAAAAAATACTCCTCCACTGCGCTTTTTTGAGATCTGTTCCTTTTTTTCCACACTGAAAAATTCTTAAGCCAAACCACATGAAAGAAAATGACAGCACTGTGTTATAGAGTAACTGGCGCTAGCTCAATTTTTTTTGTGTTTCAAATGTCAGCAAACACATCTAGAGGTTAAACAAACAAAATCATTGGTAGTATAGTAATAAGCTGGAGATTTAGAATTTAGAGCGAGAAAGTTGAATAATTTACAATTATGTAATATTCAAAATTTGATTAAATAAGGATGCCGTTATACTTCCAATTCTTAGCTTATGCTAGTATCCACAACTAGATTGGCTTACTGATACATTTTTGGCCAGTTCAAATTGATGAACTTCTAATTTAAAACTAATTTCACTTCCGAGTTTCTTCGATTGCCCATAGTCGAGGAGATCGTTATATGTTTTATATAAATTGGCCATATATAAATATATGCCTTAAATATTTGATTTCGACGTCTGCGGCATTGAAGGAACTCGGAACATTAAGTTCTTTAATTTATCATTCAGGCGGCCTCACACCCACCACTTCTAAGTTCCTTTAGAAAGTTAACTGCTTCCGCCTTCTTATCTGGATGAGTATCCTTCATTTACCGAATTACTGCACTTGATTTCCTCACACGACACTTGCATTTTGGATTTACAGGAAGGTTCCGATATGCCCTAACATTCGTAGCCGAACAACAATTTTCAAATAAATTCCAAATGGTTTAAATTTGATTGCTCATTATGCGTTTGTAAATTTGTGTTAAATTTGTGGTATGTGTAATGTTTTGCATTGTGTATGTAATTTGGATTGTGTATGTAAACTAGATTTTCTGCTTGGCAATTTCTCGCAATCGTGTCTAATGCAAACAGAGTTGTTCCAAAGTGGTTACAGCACTCCCTTAGTCCAGCAACACATGTGCAATATGATGATGAACCCAGTTTGGTCAAAATTTGCAAATAAAGAGGACTTTGCAATATAGTTATTCCTATTTACTGTACCAAATTTCTTCTCATAGTTTGATAACTCCATTTTTCTGCATATTTAATTAGGAAACTATTGATTATTAATAAAAAACTTACTTTTCTTTCCGGATTCCTTTGATTCTCCCGCATATTACTGATAATTATTTCATTTGTTTAACCTCCACTTCTATTTTTTTACATTCGAGAACTGTCATCTGTCAAAAAGGTTAAAGCCCTATTGAATTTTCCAACCAACTGCGACTCTGAATGTCTAAATCTGCATATTCTGAACGAAATCATTTTTTTTACTTCGTTCCTCATTCGTATCGTTCTCATTGGGATGCTATATTTGTGTAAGAGAGTTTCTGAAACTGAACAACTGTAAATATTTGTTTTCTTATGTTGTTTTCGATTTTAGTTGCTGCATTTATTTATTTATTTCATCAATTGATTCAAGATCTGCTGATTACAAAAAAAAATCAAAGTTACAATATGTACATTAAAAATTAATAAATTAATAATAACTTATAATAGTTGTACACAAATTTCTAATAGTTTATTTTGTGCGGTTGTGGCGAACCGTGAAACAGCGCTGTAACTCCAGCCATCCACTTCACGTGGTAGCAATTGTAAGAAATATGGTTGTTCATTTAAAACAACGTAAAGAAACAAGGTCGATAGATGCTTTTCTATAGTCCAAAATATCTTTTACGAACATAACGCATTGAGTTTTCATACGAACTTTAAGCGTTTTCATACCGATAAGTGAACATCCCGAATTATAGTCAGGCATAGAACCAACCAAATTTAATTTTCTTAATGCATAGTTCGTAAACATTTTTGAATTCTTTCTAACCTCATTATTCCAATTTCATAATACGAGTATGTTGAACAAACAACACAACCATAATCCTACACTGGAACAAGAAGAGACATAAATACTGTTTTTAGCGTAGGTATATGCATCCTGGAAATCATGCGAATTCGTTTTTAAAAAACCTAGTAATGAATTACCCTTAGAGACAATATAGTCAACGTGGGACCTGAAATTCATTTTCGAATCGATATAGACTTCAAGATCTTTGGTACAGTCAACTCGTCAGAAGTATAAATTCATTAAAACAATAATCAAATTTAACGATAGAACCAGACCTAGTCACATTTAAAATTTTGCATTTCGAATTATTCAACTCAAGATGGTTATAATTACACCATTCATAATATCACCTCCGCCCTTGGGTACATCTTTTTTTAGAGGTGGCCCTGCTTCGGGCCCCTTTTTTATCACTTTTAGGGGTATGGTGGTTACCACCATTTCTTCCCCTAGCTGTAATAATAATAATTACAATAATTATAATAATAATAATTATAATAATAAATAGTGCAAAAAATCATCAATTTCAAAATTCAGTTAGTTTTCCCTTTTTTTTTGTTATTTATTTACTAACAAAAAACTGCTGGACCGAATTATGCTTCGAATAAACCCGGTCCCATGTCAATATCATCTTTGGTTCTCGAAATAATCGTGGCGAAATATAATTCCGAACGCACATACGAACATACACACATTCGTACACACACCCTTGATCTTGAAACGTTTAGATACACTCCTCACCACTTGAATAGGACACCCCTGCCCTTGCGTCTGTTTTCTATCCTTCATTGCTCCCAAACCAAGCATGCTAGAGACTTTATTTTGTTTGCAAATTAAAGTTAATTTAATGGCTGTATTTTGATCAAAGGGAAGATTCAATGCTAAAGCTTTAAGTTTTAAAAAAATATTATTAACCAAAAACCGGCAAAATGCAGGGTCGAAAATTTGCACCACTTGAATAGGACACTTTAATAAAAAAAACATTTTAGAGATTTCGGATTCTTTTTATTACAAAAATAACTTAGATTTAAGATAATTGGAGTATTTTACATTCAGAAAAAAAATGTCAATAGTGTGTTGAGCCACCTTTCTGTTCCAAAACTTCAGACATCCGGTTTGGAAGGGATGTATACAAATTATCCAAATAATTCATTGAAATCGAGCACCAAACTAAGGCGATCGCTTGGGTTAATTGGGGTATACTCGAATATTTCTGTCCTGATCCGTATACTTGATGTGTCAACCATACCCAAACATTTTCAGTGATATTTAAATCTGGAGAATAGGGCGACCAGCTTAATAGCTCCACATGTTGGCTCTGTTTTAAGTACCCGAGCTGTATGTATTGGCGCATTATCATGTTGATAAATCCACGGCAGAGGTCCAAAAAGGGTATGAAATCATGGAAAGCCCTTTTTCAATATGCCATTGTAAGACAACGCATTCATTGTTGTTGATATAAATTGTAGTTGGCAGGTTCCATAAGGAAATAGCCCCCACACCATCACAATAATGTGTTTCTTAGCTGGGGTCATGGAAATAGTAGCTATAGCCATCGGGGCCTTCCAAATTATTATTTTTTTTTTCATCGGAGAAGACTACTCTATGCCACTCCGAAGTACAGGTCACATGTGCGTGACAAATCTGAGGCGTTGCTCTTTTCGAACCGGGTTGAGAGGTGGCTTCTTCTTGACTTTCAGTCCTTTTAGATGTTAAGCTTTTGAAATGACACGACGCATAGTTGTAAGACTTGCCTTGACACCGCATTTATCCCTGATTTTTGCCAAAGGGTCGCGAGAATTTTACGCTTTTCTTAAAATAAGTCGCTTTTCCGCATTAGTAAGCACGCTGCTTGTCCGCCCTTTCACGTTTTTTCCATATTGATACTCATTACAAATGTGGATATAACAAGTCGGCTCCTCTCGATTTTTTTTAGCTGTTTTCGCAACATCCTTGTTAGCTATGATTTGTCCTTTTTCCTCCTTTTTTCCTCCAAACAGTTTAGGTTTTTTTTTTTTAAGTAAATAGTCGGAATTAACAAAAAAAATCGACCAACGAAGAATATGATCAAACTTAAAGCATATTCTATTCAAGTGGCGCAAAAATGTTGTTTTAATTCCAACGAATGTTAACATAAAGTGGAAAAAAAGATATAACGGCTCTTTTCCAGAACTTGCAATTTTGTCACAGAGTAAGAAGAAGAGCTGGACAAAGATAACGGGCATAATGTCATTATTTTATCATTCCGCTTTCGAGTTATGAGCAATTGCCAATAGAGTGTACATGGTGTCCTATGTCAAAATCCACGATTCACAAAATCGGCCCATTACAACAACTTCCACTGGGAAGTTAAAAAGGAAGCATACCAACATATCAACTATGATTCTGGATGACAAATCCGACAACAATAAAAGTCTTTCAAAATAAAGCCAAAAACACAAAACAGACTGGGAATCCATTAGAAAGTAGTTGAAATAGGAAGAAGTTTACCAAAAGGTTTTTCTTTCGTTTTCAAATCTGCTCCGAAAAAATTTTACTAATGATGTTCAAATTCGACTACATACGTCCACCTCTTTGTACTCAGGATCGTTGTATGTATGATACGAAATGTAACTGGAATGCTTTTAAGTTGTTTATAGATGAATATGTGTCTGAACTCGACATTATTGTAATCTGCGAAACAAACATTAAAAAAGAGGAAAATGATTTTTATAAAATAAAGGGTTTTAACAGCAGATATCATAATCGAATCGGCAAAAAAGGAGGAGGTATAGCTATATTTCTAAAAGATAACATAGAGCTCCACACAGTAGAATGGATCAGCTCATCGTACGAAAATTACACTGTTAATATAAAACGTGGAAGCTTTGAGGCCTCCATAATATGAGTCTGCAAGCCGCCGAAAACAAATATTAATGAATTTATTGAGGAGTTAAGTGATCATATCGATATCTTCCGATCAAATAAGAATATGATAGTCATAGGTGATATGAACGTCAACTCAAAAGATACAGGCAATTCCTACGTCAATAACTACTTAGGAATGATAGCTTCAAAAGGACTGCAGAACACAATATTCTCATACACACGAGTGGATACAGCGCGAAATAAGAAAACGCTTATTAATCACTGTTTAGTAAGATTACGAAATTCAAACATCAAATCCGCGGTAATCGAACTTAGTATTTCAGACCATTATGCTATATATACGGGGATCAGTTTCAATAGAGAAAACACACTAAACCAAATGAAAAAGAACACCAAATCATAAGCCAAATCGTTTCACAAAAAATCAACAACTACAACTGGAATGAACTCAATACTTGCACAGACGTCGATTATTTCTACAATCCGAAAGAAACTTGGAAACTGGTGAATACAATCTTGGGGAAGAAACCAACAAACCTCGATGACGTAATTAGGAGGAACTTTCCGAACGAGTTTAGGGTAAAGGACCCGACCAACAAATTCGCAAGAGTATTGACAGCCGAAGTTATGAACACCGTACACGAATATGATCAACGAACGTATCTGCACTCAGGTAATAGCATTGAACGATCAATATATGTAGAACAAGAATCTACTACAGAAGTGATGAACATTCTCAATTCATTCAAAATCGGCAAATCAGCTGGAATAGATGGAATAAGACCTAAAGACCTTAAATTTAATTCGGAAACACTGTCCCCTGTGATAGCCAACCTCATTAATATGAGCATAGATCAGGCGTTAGTACCAACAAATCTGAAGACAGCGATTGTGCGTCCTATATACAAGAGTGGAAAGAAGGATGATGTTTTAAATTACAGACCGATTTCAATCCTCCCAACTGTTGATAAGGTACTTGAAGAAGTATTAGCTAAGAGACTATCGAATTATATCGAAAGGTACTCAATTTTGCATAAAAACCAATTTGGATTCAGGAAAAATAAAAGCATAAACAGATTGCTTGGAGATTTCGCAAACTCACTTTACACCAGTCTAGATAAAAATCACAACTCAATTGTTTTATTTATTGATTATAAGAAAGCGTTTGATAGCTTAAATCACAAACAGATTCTAAGGCAACTGGATAAAATAGGTGTGCGGGGTAATTTTTTACCATGGTTCGAAAGCTACCTTAGCAACAGAAAATTCAAAGTCAGGGTAGCTGAGCATACCAGCGATGAAGAAGCTATTAAATACGGCGTTCCACAAGGTTCAGAACAGGGCCCGCTACTATTCATAATTTACATAAACGATCTACTCTCAGTCCTGAACAAGAGCACGGGCTACGCATATGCGGACGACACAGCCATTGTAGTTAGTCATAGAAATGTGGAAGAGGCAATTGATATAACACAAAAAGAATTCAACGCGGTAGTAGCTTGGTGTCATGATCATAGGTTGGTCACAAATGCACAAAAAATAAAGGTCATGCACATTCGACCACCACATATCCCGAAAACCCATATAAAAATCAAGATGCATGACGTACCCTGCTTGCACCGTAGTAGATGCCATGAACTTTTAAGAGACAGAGATAGTTGTTCTATGTATATCGAAAATGTATCGACGTATAAATATCTGGGCGTTACGGTGGATTATAATCTTAAATGGGAATATATGTAGACGCGTTAAGCAAAAAGTTGAGGCAAGGGACTTTTGCCCTCGCACATCTAAGATATCATTGCCCACCAACGGTGCTACGACAATGCTACTTTGGATTGGTTGAATCCCATCTGAGATATGGAATATTGGCTTGGGGAAGAGCGAAGCAAATGCAACCTTTACAAAAACTTCAAACTCAAATTCAAAGAATGATACATCAAGAGACTTTTGGACAACAATACGAAGGACAACAAATCACGAACGATATGAAATTGCTAAATATCTCACAACTATATAAATTAGAGATATTGACAAATTTCTATAACAATAATACCTTGCTAATACCAACACAACAGGCGTTCAACACCAGAAGACGAGAACAGCAGCGATATACCATCCCGAGGTCATGGAACGAGTATGGCAGGAGAAGATGCAACGTAACGATACCGACAATATTAAACGAACTTCCGAATGAAATTCGCAACCTAAATAAAATGCAATTTGTGAAAAAAGCTAAAGATTTCTATCTAAGTTCAATACAGTAATTTAATGTATTTAATAATAATAAGTAAAAAATAATACCAACACATACAAGAGACTCAACAATATTTATAACCTAATTTTGTAACTAGTCTTCTGCAGACAAGCCTTTCAGGCTTTGCAGATAACACAACAATTGTAAATCGTATCTTATGAATAAATGTCTTATGAAATATGAAAAAAAAACGAGCAACAGTGCACATTTTTATTTGATTTATTTAAAACTAAACAAAACTTGCACACATAATTATAAAGAGTAAGCACTTACAGAAGTACCTACACTTTAATTAATATAACAAATTGTGTATATTCTCCAAGATAATCAATTCGATCAATCAATTTATTAATTAATACAAATATTTGATAACTATGTATATTACTCGTATATTGCTCCCACAATAATAAGTTTTCGAATTCGAGTGACGAATACAAACCGAAAGTCTGTCTCAATTTATTGAAATTGTCGCATGATTGTGCGACAACATTTATAGTTGCAAATCATAACGCACAACAACTATCTTCATTACTGAAAGTATGATCAATTTTAGAGCAATCGTGAATATTGTTGGCATCCTATGTTTATACTTGTTAGTACCCGGAAGTCCATAAATCCCATACCTGGGACAAAAAACTTGACAAGGAAGGAAAATGTTCATGTCACGGAGAAGAGAGTGATTAATATGCTTGTTAAAGTTCCATCATGTCTTTTGTTACATTTAAATTCACTGAAGCTACATCGGTTAAAGGTTAGCATTTAATACGTCACCAGAGGAAATTTTGGTTTGGGTTTTCAAGTATAGGTAGTTCATGCATCAGGCAAAGTTGACAGTCTTCACCTTTTGCAAGGTAAGATTTTTATAATTATGCCAGCATGGGTGCATGGTCACTGCTTCTAAGTCGTTGAAATGTGAAGGCTTGAATTGCGTTTTTTAACTAACTTTTGGCGGACACACTAAAGATGTCACTTGCATTGAACCTGCTCGGACGGTCACAGTAAGATACTATTAAAAACTTCATTATAAATATAATGATATGCAATAGAGTGGGTGCTGTGGCTCAGAGGTTAGTGTGTTGGACTACTTATCTAAAGGTCTCAGGTTCAAATCCCGCCGGGCCAAGTAAAACCTAGACGTTGTTTTCCACTGCCACTCTTGCCAACGTTTAACAAATTTCCAATTGTATCAATTTTCATGAGAAACTTCTCAAATATGGCGTTCGGATTCGGCCTAAAATTGTAGGTCCCTTCCAGTTCCCACAAGCGCATGGTTGGAGAAGCTAGTTTTCAGGCCCTATATGGGGCGTTAATGCCTTATAATTTTATACGTTAGAGTAATTATTTATTCCTTGCAATGAATAAAGAGAAAGCACGTAAGCACAACTTTTTGTTTTTATCGGGAGCTGGTTCATTACACAGAAATAGATAGAACTTGCCGCCAGTTGTTTTGCTAAGGATAAACGTCGTTCTCGATTTATTCTATGTTGAACTAATCAAAAATGTGGCGATCAAATTAATTCCTACGTAAATTGTGTCAAAAGTAAAAACAATGAATTCTTTTAAGATTGACAGAAACTTGTTTTCATATTTTGAATTTCAAATCTTCTTAAGCTTAGAAGTGGCTTCGCTTATATTGACGCTGACGCTATTTTCACCTTAATTCTGTGGATTCTTTTTCAAACTAGCTGAAACCCGCCGACAACGACGGCAATTGCAGCGCTTTTGCTTCAGATTCTGAAGTCAATAGCCGTGTTTTATAATCGACAATGATATTTAAAGACCATCAATTTATATGATTTACAACAAATACACATGATATTTCTATTCATCAGGATAACATTCTATGATCTTTGAATTAGTTCCCACTATTTCCCGCAAGGTGTCTTAGAATCCTTAAATAATGTTGCCATACCAGCATATCCGATGATTTGACTGTCAGCTCCATTTATCCCAACTACAAGACAGGAGATCATATGTCTTCCATGAACTATCGAGGCATATCCCTGCTAAATATCTCATATAAGATCCTGTCCAATGTACTGTGTGAACGTCTCAAGCCGTTCTGCAACACACTAATCGGGACTTAAAAGTGTGGCTTCCGGCCCGGCACACTATAATAGAAAATTAAATCTCTTTTTTAATATAAACTTTACTCAACAGAAAACGCAACTGGAGACGAAAAACAACAAAAATGAATCTTCACTCACAATCGAAAGAAATATTATATTCCGTCAGATATTTATTATTGTGAGCGAGGAGGGCCAAGAGAATCTTCGACTTCCATCCCCCAGGTTCTAGTGGGCAAGAAAGACCAAACGTACTTTTAAAGGGCCAAACCTCCGTTTTAAAGACCAAACCATCACGGATTCCAGAGCGCTTGGTCTGGACAACTGGAAGCAGCGTGTCCGGGTTAGCAAATGATGGAAGGCTGCAATGTCTCAGGCAGAGACCCTTCACGGGTCGGGAGCCCGTTAAGTAGTACCAAAATTGAAATCATTAAAAAAAGCCAAACATTATTCGAAAATTTTGTATTATATGTAATGAGCGTACTGCCGTTTTTATACCCTATTCTAAGGGTATATTAATTCTGACGCAAAGCTTGTAACATACTTTAATATTGCCCGTAGACCCCTAAAAGTTACTATATTTATGATCAGCATCGATAGTAATGTTGATCTAGCCATGTCGGCAAAATTAGGCCTTTAAACTGTATACCTAGGGAGCTGAAACTTGAACTTTATACTCTGTAGGGGCCCGAAATAATCAAGTTTAATAATTTTTGAAAACCGCCCGCAGATACGCCTACAAACTAAAAAAAAAACAGATTTATCGAAAAAATCAAGTTTTTAGCTAGAAAGCTGAACTTTTTAACAAAAGCTTCGTTTTTTCGATTAAATCCTTTAAATGTTATATAACACAATATGTAGAGCGTTCTTAATAATTCAACCATACTTAGGCTTTTGTTGCCTTCACGAAGGGTAGTCACCTTGTCGAGTGCACCATCCTTTGATGGTGCCGGTGTGTAGGCTTAACGATGTTTCATACATCCACTAAGAACTGCCCATAGGACATTCCGTCCTGCCCCAATTCCCCTTTTTCTCCCCTACCCCTCCTCTCACCGGATTTCCTCCCTCTGATTCTCTCACTCCTTCTCCCTTTCCTTATCCGCTGGGCTGGACTTAAGGTGTGACACGACCCGTGCCGAGAGTCGGCCAGGCTGAGGGCCCAGTTTAAAAAATAGCTCAGTCGCCCACGGAGTATCCGGATACCTGGCGATCTCCGGATTTACCAGCCTTACCTGCATACTGCGGATATCTGTGCAGGCGGACCTCCTTTCTCCGCTACTCGTGGGTTCAAATATGAATAACAATAAACAAAACAAAAAAAAAATTTCAAGACCGGTATCGCTTCCAAACCGGGCGGTAGTACGGCGACCTTGCTGCCTACTGACGCGGCTCCTGCAACGAAGAGTTGCACTGCGACTGTGAGTAATCGTGGTCCAGTTGCTGCCAGCAGCAGTGAGTCTAATATAGGCAATACAATTCCTAGCAGCGGCAGGATTGTGGCACTTCATGGCCCTTCCGTTGCTAGCCTTACAAATCCTAGTACGTCTCGTAGTGGATGTTCGCGACAACGCACTCCCTCGAGGGCGTACTACAAGGATAGGCGAAATGCCATAAGAACTCTGAAGGTCTTTGGAGATATTCTGGAAACCAACAGAACACCACAGCAAATCGCGGTGATCGACCGCAGCGATCCGGAGTGAAGAATTTCCCTGAACGATGGCATAAGCTGAGGAACAAGCTACTTAGCCTCTATCTGGCCTTCATGAAGGACCACCCTGGACCAGCTCCAGTAACTGAAGATGCCGGACTACACCAAGGGCATATCCGGCTCGTCGCCTGCGACAATATTAGATCGATGGATCTGTATAAGATCGCCATAGGCAAACTCGGGGAGGTTTGGCCTGGAGCGAAGCTTGAGGTTGTTGCGAAGGAGGACATCCCGAGCAGACCGAGGGCTCGTGCTTGGATCCCTGCTGAACCCCCCTCCGCAGAAGAAGTATTGTCGGTTATTAGACTGGGCAATCCCTCACTCCCAACCCACGACTGGAAAGTTGCGAAGCTGGAAGAGCATAGGGGCTCCTTCAGATCAGCTATTATAGTGATCAACAAAGAATCCCTGGCTCCTTTGGCGAAGACCAACGGCGCAATCCAGTTCGGTTGGGATAAGATTACACTTCGGGTGTACAAAAAGGATGACCCAGAAGCTAATAAGCCTCCGTATCCCTCTGACACAGGACTTAACACCCCTGATGCTGGAGCATCAATCTCCCTTCCATCCATGGAAGATGATGAACCAACTGTGGCTGCTCCCACTCAGCCCTCTACGTCCACTGCTAACACCAACTCTAGTATGGACACGGAAGACCTCCTCAGCAAAGTCCTTCTTAGCGAGGACGAGCTCTTAGGCTCGTCCTCTGACTCTGACTCAGATTCAAATAACACCGTGGTGGAGACTCCTCTGCATGATTGCGACGATCAATGTTGCGATTAGTACAGATCAACCTCCACCACTCCAAAAAGGCTTCGGCCTCCCTTCTTATCCCTCTTTCTAAAGATGGAGAAGATATGGTCCTGATCCAAGAGCCATGGATTGTTAACAACCTGGTTCGAGGACTCCGGACTCATGGATACAAATTGTTGTATGCAACAGACAAAGGTAAACCTAGAACTTGCATACTGGCAAAAAGTAGCTTAAATATATTTTTACTCCCTAATTTCAGCGACCGTGATGCAACCGTGGTGAGTCTAGAGACTGATCGCGGCACCTATTGGATAGCCTCGGCTTATCTGGCCCATGACCACGTAGGGTCCTTGGTTGGTGTCAACCTAGAGGGACTGATCGCGGCAGCTGAACATCAAAAAACTGGTCTCATTATTGGATGTGATGCCAATGCCAATGCCAATTCAGTATGTGGCAGTTCTGACATCAACGACAGAGGTGAGTCTCTTTTTGATTATATTCTTAATACTAATCTCATTGTGTGTAACACTGGTAGTGAACCTACCTTCATTACAAAAGATAGACAGGAGGTTCTAGATATAACTCTGGTCTCCGACTCAATCCATCAGGAAATTATAGACTGGAAAGTCTCGGCGGAACACTCTTTTAGTGACCACCGCCAGCCAGTTTTTAGAAATTATAGGAAAACTGACTGGCTCAAGTATAGAGAAGTGCTGGAAAGTTCAATGAAATCTGAACTCCTTAGTCCCCCCCGGAACACTATTGAGCTAGATAACAAGGTCAGGGTACTCACCTTGGCCCTCAATAAGGCTCTGGCTTCTGCCTGCCCGCTCACACGGCCTAGAGGTAAAAAGAAGCCGGTTTGGTGGACCCCACCACTAGGACCTCTAAGAAGCAGTTGTAGGAAACTGTTCAACCAAGCCAAGTTCACAAAAGCTGAAACCGACTGGGCTTCATACAAAGCATCTCTCAATGGTTATAAAAAGGAACTGAGGAAAGCCAAACGCTCGTCTTGGAGACTCTTCTGTGGAAAAATAAAGGAATCTTCGGAGGTATATAGGCTAAGAAAAATCCTCTCAACCAACACAGGTATGCCTAGCTTTTTAAAAAGGCGGACGGCTCCTGGACCACTTCCAGCGAAGAATCGCTCAATCTACTACTGGATACACACTTCCCAGGTAGCTCCCACGTTACTAGCAATATAAACCTGTCTAGGTCAATTGCACGTACGACTAACTTTAAAGGTCTGATTACTAGGGACAAACTGCAATGGGCGATACACAGCTTCAAACCATACAAATCCGCGGGGCCAGATGGCATAATAGGTAATATAATATAATAACAGCTGAAATTCAAAACACCTCGGATATCATCTCGCCTTTGCTTGAGATAATCCTGAAAAGCTGCGTAAAAATGGCATACATTCCGCTGTTATGGAGAGAAGTAAAGGTAGTATTCATACCCAAAGCCGGTAAATGTTCCCATGTAAATCCTAAGGATCTCAGAGCCATAAGCCTATCGTCATTCCTTCTAAAAACATAAGAAAGGCTGATTGATATCCATCTACGTACTAACATAGATACAAGACTTCTATCTACGGCTCAACATGCATATTGCAAAGGCAAATCTGTTGAAACAGCCTTACATACGTTAGTACGTTCAATCGAATACTCCCTTCACCATAAGGAGTACACTATGGTTGCATTCCTGGATATTGAGGATGCTTTTAATAACGTCAATACATCCGCGATCGCAAATGCACTGTCAGATCTAAAGGTAGATGACTCACTTGGTGAGCTTATTAATCTACTTCTCACAAGTCGGATTATAAACTCGAAACTGGGTATGACATCGGCCAGAAGATCTGTCAGTAGAGGTACGCCACAAGGTGGAGTCCTATCTCCCCTCCTTTGGAACTTAGTGGTGAACAAGCTGCTGATGTGCCTAGAAAAGGAGGGCTGCAGGGTGATTGCCTATGCAGATGACGTTCCAATTGCCGCCTCAGGGAAGTACCTAAACACCCTGAAAGAACTTCTCCAAAACGCCCTTAATAAGCTAACCACATGGGCAGATCGTTGTGGGTTGGGTATTAACCCCCACAAAACCGAACTTGTTCTATTCACTAGCAAACATAAAATTCCATACATTGATCCCCCCTCTATCAGGGGAACAAGTCTAGTCTTTTCGGACGAGGCAAAATACTTGGGTCTCATTCAGGATAGAAAGCTTAGCTGGAAACCTAACATTCAGGAAAGAGTTCGCAAAGCTACAGCAGCACTCTTCTCCTGCAAAAAAAGCCATTGGTAATAAATGGGGGCTGCAGCCCCGCATTACCAACTGGCTATACATCTCGGTAATAAGACCGATACTTTTGTACGGGGTGGTTGTTTGGTGGACTGCCCTAGATAAAGCGATAAATCGCGATAAGCTAGGCAAAATCCAACGAACAGCTTGTCTTTGCATGAGTGATGCAGTGCGCACTACCCCCTCTGCTGCAATGGACATTCTGTTTCACCTGACACCCCTGGACATCTTTAGTAAGCAAGTAGCTGCTAGTGCGGCTATCCGCCTCAAAACAACGTTCCAATGGTCCGAGAATGAAATCGGCCACGCATCTATTCTGAAAAAATTTGGAATCCTCCCCAGTAACATAGACTACACCACCCCTCAGACCCTTTTTGACAAAAACAATTGGAATGCCTAAGGGACCTTTATCAGGTAGAAGGGGCAGTATGGATCCTTTTCTGGCGAGTTCATCAGCCCTACAATTCCCTGGAATATCTCTATGTCCAGGCACCCATAGGTGAATGTTGAATTGCTCCGCCTACTCCACGAGAGAGGATCGGCAGGCTAGGACTACGATGGCGTTTGTCTAGACAGAATCCAGAGATTTTAGCGCAGCTTGGCTATCTAAGAAGATTCGGATGTCCATAGCGGATATCATGTTCCTCTTCAGCCACGATAGGAGTTCTTTAATCGCCATGATTTCCGCATGGAACACGCTGCAGTGATTAGGGATACGAAAAGAGAGGCTGGGGTTCAGCCTGTCAGAAAACACACCTCCACCTACCCCCTCGTCGGTTTTGGATCCATCGGTGTAAAAGGTGGCCTTCCTCCCAGAAAGTTCTGAGATGGATTATTAATATGGATGTATGTCTTTTTTTTGCGTTCTACCAACGTTTCCAGCTTAACAATGTTTTGGTAATTTTCAACTTCGTTTGGTAACTTTTTTTCCATGATTTGGTCATATTTTTTTTCCAAGTGTCAACCATAGGCATAGACTATCGTATAACATGTGTAGGTATTAGTTGCACCAACTGACCACTGACCAGATGATTATATAATGTGCTTATCGGGAGCAGATAAGCCGTGAACTGTTTGCTAGTGGTATGTAGCCGCTTGGAAGATCCGAAATCTCAAAGGGTTATTGAACTACAGATGAATGGGCGTCATCATCAGCAGAACCAAGGCGTCATTATGGACAAAATGAATGACGAAGCTCGTGCATTCCATGTAGTGAGAGTTCGGCAAAATATAGAAAATTTGTTTTTCTTTTTGAACAGTTTGATTTTGCACTTCTTGGGCTTTTATCGGTCCATTGTATTCTGTCTATTACAAAGCAATTGGGAAAATTAAACAAATAGTTTCTAATTTATAAAAAATTGCATTGATTACAGCATTTGCAGAAAAGATCTAAAGTCAGTTGTTCACTTTAAGAACAATGAAAACTGCCTTGATTGTCTGCAAAATATTTAAACCCATACGAGGCGATACCTGATAAGCTATCGCGCAAATGCTATCGCCTTGACCATGGTGGCTTGACGTTTCGTGAGTTTTGTGAAGCAGAGAATGAGTCATCAAAACAATGACGTTGAGACGACAACCATTTTTAAGGTTATACGAAGCAAAACCATCGTTAAAACGATATTGTCAGGCGATCATTGTCTTACGTGCTGAGACCCCTGAAAATGTCGTAGCAGGGCTGCAACTAGGCCCGTAAATTGAAAAAGTGAAAAAAAAAAAGAAATAGGTGAGAAATTATTTCTATATTTTCATATATTGATTGGTAGTTCATATATAAATGTGAAATCACTGTATTTTGATTTGAATAGGTATTGCAAGATAAAATAAACTGAAAGTGATGTGACGATAGTAGATTGTTCCGTGGTCAATGTTACTTCTTCGGTTGGGGATGTTTCAGGCGAAATCGAACTCCTGTTGTCGAAGACGTGTTACATGGTCGAAGTAGATTGCTTTTTCGGTTGTGGATGTTTCCGGCAAAATCGAAGTATTTTCTTCTGGCGTCAAAGTAAATTGCTCTGTCGTCCATGTAACTGTCGATGCCGCTATAGTACTCTCATCTTCCTGCGATGTGATTAGTTTATAGAGTTAGAAGTCAAATCTGCTGCAATACCTACTGTCTGGTTCCTCGTTTCTTCGGAAGTTTATATATGTTTGTCTCTCGTGGTGTTGAGCTCCTCTGCTGAATATTCATCCTCAGCGTCGGGAGCTTCAGTGGTAGTTACTATAAGCAAAGTCGTTACAATTGGTTCTTCACTTGTTGTTTTTAAGTCCTTAGACTAACTGCCGAACTAGCATTTGCTAGTTGATCTATATTTTCAAGGATTTTTGGGATTGCGATCATTGCTGTTGTATTTGTGGATCCCCCAATGTTATCATTATCGCACTTAATACAATTGGCATTGATACATGTTTGACTCTTAGCACTAAACACTTGTCCCGTTGCACACTGAAGATACACCACAGATACAGTTGTATTTACTGTACATTTGTAAAACACAGATGGGTTATTTTCAACCGGGATATACCCATTCATCGTACAGGGCCCTTGTTCAACAGCCCCGACGTTAATTAGGGTTGCTCCCAATAGGGCACATAATACTAAGATCAACGTTTTCGGAAAAATTTCAGCTAACTTTGCTTCCATTTTCTGTCGTTCGAATAAAATTTAAAAAAAAATAACCGGTATGTTCTGCGGTTTGATGACTAAACTTGACTAATTTATAGGTAACCAATTATTTATAAAATCAATTCGAAAATATTCCAGTTCTTTGGGGGTAGATAAATTTTGTATATTTATGTCGGGTATTTTTTCATATGCGCATTCGGCAGAAAAGAGTACATAATCTTATCACAGCTGTTTTAAGTATGTGTTCGTAGGATAAAGCAAAAATAAATTTCTTCGATAACTGACATCATTTAATGGCGATTGGGATCATTTGCTAAGTAGGTATCAGCGTTGGTATGCAAGAAACAAAATTGAATTACCTTTTAATAACACCAGATTGTAGCTAGTCAAATCTGCACGCACACACGGATGTTGGCCCTTACAGCGGGGAAATTTTACTTAACGGGTCTGAAAACGGGTTTGCAAAGCATCGTGACTTTGAGGAATTTATATTTCAACTTTAAACTGATATTGTAATTGATTCCTTGCGTTTATAAGCAATAATCACAGCCTTAAATATATCGTTCGCTTCATATAAAATAACTCACTAACTCCTACTGATTGACTAAAGCCACATAAAAGATTGCAATTATATTTTTATTTTATTTTTTATTTCAGCAAAGATATGCATTCTAAACACTACTATTGCACAATTTACAGAGATGTGGTTATTACTACCTTACTACTGATAATCTTATATAATTGTAAATAAAAATATCAAACTATATATATATTTATGTAATAATTTGAGGAAAAGCTGATGGGAAAAACCTCAATACGAACTATAATAGGGTCATCGAAATGAGAGAAGTGGTGGGGGGCAACTTGATTTCAGATATTCAGTTCATTAACAAGTACAATTACTAAATAAACATATATAAATAGATTAACAATTATAGATATAATTGATAAATATAATAAGTTAACAGATAAATAATTTAAAGAAACATATATAAATAAATAATTTAACAAAGATGAATGACTGAACAAAGGCAGACGATGAATTAATATAACAATGAAGTCAATTTTAATTATAAATAAATAAATAGATAAATATATAAATAAATGACTAGATAAATAAATAAATAAATGATAATTATAATTAATAAATAAATACAAAATAAATAAATAATAAAAAATAAATAATAAATATAGTAAATAAATAAATAAATAAATAATAACAAATAAGTGAAACAAGTAGTGATCTTATGTTTGTTTAATGTAGAAGACCTAAAATTAAGGGGTTGTCAGAGGAGCTGCAAGACCATTTATTCAGTCTTACTGATGTTTTTTCAATGTTTGAGATCGAATGCAGTTCTACGGTCGAAAAATGCCAATGTAAGTTTAAAATCATTTTCAATAGTTTGTTTTGGGTTCTCTGTAGTCTTAAAAGATTGCAATAGATAAAATAAAAAGGTGCAATGGCTTGCAAATCTCCGTAGCCATGCGAACGTGACCAAGAACTGCGATAGAGGCATATCGATTCGCAGTGCAGCAAGTTGTGTACAATTGCATGAGATAAGTCTTACTGACCACACGGAACTAATGACCCTTCTCGCTGAACATCCGGAACTTTACACGGATTTTTCCAATATAGAGAAGCATGGGTTAGTAATAACCCACCAAAAAGCCACAATGGAATAAAGTGGAATACGTAAGGTTCGAAAACGGAAATCCGGTATAGGAGCTAGAATTAACGGACCCAATATACAATACCTATGGGAAAAAGTCCCAGTCCCAGCTCACGGAACAAGACCAACCTATGGTGGGTTCCGAGCCATCGGGGTCGGTGGGAAATGAAAAGATCGAACTTACCAGAAAGAGAAAGTGCTCAGAAACTCCTTTCAAAGGTACCGAACCAGTCTGTTGCACTCCTAGACCGGCAGTCATAAAAACCTGGGGTCGTATGAAATGTCCAGGTCTAAAACAGCCCAAACAAGCCATCCGGCCCTTTAACAGAAGTGCCAATAAATGTCTTAATTTCATTCGGCATAATATCAAAAACTTAGTAGCTTATCTTATCGGTCACCACGGTTTGCGATATCACCTTAAAAAAATGAAATCAGTCGACTCTCCAAAGTGCCGGCTTTGCCTTGAAGAAGATAGCACAGCTGAACACAATTTATGGAACTGTCTAACCCTGTGAAATTAGAAGGAAGATATTCTTCATAGAACATTTGGGTTCCGATGACATACGGACAAGGAAGTCCTCTGCTGGTAGCATTATCTGGCCCATACGGTACAATAGATCTTATCGCAGTAGCGGTACATGGAAGCTAAAAATAAAAAACTTTTAAATAAGTCACTCAAGACTGATATAGAGGAAGACTGGAATCTCTACCGATCGAAACAAATAAGAGTTTAATTCGGGTATCGAAAGGTACTTCTTATAGGAATTTCTGCGAAAAGATCAAAGCACTAGGTGAAAATATGTAGTAGGGTGGTTAAAGTTTTGATAAAGGGCTAACCATCCAAATTAGAATCACTTAGAAAACTTGCTGAAAATCTTGCGAGACTGCGCTCCAAAGTGTAGTTGGTAGAATTAACGCGCTTTATAAGAAAGAATACGCGATGGGCATTTTCATCGATATTTAGGGTGCTCTTGACAATGGAACTTTTGACAGCATGTGTAGCTCTGCCAGACAACACGGCATAGACGAGTCATTGTCCTATGGATTAAAGCAATGCTTATTGATAGAACGTTGGTTGCGGATTCAGATTTTAGCCGTTATGTGATGGCGGGGATTAACAGGTGATGCCTGCAAGCGTTCTGCTTCTACTGCTGTGACGCTCCTAACAGTTCAAACGTCTACGCTCAGGCGTACACGGATAATGTTGCCGTACTTTCTGTTATACAAGGGCATTGATTAATACGGCTATGCTAAGACCATTCCTAGCATATGCATCGATTGATTGGTGAAATAAGCTTTCACGTTAATACGTTACTGTTGCTTTCGCCAAACTCCAAAGGAAGGCATGTCATAACATGTGCCTAACCCAGCATGCCTGGGTCTTTCCTAGATGTATTATTGAACTTCCCGCCACTTGATGTTTACATAATCGCGAATTTGCGCGACGCGACGGTTGTCCTTCGACTCCTGTCTTATGGATATGCCGTGCAATGACACCGGAACTTCGGCGTATGCGCAATTAGGAAGTCATTTTTCCTCGTATTCAGGCCTGGCTCTGGCCAGACTCAGAGCCTGGAAAGGAATGCTGTAGAATCCTAATGGATGGTTCCGAAACCGATCAAGGATTTGGTGCTAGTGTTTTAATGGAGAGCGACAACATTAGACTTTTCCTCTCGTTAGACATGCGTCAGTCTTCCAAACGAAGGCTTATACTATCGTAATGGCTATGGAATATGTTGTAAGGAACAGGTGGATGGGGCGGATTATCTGCGTCTGTAGCGACAGCCAAGCTTCGCTTAAGACCTGCTCAACTCTTTAACTACCGCCAAAATAGTTCGTGAACGCAATATCTCTCTGAATTCGATCGGAAGGCTAAATTTATGTGGATACCGGGTCATAACAGCATTATAGGAAATGAGATCTTCGATGAACTTGCTAGACAGGGTTCAGAGGAAGACTTCTCAGGAAGTTTATTATGTTTACCTGCGTCCTCGGTCAGAGCTTCCATTGACGGTTGGGTTTCATATGAACATAATCGCAGATGGCATGACTCTCTAGGGTGCAAACAGAATAAATGGATTCTTTCCGACGTCTGTGAAAAATCTGTCGCATTCTTGTTGACTCTCGACGGACTGCAGACAAATTACTGGCGTTCTTACGATCCATTACGCTTATGCCAAGCATCTTGAGATGGTAGGCTTAAGCAATACCACCAAGTGTGAAGGCTATGGAGAGGGCGATGACACTGCGGAACATTTATTTTGTGATTTTCCTGCTTTTGCTCGTATCGGGTGGCAGGTGTTTGTTTTTGATATGGTGAGTGTTGTTAACCAAGGCTCCTCATCACTGAAGCGCCTAATCGTTTTTCTTAGAAAAACGAGAACATTCCAGTAAAAGTGGTGTGTCTTCCTTTCAGTACAATGGACCAGTATTGAGTCTAACTGCTCCAGTGTAGAAACACCCGCACAGCGACAAAGAAAACGAGTCCTAAATGTGATTACAACCCTCATTCGTCAGTGAAGTACAGATGTCGAAAACATCTGATTTATTTATATTACTCCAGTGTTCGTAGTATTCTAAGGTGTCTCCTTTACACGAGCGTCTCGTCATCATTGACACCATCATTTTAATGCGATGTACGGAAGGCATACCCTTGTATTGTATGCGGATTATTATGTGCATAGGAGTCTGTAATGTAGAATGAATCTTGTGCACGTCCGATGAGTCAGAGGACATATGTTTCCACTACATCTGTGAAGTTTGACAGTAATTACAGATGCTAGGCAACGCGTCCGAATAACTACATAGTCATTAGTTAACGTGCAGGCGACTTTAGTTGCCTCGGAACTTGAACTTGCCCATTGCACTTGGTGGTAGGTGCAGGGTTGTTCATCAAAAGGTTAGCTGTTAGCTGATTCGTTCAGAGATGATTCTATTGAACATTATCGGATCGAAAGTCTATGAGCATAAGGGAGATTATTTCTGCGTCTACGCGCTTAACCCTCTAATAGGCAAAGCTAAAATAACTACAAGGTGCAGCTGAATTTTCGTTTAGGTGAGATATAAGTGTAAGAAGCATGAATTTAGTGCCGAGGTTAAAATAAATAATAAATAAGGGTTGCTCTACCCGTTTAAGCAAAAAGAAAATAAAGTTTACGACTTAACGATGACTTTATCGCTTTTATAAGAATTAGTTTCGAATCACATTTTTCCAGTAACCATTTTCTATACTTATAAGTTAGGAAAACAAGAATCTTGAAAATGCTGATTACGCGTAGATAACTATGTTTGATTAACCTTAATTTATTGCATTTTTGAATGGGTAAGCTCAAAAACATCATAAAATTTTGTTTTATAACTTTTAGCAGAGGAAATGGGTAACAAAAGTATAGTCGAATTTTACAGGGGTATGATGTTTAATATATGTAAATATTTTTATTCAAGATATGTGCTCGATACTGATCCAAATGTTATGATTGCATAATAAACCTTAGATATGTTTTTCTTGTTTCAAATTTTTGCATGTAATAGATGTCGCATTGTTAATTTTGTAACGTTCCGGCATAGATTTTTTTCTTAAACTGACTAAAATTATGCGGATTCACAGACCTAATTTCCGATTAAAGCATACATAACGGTAATTGCCTTTGTGATTGTGATCTTATGAACGGTAGCGTATGGGATACAGTAGTTGCCACCCATAAGGAAATTTTGACTTTAAACAAGCGTAGCATTGTTATTTAAAACGTGATTTTAATATGTTATACATTTATATATTGCTTAAGGAATTAAGTTTTTACTAAAAATTTACTTCTTCGAGTTGATGGATTGCAATTTGCAATGAAATAGATTATAACAAAGTCTCTTAAAAACTACAGTAGTTGGCATCCCTGTACAGTGTTTGGCACTCTACGGAACTACAGTTGTTGGCACCCAAAAATCAAAATATAACTATACCTCCCTTTAATTTTACTCTACCAATTCTTTGACGACGCCTAAAACATCTTCCTTTCGCATTGGAAAGCCTTTAAGTTGACAAAGTTTTATCCAATTAAAAATTGTTGCCTCCTCCTCTCTTGATAAAATTGACGGGACATGACCGGGTTTCCAAGGCGAAATAGTTGATCTTGGTATGCCGTAGAATTCCGAAGTTCTCTTCTTTGAAAACTGTCCGCCTTTTATTGCCAAAACATGTAGTTCGAGCTGATTCTCATCATAACTTTTCTTCTGTTTAGGCATTTTGCAAAATCTGAAACAAATAACCGTCGTAAAGTGCCAACAACTGTAGTCCCATATAAACAAGTTATTGGCACCCCCTGGCAATAATTGATCTTATGCCTTTTTGGATACAGTTATTGGCACCGCTCTTATTTAATATACTAACAGGTAATTGGAATATTGAAACTTAAATTAATAATAGTTTATATATTGTCATTTGAAATACATAGCTAAAGTTTTTATTCTTATTTCAAGAATTTCAGAAAAAAAACATTACTCACAAAATTGGAAGTCCTTATTAAAATTCGCAAGGTTTAACACTAAAAGAATTTGCACTGATAGGTGTTTGCACTTTGATTTACGAATATCGACTAAAGAGAGCCTTTAAATTAGGAAATGCAGGAAAATGTTACAAATTTATTATATTTTTGCAAAAACAAAAATATTTCTCAAAAGAAGTAACTGGAACAGAGCAAATCGCTATTAAACAGAGAGGTGTCAACTACTGTACCAAAAAAAAAAAGAGTGTCAACTACCGTATCCGTTACCCTAGTTAATTTTTCATAAAGATTTTCGATCTTAATGTGTCTATTTAAATCCAATAAAATTACAAAATTTCATTAAAAAAAAAATACTTCAAAAATTTTAGTATGGAATTTTGACCTTAATCTTTGTGTCAGCAAAAATCTAAAACTTCTTTTAAATCTCTTGAGCTTGCCGTTGTTTTAGTTTTTTTTTTTTGTCTAAAACTGAGTATACCATTTTCTTACTCCAAATATTGAAACCACCAACACAGATCGAATTAGTTTTGAAAAAAGGGAACATTTTCTGAAACTAGAAACTTATTACATGAATTAAATCTTTATACATTATTATTGAGAATTTTAGTACTTTGAATAGGTACTTTTGCATACGTATTCGTTTCAAACTATAAGCTTGATTGTTAAGTTTCTTTGAAATCACTACACCAATTTTTGAGATATAGTAATACTTTCTAATGTGCCGTTGCACGGGTCTTTTGCGCAAATCTGAGTATGCCATGTTTTTACATTTACTTCAAATATGGGAAACCCTTAAAATCATCAAAATCTTTAGAGCCGTTTTTAAGAAAAGTATTTTTTTTTTTTCAAATTTTAGCAACTGTATAAAAAAATTAAATAAAGAAGCTATAAACAAAATGCAAAATGGCGGGAGAAAATATGTAAGAAAAATTATTGAAAATTTTATAAAATTTGCCAAAATATAGGTACATATTGAAGTTTTTTTATTAAAAAGTTTAAATAGATATGTATATTATTCATGTTTCATTGGAATGAAAGTGGACAAAAATTCTGGTCGAATGCTGACATCAAGCTCCTGATCTCCGCCTGAGTCTTTGAAGCATTTAATTTAATTTTCCAATTGGAAAAGTATGTTTGGATGACATTTAAGTTAGATTGCAATTTCGTTTCTATGTTTAAACCAACTAAATCTGATGAATAAATGCATGTGTTATCTGCAAAAATGCCAATTTCACAGTTGGTTAATTTCGGAAAATTGTGCGCGTAAATATTATACAGGATTGGCCCAAGAACCGAACCCTGGGGTACCTTGCGTCAATTGAGAAACCTGCTGATAACCAGTTATTAACAGATACTTTGAAAGAACGCCCTGATAAAAACCACTCGACTAATTTCGTGCCATACTGTGTCAAACGCTTTTACGACGTCAAGGACAACCATGCCCGTACTTTTTTCCTGTTTTGATATGCTTCGCTATGCGATGAATTTGGTGCACTATGAAATGATGCGCTCTGTAACCGAATTGTGCGGCATGTAAAATATTTTGCTCGTTGAGGTGAGTTGTTCATTTTATTTTAATAATTTTTTCTAAGCACTTACTTAGCGAGCTTAACCAGCTTGTCGGCCTGTAACGACTAGATAAGCAAGCATCTTTACCTGGCTTCAGAATCGGAATGGCTGTAGCTGTTTTCCATTTGTTGGCAAAATATCCTCGTTTGAGGCAGCAGTTAAAGAGCCGCTGCAAGAACTTTAAACCGATTCTTGGTAGGCTTTTAATAAACGTATTTCTTATTCCGCAGAAACCTGGGGACTTAAATTTTTTTAGTTACATATAAATGGCCTCTACATCTTCACTTGAAATAAGGTCTTCCCCTCCAACCAATGTAGCTTGGGCGCTGGTTATGCCAAGTGAGAATTGCATTCTCTTCACTGCTTATTATGGTTCTACCTATTGAATAGTTTGCAAAGAAAGCGTTAGCTAGTGCATTTTCTTTTTCGGGACAGGACAGTAATACCGTGCTACCATCCTTAAATTCGGGGATGAAACGGTTCCTCTTTTTAATAACCTTGACAATATTCCAAAACGTCTTGCTGCATTTGTCCAGGCCTTGCAGCTTTCTATTCCAGCATTTGTTTCTGATCATAAATAACGTTACTTCGTATAATTCACATAAACATAGGTACCCATTACTGCACTTTTAAATCATTTTATTCATCAATTTAAAGCTTTCTGCATGTTGCCGGGTGGTATCTGTCATCTTCCTTTATGATACCCATCACATTTAAAATGTATCACAAACTTTATTCGACTATCAAGATCCTCTTATATATGACGACTATAACCTTAACTTATCTAACTTCTCCACATGTATACATACTCGGTATCATGCTTTTCGTGTCGTAGATGATCTCATTGATTAAATGATACCGAATTCACATTAAAACGTACCTACCCTCTAATTTTATTTGACAACAGTCGATTCAATTCCCTAAACCACTTCAAAGACACCGCAATTAACCGGCCATAAATCCAACAGTTTCCATGTTCTCACTATCATTTTTGTTCTCTGTTAATTTGAGATGTTCGATTTTTGACGTTGAAAATCCTGCGCTATGTTATAAAATGCCTTCAATAAAACAAAATTTACACCACCGGACATTCTTCTGAAAAATTCCACCCAACTTGCATAACAATTTCCGGAAATGTATCTACTCCCATCTCGCTCAATGAAAGTGAAATCTCTGCCAAAAATGCCATAAATATTTGTTTTGGTAACACAATGAACTTAATTGTTGGTAGAATTTATATATCTGGGATAAGCATCATATACCCTCACTATGCCTTATGAATTTCTAAGGCAAATTAACAAAACTTGAGCCTTACATCCATCGTCTGGTCAGAGAAAGTCTGCGCGCTGTTTAATACTCTGAATGGACTCAATTGACTTGCAAGCAATACTGGGCACAGATAGTCTCAGCTAAAGTGTCAAGATTCGCCCGTACAAGTTGTCCACCAAACCGCGTGTTGCGTCGTCTTCGTTGTCATGTCATTTGTTTGGTAAATGTCCAGAATGGCAGAGAAAAGTAAAACCATTGTTACAGCATGTTGATTTGAATTTTGTGTATTCTTTTATTGTTATTTGCGAAACGTGATTGTTTTTTTTTTAAACTGAACTGTCACACTGTTTGACGCGGTTTTTGGTTTATTTTTTTCCAGCGAATATGCCCGAAAATTGTTGAAGGGAAATGGGTATTTGAACAATCGAAGGCACCTGCATTGTGGCAATCGATAACAAATTGAGTAATACACTTTGCGTATAATGACAAATAGTGCTGGTGTCGATTACATGATGAGTTGTACAGGTTACGGAAGTGGAATAAGGTTATTCAGGTGCTTACTTTTTCGATCGCAGGGTCTTTGGATATCTCGCCAATTATGTGTGTGTGTTTTGACAATATCATGCGTGTCTTTTTGGCAATCTATATAGACTAGAAAATAACAACAATAATGTATCCCGTATGCAGGTATATGCATATCATTGCAATCAAGCTAATTTATTCAGATTTTTATTGTAAATAAAGATTAAGATATTGCATCTGGGGAAGTCATTTGTGAGCATTGTGGCCACATCAAATCTATACAATCCTTTACTTCTAATTTTGTATGGATATCATATTCATATCACGCTGGCAAGTTGTTCGCGTGGACCTCCTCCATTGCACTCACCCCACTTGTTTAAATTGATTAGGAGAATAAATAAGCCAACCGATAATAATTCTGTATGATTATTCACGATCCGATGCAACTGATCTTGTATCGTTGCAAAGGTGCAACATTTTCTCGCAATGCAACTACCAAAAAATATACTGTCTAAAAATGTTGCAACAGTTTTACACTTTCGCTATTCCCCAGCGCTATAGACCACTTCGCAAGCTATCTCTTTCTGAAGTGCCGAATCAATTTCTTAAACGTCAGAAACAAATTGAATGATAAAACTGCAGAAATTTGCACAAATCGTATGGAAAAATCATTGTGATTGTTAATAAAGTGTATGTTTAAGTGAAAACAGAAGCTTTTGAAAAGTAAAAAGTACCAAATAATAGAGAAAGTATGTTAAAGCAAAAAAAAAACATTTAACATGTTGGCCAAAAACGATTTTGCAACTCTTGATGCAGAGATTTACAAACATTTTTACTTTTTTTAACAATTTTGTTATTAATTTATTTTTGTTGTTCGTTTGTATCAATTAGTATATGTATCTATAGGAAATCGTTCAACTTTATTTATTTCCAAACAAAAATATTTTTTTGCCGCAATAATGCGATTCTCACGGTTTCACTTTTATTTTTTGTACACAATCCTTCTTTATTGATAACTTTTTAGTATTCGAAAACAGTGTTTGAATACTTCTTCATGTGGCGAATTCACTTTTGTTAGCGGGCAGGGACAATCCGTGATTGACTTTGCTGCGATTTCAGGGGGCTGGCTGAACATTATCGATGACTTTGAAGTTGCACTAGTCAACTACTCGGCTCATTTTCCAATTGTAATTAAAATTCAGCTAAAGGAGTTAAACCAGCAAGCTACACCTTCCAGTTTTAATAAGCTGAAGTGGTCGGAGAACAATGCAACCCTCTATAGAAGCCTCCTTTCTTACTATCTCTGCCCCAACAATCCGCAGTCGCGTCTGAAGTGGTATGCGAAAGTATAGAGCGGGTTATAAAGACCGCAGCCCCTTTTGTAGCTAAAAATGTATGGTTTGATAAGGATTGCAGAAATCTCCGTAAACTTTCGTTCGTTTACTTAAAACTGTTTAGAACGACCAATTCTCAATTTTTCAAAAACATCTATCTTCGCGTTAATAATGATTTTAAGAAAATGTGCTCAGTTAAGAAAATAACTTATTTAAAAAACGTGGCTAAGAAATTGGAAAACTGCACAAACTCAAAGATATTTTGGGAGACAGTGTGCAATCTTGGTGGGCGCAATTAGGGTATGAAGTTCTCTTTAGAAGCTGAGACGTTAGCTGCTCATTTTAAAACTCTACTCTCAGCTGATGAAGACATTCATACCTTTGATTACGCGCTTCCTGATACTAGAGTCAACGAGCTGGATTTAGAATTCTCATTGCCCGAATTGGAAGTAACGCTCCAAAAATTGAAAAACAGCAAGGCTCCTGGCCTAGACGGCATTCCAGTCGAGTTTTATAAAAACAGCACTATTGATTTTAAAAACTACCTCGTGTCTTTCTATAACAAATTGTACAATGATGGATGTGTCCCTAACAGTTTCAACCAATCTGTAATTTTTGCCATTTTAAAAAAAGGTGATGCCAACGCTGCGGAAAATTATAGAGGTATTTCAATTTTAAATTCAATAAGAAAAACTTTCACTGCAATCCTATATGAAAGGCTCTCAAAATGGATTGAGGATAACAGTCTTTTGAGCATCTTTTAAGCCGGTTTCCGCCCACATTTTTCAACCATGGATCATATATTGGCCATTTCAAGCATTGCTCAACAATTTATAGATAGAAAAAAGAAACTATACACTTGCTTTGTTGATTTTAAAGCTGCATTCGATAAAGTCAATAGACAAGCTTTAATATACAAACTTTCTTGCATTGGTTTGTCAAGAAAGTTTCTCGAAGTGTATGCAAGTCTTATTTCGTCAACAAATGCAAGGGTATGGGACGGTTTCACATTTTCAAATAGATTTGATACAATTACAGGTGTTCCTCAGGGTTGTATCCTCAGCCCATTATTATTTGCCCTGTTCATAGATGATGTCTGCGAGCTTCTTCCGGGTGGAGTTAATTTTGCTAACATTATAATCAAAGTCCTGTTGTCCTTTCACGCTTCAATTGCAAATAAACCGTCTAAGTTCATTTTGCGAGTCTTGGGGCTTGCAAATTAATACCCAAAAAACTAAGATTATTATATTTGAAAAGAGGCAATCAAGAAGGCGAGCGGAAGAAAAATGGTCTCTAAACAATACACACATTGAGGTTGTACAGGAGTTTAAATATTTGGGTGTCCTCTTGACCTACAATTTAAGCTATCTAAAGCACTCCAAAGAAAAAAGCAACGAAGCTAAATTGGCTCTTAATATAATGTGGCCAAAGTTTTTTTCCAACCAAAATGTTGATTTAACGTCCAAGTACAAAGTTTTCAACGCGACAGTAAATGCATGCATGGCATATGGCGTCCAAGTCTTCGGATACACACACTTCGAAGCTTTTGAAACTGTACAAAGGAACTTTTTTAAGAGGATATTTCGTTTGCCTAACTCAACACCCAACTACGCCATATATGTAGAGTCAGGAATAGTCCCTATATATATACAAAATTTGAAGGCAAATGCGAACTTCATTACTAGAGTGATGAAAAGAAGTGAAACTTGTCTTCACAAAATCATCTTAAGAAAATTACTTCGAGTGAATGCTTCCCCGTTTAAAAACTGAAACGAACTAGCTTTATCTTACGAAACAAGTTTAAACTTAACAGAAACTAATGTGACCGATTGGCAGGCTCAGTTTTCTGATGTGATTGCTAAGGTGGATCACAAAATGTTTCTGGATAACCTTTCCAGAGCATCTTCATCTACTTCAAGAGCTATTTATAGTCATTTAAACCATGAACTGCCCTCGGAAGTCTCTTACTTTAGTAATGAATTTTCAGCCTCGGTTATAAGTATTATTTTTAGAGCAAGAGTTGAAATTTTAAATTTGAACTTTATACCTCATCGATCAGACTTGCCCCAGCTATGTGATCTATGTAACGGAAGAGCGAATGAAGATATATACCATTTCGTTGCTGCTTGTCCTATTCTACAAGAAATTCGCCGGTTGCATTTTCGGGAAAGTTTTATATCTTTGGACAAACTTTTTGAAATTTTAAATGGAGCAATGGGCTGGCTCAGCCTCTTTAAATATTGCCAACATGCTCTTTCTTACCGTAACAGTTTCACATATTAAACTTAGTCGATTACACGCTTATTGCAGTTTTGACCAAATTTTATACCTAACTATTTATTGTTTTGTTGCTGATCATACTAAATTTGATAATATCTCTTTTGTGTTTCAAATCACGTTAAAATTGATAATATTGTATAAACAGCTATTTCTAACCAAATTGTGTATTATCTTGGGTTTCAAATCATGTTAAAATTGATAAAATTTTGTATAAACAGCTAATCAAATTAACCAAATTGTATAATATTTTGTGTTTCAAATCACGTTAAAATTGATATCATTGTTTTATATAATAATATTTCTTCATATCTTTTGTTAAACATTTTTTTTTCTCCTTTTCTTTATATTTTAAAATGTTTGCTTTTTATTATTTCTTTTATTTCTTTTTTTTTAAATCATATTATGAAATGTCATCTCAGGCAGACGGCAGTATTGCCATGTCCTCATTCTTAAGTATACCAATTTGTAAACTTTATGATGGAAAAAATAAAGAATCTATCTATTCTAATCTAATCTACTTCTTTTTGTCTTTTTTTAGTTGAAATTCGCTTTATTAGCTTTATTATATACTTTTAACGAAATATTCGCGCAAAACTATACAAATTCGTCATTGTTTTCCTTCATTTCAGTCTGCTGCAGTTTTTCTTTTTTTTTTTGTCATGTGCCACTGACGTTGCCGCGAAGTACTCTACTGCAACAGAAAAATACAATTGAGTAAAATTTACTCTCGTGTTTTTTACAGCTCGCCAAATGTCATTGTTGCTATTGCTTAATTTTCTATTTCCTCAAAGTTTTGTTGAACAAAATACAACTGGAAATAAACAAACAACAATCCAACGGAAAACAAGCAAAAAACTGGACGGAAAAGGAAATATAATGATACTTGATTTTGATATATGTGCTTCAGTGTTGCTACGGATTAGACAAAGGGCGTTCACTATCTACTGCATAGAATAGGATAAAAGAAATATACGCATATTCGATAACATACATATTTAAAAACAACATCAAATGTTAGTGAAACACAGTTGTAAAGTACGTTTCTATGTCATTTTGGCATACATAAGGCCCGAGGTGAGAATTTGGTGTGATTAATTAGGTATGAGGCATAGAACAACTAAACAAAATAGTGCAATGCAAAATTCATTTTGGTTTTGCCTACAAACATGCTTATTTTTATATTTCTTTTTGGTAATCTTTGGTATCTTTACTTCTTCGAATTAAATTAGCAAAATTAAGTCAAATATTCTTCAGGGGCTTCTGTCTTTAGAATGTAAGAATGGACCGACTGCAGCGCTCCCAACGCGCACTTAAATAAGCTGGAATTTTGAAGTTTCTTACATGTATCTTTCCATGGCTACTGCTTTTCGGAAGTAAGGATCAACCGACTGCATCGCCCACCCTCTGAATGGTTTCTAACTCTTACTTCCTTCTTAAGTAAGCTAGAACTTTGAAATTGTGTGCAAATATTTTTCAGGGATTTCTGCTTTTCGGATGAATAAATCGACCATCTGCAGCGCCCCTACACGGCTTTAAAGTATAGCTTTATTCCTCATTGAGCTCTAACTTTAAAATTTCGCACATATACAGTCACCTACTCTTATTTGAACTACGCTTTACTGAAACAATCGGTTAACTGAAATACAAAATTTATCACGGATTATTTATTTACTTTTTTTTATATAAATAACTCCTCTTAACTGAAACCCGCTTAACTGAAATAAAATAGCAGATAGTGCGCTCCACGTTATTTCACGGTGTAATTGCTTCGTTTTGTTGAAGAGATTTTTTAAATAAAATATTTAAAGCTGTGATTGGTTTTCCTCCGATATCCAAATTCTCTAATTGAAGATTTTTTTCAGTTGAACTTAGGAACTCTGGTAGCACAGCTATCCAAACTCCGCATATGTGAAAATACCGCTTAAATAAAAAATTAATGGTAAAAATTTCCGTTTTTGTTAAGCGGAGTCGACCGTAGATATATGTATATTTAAGTGGCCTCTGGTTTTCGAATATAAAACTTGCAGGACTGCAGCGCCCCCTACACAGCTTTTAACTCGAACTTCTTTCTCAATTAAGCTAGAACCTTTTAAAATTTACACATACGAGTATATATTTTAGAGGCCTCTGCTTTTCGGATATAAAAGCGACGGACTGCAGCGCTCCTTCATGGCTATAGCTATGACTTCATTCTCAATCAAAGAAGAACTTTGACATTTTGAGAGGTATCCATCAGAACGCGAAATCGGAGAATTTTTGCTTCGAACACCTATTGGGAAGAATACCTCGAAGCAAAAATCCTTTGATTCTTATGAGATCGAAGAATTTTCCGTTCCAAAGGCTATGTCACTAGGGCCGATATATTTCAAAGGCTTCTGCTTTGTGGGTATAAAAATCGACTGACATCTGCTCTCCCTTGGTATATCATAACTCTTACTTCTTTCTCAATCGAGCTAGAGTTGTGAAATTTTGCTCATACATTTTTCAGGGAACGCTGCTTTGCTATTGTAAAAATCACCCGACTGCACTTTCACTCTTTTTTATTTCGAAACTAAGTGAAAGCGTTTAGCAAATATATTAAAGGCTTTGAAAAAGATTTTACAGTGAGTGCGAAAACTAGTATTTTTTTTTGAATTTGATGGAATGGGAAGAGTTCGACTGGGCAAATTGTATTTCAGCTGGACTCTGGATATCGTCGAAAATATCTGGACATCCCGGCGAGTCTCGGCCATCTGGCAACCTTAGCTGGGAGTGGAAGATCGTCCATTATCGTCCATTAGCTTTTGGACTACAACCACATCTTGGTACAGCTCATAGAGTTCGCGGTTGTACCTTCTCCTCCATTCGCCCTCCTCGCACCCAGGGCCTAATACCCGACGGAGTATTTTTCTTTTGAATGAACCCAAAATTAGCTCTCCATTCCTAGTTATCGTCCAGCACTCGGAGCCAAAAAGCAGAACTGGCAGCATCATGTGTTTTGTAGAGCTTACACTTATTTTGGAGTTTTGAACCCATTTCATCGCCACTTATATCTCCTGGCGATGAATGCTATCACGGGTCTCTACCTGAAATTCATTGGACCTTTTCCAGGATTTACCTTAGTGGGAAGATTTGGTCTATTGTCGATCTGCCGGGCCCGAAGCCAAACTAGTACGTGCCAATTAGTGTGTTGCAAACCGACTTCAGACGTTCACACAGTACATTGGATAGGATCTTATATGCGATTGCTTCATAAGTGCTTAAACGAAATAACCAGTTGCATTCCAGCCCTAAAACATTTTAACCACAACACCCGCCAATTCCTAGTACAAATTTATATATATTTTTTCTGGAAATTAAATATTGTGGAGCCCAGATATTATTTATTACGACTAATAGAGTGATTCTCTAAAACTGATGAATAAAATAACCGTCAAGCATGCATATATTGCGACTAACAATCCTTTTTATTAAACTCTGTTAAATGCCTTAGTACACATATACATATATTGCATAACCTAGTATTTGTATGATTTTTATCATCACCTCTTTCATTTGTATTCTTTGCATACAAAACCACCACAATCCAGAAATTTCCTACAACAAATAAATTTGTCTCAAATTCTTTGTGAACAAAACGAAGACAAAATTTGCTGACCACTAATTTAAGCAACTCCCAGTCCCACCGAAATAATAAGATGGAAAACACTCGCATAAATTTAACACAGGTTCCGTCCGTTCTTTTAGTTTCAATTTTTGTTGTATAACCCTCTGCGTTTTTCACACACTTTTCAATGAAAATCGTTGTAATTAAAGAAGAAAAAAATACGCTACAACTACATCGTAGGAATTAATTAAATAACATCACACTCTGCATTTAGAAATGGGACAGAGCGGGGGCGGGTGATTCAAAAGCCTCATTTCATGTACCTAATCGGATCGAAAAAGTGAAATTATTTGGTAGTACCTACATAATTGCGTTTGAGTTCAAAGTACTCAGGGTGGTTAACTTGTTAGTCGCCTAATGCTTTGCGAAGAGCAGTTTAATCTAGAAATTGAGGCAAAATATTGAACATTAAGGGATCTCAAATCTTAAACTAAGTATTGGCCGCAATAAGATCGACGAAATTCATTTGTGAAAAAAATACTTAGCTTATACAGAGTCCAAGCGGCAGACAGTAGTTTACCTATCCCATCCCGTGCAAGACAATTACTCTCATATTAGCAGCAATAGCTTAGTCCAAGTACATCCTGGCATACTTTGATCGGAAGGATTCCGAAAAAAAACTCCAACTCCAACTGTCCGTTTATTATTATGAGATCAAAGCCTGCATCTTGGGTAAAACATAGCTTATTATAACTTACTTAGCCCACAGTAGTACAAATGAAATGGCGCCGGCCACTTCTCCTAACTTCACCACACCCTCTTCACTATGCCTGGGGGCAATGTACGAGATGCCAAAAAGAGAGGCAATTGTACTAGGGTGTGATCCCAATGCGTACCACAAAATATTAGCAGGCACTGACACTAACTGTTTATCCCCGCTAAAGGACTTAACGGCGATAGCTATCCCCGCTAAAGGACTCAACGGCGATAGCTATCCCCGCTAAAGTTAGCGTATATAGGATAAGTTGTTGTTGTATTTTACATGCTAATTTCAAATTATCCCTATATGCGCGTGCAAAAAAACACGGCTATACTTGACAAAAAGGATTAAATCTAAATTAAAATTAACAGGATACTTATTCTAGATTATTGTTCCTTATGTGAACGCCCTAATTTTAACAATATCTTATAATTAGTGCCTTTCGGTCTAAAAACTACTCAGCATCTTTATCAAATTTTATCTTAATATATAAAATGTTAGTGCAGGGAAATAAGTCCACCGGAACTAAGTCCATTTTTTATGGGAACTTTGTACACATTCAAAAATAAGAAGAGGGAACTAACATCCAACATTTAGAATTAGACAAACAACTGTATAGTGCAGTTAGCTGTCACACTCTTTAAGCAAAATCTTAAGCTTATGATAGTGACATAAAGCCAAAGTTTCAAAACCGTACCTCGCACCTACCCCAAATCAAACAGTGACCCCAAGCAGGGGTATACGCATTACACTGTTTATGGAATCTACTTGCGATTTCGTAACTAATCTCATAAACAGTGCAATGCATATCGGGGGACATGCTGGCCCGCTGCAACCCCTACTGCTTGGGGTCACTGTTTGATTTGGACTAGGTGCAAGGTCACGGTACCTATATTACTCTGTCTCAGTTAAAAGTTAATTTCTCTTTTGTTAATAAAAATTACAAAGTACATACTTGACTCTTTAATTTTATTTTGTTCTTAGTCGACAGTGAGAATTTACTTCACATTAAAAGGGAACTAAAACCACTCAGAGTTTTCGGAATTTATTTCCAACTTAACACGGAAACTAAGTCCACTTCGCGAAAGTGGTTTTATTTCCCACTATGTGGGAACTAAGTCCCTCAGTGGACTTAAGGTAAGATTAGACTGTATGCCACATTGGCATTTAATGACCATTTTTGACAGTTCTCGCTGTCAAAATAGTGTCATTCAGTGTAATCGGCATATCTCAAATGACCTAATGACCAAATGACCACAAATGACTATGCTGATTTTAACAGATAAAAATGACAAAATTGCATGTAGTGTTATCGGACAATAAGCACGAATGCCAGTATAATGACCTAATGACCATATGCAATTTACTGAAATTTGGGTATGGCATTGCTGTCATTTTTGTCATCTGAAAATTGTCATCTTTTCCAAGCGTGCAGTTATTTAATACTTCAATAATAACATTTTTGCATGATTATAATAATATTTTTGGATAACATTTGCCGTAAATTGTTTTAATAATTACACTTTTATTGGGCTTTTGTTCAGTGTTAATCAGTGGTTTTCTTGTTATTTTTATGTGCATGGTTTAGTACTTGTTGTGTAATAGGTATTACTTTAATGTTTCCGATTATCTGTTTTATTTGTTTTGTTGAAAATTTAAGTTTCGCTTTAACATGTACGGCGTTACCACAACTCACTCTGAAAATATAACAACAAATGCCTTTAATGACCAGCAGGGCAAAAATGACCAAAATGGTCATTGTGGTCACGTAGTCTAATATACTACCCTGGACAGCGCTGAACTTTTGGGCATTTGACAGATAATCTGGTCATTTGGCTGTGGTCATTTGAATGCAATTGACATGCAGTCTAATCTTACTTTTAGTTCCCGTGGACTTACTTCCCTGCACCTAAAATGTTATCTTCTTATATATTAATACGGAGTTGCCTATAACGTGTTTCCACCCATTTTTGCTATTAGATAGATAGATAGATAGATTAGATTCTTTATTTCATGAAATATATGTACAATAGTTTGTGTTTGAGAACACGAGCATGGCCGAAATAGCCGTCTGCCGGAAATGACATTTCATAGATATTAAAGAAATTATTACATAGAAGTTACATTGAAAAAGAAAATTGAAAAAGAAAGAAATACCTATTTACAACACAAGATTTTGGGTTTAAGCATAAAAGATTAATTCGTTATGTCTTTAACAATTAGTCGACAGAAAAGATGAAAAAAAAATATATTTATATAAAATAAAAAAAAATAAAAAAAAAAATAAAAATGCAATTTGTACATAAGTATCTAAGCATAAAACTAGATTAAAGGAATGGAATGGATTAGCGAGGGGGTCTAAAACAATTTTGATGATTTGCAACATAAAGATTTATAATTTTGAAGTGATTTAGAACACAAAAAAAAAATAATTAGCAATTTTAAATGATAAAAAAAAAGAAAAATTTTGGATTATTAAAGCAAAAACTTAAGAAGAACGGCAAAAGTGGCTTGTAGCTTGGACTTTTAAAAGCTATTACGATATAACAGAGCATGATTGCAGTATTTGTACAAAACACCCCCTAGCTCCGTTTGGTATCGTACAGACCATTTACGGACAGATTGCTTACTCGGAAGTATAGTCGACGAATCTCTTGTAAAATAGGGCATTCCGCAATGAAGTGGTGAATATTTTCAGGCACTCTCATGTTGCATAGATTACACGTTTCCTCAAGATCTATTCTGTGTGGCATGGAATTCAAATTTATTAATTCAGCTCTCGCTCTAAAAATGGTGCTTATAACTTTCGATGAAAAATTTATATTGAAATAACTTTCGTGAGATAGCAAATTATGGTTTAGGTTCCAATAGATTAACCTTGAAGCTGAGGAAGATGATCTAATTAGGTGCTGATCGTATAATTTGTCATCCACTTTAGCAATGATCATTGCAAAAAGCCTCTGCCAGTCGTTAACATTAGTTAAAGTAAAGGAGACAATCAGTTCGAGAGATATCGCTAGCTGGTTCCAATCCTTAAATGGAGAAGCATTGGTTTGTAGCAATCTTATTAAGATAGTCTTGGAAAGATTATTCCCGCTTCTCATTACCACTCTGGTTAAATAATCAGAATGAGCTTTCAAGTTTCGCAAGTAGATGGGAGGCAAACCTGACTCTACATGAATAGCGTAGGTCGGAGTCGCATTTGGTAGCCGGAATAGACGCTTGCAGAAGAATCTTTGGACTGCCTCAAATTCTTCGAGGGGGCTCACACCAAAGGCCTGCACACCATAGCACATACAAGTATTAACTGTGGCGTTAAACACTTGATACTTCGAAGAAAGGTCAATGTTTTGATTGGCGAAGAACTTCGGCCACATCATGTTGAGTGCCAGTTTGGCTTCAATAATTTTTTCTCTGGCATGCTTGTTAAAATTTAGATTATACGACAACAAAACACCCAGGTATTTGAACTCACGAACTACCTCAATTTGTTCGTTGTTAAGGCGCCAAGTTCCTACCCCAGGACGTCTTCTCTGGCGGTTCTCAAATACCATGACCTTGGTTTTTGCGACGTTGATATGGAGATCCCAAGTTATACAGTAGGTTTGCAATCTATTAATTTGCAGTTGCAAAGAAGAAGGATTTTTCGCCAGTAACACTAGGTCATCAGCATACAGAAGTACTTTTATGTGATTGCCCGCAAAATTAACGCCACCCGGAAGAATATCAGATATTGCATCAATGTACAACGCAAATAAAATTGGGCTTAATATGCAGCCCTGAGGGACGCCTGCAGATGTCTCAAACCATTCGGACAGGTTCGACCCATCCCACACAGCTGCGCAAGATGACGAAAGAAATTTGGCATACAACATTAAGAACTTTCTTGACACTCCAAGGGATGCCAGTTTATAAATTAAAGCTTGCCTGTTAACTGTATCAAACGCTGCTTTAAAATCTACAAAGCACACAATAAGTTTCTTATTATTTTTAATATATTTTCTAGCGATCCTAGTCAGCGCGAAAATATGATCAACGGTGGAAAAACCAGCACGAAAACCAGCTTGATACATACTGAGGCGATTATTATCCTCTATCCACCTGGAAAGTCTTGTGTATAAGATCGAAGCAAAAATCTTTCTTAGAGAATTGAGAATAGAGTTAGAGATGCCTCTGTAATTTTCTGGTCGACTCACATCACCTTTTTTGAAAATAGGAAAAATAAGCGATTTGGCAAAGCACGTTGGTACACAAGCGCTGTTGTATATTAAATTGAAAAAATCCACGATATAAGTCTCGAGTTGGTCTGTTCCGTTTTTAAAAAATTCAATTGCTTCGGAGCTTTGTTGTTTTTCATAGCCTGCAAGTAAGCTTTAAGTTCTCCTAAGGAAATCAGGCAGTCAAGATCAGATACCATTGTGTTTGGTAATGCAAAGCTAAAACTGTGAAGACTCTCCTCCGCTGATAGCAGTGTTTTAAAATGAGCAGCTAACGTATCAGCTTCGACAGAAATCTTCACAGTTCGAATGCGCCCTCCCAATTCCTGAACATTATTCCAGAATTCTTTTGAGTTTTTGGACTGTTGTAACCTAGTTGCAAGGCTTTTGAGGTAACTAGTTTTTGTCTGATAGCATAACTGTTTAAATTCCTTATTGGCGCGCAGGTACAACGATTTGAAGGCAAAAGAGTTTGTAGCTCTAAAAAGTTTTAAGAACTTAAAAGAGAGTTTTCGTAAGTTGCTACATTCTCTATCGAACCATTTGCTTTTAGGAGTGAACGAAGGGGTGTTGTTCACAGGAAGTGCCGAAGCGTGGATTACCCTTGTAATACTGTCACCAATCATATCAATGTCGCTCTCAGGTTGTAGTGGGAGAGCATTACAATGGTGATTCAAAAGATTTTTGTACCGATAAACTCTACTTTCGACCCACTTAAGTTTGGGGAGACTAACTGGGATTCTCTGACGGGTATTCTCAACGAGATGGAATTTTACATCTAGTGGTAAGTGCGCTGAGAAACTGGCTATGGGCACCTGCAGATCATCAACCACGTTCAACCAATCTCCCGAGATCGCACAAAGGTCTATGACCGATTGACCTTGGCCGCTAATAAACGTCAGTTCGCCGCTCACATCACCATTTGCTACCCCATTCAGCACATACAACCCGAAATCCATAAGTAATTCCGTCAGAAGCCTACCTTCCCTACTGAAGGTTTGATCTTTCGAATTTCTATTTGTGCTGAATGAAGTAAATAAACTATAAGCAGTAGAGTTTTGAAAATTACCAATTCGAGCATTAAAATCACCGATTATCATAATATTTTCCAAGGAAGAATCGTTAACAAAGCCACGTAAATTGTCGAAATCGTTTTGCCAGTTATTGCAATTGAGGTAGACAGGTAAAGTATTTAATTTAAATTGACTGTTTAAAATTTCAACAACAAGCTTATCTCTCATACGTTTGACATCAACGAAATAGTTGTATTTAAATTTCAATCCACAAAGAATAACCCCGCTCGCTCTTCCATGTACATTTGACCTAATTGCTGGAACAAATTTTAAGTTAAAATCTTTAAAATATTTACGGAAATCATCTTCCATTTTTTCTTCTAAAAAAGTATCGATAAGTATTATTATATCAAACTTTAAGACATATTTAAAAAAGTCTGGTTGCAAAAGTTTATTTTTTAGGCCAGAAATATTATAGGAGAGTATTGATAAATTAATAGTGTTAATAATAATATTTGGGCAGACGGCATTATTTTCCTATTGTGTTATCGACTTAAGAATATGCGAAGATTCGCGGGCAAGTGACGTCAGTTGAGAGACCGATGGTGCTTGCTTATCAGCCGCAGCTAACTTCACTCCCTCGCTGCAGTCAAAATAATCACGTGAAATGTCACCAAACAAGTTCTTGACAAAATGCAGCTCCGCCGGAGAGTTGACAACCAGACCACGCGCGAACTTGTATACAAAAATGTTGTTGTTTATTTGCATTTTGTCGCCTTTAATTGTGATTTTTGCTTCGGGATTAATTTCAGAGAGTTTGTTTTTGATTTCGAATAGTGTCTGCTTTTTTGCCGGTACAATAGTGTCTGCTCTCGGGAAATACTAATGGCAGTACCTTTGAGTTGATAAGCGACAGACATTTTTTTTTCCACCTCATCTGGCGAGTGCAATTTATTCTTAAATGACAGTGCTCCTCTGTGCGTGAGTGTTTTTTATTATCCGTGCCTTTTTAAAGTGAATATCTTCACCTTCTTGTAACTTGAGAAGCCCACGGCAAGTTTGTTTGGCTACTTCAACTCCGTCGGTTTCTCTCTCTAGAGAAAGGTGTACCACCATACAGTTTTCGTTTGTTTTCCGCGAGATAATATCATTTAGTTTTTGGCACAGTTGTGAGTTGGCCGTACGTAAAGCATCCAACTCGATAGTTAGAGATGCAAAATCGTGTTTAGTTGCCAAATCTTGTTTTGCTATTATACGTCACATAGATATGACAACACTATATATATTTGGGTAGTGGACAATACAAAAATTATCCACATATATAACACACATTATGAATTACAGCAGGTCAAATGAAGTGAATTGGATGAAATTACAACAACAACAACATTGCTGTGTGAGGCAATAATCTGCCAATCGGAACGGAAAAATTTTATATCATGCAGTTACTTGAAAATGCTTGAAGTTACCTGAAAATACTTGAAGTTACTTTAAGTTACTTGCAAATGCTAGAAAGTTACTTGAAAATGCTTGAAAACTTGAAGTTACTTAATAATGCTTGAACATACTTGAAGTTACTTGGACATGCTTGAGGTTACTTGAAAATGCTTAAAATTACTTGAAAATGCTTGAAGTTAATTGAAAATGCTTGAAGTTACCAACAACAACATTGCTGTGCATGCTATGCATTTGATAATGCTTGAATATACTTGAAGTTACTTGGACATGCTTGAAGTTACTTGAAAATGCTTGAAGGTACTTGAAAATGCTTGAAGTTACTTGAAAATGCTTGAAGGTACTTGAAAATGCCTGAAGTTACTTCAAGTTACCTGAAAATGCTTGAAGTTACTTTAAGTGACTTGAAAATGCTTGAAAACTTGAAGTTACTTGATAATGCGTGAACATACTTGAAGTTACTTGGACATGCTTAAAGTTACTTGAAAATGCTTGAAGTTACTTGAAAATGCTTGAAAATATTTGAAGTTACTTGAAGATACCAACAATAATATTGCTGTACATGTTATGCATTTGATAATGCTTGAACATACTTGAAGTTACTTGGACATGCTTGAAGTTACTTGAAAATACTGGAAGTTACTTAAAAGTGCTTGAAGTTACTTGAAGTTACCTGAAAATGCTTGAAGTTACTGTAAGTTACTTGAAAATGCTTGAAGTTACATGAAAATGATTGAAAATACTTGAAGTTACTTGAAGTTACCAACAACAACATTGCTGTGCATGTTATGCATTTGATAATGCTTGAATATACTTGAAGTTACTTAAAAATGCTTGAAGTTACTTGGAAATGCTTGAAGTTTCTTGAAAATGCTGGACAAATTTTATATCATGTGAAATCAGAGAATGCAATGTCGATAAATTTCATTTTTCGATTAATATGTATAACAGTCGACATTGTTTTTTTTTAACTTATAGAATAAATTCGTCGAATTTCGACCGTGGGGCGACCTTTAGTAATATATAAAAAAGAGTGACGTTAGTTACTAATCTAATAACTCAAGAACGCCTGGACCGATTTCGATGATTCCCAGCAATTCGGATTGGTCTCCGCCAAACAAGAAGAATATCTACCCAAGAAAATCAAAATTTCCCCGAAAAAAAATTATGAAGAAAATTTATTTTCCCATACATTTTGTATGGAGCGATTTTACGACGCCATCTTCATGATAGATGACGTTTATGTTTACGTTATGTTGTGACAATTTTGATGATGCATCAACTTTTGATAGCTGATTCATTTGCACGGTCGTTCCATCACATACTATTGTGCGTTGCGATTTATCAGCATTTTTTCAAGTTTTATCAAAATTATTATTATTTATTATTTATTACTATTATTATTTTTATATAATAAAGTTGAAAAGTTTGTTTGGTTGATCGCGCTAATCTCAGGAACTACTGGTTTGAATAAAAAAATTCTTTTTGTGTTGGATAGTCTATTTGGCGAGGAAGGCTTTATAACATCACGCTGCGACCAGTAGGAGCGAAGCATTATTGGAAAATGTTGCAATACGGGAACATTATTCCTTTTTGAGAGTTTCCGCTGCGTGCGCTGCGTCAACGGTTTAAGTTACGTAAAAATTATATATGATGGAATTGTTCCTCTTTAAAATATTAATAAAAAAGTCCGCGACAGTATATGTCTATCTTTAAGATTGACTCACTATAACCTTTTTTATGGTAATCAAATTTGTTCCAAATTAATGCATTATTTGCAAAAGAGTTTTATCAACATAATATTAATCCTTATCCAAATAATTATGCTATTAATCACAAGTACTTAATTGTAAACAAAATTGTCCTTGACATCACTTGATTTCATTCAACATCTTAGGAGATATTTAGTATTTTTTTTTAGTATTTATTTATTTCATATCACAATTTTAAAATAACTCGGCAACAAAATAGGTATGTTCGGGTTCCCGCGCGCCTGGCGCGCAAGACGCTTGCCGGCGGGTGAGAGGCAGAGGCGCTGACCGCCCGCCGGTAGCTCTGCGAGGTACTATGCCGCTCGGCTCTGACACTTGGTCGGCTCCCTACGGAAAGGTTGAACTCAGCGAACTTATTGCGAACTTTTTCGATATCTCATCGTATAATAATAATTTTTAAATACACTTTCATTTTGTAGTTGTTTTCTATTGGGTATTGTTTTGTGAATTCTTTTAAAGGTTGTTTTTTTTTCAATATTTTCACAACCGGACTTACTGCGATTGGTCTTGAATGTCGTCTTATATTTCAGCAACATTGCTTTTGTTTTCGCATGTTAATTTTAAGTTTTTGTTCTTATTAATAAAGACTCCGAGAGAAGCTAGTATTTTTATATAAAAACAAATTACAAACTACTTACTCTACTTACTAAAACTACTTTACATATTCTAACTATAATTAGGATTCTGAGCAACCGTAGCATTACGCAACAAGTGGACAAAATCCCAATTGCTTTCCGAGCGCGTAGCAGTCGTCAACGTGCACACGCGCCGACGTAAGCCGAATAAGGTCTTGTAGCGTCAGTCACCACCCGGAAGCACCGCCACAAGTTGGCGAGCCCCGCCTCACCCAGAAACGCACTAGCTAACTTAATCTAACTTATAAACTAAGAGTATGCTACCTAGAGTAACTCACCGCCTTGGGAGGGCGTGTTGACCGCACCCCCCTCAAAAATCCACCAAAATTCGGCAAATTGCTTTTCCGTATCGAAGCTCACATACAGCACAGTCAGTCTTCCGCAACCTCCGTAAGACTAACCGGAAAAACTTAACCGTTTCAGCACCGTATAACACAATTGTGCGGGTAATATTGAGTCATTTTCTTATTCGTATTTCGCTATGTTCTAGTTCGCTTAGCCAAGTTTTTTTTAGTACCAAATCATCATTTGTGTTATTTTCTCGCACTTTTCATATTCATTTCAATGTTTCGCCATTTGTGTGCTAACGGTTGAGTGTGAAAGACATCGCAGAGTGGCCGAAATGACCCGATAGTAAGTGTTTTCTATCATATTCGTCAATATTTTAAAACAAATATTTTTTTATTTATCTTAAATTTTTAATAATAAAGAAGTTAAAATATTGGTATTTTTACTAAAAACGATAAAATTATAGAAATATATAAAATAAAGAAATTAAAATTATATTATTATATATCCTATCCAAAAAAGTTACAAACATTTAAAATTTTAAAATGAAAATATACGCATTTAAAAATTGAACCGCACAATTGTGCTCATTCTATGCGTGGTGGTTTGCCAATGAGCTCTGACAGCTTTTTAACTTTCCAGTTACTGGGTAAGCTATTACAATTGGTCCGAACATGAAAAACGTGATTTATAACGTACTTTCTAAGGAGGAAGGTGAAGGTTCACAATATGATTTTCAAGTGCTTTTTTAGAAGATGTACATACGTACGTGTAACGTATACGTCGTACGCCGGTTCGGCCTCAAAAAATAGCTGCAGTCTTCCCGATATTGAATTTCGCCACGTAGTCGTTGTCTACAATAACGCAATACCGATTTTAATTGTAAAGAAAACAGAAGATAAACCATATCTGCTTTTTCCTGGCCTATACTAATATCGCAAAACGAGTTTTGACATGTCTACATGACATAAATGACAAGCAAAGCAAAATGACAGTTTTGTTAGAGCGGGTGCAGTCTTATATACCGCAACAAATATGAGGTGAGATGGTGATTTTAAAATATGTAATGCTCGTTTATATTTGGTCATACATGACAACATCGCCTGCAGTGTAATCAAAGCTTTAGAAGAAATAAACTTTGCGCGCTTTTCATTTTTAGTGTTCCGTAGCCAAATGGCAAAAAACGGAACCCTTATAGATTCGTCATGTCAGTCGGTCTGTCTGTCTGTCTGTCTGTCTGTCTGTCTGTCTGTCTGTCTGTCCGGGAATGTCACAGCCACCTTTTTCCGAAACTATAAGAGCTATACTGTTGAAACTTGGTAAGTAGATGTATTCTGTAAACCGTATTAAGATTTTCACATAAAAATAGAAAAAAAACAATAAATTTTGGGGGTTCCCATACTTTTTTTACATCAAACCCATATGAAGTTTCTAATATCATTTTTTTCTAAACTGAATAGTTTCCGCGAGAGACACTTCCAAAGTGGCAAAATGTGTGCCCCCCCCCCCCCCCCCTGTAACTTCTAAAATAAGGGACTGATAAAACTAAAAAAAATATATAATGTACATTACCATGCAAACTTCCACAGAAAATTGATTTGAACGAGATCTAGTAAGTATTTTTTTTAATACGTCATAAATCGTAAACCGCAATTTACCTTTCATTCAATCAACTCAAATATAAAAAAAAACATTTAATTTCATAAACATAAACCTTATACGTAAACCGTGAACCATTATTTTTTAATAATATATCTGTATTAGGTGCCTAAGTAAATAATAATTATAATTCGCGCGGAACCCTTCATGGGCGAGTCCGACTCGCACTTGGCCGCTTTTTTATTAAATTTGGCGCGATTTTTTAATATTGTTTTACCTTACGCTCAAAATTTAAAAAGTCTTACTCCTAAGAACTTAAAACTGCTTACAAAACTGCACAAACGTTTTTGACAGGAGCATTTCTAGTTTATTAAGAACTATTTTTTCCTTCAACTTTTGTGTTTGAAAACAAGAATTAAAATAATTTGCTATAACAATTAGTCACCTACAATTTAAAAGAAATAACATTTTCAAGCCCACGAATTTTAACCTATTATTAAGTTAGTCTAGTATGTAATTCTAATCAGTATAAATATTCAGAAAATCGAAATAAATTGAACGTGACATAAGACCATAGGTTAAAATGTAGACTTATGTCGCTTTGCGAAGGCGTCATAGGGCCATATTTTGAAATATTATTCATATATATATACTAGCCTATCCAGCAAACCTTAATTTTTTTCCCATTTCACAGCATTTCCAAATTAGAATGTAGCCTGTATGCTCCACATACATCTAACGTTTTTTCAGACCTTTCAACGATTTTCACCCATCAAACCATACATATCCACCCATTATTTCAACATTTTTGCGACTCCTCCCTTCGTTGCATTTATAGTACGCGCAGTCGTAACGATTACAAATTGTAAAAAAGCGCTTACAAAGCCAAACCATTCATAAACAGCAATTATAAATATTTTTTTGACGGAAACATATCTAACTCGAGCATTCATTTCGTTTGTTCACTCTTGGAATTCATTATGTTCCCGGCCAAATCATTCGACCATCATATTGGATTGAAGAGCAATCATGCTCACGTCGCGCGCCGTCATCAAATGAATGATGAATGCTCTTGATGACTTGCTCAACGGCATGACAGAATGTTACATTTACCAACTGATGATGGACGCGCATAGAAGAAACGATTACATAAGTTGCTCCGCCAGGCACCTGCACTGCACAATCGCGATTCCTTCAACGAAAGTGGGACCGCGATCTGAATGACAAATTCGTTTAAAAATCGGTCCCAACAACCCCCTTGAACGGTTTCATTTATTGTACTCGGCATTTAGCATTGAAATAAGCAAAAGAGTGTCGTCTCACCGGTAACTGCACCTTCTCGTCATTTGATGTATTCTGAGCACACTCCCGACTCGCATTACATAGAAAATTGGTGTTTTGAGCTCCATCGGTTGGTCGACGTTGCCTGAGTCAACGGTTGGCGGAATGTCAAAATTTTGTTTATTTTGTTTTTTGGCAGCACCGACTGCAATTTATCTTTTATCATTGTAAATGTCTAATTGTGGATTCGCACGATGAACTGCACAGGTCCGCATGTTATTTTTGAAGTCAATTTTAACAGTTTGACAATATATAAATTGGCAAATGAACCCGCGAATAATATTGTGCGATTGTGTGTACCAATTCCACCCCATTATCTAGCCAATAGACGATTTGCCTGTTGTAATGTTAAGTAGAAGATGGAACGCAGCTTGAAATCATAGACAAGAGGCACGTAGCGCAACATGGAGATGAGTCGGCGTCGACAGTCACATATAAGGTGAAAGTGATTTATCGATCATTAAAAGCTGCATTGCAGCATGCTTTTGCATTTTAATTGGAGGTGAAAAAAATCGCGCGAACTATTGGAACGTTGTCCAGTCTTATAGATGGACTCTAAAAAACGCCTTACTACTACAACAGTAGTTGTAGTAGTGCTCATTGCACAGCTAATGAGGGCTTAATCGATAATGGCGATGAAGTCTTTAGATTATTAGTGCTTTGATTGAGGGTATTATCGGGGCATTGATCGGCAATGGAATGCCATGTTCCTACTTAACGTAAGCTGGCTGCAGTCCAGTTGCGTTTTTATTAAAGGGATACACGGAAATAGACATGTGTGCGAGACTTTGTTGGGTAATGATAGGGTTGCACAATTGAAACAAGTTGATTGGCTATCTGAATTGGACATTATTTGTTCGAAATGCTTAATGGACAATCACGTAAGGAAGTTTGATTTTAAGTTTGTTTTGCCAATTCCACAAGCCAATTATGTAAAAACCATGTCTTGACCGTAACGCCTTCCGTAACCTTATCTGCTTCCTTATACCCTTTCACTTGACCAAACCACATGCTAATAATATTGTGATCACTTTTGTTCCATGAATAGTATACAATGAGCGTAATATTAAAATAACAAGGAGATGATGAATTTGTGCAAGTCATTTACAGAGTTCCGGGAGGGTTCTTCTAAACCCTAGGAGAAATGCATTTCATTGACTTTATTCCTTATTTGGCAGAGTGAGGAACAATAACAGATGTAGTGTGGTGCACATCCGCTGGACAAGCCATCTATTCAAAGTTTCTATTTCTTTGCATGATAACTGAGAATGTTGTTCCCGCAATTACACCCAGAAGTGAGGACAACGATTTCTTATTCATTTGTAAGATTCTCTTTTGTTTGTTGAAGAGAGAAAAGAGTATTTTGTTCCCGTTCGCATATTTAAAGCGCCCTACCCAAGATCAAAGTTAATTGACAAGTATTTTTGACGATTTTATTTTTTTTGTCAAATAACATCGTATCAATTAAAAATTGATAATATTTTTGATTTAATTCTTTTCAGTCGATTCATATGTGCCAGTGAGGATAAGGATAGATAAAATATTTGTTGTATTTGACTGCATTCTCCTTGTACAAGTAACAATATTTACAAGTGTTGGATTGTATTGTTAGAATTACGAAAAATGAATTGCACTATATACAATACATACTTTTCTTTTAACTTTATTCACAAAGGCAATCATACATTTCATATGAACACTTCAATATGCAAAACCTAACAACATGTTTCAGTTCAGTTCTAACAGTTAGCGCGTTTCTTCCTCTTCTCTTTTAATGACGGCGAGGCTATGATCAGGATGACAGCGAACATAACCCTTTCCCTGAAATACATCCTCCACAATACTGTTGCCACCTGTGCAGTATTTTTTCGTCACCCACAAGAAGCAGCCGTCGATTACCTTTGGCGAACAAGCTGTCATCAGCAAAAGAATCCATTGGATTAGAAGTAACAGAATTACTTACTTACTTAAGGCGGCGCTACAGTCCGATGTGGACCTGGGCCTCAACCAACAACCGTCTCCAGCCAGCAGGATCTTTGGCCAGCTGTTTCCAGTTTTGCACGATAAGTTGGTTAAGGTCCCCTTTCACTTGCGTGCGCCACCTGAGTCGCGGTATTCTTCTACTGCGCCGTCCATCGGGTGTGGATTCGAAAATCTTCCGGGCCGGAGCATTCACGTCTATTTGCTCTACATGAGCCAGCCACCTCAGTCGTTGGACCTTCACTCTTCTGGCTAAGTCGATGTCGCTGTACATCCCGTACAGTTCTTCGTTGCATCTCCTCCTCCATTCACCGTCTATGCAGACGGGACCAAAAATTACCCGAAGAATTGTCCTCTCAAAACGACCAAGAGTAACCTCATCACGCATTGTGCATTCTCCATTGTCATTTTGCACAAACGGACGAGTTTGGCACCGATGCCAAAACTAGACATTGCTCTGTATAGTTTGGCACCGATGCCATAACTAGACATTGCTCTGTATAGCTCGTCTCTATAAATGCCGTCATAGGCGGCCTTAAAATCGATTTGGACTTCCTGGGTTTTCTCCAAGATCTGCCGCAGTGTGAATATTTGGTCGATGGTAGACTTTCCTGGCCTGAAGCCACACTAATAGGGACCAATCAGGTTGTTGATGAAAGGCTTCAGGCGTTCACACAGCAAAGCAGATAAGATCTTGTAGGCGATGTTAAGAAGACTAATAGCTCTGTAGTTGGCGCAGTTCAGAGTTCAATACTGAGGTTCCACTCATCGGGCATACTTTCCTCCGACCATAGTATACAGATGAGTTGGTGTGTGCTCCTAACGGCGGTTAGGCTATCTACTCCAGCGGCTTTGTTGGACTTAAGCTTAGATATGGCTATCTTCACTTCGTTCAGGTCGGGTGTTTGGAATTGTTGGTCTTCATCGTCCAGATTGAATGATGCATTCTGCGTGACAGCGGGATTTAGTTCGTCATCGCCGGTAAACAGTTTGCACAAGTAGTTCTTCCATATCCTCAGCATCGACTGCGATTCTACTATGAGGTTACCTTGGTCTTCCTTGCAGGCTTCGATTCGGACTCTCTAGCTTTGGCAGGTGAAGTAACAGACAGGCGACCATTTATAAAAATGAGAAAGAGAGTCGGGGACAGAACGGAACAGAAGGGGAACACCAGCATTTATTTGGTGAGTCGCAGACTTGAAACCGTCCAAAACAACTTCAATTAAATGCACACATTTTCGGCAAGAGAGCTTGATGCCAAACTCTGTCAAATGTCTTTGAAATATATAGCCCAACAATCTTACTTTCACCACCTTGGTGAAGAGATTGGTTTTACTTTTCGGTTAGATATGTCATCAAATCACCGGTGGAAATGTTTGCGCGAAAGCCGTACTGGCGGCCATTGAGAAGTTTTCGGGATTCAAGATATTTCATTAACTGACGGTTGATCAGCGTTTCCATGACCTAAGAAAGAAGGGACGTAAGTGCAGTTGGTCGATAGGAGGAAGGAGAAGAAGATTCGCCTTATTTTGGTACAGGCTGGACAAATGCTGTTTTCCATCTGCTCGGAAAAAGCCTTGATGAATAGGACAGAAGAAAAGCTTACGCAGTGGTTTTGAAAGCGTAGAAGAATACCTCTTCAGAACGATAGGGGAAATACCATCTGGACCAGCGGATTTGTGTATATCAAGATCTCGAACTAGCTCTAGCCACTGTACGAGTGCGACTACTTCTAACGAAGGTTGTCATAAACACACATTCCGAGAATGGAAAATTTGTCGGTTTCAGCGATGCAAGTGCCATTTACGGATAATGACAGACTGTTGAGGTTTTGCTTTAATGAATGAAAGAATGGTTTCTTCTCCATTGTGTTTTGGAAGCATTAAATTCCACCCTATCGGTTGTACCCTATTGAAGTATGCTGTCAATGTAGGAATTTAATTTTACGATGTTATGTTATATTTATTGGTAGCAAACAGTACAGATATTGTCTAAAACATTAATGTAATTGACCTTTCTTATGAAAAATACATAAAATGAATGCAAGTTTTTTTATATTGTTCCTTTTAACTGTTGCATAAATGTTTTGTATTATACCCACTTTTGTAGTTCTTAAAACTCTGTAAACTTAATATTCGTAGCATGCAACACTCAACCACTGTGATATTTCAATTGAAGGTTTTTAAGTAGCTTTTTCCTGCAACTATTCACTTATTTACATAATGTAATAAATTAACAAGATTCTATAGCTAATAAGAGTTTTATAGCAAAAGACCAAAAGTTAAAGTGGAAATAAATAAATACATATATGTATGTATATATCAATAAAAAAGGGAATAAATAGACATAAAAGTAAATAATTAAAAAAAAAATAGCTAGTAAATAAATAAACAAAATTAAATAAATAAATAAATAGATAATTAGTTAAATAAATAAATAAATACATAAATAAATACATAAAAAATTACGGAATAAACAAATAAATAATTTTAATATAATAATTAAGTATTTATTACAAGTTGATACAAAAGCATAGAACATGTAGGTTAACTTGAGTAATAAGACTAGTGTAGAGAACATATTAACACAATAATTATAAAGAAAAATAATCAGGTACAAGATTTACAAATAATTTATTTTCTGAAAACTCGCGTGATAAACGGAATTTATTTTTTAATTTGATAGTGCGATTAGAAACAAGTTCTATATTTGCCACGTCGCGTCGTGGAGAAGACTGGTGGGAAAGTGCCATGGTTGATTTGAGTATCATTTTCAATATCTTATTTTGCATTCTTTGCAATTTCAAAAAATGACTTTTCGCGGAACTACCCCAAGCTGGAGCTGCATAAAATGTTATTGATTGAAAGACTCCTTTGTTTATAATCAATTTAATTTCCTTAGATATTAGGCTTAGATTTGACTTTCGGTTTATAAAAGGGTAGATAACTTTAATTGTTCTGTTAATTTTTCCAACAGTGTGCTGAATATGAGGACCAAAAGTGACTCTCTTATCAATAATGACACCAAGATATTTAACAAGGTTATTTCATTCAATAGGTAAGTTGCGGCTCGGTAAAAAACAGGGCGCTCTTTTTCTTGTGAAATAAATAGCCTGCGATTTTTGAGCATTTATCTTTATTTTTCATTTATCAAAATATATTTTTAATGTGTTTAGGGTGGATTGCAAACTAGTTTCAATCGTTAAACCAAAAGTATCGGAGGAAAAAAACACATGTGTGTCATCTGCAAAAATTGCAGATTGATAATTTGATAAATGTGGGATATCAGATGTATAAACATTATACAGGATGGGACCCAAAACAGATCCTTGGAAAACAACCGCAAAAGCCAAATGATAGATTTTAGTGGATTTCTAATCTTATTTTTATACCCTATTCTAGGGGTATATTAATTTTGACGCATAGTTTGTAACATACCTTAATATTGCCCGTAGACCCCTAAAAGTTACTATATTTATGATCAGCATCGATAGTAATGTCGATCTAGCCATGTCCGTCCGTCCGTTCGTCCGTCCGTCGGCAAAAATTAGGCCTTTAAACTGGACCTAGAGAGCTGAAATTTTAACCATATACTCTCTAGGGTCCCGAAATAATCAAGTTTAAGAATTTTTGAAATCCGCCCACAGACACGCCCACAAACTCAAAAAAAACAAAATTTTGGAAAAAATCGAATTTTGAGCTAGAGAGCTGAAATTTTTTATATATGATCTATGGCCCATAAAACTGATTGGGACATAAAATTTTCAAAATCCGCCCACTGACACGCCCACAATTAAATAAAACAAATTTTGGGAAAAATTGAATTTTGAGCTAGAAAGCTGAAATTTTTTATATATGATCTTTGGCCTATAAAACTGCTTGGGACATAAAATTTTCAAAATCCGCCCACTGACACGCCCACAATTAAATAAAATATTTTTTTTGAAAAACCAAAATTTGAGCTAGGGAGCTGAAATTTTTAATATATACTCTCTAGGGGCCCTTTATGCTCATGTGTAAATATTTTCAAAATCCGCCTACTGACACGCCCACAATTATTTTTTTTTTATTTTTGAAAGTCCAAATTTGAGCTAGGGAGCTGAAAATTATAGTATATACTCTCTAGGTGCCCTTTATGCTCATACTTAAATTTTTTTAAATCCGCCTACTGACACGCCCACAATTAAATAAAACAATTTTATTGAAAAACCAAAGTTTGAGCTAGGGAGCGTTTTTATTTACAAAAGCTTAGTTTTTTCGATAAAATCCTTTAAATTTTTGTCACGCCCACTTATGAAATATAGGAATAAGAATAGGGTATCCAACAGTTCGCCCAAGCGGACTGTAGCCCGCCCCTATGTTTTTTTTTATTGAAACTACTATAACTAATAACATAAAATTAATTTCTTACCCGCAAAGCGAAAAGCTTATCTGCAGGTTAATCTATACATACATATTTAAATTTTGTTATATTATTGGAAAGTTCAGAAGTTATGTTAGTTAAAAAATTGATTTTCACATGGAATACATAGAGAGTTATGAACAGAACATTTTGTTTCAAAAAAGTTTTGTTAACCGAATTTACACTTAAGAAATGCAGTTGAAAAGTTTTTTGCGTTTTTTTTTTAAATTAAAGATGTTTTTTAAAGTATCTGGTGTTGAGTTGAATAAGGTTGGAATCACATGCGCTAGTTGTCTTCTTCCATAGTTGTTGTTAATTGCTGGGGTTTCTAGCAGTTGTTGGGCTCGTCTTCTAGTGTTCTGGTTGTGGCTTATAGGTTTACGGAATCTATTGTCATCATAATATTCGATTAGAGTTGTCATCTTAAAAATATTATTGACATCTAGAAATCTGAAAATATTGTAGTCATCATTTATGATTTTTACTAAACGTCCTTGAAGATTTAAAATAGTATCGAGGTGAGTTTTTGAGGCATTTCCCCAACTAAGATCCCATATCGTATCCGGGATTCAACAAGAGAGAAATAAACATTCTTCTGAACTTCAACTGGGGTATACTTCTTGATATAGGTCATCTTGATATAGGTCATGTGGTATATTCGCTTACTGAAATCGTAATCTCCCTAAGCAACTTAGACACCACCCGTGGAGAAAAACCCTACAACTGCACCCAAAACACTTCTTTCCTATCTCTCTATTCTTTCTAATAAAAAGTAGCACCGAAAAGCATGCAATGAAATACAAAAATGCCAGGTGCTGCTTGCTTTTAAAACACAAATGCTTACGCTGTGTTCTTAGCACTATAAGGGTACTGTAACAACAGAAAAAATCCCTTTAGCAAATTATAAAAAAAAAAAAAATCGCAAAGACTGCACTCTTCAACTGTAGACGAAGTCGGTGAATATGCTCATGCCAGATGAAGTGTTTATCTATGGTTATTCCGAGGTACTTGATAGTTTCAACTACCTTGATGGTTACGCTATTTCTCATGGTTGGAGAATCTTCATTTCTCGGGTATATATCTAACGCAGCTGTTGGTTTGTTTGGCGTGCGTATGTGCATCATTTTGGTCTTCGCAGCGTTTATCACTAAACTGTTGTCGTGGAACCATCGAGAAAACTTGTCAAATTCTTCCTGCATTATGTCCTTTGCCGAAAAAAGGTCTTGGTGTTTCACCACAATGGCGATGTCATCTGCATACGTGAAGGCCGTTGATTTTGTAAGAACACGAAGCAGTTCATTCGTGAATAGGATAAATAACAGCGGTCCTAATTTGGTTTTTGCTTGCTGATTACATTGGATACTTTAACCTTCAAAGTTCTTCCGTGTAGGTAGTTTTGTATCCACTGCAAGATTTTACCTCTTATTCCAATCCTATAGAGACTATCTAGAAGCTTGTTGTATTCCAGTGTGTCAAAAGCCTTGCTAAAATCCACAAACATGATAAGAATGTGCTGGCTCTTATTCAGTCCAGTATTTACCGTGTTTGATAGCTCTCCAAGGAGCCTTCCAGTGTTCTTTCCCTGTTGTAAGCCGTATTGGTTCGGATGAAGGATTTTGTGCAATGTCACGAAACTGGTCAATCGCTTTACAACAACTTCTTCTAAACATTTTTCTATGACAGGTAATATGGATATTGGTCTGTAATTCACAATATCATTTTTCAAACCGCCCTTGTAAATAGGCCTCATAATTGATGTTTTCATTAAACATGGGATCATACTTTGCTCAAGGCTGTGATTGATGATAATCAAATAAGAAATTTGCATTAAAAAAATATATATTTTTAGTAAATTCATACGAAAAATCCTGGTGCACGTATGTGTACCTCATAAATAGCATAACATATTTTAGGTTAACAATATGGAAGATGTCCTACTCCGTCAAACCTGATTTCGTGTCGTTGATGAGATATGCATCAACTTCAGAATCCTTATCGTCATTGATCTTTCTGCTACCCCTCGGACTTGGGCTGGGCTGCAAAAATAGCGGATCGACCCTACCGCCCTCGAACTTGGCCATAGCCGTACCTATATTCAGGCGGTACTGCATCAGTCCTAATTTGTCCTTAGGTGCAACATCCTCCTCTTTACAATATCGGATGTACATGACCCAGGAATTGATAGTGCAGAGGTCTACAAAATGATTGCAAGCTCTCACAGTTCACTTATTAGTCCACATGGCACTTCGATAGTAGGATATCAACTTATTGCAGAGATCAAAAGTAATTTCTTACCACTGCTGGCTGGTTAACATCAATTTTTCTTTTTTCAGCCTTGCACCAACGCTTACATGTTCTAACTGTGGCACTTCCTGAACACGTGGACAAAATTGTCGCCGCCTTCGTGTCCTTCCATTTCACAACACATACTTGTCCATCACTTTGTACTTTTTCATCCCATGCACCTGATGCGAGTTCCTTGTCCGCTTCATTTCTTAGAAACCGGTCCAATTCCATTGGTCATCACAGTTCCAGCAAAGGAATATTCCTTTTTTGTTGTTGTTAAGATACTCTGCGGGTTTCAAACTTGTGAAAAACCTATCGGTGTATAAAACACAGGTATCAGTGATTGGTCTGCACAACAGTTTTACAGTTCCTGCGCCCAGTCCCAGTTCAGTTATGACTTTTCTTGGTATGGTACTGGAGCCCACATAAACTTCAAAGTCTAGTACGAAGCCATATTTAGCTGCCAAAACAAAGTTTTTCAATCCCAATGGGTTCGGTTTTGAAGGCACGTAATGTCGGTACTCACAACGACCAGAAAACGGAATCATCTGCTCGTGTGTATGGACATGTGTTGTGATCTTGGAAAGCTATGACATTTTATAAGAACACAATCTATAACTGGCCTCAACTTCCAAAGCTTCCAACAAAATGGAGATGATTTCTCTCTCTCTGAAGATTGTATGTCTCTAATGAGGGGTATACACAAGTCCCTATTCCAGTAGAGTCTGGCTTGAGAATATTTTAGGGTTCCCATCTTTATTTGGATTCCTGCGAATCTGATTACCCCTCTTGGTAATCTGTGTTAATAGATCTGAGGTTTCGCTTTTGTGCAGAATACAGGTTTGTTTGCTCCGCCACCAATTTCCAAAATACAATATCAAGATATTGAAAAAAGGAGTATAAGACATTTGTACTTGCATTTTCCTGTGTTGACAATCTATCCTCTTCAATAGCTGGACCTCTGGAAACCATTTCCTTGGTTAGCCAAAACATTTTTGGCGTATGTTTCTCAGCTTTCTTCATCTGTCGACTCTTGAGATGAGAGTGCAGATTCGGCCTGCGGCAAGTACTCTTCTTCATCATCATCGACAAAGAAATCTCCATCGCTAGCATTCAGCATTTCTTCAATTTCCGTATCATTCATTTCCAATCCTGAAAATTTCAAAACCTTATCTTAGCCATAACTCAGTTTACGGTAGAAAAAAAATGAAAAATATACTTTCGAGCTCACAAACTGAAGTTCAACTCAGTACAACATCACTATAATACAAATAATACTGTGAAACAGCAATTTAATATTTTTACCTGAATATTTACCCTTTCACAATTTGAACTGGCCAACTAAATTTCAAATAATGACCGTTACCGAACCCCTAGCGCCATCTAAAAATTTATTTGGCAATAGGGTTATATACACTAACTAAAGACTCAACTCCAGCTAATTGCCAACAGATGGATGTAGTGTGACAAAGAGGAGTTTTAACCAAGGTGCACATATCGCACCCTCATTGCAAAAGAGCGACAAGTCCAAAAATGTGATTTTTGAGTTAATGATGAAGAAGTGTTGGTCTCACAGAAACCTTTAATTTAAGGTGTTTGACGTTCTCATGCTCAAAAAAATAACTATGTTATGGCCATAAATTAAAAAATTACACTATTATAAGTTTCGAAGTAGCTTGCATTTTCCAATGCAAAACTGAGAATGTTACACTATCAAAAGTGACATGATTCCAGAGTTATACCGACGCAATCCAAAATGACTCTAATAACCAAGTTCATTTTTGCTGTTTTAAATTAAAAATCTATTTAAGAAAGCGACATTACGAAATATTCCCTTCTACTATTCAACTCTAAAGACTCTGTGCAAAACAGATACAAAACAATTTTTTTTAAATTCTTCTAACGCGATAGGTACAGCGATAAAACAAAATATGTCTACCTTTCTACTTAAATTTGTCTGTGCTAAAGACCGACAAGTGGCAAAAAAAAACATTTTTTCAATCGAAGAAAGCGATATGTCAAAATTTGGCGGGACTTTTCATTATTCCAAGACTTATTTTCTGAAAGTATTGTGAAATATTGTGAAAAATCCCGGAAATCCAAAAACCCGAACATCCAAAATCCCGAAAACCCAAAATCCAGGAAATCCAAAATCCCGAAAAGCCAAAATTTGAGCAAATTTTTCATCTACTCGTATATATACTCGTATAAAAGAAAGTGTCCGAAGGGATGTAACCGCATAACTCGAGATTGGCCGAACCGATTTTGATGATTTATACTTTGTTGGAAAGGTATTTTCTCAGCACGGGTTTTAGAAGAAAAAAATTTCAAAATGGCTTATTTTGACCACCCAGCGTGTTACGACAGGTTTTTTTCGATTTTTTTAAAATTTTTTTTTTTTTTTCATTTTGTATTTATTTATTTTGGCAACAACCAAATAAAGAATCACATTTGAATGTAACATATCGTATCACAATTGAACTGTCAGATAGACACGCAACGTAACGCCATCTATTATCGATCAATGGAGAAGCCAATTTTGTTTCATTGCGATTTTGTGAGTTTTTGTGAATTAAAATTGGTATGAGAATATATCTATATCTATATATATATATATGTATATAAAAATCAATCCATATTTGCGTTTGTTGCCGGTGTTTGGCCAAACGCGTTAACCGATTCCAATGAAATTTTTTTTTAAAGAAAGGTGACGTCTATACGAAGGATGTTATGTATGTGCGATGTCTGTATCTGCATCGGTGTGTAAATTATGTGTTTCTTAAAAAAGAAAAAAAAATTGACAATGTATTTATACACTGTGTGTTTCATATGTAAGGTATCATGTGCTTTGAAAAAAAAAACAAATTTAAGTGAAATAATAAAAAGTTTTTTTGTGTAATATTTTCTATATATAAAAATCAATCCATATTTGTGTTTGTTGCCGGTGTTTGGCCAAACGCGTTAACCGATTCCAATGAATTTTTTTTCCATGAACGGCGACGTCTGCACGAAGGTTGTTATGTTTGGCTATATCTACATCGGTGTGTGAGATATGGGCATTTGAGTGAGTACACATGCGTATGTGCGTATGTGTGTAAATTACGACGCAGATACAGAGACCGTACAGACGTCACTTATTTTGTTATCCGAACAAGCATATGAAAGAGGGAGACCACACGAACGTTTCAAGCTTATTGTGGAATTTGTGCGCACTTTCATTCTTGAGATATCGTGTGTTCAATATTTTATTCAAATAACTCTTATTGAAATTTTTTGCATTTTTTTGTGAATCGGACATAGGAAAGTTGCTTTTTCAACATTGATAACAATCGGTGTGGAAGTGAATGAAAAGTGATTCAATCGAAGTTTTTTATTTTCGCTTTGTTGTTTGATTCGCAGAAGTAAGGTGACATAGGCGCCTGCCAGACAACAAGCACCTACCCTAAACGGAACAACGAAGTTGTGTGAGCGGCCTAAGCCATGCGGAGAAAAACGTGCAGTCCCTTTCACCGGTTGAGCTCAAATCAGGCAATCTTCGGTATTGGCTTGTGAACTTTGGTCAAAATCGGTCTTCTTTTTTTAGGCGCAGCAACGTACACCGGATACCCGCTATAGACTACTCGACAAATTGGCCAATAGAATTCTCGGGTACGGGCAAAGCCGGGCATTTGCAGCTAGTTTTATATAATTTTTCGGGATTCTTATTTTATTTTGAATGTAAAATAGACAAGTGTTTTTCCATTCCATTTACCCTAATATTGTTTTGCAATTTTTTGCGTTGTAATGTTTTGCAATTCGCAATGTGCATTCAATTGTGCTAAACTCAAATAGTGTGATAGGTGACCGACTAGATTTTTGTTAGACAGTGAACATCGTAATACAAAGTGAGTATCGTGCATGCCTTTATAATTAAGAACTTTATATTATCAGTGATATTTTGTGTTTGAAGTCTTAAGTAGAAATGAACTCGTGAAAACCAACAAACAGCGTGAGAAACTGCTTATTGACGGCTACACTTACCATGTCAACAAAAAATACAAGGATACATTTTACTGGGAGTGTGAGCAGCGAAAGCGTTCTGAAATATGAAACCTTTTGTTATTTGTTGCATGAGTGCATAGTACCCAGAGGGTCCGATGAGATTGGTGCAAGTCTTAAAATCTACGTAACTCTATGCGCTAAAAAACGAGTAGAAAAATAGTACTTTGGTCGGATAACTGCTCTGGACAAAATAAAAATAAATACAATTTATCTCTTTTTGATACAAATAGTTCAAATCTACGTTGTTAAATCAATAACGCAAAAGTTTTTAATAGTCGGATACACACAAAATGAAGCTGATAACATGCATTCATTAATTGAAAAAAAAAACAAGGAAAATGTTTAAAATCAAGACCAATTTTTACTTGCGACCAACTTGTGCCCATCATCACCAACTACAAACCAGCGACATATTTGATTAAAAGGACTTATGCGCGAAAACAGGAAAAAAAATCCAAAAAAACCTTGATGGGGAAAAGGTTGTACGGGCTGACATCAATGGTTGATAAAACAAAGTCCAACCATAGGAAGTCCTTAATTAAGTTTTATTTGAAAGAAAAGAGCCGGAGCTTAAAATAACATTTAATCTTTTAATACATACTCTAAAATTTCTCAATTTTTTTTTCAAATACTCGTTTAGTTAAAAAACTTAGATATTATATTTCGAGTTATATTCTTCTTGCACAAGAATAATAGTTTCAATCCATAAGAGACATTTTGAATTATCGCTCTTTTGCATTAAAAGTTTATATTGATTTTCTAAATTAACTTAAAAACGTTAGTTATTTATTTGATGTGAGTAACCAAAATATAAGTTTTTATTGAAAATTAAAAGGTTATTTATTTCTTTTTATAATGAAGCTTACACATTTAAAAAATTGTTTTCTTATATTAAGTTAGAGGCAAAAGTTTGTTTTACATTTTTCGCACTGGCGTTTTCTGGAAATACAATTTTTTGACTTATCGCTCTTTTGCACTGAAGGTGCGATATGTATGTGTACCTACGGTCCAGAAAGGATTCAACAATTCTTATGAGTTACAGTAGAAAGTCGAATTGTATCAATTTGTAGAGCCAGACTGAATCGAATGCGAATCGGAATTTAATAAACTTAACATACGTTGCCGTTTTATTTCCACACCCGATGATGATGGGCGTGAACCAGAAAATAAATAATGGCACCAACCTAAGCCCGCTCATGCAACTTCGTTGCTCTGTTAAGGGTAGGTGCTAGTTGTCTAGCTATTTGAGCATTTAAATTGTTTTGTTGGTCAAATGATCTTTGCTGAAGCCATAAATCACATTTAACTCTCTTTGGCGAAAATGTCAACTGTCGATATCTTTCCCGACTTTTTCACAATGAAGCCGACATTTTGTGTAGTCGAGATATTACAATTTCAATACTTTGGTAGTTGGTTTAAAAAAATGTCGACATTGTAAAGTGCACAAAAATCGATATAAGTCGACATTTTCAACAGTCGATATTTTGTTGTTTTCAAATTTAAAAAGATTTACCTTATCGTCTTCATATTAGGTTAGGTTATGTTAGGTTGCTGGGTTGACGGGTCAAGAGAGTCCTGCTCCCGTCACACTTAGGTCTATGTAGACCCTTTGTGATACCCTGGAGGTTGATTCCCTTACTTGGACCTATGAAAAACCTAGCGGGCTTACAAACCATCCCGATGCGCTAATGAACTTGCGCAAGTCGTTTACAGACTTGCCGGAGAGTTCTTCTAAGTCCTTGAAGAAATATCTGCCAAGGACATTGTTTCTTATGTGACAGAGTGCAGGACAGTGGCAGAGGAAATGAGGGGTATCCTCGTTCACCTCCTCGTCCCCGCAACCTCTGCAGAGCTCGTCTGTGCTGAGTTTCAATTTCTTTGCATGGTAGCCCAGCATGTTGTGTCCGGTGATAACACCTATGAGAGAGGACAAAGACTTTTTGTTCATTTGAAGGATTCTCTCGGTCTTTCGCTTGTCATATAGTGGCCACATTTTCCTGGTATTGACACAGGAGTCAAGGGCACTCCATCTTTCGTTAGCTGTCATCAGCGTTTTATCACCAATCACCTGTTTAAGGTTTTCTACCGTTGTGTCAGCCTCTCTTAATTCAAGGGAGGATCCTTTTCTTGCCAGTTCATCGGGTCTTTCATTTCCCGGGACACCACTGTGTCCGGGGACCCAGCAGAGTCTTACACTGTGCTGCGCGCCAAGAGCCCGCAGCTCTTCGCGACAGCGACCTACAAGCTTCGATTTTATTTCTGTGGCGGAAATCGATTTTATTGCCGCTTGGCTGTCAATGAAGAAGGTAATATCAGCTTGTGGTATTGCCGTCATTGTAACCTGTTTAGCGGCTGTTGCCACCGCCAGAACCTCAGCTTGGATGACGCTGCTGTAGTTGGGGAGTCTGATCGAGCCAGATATTCCGAGTGTTTCGGAATAGAAACCCGCGCCAACGCCAGTATACATCTTGGAGCCATCTGTGGATCGTTGTTGCATGGACTGGTACTTGATTCTCATGCCATTCTTCCCTGCAGGGAAGGGAGACAGTAAATGGTCTTGTAAAGTCTAGTTTGGGAGTAATGTAGTCTGTGCATACATTATCACCCGTAAATTTCTTTAGAATCCGCGCATGTCCTGTTGTGCTGGGTTTCCAGTTTTCCGTTTGGCTTAGCCGCAAGGCACTGTTTGCTGCGGATTCTTGTACAAAAAGGTCTAGAGGTTTAAGATTGAGAATTACCTCCAACCCCGCTGTGGGGGTGGTTCTCATGGCCCCAGTAGTACCAATGCAGGCAGTTCTTTGGACTCTAGTCATGGTCTTAAGGTTGGTGGCCTTGCACAACCCCTGCCACCAGACTAAATTACCGTATGTGAGTATAGGTCTAACTACCGACGTATACAACCACATGCTAATTTTGGGACTAGGTCCCCAGGTTTTGCCGAAAATTCTGCTGCAGGCGTATAAGGCTATCATTGCCTTCTTAGCTCTTTCTTTTATGTTGAGGCTCCAATTTAATTTTCTATCTAGAATCACGCCCAGATACTTCGCGGATTCTGATATTTGTAGTGGAGTACCTTCAATTGTTGGCCTATTAAATAGTGGTATAATCCTTTTATTGGTGAAGAGGAACAGTTTTTTTTTTCTGTGGGTTAATCGCCAGTCCGCAGTTTTTTGTCCAGGTACCAACCATAGATAAGGCGTTTTGTATTTGTTCGCTTAGAGTGGATGGGAATTTCCCTGTCGCTAGCAGTGCTAAGTCGTCTGCGTAGGCTACTGCCTTGACTCCACTAAGTCTAAGTACGATCAGAATCTCGTTTAAAACGGGTACCCATAGAAGGGGTGATAGGACTCCGCCTTGAGCAGTTCCTCTAGATGCTGACATCTCTTCATCGTCTTCATATTAGTAAAGTCCTTGATACATTGCCTAAACTAAACATAGGGACGGGCTACCGTCCGCTTGGGCGAACTGTTGGATACCCTATTCTTATTCCTATCCCTCATAAGTGGGCGTGACAAAAGTATAAGTATGGTTGAATTGTTAAGAACGCTCTACATATTTTGTTATATAACATTTAAAGGATTTTATCGAAAAAAACGCTCCCTAGCTCAAACTTGGGTGTTTCAATAAAATTGTTTTATTTAATTGTGGGCGTGTCAGCTGGCGGATTTAAAAAAAAATAACACATGAGCTTAGAGGGCCCCTAGAGAGTATATATTAAAAATTTCAGCTCCCTAGCTCAAATTTTGGTTTTTCAATAAAATTGTTTTATTTATTTGTGGGCGTCTCAGTGGGCGGATTTTGAAAATTTTATATCCCGAGCAGTTTTACGAGTCATAGATCATAAATAAAAAATTTCAGCTTTCTAGCTCAAAATTCGATTTTTTGCAAATTTTTTTTTTTTGAGTTTGTGGGCGTGTCTGTGGGCGGATTTCAAAAATTCGTAAACTTAATTATTTCGGAACCCTAGAGAGTATATGATTAAAATTTCAGCTCTCTAGGCCCAGTTTGAAGGCCTAATTTTTGCCGACGGACGGACGAACGGACGGACGGACATGGCTAGATCGACATTACTATCGATGCTGATGCTGATCATAAATATACGAGTAGTAACTTTTATTGGTCTACGGGCAATATTAAGGTATGTTACAAACTATGCGTCAAAATTAATATACCCTTAGAATAGGGTATAAAAATACGAGATTGTTATTAAGGATTGACTACTTTTCTGTTCGATAAAATCATCAAGTCACACGCTCTGTTGACAAAATAAATTAAAAAATATTTCTCGATTGACATTTTGTTTTTTTATTTTTGGATTTTAAGGTCCAAACGATTTAAATTGGCGACCACAATTTTGCACAACTATTGATTTCGGTGAGTAGGTACAGTTTTAGGTGGAAATGAGCATTTGAACATTTCGATTTGCTTTAAAATATGTAGATGTTTTCATCGGAAGTTCGTTTTATATTTTTCGCCACTTTTCTGGCTTTGACAATAACGGACGATACATCAGAGGAAGAACGAACAGATTGTGGTCAATATGGATTTCGGTGCTTGGACGAGAGATCCGTGGAGTTTTGTCCAATTGAGGTTGATGGAGTGACCGAAAGAGGAAATGTTCACAATTGTGACGACGATTTTGTTTGCGATGAGGATAATCCGGCATATTGTACCCCAAGGGAGCCGAAAAATAAATTCTTGCAAGGGGGTAATAAGGACCATGCAATCGAAGGCGCAGGAATAGATGCATATGATGATGTTTATTTTGATGATAGTGCGCAATATAGTCAAGCACGATTTGTGAGGGAAAATAGGGAAGACGATGATGAGAATACTACGGAAGTTGTAACTACAATGGAGCCAGATGAAGAAAACGACTTTACGACAGTTGAATTTACAACGGCATCACCTTTTGAGTGCGACACGTATGGTTTCTTTGCGGGTAAGTGGGAATCTAATTTGACATAAAGTTTTGAATTTTTGTAACATTTATTGAGTTAAATTTTAATCTTAGGTAGGTACAAGTTGTCCACGATCACTTGAATGAACTACTTAGGGGTTAAAAAATAATTTACTGATGCATCCATGCGTGCCACCTCAACAACGGCATTCTTAGAAAATGCTGACACTATAATGCTTTGTCAGAAGAATCTGGCTGATTAGTTCCAAATTTTGCATGGACCTCTCAGCAAAGGTCATAAAAGATTATAAAAAGTAGTCTGGTTGTTGAAACAGGGATGGTATCGGATGAGCCATGAATGTGTCAACAGCAGCACTGATATTCCCGATGTGGGGCACTTTTGGGAATCTCCATTGTCGGAACTTGCTTTTTACGTACAAAAAAAGATTGTTAAGCAAGAAACACTAACCTCAGATATACACTCCCCTCATTTAACACAATGACCTGGAGTTCAACGGACTTTGAACAAACAGTCGTTTTCTCTTTTCTTAACATCAGCCATCCCACCTTACTGCCTTCCTATTGGTCAGCCTGTGGGGTTCACCGGTTTAACCTCAGTAAATATCGGCAGCCCTCTTGGTTTTAGTTGAATTTTTTGCTGAGGTCAAGCAAATGCTGGTGTTATTGCATTGATGTGATCCAGGAGTTTTCAGGCCTGCCTCTTTCTATCCATTGTTGTTTGATCGCCACTTTACAACACCGGTGATGTCCAGTGGTATCAACCCTCGGATTTGCATGCACATTTGTAGGAGAGTTTCACGATGTTAGATGTGTTGCTGGGCTCACCTTTAGTCGCCTTTAACGACAAGCGCTGCAGTTTGGGGGCGCCGTAGTTTCGGCAGCGCTGCAGATATATTCTTAGCCTATTCCTGCACAGGAAACTATCAACAAAGAGTAAGACTGGTGCTGTCACAATAGAATGCTTGTGAAAGAATACGGATTCGTCGTATGAAATCAGATTCGACCGCAAGTTTCATACATGTTACTATCAATAAAACTGGAGACCCTTTAAAGTCGGAATTCACTGACTTCTTGCATCCTATAAAAATTGTTTCACGATGTCAAAATTGGAAAGAAAAAAATATACATATTCTGAATTAGTTGGTCCCATTTACTTACTTACTTAACGGGCTCCCGACCCGTGGAGAGTCACTGCCTGAGATACTGCAGCCTCCCATTCCGCGCTATCCCGAGCCCGTTGTTTCCAGTTGTACAGAACATCCCCTGCGCTGGAGCATTATTGTCCATTCGCTCAATTTGGCGGAGCCAATATTGTCGACATGATTTAGCTTTTTGGGCTAAATCCACATCTTGGTATAGCCCATAGAGTTTGCGATTGTATCTTCTCCTCCATTCGCCCTGCTCTTTAACAAGAACAAATATACAATGCAGTATTTTTCAATCGAAAGAACCCAGTATTAGCTTTCCTTTCCTGCTTATCGTCCAGCACTCCGCGCCATAAAGCAAAACTGGCTGTATCAGTATTTTGTTGAGCTTACACCTGGTCTTCCGGGGTTTGGAGTTTTGAGCCCATTTGTTTTGCCAAACTGAAGTAGCAACGATTTCCTAAGGTAATTCTGTGTCGGATCTCGACTAAGCTGTTATCCGTGGAGAAGATGTTTAACCAGAGGTAGCTGAACTCCCTTACCAGTTCGATGTTCATGTTTTCAATAAGGACGTGTTATCCTAATCAGTGGACAAAAATTCGGCCGCAACAAGAAACTGGTGGTTAGAGTCGCCGTTGGCCCCTCGGAATATTTGCACGTTGAAGATGATGGATGCATGGCTCGCATCGAACAGCACATGGTCGATTTGGTTAACGGTTAGACTATCTGGAGAGTGCCAGGTTGCTTGTGGATGCGCAGCCTTGGGAACCTATCACCGTATTACGCGCTGCTGCAAAGTCGATAAGTAGGAACCGTTGTCTGTTGTCATGTCTTGGAGGCTGCGTTTGCCGACTCATCCGCCAAATATGTTTTCCTTACCGATTTCGGCATTGAAGTCCCCGAGCACGATCTTGCATCGTACTCCTCTTGATAGGGTCTTCTGCCTCGTCAGTAAGGCCGTGTGCACATATTAGACTGATGTTTTAAAATGTGCGGTTTACAGCCAGGCGATAACTTATCGGCCTGAAATCAATGACTTTTGATCGATTTTGCACGACGTCGGCAACGAGGTACATTGTAAGTTGATTCATAAACTGAGTTAACTCCTACTGCGAAACGGGACATTAGTGTAAAGAGGCAAGCTTAGATATTCATTTAATATTTTGCATCATTCTCTCAACTCAGTCAACTACTGTCATCGTTTTTCTTTCAGACAAAACTAACTCGACCCTCTTCTGGTATTGCGATGTGCCCCCAAATGGTGTTGGTTTCCTATTGCGACATATGATATGCGGTCGCGAACGCTTCTTTGATGACACGTTGAAAAATTGTATAATTGAAGGAACTGTACGCAAGGAGCGAAAAAACACTTCCGGCAGTAAGAGGAAAAACGTCAAAACTTCGCTGAGCTGCATTAACAAAAAGCCGGGAAAGTATGCAGACAAAACAAACTGTCATGTGTATCATCTTTGTTTGCCAAAACAGTTCACTCCCGCTATCCAGTTGACGTTTATGTGTCCCAATGGAACAGCATATGATAGCAAATGCCAATCCTGCACAATGGACGCGTTTAACCGATGTGAAGCAAAAAACCAGTCCCCAAGTAAAAATCAGATAAATTGCAGATTACCAACGCGTTTTCGTAGCATTGACGACTGCAGCAGTTACTACCTCTGCTTCGTGGACAATGTCATCGCCATCAAATGTCCGAAATTCTACAAATTCGATGACAATGCATTGGAATGTCTTCCTGAAAAGTCTGCCGAATGTAAAGAGTACGTTTGAGAATGAAAATCGCAATTGTTAACTGGCAAGAACATCTTTCGCTTATAATTTTATTTTGTAAGTTTTTGGGATAAGTTTATTTATAAATAAATTTAACTATTTAAACAAAATTATGTATTAATGTAATAAATTGTATTTCAGTCTACCTGTGAAAATAAGAAAGAGTTGAAGCACAATATCTAAGGAAAAAACACACCGATCACATTTTTCATAAATATCAACAATTTTCCTTGATGAGTACTTCAGTGCAGGGTATTATTGGCTAGCAATTTTATTTAGGTACTCAATAGTTTTCCAATGCTAAAATGTCTATATGAGTCAAATTAAGTTATTATTGCGGGTGGCAGCGGTGCAGTAGTAGTGTATTTGTATTCGCTTACTGAATGGAAGGTCGTGCCAATTTCCGGCCAACTCCATTACTTTATATCGAATACATGAAATCGTATTCTCCCTAAGCAACTTAAAGGCCACCCGTGGAGAAAATCACTACAGCGGCACCCAAACACTTGTATCCTATCTCTCTATTCTTTCTATACTTAGTCCAAGAAAAATTGTCAGTACAGGCAAGATAGGATGTTTGTCTCTCAGTCTGGTTGCAATGACTTACATAAATCGTTCCCTCTTTAAAGCTCTCACAGGGTTACCGTAGTATCTATGATAATTCGCTATAACTCAGAGAGCAATTCTATTAGGGTTACCGTCTTCCAATTTAAAATAAAAATATTGTGGAACGAAATAAATTCCGTTTATCTTTTTCCTTTTCTGGTAAGATAATAATAGGCGGGTTTTTTTAAGGGTATCTCCAGTAGACCAACAAAATATATAAATTGCGTAACACAAAAAAAATCAAAACGAAAAATATATCACTGTAATCCAATTTATCTATATATTAATACGGAGTTGCCTATAACGTGTTTCCCCCCTTTTTTGCTATAATACTTCACATAGATATGCCAACACTATATATATTTGGGTAGGGGACAGTACATAGAAGTGCAGAAAAAAAAATTATCCACATATATAATACACATTATGAATTACAGCAGGTGAAAAGTAGCGAATTGGATCAAATTACATTTACAACAACAACAACATTGCTGTGTGAGGCAATAATCTGCCAATCTGAACGGAAAAATTTTATATCGTTTGATGAAGTTACTTGAAAATGCTTGAAGTTATTTGAAAATGCTTGAAGGTACTTGAAAATGCTTGAAGTTACTTGAAGTTACTTGAAAATCTATCTATATATTAATACGGAGTTGCCTATAACGTGTTTCCACCCATTTTTGCTATTATTCGTAACATAGATATGCCAACACTATATTACATATTTGGATAGGGAAAAATACATAGAAGTGCACAATACAAAAATCATCCACATATATAACACACATTATGAAATACAGCAGGTAAAATAAAGCGAATTGGATGAAATTACCAAAACAACAACATTGCTGTGTGGGGCAATAATCTGCTCTCTACTCCAAAAACGGTCAAATAAATGCATTTTGCTAACTTTTTTATTTTTTTAAGTGAAAAATAACAAACTCACATTTGAACCGGTACATTGGGAGTTTGACTGCGTTCATATTATACAGTGGCCTAAGTTTTCTTCTTTTTTTTTTAAGTGAAAAATAACAAACTAATCAAAAAAATTGTGAAAACAAGTGTAAAGAACAACAAGTGCTTTGATTTATTGTTAATTGTGAATATATTTCAGATTGTTAGTACATAAATAGAAACAAATGTTTTTTTTTTAAAATTCAGTCATCTCAATTATCATCATTAGATTTTTAGAACCGTAACCACATTCGAACAGGTACATTTGGAGTTTGACTGCGTTCATATTATACAGTGGCCTTACTTTATTTGAGATTGAGAAGGTTTTAATTATTCATAACTTAAATTGTGAAGCATTTAATTTGCCTGTGCCAAGAAATTTGTCAGTCAATGATATAGATACTGTGGACGTATTTGACGAACAGTTCATTTATGAGCAAATGTATGATGATGCAAATAACGAACAGAAACATATAATTGATCAAGTTTTGCGTGAAGTACAATACAAAGATACTGGATCAAATGTTTTTTGTCTGTCAGCGCATGCTGGATGTGGAAAGACATTTGTGCAAACTGCAATCATCCATAGAATGAATGCGTTAAATTTACGTTGCATAGCTACCGCTTACAGTGGAATTGCATCAACTTAACTTACAAATGGTCGTACGTTACACAATGTTTTTAAATTGCCTATACCTATTTTAGAAAATTCTTCAGCCAATGTGCGACCAAATAGTAGTCAAGGGCGTTTTATAAGTGCAGCATCTTTGATATTGATAGATGAATATTCAATGTGTCCGAAAATTGCACTTAAATAGACAATAGACAAGTTATTGAGAGATTTAGCTTCAGGTGAAAAAAAAAAAAAAAATTATTTGGAGGCAAATCTGTCTTATTATGTGGTGATTTACTCCAAATTCTACCCGTTGTACCTCAAGCATGAAGATCAGTTTTGATAGAAAATTGTATTATAAGTTGGGAGGAATTTCATAAATTCCATAAAGTTAAGTTGAATCAAAATATGCGAGCTCTTCCCGAAGAAGTGGATTTTATAAAATTTTTAAAAAAAATTGGAGATGGACATTTGACTACTTATGATTTATTTGGTGAAGATATCATTGAGATACCACAGAGTGCAATCGGAAATATGAATAATATCATTGAAGACATTTACGGTGATATAAGAGAGACAATTTTGTCGGATGAAGTGCTTAAGCGAGCAATTTTAGCACCAACGAATGAAGATTGCTCTCTCATTAATGGTGATATTTTGAACCGTATCGATGGACAAAAAAAAACGTACAACAGTTACGATAAAATAATGGAAAACAAAGGTATAAATACAAATGATTTTCCAATAGAATTTTTAAATTTATTAACAATAAGCGGGATGCCACCACATAAGTTAACTTTGAAAGAAAATTGCGTTGTTATGTTAATACGTAATTTAAATACAGCTCAATGTTTAGTTAATGGAACATGGTTGAGGGTTAAGCGCATGCACCACAATACTTTAGATTGTGGGGTATTAACGGGAACAGCAGTGAAAAAACGAATTTTGATACCAAGAATTAATTTGACTTTTTCGGGAACTGTGTTACCCTTTCAATTTCAAAGAAAACAATTCCCTGTTATACCTGCATTTGCCATGACGATAAACAAATCGCAAGGACAATCTTTTAATAAAATTGGAATAATGTTGAGGCGACCAGTGTTTTCACACGGTCAGCTATATGTTGCGTGTAGTAGAGTAAGGTCTTTTAATGGTTTAACATTTTACGTTAATGAAGAAAATGGACAGGGAAAACTTTATAAAGATGACAGAGTTTTTACAAAAAACATAGTAGGTATATAGAGCAATTTTAAATGTTCATTGATCACATTACAATTAGTAAGATCAAAAAAAATGTTTGAATTGTTATTTAGATTTTTTTAAGTTAAATTAGTAGTAACGAATCGGATATCAAATAGAATCACTTATTGTTAATTAAAAGTTTTATGTATGAAAAATAAAAAAACAAATACAAATTGCAAATTATTTTGGTTATTATTGCCTTATTCTCACTCAATTGTCAATTGTTCGTGTGTGAGGAAGAAAACACAAATAAACTGGATTTGAAAGGTATTAGGTAGATAGTGATCTGCCAAACAAAAAACATAAGGACGGGCTACAGTCCGCTTGGAACTACCCTATTCTAAGGGTATATTAATTTTGACGCATAGTTTGTAACATACCTTAATATTGCCCGTAGACCCCTAAAAGTTACTATATTTATGATCAGCATCGATAGTAATGTCGATCTAGCCATGTCCGTCCGTCCGTCCGTCGGCAAAAATTAGGCCTTTAAACTGGGCCCAGAGAGCTGAAATTTTAACCATATACTCTCTAGGGTCCCGAAATAATCAATTTTACGAATTTTTCAAATCCGCCCACAGACACGCCCACAAACTCAAAAAAACAAAATTTTGGAAAAAATCGAATTTTGAGCTAGAAAGCTAAAATTTTTTATATATGATCTATGACTCCTAAAACTGCTCGGGATATAAAATTTTCAAAATCCGCCCACTGACACGCCCACAAATAAATAAAACAATTTTATGGAAAAACCAAAATTTGAGTTAGAGAGCTGAAATTTATAATACATACTCTCTAGGGGCCCTTTCAGCTCATGTGTAAATATTTGCAAAACCCGCCTACTGACACGCCCACAATTTAAAAAAAAACTTTTTTTGAAATTCCAAAGTTTGAGCTGGGGAGCCAAAATTTATAATATATACTCTCTCATGTGTTAATTTTTTTTAAATCCGCCTACGGACACGCCCACAATTAAATAAAACAATTTTATTGAAACACCCAAGTTTGAGCTAGGGAGCGTTTTTTTTTCGATAAAATCCTTTAAACGTTATATAACAAAATATGTATGTAGAGCGTTCTTAATTCAACCATACTTAGACTTTTGTCACGCCCACTTATGACGGATAGGAATAAGAATAGGGTATCCAACATTTCGCCCAAGCGGACTGTAGCCCGTCCCTATGTTTTATTTCATCTTTTCTCTTGGAAGTGGATGGTGCTTTCTGGACTGATAGGAAGCATTGTCCAAAACTATGACGGAGGTGGGTTCCAGGCGTATTAAAATATCTTTAAACCATTTCTCGTACACATCAGCGTTCATGTCCTCGTGGTAGTCTCCGGTTTTTCCCGAAATGAAGCATAAAAGTCCTCCATCGACGAAACATGTAGAACTTCCTCGTTTGTTGCTGAATATTTTCACGCAACAAGTTTCGACTACTTTCCTTCACTTCCCTCCCCGTACCCTTCTTCTGTTGAGTGGCATCTGCGAGGTCATAGGAAAGTGGAGGGCAACCAAGATCTCATCAGCCTTTGGGCCACTTCCCCCGAACCTCGAAGGTACCACCCCAACCCCGCGAGTGGAGATGATTCCCCAAAGTAAGAAGTCGAGACGAGTAGTACAGGCGGACCGCCGACCGGCAGATCGAGAGCCGGAGTAAAGTGTCCAATCCTTGTGCCACACACCAACTCGGCAGAATGGGCCCAACGTTGTCCGCACATAAGTAACCGTGCGAGGTAAATAGCAATGCGGCAAGGTGGACGGCTTTACCCTGAGCGCCTCCAACGATATGGAGAGGCAGCAGATAAATGTGGGTGGACGACCAACACATTTACATCTGGCCCAGAACCACCACTGACACTGGGGTGTTAGGTTCGATGAGGGGGAAGAAGACGCTCCTCCTTTCTACTCCGTTGTAGGATCACCGGAGGAGCAGCAGAGGAGTGTATTCGAACGGCGACGATAAAGACACTCCCGTGGAAGAAATCACAACACTAATTCCGATGGCAAACACCGAATAGATACACAGACACACAAGAAGACTGGTCAACATTACACAAACGAAAACAACGAACCAACCAATAAAAAGGGGAAATCCTGCGTAACAGAATGTAAGGAATGCCCCGCGATTGGCAAGCGCTTACATCCTATCTGAACAGGATTCCACCAGACAAGAGTAAAATCCGCGGTTTTCTAAAATTAATGATAACTCACTTGGCTTTGTTTTGGGGTCTAAGGGGATTTTTGAATTGTACTCCACGCGCTGGGGGGCGTAATTGCAACGTTGTCCTCAAATTCCTTCTCCTCCTGATGTGGGTCATAGTTGAGAGCATCCAGTCACTTCTTTTTCCACCGATTTAATAATAAATTTAACAACGCGTACGGCATGTTGTTTTGTTTATTTTGCAATTTGGCAGAACTTCGACGAGAAATGTCAAACGTAGATTAGATCGTAAATGGATGAAAATATTGGTCCAGGTCGGTCACGCAACTCAATAATCCGACTTTCCAGTGAAGGATCGTGGGGATAAGAGAGAGTGGATTGAGTGACTGGAAGATACGCGAGGGGTAACGTGTAGACTCACGCACACCTTGGCGAAAACGCTCTGGTGCCGCTGAATGTGGTCTGCCGTTGGCTCGCTGAGCTACTGAAGGTAGTGGAATATGGCGGACAACCACCAACACATAGGTGGGCGTCCTTTGCACGCCATGAGTGGGATTCCACTACTAATGTGTGAACGAGTGTGTGTGAAATGAGAGCTGGCCGAACTGGAACAATGAAAGTTCTGGAATATCACTTCTTGGTTGACCAGCTAACGCATTAGTCAGGTTTAGTTGACAGGAGTTCGTAAAAGTGCGAGATAAAAGCGAAAAAAAAATAGTTAAAGTTAAAAAGTACAAAAAAGTAAAGAATAAATTTAAAGTTTAGAACGAGGGTTGAAGTGGAGGAAGGTTCTGGAGAAAATAGTCAGAAACGTCAGGAGTAGGACAAATAGGAGGACAGGTGATAGAGACAAAAGGACTAAGGAGTGACATTCCGAAACAAAGATAAGTAGAGTGAATATTAAGGAGTGAATAGTTTCGAAATCGATTGTGTTAGGAATTTGTCGTGTCATAGTCTGGTAGGATTCTGCACGAATTTTCCCGTGAAACGTCCGGGACACGCGACACATTCAACCAATTTTGGTATTCCGGGCGACGCCATAGCGGGTCACACCGGTCACTTAACCTTCATTTGCCCTTCAGGCCATACGACTTTTTTCCCATTTTTTTTCGTTGAACTTTACCGCCTTTGGGTTTTCTTTTTTTATTTTTATTTTTTTAAATCCATATAATAAAGTGACCAAGCTCCAACGGAGGCTTATAACGTGCTTAAAAAAAGAATGGCACATTTGGCACATTTGGCAAAATCATCGACCTTGCTCTTGATACCGGATTTATCTTTCTTCTTTGGTAGTGAATTGTGGCCTTTGATGGCTTTTTCCCTAAAAGCCTGTACACAGTTCGTTCCGTAACAGAAAAAATATTAGCTGCATTTCCTACGGCATCCGATTTACTTTTAAAAGGCCATACAATTTTGCAGTTGCATTAACAATATGTTGTTTCTTTTCTACACTTAGATCCTTTGAAGACTTTGTAGCCATGTTTCTCTTTATTCATATAAACAATAAAGTAAACCAATTGCTTAGATGCACTATCAGCGATTTAGATAACAACTATTGCTTCCGCCTTATAAACAAAATCAGGCGATTAGAATACAAAATTATATAACCACGACGCAATGTCATATACCTAAACAGATGGTAAAAAAAACTGCACTTGTGCATCTGTACAATACAAATACAATCAAATTAAACCCGAATGGCAACACCCAACATAATAATTCGTTCTCAAAAGCTCCAAAACCGAAAGTTCTTTGACAAAATCCATAGAAAAACCCTTAATGATATGCTTCATTGTAGAGATGGTAATACTCTTCTGATGTGCTTCGGTCACACACACTGCTTATTTTGGTGGATGATAATAGCAAGAGAACACTAGGCGATCATTCGGCTGTGTGGGAGACTGGTTGTGGTGGGTTGTATGCGAATTTTAGGAAAATTACAACAACAATTCCGTGGTATGACAGTGGTTTGGTTTTTATTTCAGTGGCACTTCTTGCGTTTGAGTGCCGTGAGAGTATCTACAGGCACCACTCATAGAAAAAAAGCTCCTCCATAAGGCCTGTACTGACAATTTTTGTTGGATGAGGTATAATAGTATCTAAGTAGTACCGAAAAGCATGCAATGAAATACGATTAACGATTACGCACAATTCTGAATTCAAGATTTGTAATTGATAAAAAATTAATGAACAGACAATAAAAATGCATAGGCACCACCACAAGGTTTTGTTGGTAGATGTTACCCGGTTGATGATTTTGATTCAAATGGACGAGAATACCCGAAAAGCGACATGAGTAGGCAAGCAACAAGATTTAACCGTTGATAGAATGGTATGTTAGGCATGTACATTTAATACATTAAGTACCGGTGGGTGCATGAGCAGTACCTGCATAGGAATTGAAATTAAAGTAAGTACAGTGAGTCAGAAAAATAAGTATAAGTAACAACAAAATTCAATAAAAAGAAAAAGTATAAAAGATTGCAAATTCAAATTATTGATTTTCAGCATCAAGTTAAAATAATCCGGAAAAAAATGAAAGGGTTAGTAGAATACGTCTCGTCATTTTAAATTCAATATGGCGATATCCCTAAGATTGAAGATTACCTATTTCATTTCAACCCTCCTGACATGGGTTTAGAATGAAATAAATTGACGTCCGACAGCTGATAAGGCGGCTTACTGTTTTCTTCTCAAAATGTTGGGCATGTTCAATTTGCAAGGCAACTGCGAGTTCCCTACTAATTAAATTTCTATCACTTGCCAAACGATGGTCACGTGAGTAATTTGATCAATGGTAAAAGGTAAAATAGTAGGGACTAGTAGTTGCCTTGCAAATTGAACGCGCCTCAACAAACTGCCTGCAGTTCAGGGGTTTTAACCAATGAATTGCAGCGTGGAGCTCCAGTTATGCAGTGATATGCTGAATGCGGTAAACTTCAAGTAATGATGCCAGGGACGTAAGAGCACCGTGGTCGTTAAGCAAGACAAGTTTCGTGCTAATTGTTCACTAAAAAAAATCGAATCGAATACGAAAAGCCAATAGAATTCCCCCTGCCAATAAAAAAAAATAACTGGCTAAATGAAATCTTTGTATATATACATTAAGGTATATATAATACATAGATAGAATTCCCCTTGCCAATGGAAAAATAGCTGGCATCTGGCTACATGCTGGAAGCAGCTCTTCCGAATTATTCCAAACCTGCACCGGATTTCGGCACGGAGATGCGAAATCATGTGGCTTCTTCAATCTTGTTCTGGAGAAAATAGTGCGAAGAGCAGGTGTCAACACGGAACGCATTATTTTCAATCGCCGGCTTCAGCTCACTTCTTCGTATCAAGTCTTAACTTCAAATCAACTCGGACATCATAGTATACAGTCCTCTCCTCTAATCATAATGCCATGTTCTCTAAAGGCAATCGCCAGGTTTTATTAGCGACTGCATTTGTTAAAGTCCGACATCTAGGAATCTTTAATCTTCGAGCCTTGATTGACCAGCGTTTCGAAGTTTCCCTCATATTGGAAGATTTTGAGAAACTTTTAGGTCTGACAACCAACTGCTCCTTCATCCAAATTTTGTTCATTTACCCTTCGCACAAACCTTGTGAAAGATTTTTGTTTGCAGGTTAAAGCCTTACTGCCTACTTAATGGGTTACCGATCCGTGAAGAGGCTCTGCCTGAGAATCTGTAGATTTTCATCATCCGCGGTCCCGGGCACGCTGTTTCCAGTTGTCCAGACCAAGCGCCCTGGCATCCGCGTTGGGTTCTTATATGAAAGTTTCGGAGAGGATTCGCTTTGATACTTTGACGCGATCCAGGTTTGTTTACTTGTTTTTGGTTTAGGCATTCTGTTCATATGCTTTGCACCAAAGAAATATATAGAAGAACAACCGCTTCGTTAACAATGACTTCAGTATCAGTATCAGCCGCAATGGGCTGCACACGGGGAGGTTTTCTATCACCCGTCTTGTGGTCATTGATGACCTGCCCCATAAATTGAGCAATTAAGGCGACAACACAATTGGGTACGCCGTTTACAAAATCATCATTTTTAGGGGCAACGAGTCAAACGAAGTCACATTACGAATGTAAAACACCCTGAAGACAGCTCCAGACTTGTGCACCAGGGAAATTTAAATCCATCCTACTAAGGCCGACATTGTTCCTTTTATCAAAAGACAACATTTAGACCTAGGTCTAATCTCACTTAACGATACAGTCGTAGAGTACTCCGAGGAAGTCAAATATCTTGGAGTAATCGCAGACAAAAGACTGAAATGGAACTCTCACACTGACAACTAAACAACGAAACTACATGCGTAGAACATGGGGAATCTGGCAAAGCCCTGGTTAGTTGTCTGGCACGCACCTATGAGAATTCCCCTGTCGCTATCAGGGTCTTTTTTGTTTTGTTTTTTTCAAACCTACCGCATTTCGCACATATTTTTTCTTTGACTGGTGAAATGTGGTAGACGCAATAATTGTCATTGGTAGAATCTAAAGGATGTGATAAGAAAAAAACCCCATCGTTTACTTATCACATACGTACCTAGATATCTTCCGAGGTTTTCTCGAAATTCTTATTTTTAGAATTCCGTTCTCGGAGCTTCCTCCCGGCACCAAGCATTTATTTTGATAATACTAATGATTTGTGGTAGATAATTATTATTGTTAAAACCCAAAGGATGTGATAAGCAAACAACTAAGGTTTTACCAAACCCACTTAAGATTAGCACAATTCTTTTATTATTTTACTGATGGAGTGCGGTTGATATCATTGCAACAATCCGAAGGATGTGATAAGAAAAAAAACCCAATTGTTTCCAAACGTACTTAAGACTATCACAAATGATCGATGTGTAAACTATTTATATATTTATTGTTTATGAAATAGTAAAACCACCGTTTCCATTGATATATCTTTATTGACTGATTCTTACCTTGTCCTCTTGAGTTTGTGTGACTCCACTTTACATCAATTTAGTAGAGTCATCACAAACGTGGGAAGCATAGTATGCTGAAATGCACATTCCACATTCCAAGTATCGCATCGGGTACACGAGATGATACCCGGAATGTCTAGACAGGCAAATAAACATACTACACCTCCCTTTTTACAAGTAATAAACTTGGTATTACTAAGTAAGCTTAATTATCTATGTATGTTTTTTTTTCTTATATGTAAATAATTAGAAGTACATATTTAAGAAAAAAGAACTACATCTATTTTTTTTTAGTTATATTTTCTTAGTCTATTCTTATGTATTATCGCAATCTTTTTATTATCATCTATTATTGTACAGTTATTCCTATTATCTAGTTTTATTACCTTAAATGAACCCATATATAATTTATCTAACTTATAAGCTGCATTATTTTTTAAACGTATCTCCTATATTTACATCTATTTCATTCAGTTTGTTATCGTACTATCGTTTTTGGGCTACCTTTGACTGTTCTAACATGTGCCTAGCTCTATTTTGTGCTACCTGTAGTCTGTACTTGACCTCTTTGTCATATGCGTCCATATTGTAAAGGGGGTCTATATCAGGTTGCTGTAAGAAATCGATCGTATTAGGTATCTTTCCAAATACTAATTCGAACCGGCAGTAACCATGAACTGTCGAGGGTGTGGTATTATAACAATACGTAAAAAATGTACCCATTCATCCCAATCATTTTTATCGAGGGATATGCATGATCTTATATATTCATTGAAGGTTCTGTGTACGCGTTCCACGGATCCTAATGTTTGATGATGATAGGCAGTACAGTTGATCTTTTCGATCTTTAGGAGATCACACAATTCTTGGAATAATTGGTTCATGTATTCTGTTCCCATATCCGTTAGAATTTTCTTCATGAGCCCGTATGTCAGAATAAAACCATTAAATATTCCTTTAGCCACCGCTTTGGCACTCTTATTGTGGACTGGTATTGTAACCAAGTACTTGGTTAAGTCACACACTATCGTGATTGCGTATTTGCTACCGTTTTCAGTTTTTGGTAATGGTCCAACAGTTTCAATTAATACCGTGTCAAAGGCACTTATTGGTGTTGGGGTAAGTACCAAGGCCTCCTTTGTTTTCAAAAAGGATTTACTCTTCTTGCACCGATCACACGCTTTGACATATCTTTTGATTTCTCTCGTCATGTTTTTCCAGTAGAAGTATTTTCTTATATTATTAGTAAGCCTCGTGATTCCTGGGTGGAAGCCAAAAACAGGATCATCGTGGTATTTTTTTAGAATTTTTGCTTTTTCATCCTCGTCTCTTATAACTTTTATCTTAGGTGGAAGCTCAATTTCTATCATCTTTAATAACGCGTTTCCTTTTTCTTTAAATTTATTAATCCGGATTTTATTAATTATTTCATCCCCAAGTGACAACTGGAATCTCTTTATTCCTTTATTACCAGCTATTTTTTCAAGCTTTGGAAATAATTGATCTAAATCAATTTTCCCATTGACAATAAAGTCGTTCCTTTTTATTGTACTTATTATTTGTTTGCCTTTTCTTATATTGAAATTAAAGTCTTTGAGACTAAGGCTTTGAAGTTTTCGTACTTCTTTTAAATTTAGTGCTTCGTAAATTTTTAAGTTTTGAGACTGAGGACTATTCAGTAACGTGTTGGGCGTGTTTAGCTTTAAGTTATCCCTTTTTGAAAGAAGCCTTGTAGTGACTTTCAAAATATTACCGGAAAGTTTTGGAATTTGTTTGATTTCAGAAAAATCTATGCGAGACAAAGCGTCTGCTGCATAATTTTCTTTTCCCCTAATATACTCTATTACGAAATCATATTCTTCTAAATCTAATCTCATGCGTATTAGCTTCGATGATGGATTTTTCATTGAGAAAAGGTAAAAAAGTGGTCTATGATCACTCTTTACCAAGAATTGTTTTCCATATATATATATGGTTTGAAGTGAGTTACAACCCAGTTAATAGCTGCTAACTCTTGTTCTATGGTTGACTTGTTGCTTTCGCCTTTCGTGAATGCTCTAGAAGCAGATGCAACTGGTAGTTGTTTTCCTTTGAACTCTTGGCTAAGTACAGTTCCACACGCATGCTTGCTAGCATCCGTTGTTATACAAAATTACTTTTCAAAGTTGGGATATTGCAAAATATTCGGGCTAAGTAGGCAGTTTTTGAGATATTGAAATGCAGTTTCACACTCATTAATCCATACAAACGTTATGTTCTTTCGAGTTAACTGTACTGCAACGAATCTTTTCGTTTGATCAGCATTTTGAGGTGTTGGATAGTTAAGGATAGCGCTGAATTGGCTATCATCCGGATGTATGCCTTTATCTGTACAATTATGCTCTTAATATGTCACTTCGTGACCAAAGAATGAGCATTTGTCTGGATGGAGTTTCAAATTGTATTTACGGCAAATAGAAAAAACAACTTTAAGGTTATTCAACATATGTTTCTCAGAGCAGCCTAATACTACCAAATCATCCTTGTACAGAAATGCTTGTTCTGGCGAGAGACCACTAAATGCTATGGACATCATTCGTTGAAAGGAATTTCGCGCTATTTTGATGCCATACGGGAGTCGTTTGTAGCGAAATGATCCTTTGTCCGTAGAGAACGATCTCTTGATTTTTCATCTAGCTCGATTTGATGAAAACCCGATATTAAATCAAGGCACGAAAAATATTTTGCCCTACCTAGTTGGTCAAGAATATCATCTATTCTTGGTAATGGGAATTTGTTCGCGATCAATTTTTTATTTAAGTTCCTAAAATCCACCACTAATCTCCACCGTTTCTCATTACTTCCTGGTAAAGACTTTTTTGGTACCAGTTGATGGTTGAACTATGTCATCTTTGATAAGTTTATCAACCTGTTTGGCTATTTCATCCTATTGTGAATGAGGAATTCTGTAATTTTTTAAATATACATCCTTTAGGCGAAGCTTTTGTGTATAAAAATTATTGCACGAAATTTTTTCTGATTCTATTGCGAAAACATCATTAAATTCGTTGCATAGGTCAGTCAGCTTTGATTTAACAAATTGCGGGAAGCTTTTCGATAATCTGTTAAGAATTTTTTCTTTGTGGCCCTTTTCCGAATTTTTATTTATGAAAATGTTGTAATTAGACAGATTCTCTGTTCTTATATTGGGATTGCAGTTACATTATCATTTGTTGTATTGATTATGCGCACTAATGGTTTTCTAACGTTTATTATTGTATTAGCAATGTAAATTCCCGTTTTAAGCTCTTGGTTTGGTATCAGAAGTTCATCTTCTTCTGTATTAATAGAAATTGGTCTTATAACTTCTGACCTAGAGGGGATTGAAAATGAATTGGAACATGAGGATGTATGCATGGGTATGGCAACATTTTCTGGGAAATTATCTGGTCGTAAGATTAACCAGTCTTGACGATACTGATAGTCTAAAACACAATTGTATTTTTTTATAAAATCAAGACCTAGTATACCATCACTGGGTATAGGAAAATCCGCTTGTACGACTTGAAAAAATTGGGGTATAAGTATATTTTCCACTTTTAAATCTGTTGTAACTGTACCTATTGTATTAATTACACCCTGTCCTATACCACTTAGTTCTTTTGTAGTCCCCTTATTAACGAATATGCTTCCATTAATTTGCGTTTCTTTTATAATTGAAACGTCAGCTCCGGTATCGATTAGAAAATTCGAAAATTTGTTTGTTGAACTCAGTTTTACTTTAATAAAGCTGCTCAGATTAAGATTTAGATTTAGTATTTTATTCGTAATATTTACATATTGTTTTGAGTATTTAGGGGTTCGTCCGAGTTTTCCGAACTGTGTTCTTCATTTATGTATCGTATATTGTTTTGGTTGCCACGACTATTTTGGCGGTAATGACCATTATTTTGTAACCTACCACGCCAGCGACCACGGCCTCGCCCACGGTTGGGATTCTGATATTGGCCGCGTGTACGGTTACGACCAAGATGATGCCAATTGGTATGGTTATTATAATTGCCATTTCTGTTGAAATACAAAATAGAATTAGGTTGACTAAAGGTTTCGGTACTACTATTAACAAACTTGGCTACAACTTCGTTCATATTATTGAACTGGCTAGATTCCATTACAATTTTTATCTTTTCGTTTGTGGCATTGTTTGTCATTGAACGTACCGCTGTTTGTGTATAGTACTTTTCTGCTAACGCGATGGTTAATCCATCTGAAATATAAGCATTGTTCAGAGATTTGGTTAAGTCTTCTATTTCGTTAGCGTAAGTGTTAGCAGACTTGTTATTTTGCTTTACACTCATGATTTTTGCTGCTAGAACTTCCACTGACTCGCCTTTTATCGCTGTTTTTAATTTTACAATGATTTGTTGTAAAGAAGATTCATTTGTGATTAGGGTTCGTGCAGAACCTTTGAGTTTCGTTTTTACTAATTCAACTGCTACTGGTTCGTAACTTTCTTTTATGGAATCTACTAAATTTAATGAGTCCAAGACGCTTTGTAGATTTTCAATTTTACCGTCAAAATCTGGTATTAATTTTGTCGCTATACTAATGAACTCAATTTTGCTTTGCAACATTTTGTCGATATTATTTATATATGTTTTATTCAAATTAATCTGTTTGTATAGCTCTTTCACTTCTCCTAACTCTACTTCTTCGGCTTCCTCATTATCACTACTTTCGGCAGTGATATAACTTGAGCTCAGTTCAGTTTCTAACGAAAGTTGGATTTTTAAGTGAATTTTCTGTTTAGTGAAAATCTTAAGTCTATCTCTAAAATTCCAAAATATATCTTGAGCTTCAGCTTTGAGTTCTTTTGTTAATTTAGTGTAGTGTACGTTTGGTATTGTTCTTATTTTGTTGAAGTTTTCTATTAGTACGTTGATATGTTTGTCTACAGTGTCGCTCTTAATTTCGATATTTTTATTTAAACATTTATAATGATCTATTAAACACTTGTCTACACACATCTATTTTTGATAAAATAGATATATAGGACTGAACAATTTAAAACCGATGATATATCATATATATAATATCTACTTTCACTGTTATATTAATTACTTAATAGATATAAAAAAAAAATTAAATTTTTATTATAACTAGCATAATAATAAAAGAAACTGTTCTTAAATTGATAAGTGGACATCATAGTGTTTGATTTAATATTTAGACTAACTCCAACCTTAAAGATTCATCCGGACTGGTTGCTCAGCGTAGTCGCTCTCTTGTCTTTCCTCTGGAATGGCATGGCTTCAGCTTGACTGATTTAGTATCCTTAATGATGTCACCTTCACCTGGTAGTTTTTGGTTGTGCTTTTATTTTTAAATGTTTAATATGATTGATTGAGATAAATCATGAATTCATCTTAAAGCCAATGCGTTCGTATTTTTATTGTTATATTTGTTCACGTGATTGACCAATGTATCTCTTTTTCAGATATTTATGCCACATCTTGTATATCGTGATGGCCACATTCAACACTTGTATAATACCAATTACATATATCCAAAAAAATTATTTCTTCGTTCTCAATAGAGGCACTATGGATCAATATGTCGTTCACAATTGTCCCTGCGTTATCCGTTTTAACGTCTTTAGATTGGGTTTTCCTTTAGATGCCATCGTGTTAGATGGTGCCGGTGCGGAGGCTTATGGCGCAAAGATTCAACGGGCCATGCCCGTCTGATGAGCGCTAACGAAGAGCTGACCAGGACATTCCGTCCGACCAGGACATTCCGTCCGTTTCCCCTCTCCCTCGATGGCTTGTCCGTGTACAACTCTCCCCCCCCCCCCACCACCTCCATTACCCAATCCTCACAAAATCCAAGGTAAAGTTCGACGCGCCGAGACCTGCATGGCTGAGGGAGTGCTCAGTCGTTAGTGCAAACTCTGGATACCTGAGGACCTCCAGTTTTAATTTAATTCCCCTTATCTGCATACAGGGGTTGAGTGCAGATGGACCGTTCTTCCCCCTTACTCGTGGGACCAAAAAATGAAAACAACAAAAAACAAAAACAAAAACAACAAAGGGACGGGTGCAAATGATTCGGGCACCCCAAACTCTAAAAACACCGATTCCAATCCAAAGACCATGACGGAGGAGAAGGAAAGCCTCTTGCTCTAAGATCCATCACTCCCAAAGCTAGTCTCGGATGAGGGAAGCGAAGGGACTATAGACATCGACATGGAGAAGTTACTTCTCCGTGATTATGACACCTGTTCCAACGCCAGCTCATCCAAACTCTCTACGTCATCGGCTACGTCCATCCGCACTAGGCTAAAAACAAGCAGGATGACGATTAGGAGATTAGGTAAAAAGACTGAATTAGAGGAGCAGGACCGCCCTAGACTTAGAAAAGCCGAATTTGTGCGAAGTTTGACATTGGCAGTGAATGAGCCGCTCGCTCGTACCTACGCTATGGACGAACCGAGCACATCGGGTTCAAGACAGCTGATGGGACCACCCATGTCTACGAAGGGCACTGGCACATCGGGACATCGAGTGATCGCATCAGGACGCTAAGTCGAAAGGCATACAAACAGCTATCGTTTCCTCGTGCATCCCCTCGGTAGCGAATAAGCCGCTCGCTTGTACCTCACCGGGAGAATGCGCGGGAAATGAAGCTAACGGGGAGTTGTTAGAGTCGCTCACTTCCATAAAGGGCAGCTGCTCACCAGGAAAGGAAACGACTGTCTCAGACCCCAAAGATATTAGGAAGCCCCGTCTCCAGCGGAACTAGTCACAGAAGAGAATAAGTCGCTCGCTTGTACCTTAGGTGGTGTCGAACCAAGGAGACGAGGTGATGGAGAGCTACAGGGACTTCCCCCGATATCGAAGGACTTTGGTCATTCCAGTCGGAGGATAGTTTCTGCGGACCCCACAAAAGATGGTTTAGAGGACAACACGAAAGACTGTGAGACCATGACGCTAGGAACCGGAGAGGCAGACTCGACACTAGGCAGCTGTTGTATGGTCATTTCTCGCTGCAGCGATCAGAAGCAACTTGACAGTATGGATACCTCCAATACTGTTAAGACTGTGGAAGATCGTAGGCTGAGTAACGCCATACAAATATCCCAACCAACGTCAGAGGTTCGTGACCCTCTAAAAAAGAGAGCCAACGCTCTCAGGCTACTTAGGCGCTTTAAGAACCGTGATCCTAACTCCCTAACGGAACAGGACACGCAAGGTTTAGGTAGGGCCCGCGAAACAACTAAGGGAACTGAGGATGCGTGGCGCCAAAAGAGGCGCAATGATAGGGAGCCTCACTCTCGAGGAAAAGCCAAGGATGGACCAGTGACAAGGAAGGAAAGTTCTGCGCTCTCCATCTTAGCTGCGGGCACAAACATGCGACCCTCAACCAGTGCAGGCAAGGATGCGTCCGAACCTGGGCCAGTTGCGGGTACATCAAAGAGAGGAAGGCATGACGACACAGCTTCTCCGGCAATAGGTAGGAATCTGAGGCCTAGAAAAAACGCTGGGCAGTCAACTGAAACGAAAAAGGATAGTTTTCGGGTCGCAGTAATCGACCTTGGCAACCCAGAACGGAGACTCTCCTTTGACCAATGGCAACTGATCGAGATTCGAATCCTGGACGGTGTCCTGGACGCTATCCTGAAGGATGCTGGGAATATCCCGCTCTTCGGACAGCTGACTACGTTCAAGGGTTTCAAGATTGTTCAATGTGACAATGAGCACACACTTCGGTGGCTGAAAAAGTTCATCAGCGACACTAAAGCTTCGTGGTCTAATGCAGATCTCCGAGTTGTCGACAAAAAAGAACTCCTGAACATCACCAAACCTAAAGGTCGCATCCTTATTCCTGGACCGTGTATTCCCAGGGATAGAATTGAGCGCAACCTAAGGAACCTTAACCCAGAACTCCTATGCAAGGACTGGGAGGTCATAGAGGCTGGAGACCACACCAATTCTGGTACGGAGGTGATTGTGCTACTCAGCCACAGGTCAATGCCACTGCTACGGAAAAATGGGTACAAAGTACGAGTCGGGATTGCCCGATATAAAATTAGGCCCCTTGTAACAGTGAGAAGAAGCGTTGGGGGATCTACTGGCCGCCATGAAGATAATACAGCTAAATCTTAATCACAGTAAGGCGGCCAGCGCCAATCTTGTCTACCTAATTAAGAGGTATGACATTGACGTCGCCCTTATACAAGAACCCCTTGGGTGGTCCGAGGCAGTATTAAAGGGCTCAACTCCAAAGAGCTAACAACATACTTCACCTGTCAAACAGACAGAAACAGTAAGATTAGAAGTTGTATTGTAGCTAAGAAACAAATTAACCTATTCTTTCTACCTACATATAGCAATCATGACCAGACAGTGGTAAAGTACGAGCGGCAGGGGAATTCCCAATTAGCAATCGCGGCCGTCTACATGCCACACGATTCGCCGGATGGACCACCATCCGCACTACTAGCCTCCATCGTCCAAAAAGCGGACAGAGATAAATGGGACATAATTCTAGGATGTGATGCTAACTCCCAGCATTTTCAGTGGGGTAGCACCGATACCAACTTACGAGGTGAGTCCTTGTTTCGATTTATAATAGACCACAACCTTTTAATAGCGAATAGAGGTAATGACCCTACAATCGTCATTAAAAACAGACAAGAGGTACTTGATATTACCCTCTTTAATAATTCTCAGAATTTCGCTGTGAGTCATTGGAAAGTTTCAGCAGAAACATCGTACTCTGACCACAGAATAATTGAATTCGAAATAAACGACGGTATAAAACCCTTAGTGCAATACCGCGACCACAGGAAAGGTGACTGGGACAAGTTTACTACGGAGATCGGCAAAATTAAGAACGTCCTTCAAACTCAGCCGATGGAAACACCATCCGAAATTAACAACGCGGCGGAACTCATAGGTAAGACATTAGTCAGCGCCTATGAGAAAGCCTGTCCCTTAAAGACAATGAAGCCTCAAAGGTTACCGTCGTGGTGGACAAATGAGCTTCAAAGCATTAGAAAGGAGACGAGAAAACTCTATAATGCTGCAAAAATGTCACACTCAAACGCAGATTGGTCTCTAAACAGGGTTAACCAAAGGAAATTCAAAAGCGCGGTAAACACTACCAAACGAAACTCCTGGCGCATTTTCTGCAGTAATATAGAGACCACAACAGAATCAGCCAGACTAAGGAAATTACTTTCCAAGGAACCGGCCATTCTAGGCTATCTTAAGCTCCGGAATGGAGACTGGACACAATCCAGCCATGAATCACTGCAATATTTACTGGAAACCCACTTTCCAGGCTGTGGTTCGCATTCCAATGGAGACCTGGAAACGACCAGTTCACATATAGTAACACCAGTACCGGATGAATTGATTAGCAAGGAAAGAATCAATTGGGCAATTGACTCCTTTTCCCCATATAAATCCCCAGGGATTGGTGGTATTATTCCGATCATGCTTCAGCAATCGAGGTGTGTTGTAATACCATATCTTCAAAAACTGTTTCTTCACAGTTTGAAACTATGTCATGTACCAATGTGCTGGCGAGAGGTAAAAGTAGTTTTTATCCCCAAATCCGGCAAACTGTGAAAGACTTTAGACCCATAAGTCTTACATCATTCGTACTAAAGACCTTTGAAAAGTTAATTGATATCTACATCCGTGATAAGCTTGACCCGACCGATATTTCTTCGGCACAACATGCCTACACGAAAGGTAGGGGAGTTGAAATTGCCCTGCATGATGTCGTTAGCACCATCAAAAAATCTCTATACGAAAAAGAATACACACTGGCTGCATTCCTCGCATTGAAGGAGCCTTCAACAATGTAGAGACAAGCGCGGTGAAAAGGAACTTGGAAAAGACTAACGTAAATCATGCTCTAATTAAATTCATAGAGAACATGTTTAGCGATAGGAAAATAAATGCAAAGCTTGGGGATACACACCTCAAAGTTATCGCATCTAGAGGCACACCACAAGTAGGGATTATCTCACCTCTGTTGTGGGTACTGGTCATTAACGAGATACTCATAAAGCTACAATACAGTGGGGTAAAAGTTATTGCTTACGCAGACGACGTAGTAATACTTGCAACAGGAAAGTTCCTACCCACGATTAGTAAGCTACTTGAACGTGTTCTTAAAACTCTTAATGAGTGGGCAAAGCAATGTGGGCTAGGTATTAACCCCCAAAAAACAGAACTGGTTATATTTACCAACAAACGAGCAATACCAAGATTCAACCTACCGGGTATCGATGGGACTACGCTCAAACTATCCGAGTGCGCTAAATACTTGGGTGTCATACTCGACAGGAAACTCAATTGGAAATTAAATGAGTGTGAACGCATAAAAAATGCCACAATAGCTTTCTATACCTGTAGTCGAATATTCGGAAAAAAATGGGGTCCTAACTCTAAGAATATTCTATGGATGTACACAGCGATAGTAAGACCTATACTGACATATGGACGACTTGTTTGGTGGCAATCCACAAACAAAGTCACCCACTTGAAAAACATGACAAAGGTACAAAGGATGGCATGTGTAGGCACGACCAGTGCAATGAGAACCACCCCAACGGCGGGGCTAGAAATCATCCTCAACCTGCTTCCTTTGGACCTATACATGTAAGAATCGGCGACGCGAAGCGCCCTTCGGATCAGCCAGCTGAACTGTTGGAAAGCGAACTCAACGGGGCACGCACAGATTCTGAGTAAATACTTAGGCTCAAATGTATCTACTGATTACATGCTGCCGCACCTTAAGTTCCATTGACCATTCTCCTGCATTTTTCCCAGTAGAGAGGAATGGGAGAGAAACGAACATGTAGCCGAATCCATATCCATTTACACAGATGTCTCGAAAATGGAGGTAGGCGTTGGAGCTGGAGTGTTTTCAGAAACACTAAAGCTAAAAAGCACATTTCGACTCCCTGATCACAGCAGCGTCTTCCAGGCGGAGATATTGGCAGTGGCAGAGGCAGCCAAATAAGCCTCAATGGCGGTGATATCACGTGATGATATTACAATTTTCATTGATAGCCAAGCTGCAATTAAAGCAATCTCTGCTGTCGAGATAAAATCTAAGCTTGTAAAACGGTGCCGCGAAGAGCTGAGGGTTCTTGGCGGTCTACACAATGTAAAACTCTGCTGGGTCCCTGGTCATAGGGGCATTCAAGGTAATGAAATTGCTGATGAGTTGGCAAGAAAGGGCTCTACCATGAGTCATGAACAAGCGGACCAGTCTGTCAAACCGCCATTGTGTGACCTCAAACCACGGGTGGGGCAGAAAATCCTGGAGATCGCAAAAACAGGTGGAATACCCTTCCTACCTGCGAAACATCCAAAAAATGTGGCCTGACTATGATAAAGCCAGAACCCACAAGCTCCTTCGAAAAAACAGGAAATCTGTTTCGATGTTGGTGGGAATACTCACTGGACACAACCTTCTGGGGAGCCTCAGACTGAAAATGCGTCTCACTGAGGACGACCTTTGTAGAGGCTGTGGCGATGAGGAGGCACACGAGGACACTCTCCACTTTCTGTGCCACTGCCCAAGCCTCAGTCAATTAAGAAAGAGAACTTTAGGAAACCACAGCCTAACGGAACTATCCGAAATCCCTCTTTCCAATCTTTTCAGGTTCTCAGCAAAAACCGGATGGCTGGAGAGGATGTGATTGACACCACCGATGAGACAAGGAAGGCACCACAACCAACACACGTGGACCCCCTATGGGCATCACAATGGGTCAACACTGACCTGAGTGCGATGATGCAGCATCAACACCGCTGCCTCATCAACCCACATACCTAACCTAACCTAGATTGGGTTTTACCCATCTTGAATATATACACACAATATCTGAATGAACGGATTTAACATCAAGGAATCACTCTCCACGGACAACTACATACGAGTACATATAATAATACCGAATAGCCATTTAATAAAATCGCACCAATAATTTTACTTCCAATACTCCATTTGTCACGGTTGTTTATTAAATAGTAAAACCACCGTTTCCATTGATATATCTTTATTGACTGTATTTATTAAAATAACGAAAAATAAAAGTTTAACAAAAATTTCACTTAATACATACAAAATAAGTTAAAAAAAGAGAAAAGTTTTTATGTACGTCTTATTAAAGAACTGTGTTTTAAAATTGGACATCTTCGGAAGGCATCCAATTGTACATGGATTCGATATGCTATTTCTTTTAGTTGGAAACCAAGCCTCCCATTGACGTTTTTATTATTCTTGGCAAAACGTTTCTTTTCAATGGGTTTCTTAACTTTCTGTTGTTTGCGAATAACGAAACAGATTTTAAGATTATGTTTTCCCGATAATCTTCACGGTACTGTATGTGAAGTAAAGGGTTTTTCAACATTGAGGCTACAAAAGTAGAGCGACAGGGACAGGAAACGACGCCGAATTTCTTGCCGCTCTTTTGATTTTTTGATTTCTCTTCAGTACGGTTTGCCATTTCATGATGGAAAGACATAGGAGCCAACAATGAGTCGAAATTATTAAAATTTACTACCAAAATTCGGAGTCAGTGTCCTCAACGTTAAGAGCGCTACGTTCAATTTATGGTCGTCATAATCGTCCTAGCAGATCAACAATTGAGCGTCTAGTGGAAAAAATTGAATCCACAAGCACAGTACAAAATGTTCCCGTGCCAGTGAGACAAAGAAGTGCCCGTAGTGTCGAGAATATTGCTGCCGCTGAGGCTTCAGTTAAAGAAAGCCCAAATGTGTCTCTCACACGTCGTTCTCAAGCGTTGGGCATCTCTGTGACGTCGTTGTGGCGAATTTTGCGAAAAGATCTTGGCCTACATCCTTACAAGATTAAATTGGCGCAAGAACTGAAGCCGCTTGACCACCAGAAGCGTCGTCTGTTCGTGAATTGGGCTGAGCAACAACTTGAAAATGATTCGGATTTTCATCGAAAAATCATCTTCAGCGATGAGGCTCATTTCTGGCTGAATGGCTTCGTCAATAAACCCAATATGCGGTATTGGTCGGGCAGCAATCCACACGTACTCCATGAGTCATCATTGCATCCCGACAAAATTACGGTTTGGTCTGGTTTATGGGCCGGCGGCGTCATTGGGCCGTACTTCTTCCGTGATGATCAAGACCGGCACGTTACTGTGAATGGGAATCGCTACCGTTCAATGATAACCGAATATTTTTGGCCCCAATTGGATGATATGGACTTGGAGGACATGTGGTTCCAACAGGACGGCGCCACAAGCCACACAGCGAATGCCACAATCAATTTATTGGAAACCAAGTTTGAAAACCGTGTTATCTCACGAAATGGTCCAGTCGCTTGGTTAGACTATTTCCTGTGGGGCAACGTCAAGTCTATGGTCTATGCCAACAAGCCAGCGACGATTGATGAACTTCGTACGAATATCGAACGTGAAATTGCAGCATTATCGGCCGATTTATGCTTGAAAACCGTCGAAAATTGGGTTCTGCGTCTGGACTTCTGCAAGCGTGCCCGTGGTGGCCATGCAAAAGAAATCGAGTTCCATACATAATGGCATAATCGAACGTACTTTCACAGGAATAAAGAATTTCGTTGATATCCAAAACCGTTTTTGTTTTATTTAAAAAAAAACTTTTGTAGCGTTCTTATTGAAAAACCCTTAGAATTGGATGAAATTCAACCCAACTGTAGCGATGCTATTGTTAGAAAAATTGTTTTGGTTTAATTGCATCAATTTTAATTTTATATTTGGGTAATCCATGTTTTTCAGATTACGCATAATTGAAATTGGGCTGAAATATGAAATGGTCTTAAGATGCCGATCAATGACACTATGAACTGCATCCAGCTCCTGTAGTCTTGAATGTCCTGAAGAAAAGCGCTGTGTAAGCATTTCGATTTGTGTATGAGTTTCCAGAAATTTAAGGAAGGCTAAAGATGTGAGGCGATTTTTGTTTTGACGTATGCACGAATCTGACCAGAGAATAAATTTGGAAACTTCCGGATTATCTTGTAGCACTGCGTTAAGGATTTTTACTAGAGCGCTTGCAATATCATTTCCACTTTTTCCAATGACTTTTGTACCACAAAGAACAATACGTTATTTCGTTTAAATTGCACAAGCCTATTAGATTATACATAGGTACTGAACTTTCTTTTCTAGTAAACGTTTGAAAAAGGAGCATATTGCATGGAAAATACACTTTGTAAGACATAAGATACGAGTATTATTGCAACTTTAGAATCCTTAAGTCCTCCATCCGCTTGACGGCGTATTTTTGCGTTTTCGTTTAGACTCCTATGCTCCTGATATTGATATGTGATTAAGAAGGTTGTGGAATTTTGTGCATGCATCACATTGGTCTTCTTTCGCTTTTTAATTTCCAAAGTTTTCTTAACTGGTGTTTTGTTTTAAGCTTGATTGCTTTTTTTGAAGGCATAGGGGATCCAGTAATTTTATTATGGTTTTGTTTGAAGTAATAATTTATTCTCGACTTCGTTATATCCAAAGTCGCAATAAAACAACTGATTGGCAAACTTGATATTGTTGTCCATGACTTTCAAGCGAATATTTGAACATGTTGGTTCGCCTTCGATCTTCGTGCGTAATCTTTTTTTAGGACCAACTTCGACAAATTCAGTATAGAAGACCCTTTTCTGTCCATCATTTAGTGTTCAAAAATTATTATGGATTTGAATTCGCAAGGTCACAGAAAAATATGTCGTGCAATTGTAGGGACATTCAGATCCACAGTTTGCCGGTTACACATTTTTGGTGCTTACTTGTTTCCCCACATTATTAAAATATGCTTTTCCTTGCTCACGTAATTGTTTTTTTTATTACCTTTTTCCATTTCGAAGGGTTTGCGGGTTTTCTTTTCGGTGGAGCACTTGTGCCTGCTACATATCGTGTAAAAAGTAGTGGATCTGGATTACTCTCTAAATTTCTTACAGTATCTCCATGTGGTTGTGAGGATCCATCTTCAGTTGCAATAGATATCCCTTTATCAGAGAGTGCACAAAGCATAAATCTATTACAAAAGAAAGCTAAAAACAAATTTGAAGCCAATAATTAGCGCCTATTTTCTTCGTTTTTTGCAGCTTCTTCCACATCTTCGCCCTTATCATTGTGCAATCCATTATTCTATAAAAAAAATAGTTAAGCCTACTCACAAATATTAAAAATCTTAATTCATACGCTTGTCACCATCACTGACAAATCTATATCGAAAGAGCTCTCAGATGTAGCAGAAGTGGAATTATTTCTAAAAGATAAAATGAATATTTTACGTTCACAATTTTTTAACAGTATATTGTACTCTTATTTTACTTACTTATTTTCAATATCTATCATTGCTTTATATTTTAATTAACAAATAACACTAATAGACCTGTAATATCAAAAGCAAATCATGCACTGCCATTGTCAATCAATTTTCCTTGTAACGTATTTTTGTCAGTTGCAATACCGTTAGAAATTTTAGCAATGTAGGTACTCGTTGGAGATAGAAAAAATGAGAATTCGTTGTCAGTTAGAACATTACACGTATAAAATATCTGCTGAACCAAAAGAGGTAGACCGAAACGGAATTCAGATTCAGAAAGAGCACACTCAAATTAGTAAAACTGCTTCATTACATATTTTTCGATACAAAGTAGATATAAAACGATTTTGCTTTCCGCTGACTGTTTGTATGATCAAAGTCTGCCAATTTTTTTTATGAATTCAACACGTGCCAGCTCCCATTATTGATTTTTATGGTTTGATTTCCTTTTACCACATCGGTGATCTCCAGTTGTGTCAACCAGCAGATTTGCAAGAGAGACAGCTTCAAGATAGGCAATGAATTGCTGGGAGCTACTTGCGCAATAAACTAAATGCCTGCGCTGTGGTTTTACCATTATAAGGGCACTGTGTCACTACAGAAAAAAGAAATCCCTTTAGCGCACTCAAATTATAAAAAAAAAAAAAAAAAAAAAAAAAAAAAAAAGATAAAGGCTCACATGAATTATTGTAAAATTGCTTAGATGTGATTTCTCCCCTTACACGCCTTTTACGACCTTTGCTGTTTTTTTGGGGGACGCTGCAGTGATATTCTAAGCCCGTCCATGCCCGAGCATTCAATACTTACAATTATTAAATAAAAAAATATGGATCTTCAAAAGTTATAACTTTTTATTTAATGCTACACTTTTGAGTATTTAACATATTACTTTTAATAAATGTTTTGTTTTGAAATATTTTTTTTTTTATGATTTTGTGCAGAGCCAATTTAAAGGTATTATTTTTATAAGTTGTCGTAAGTAATCGTTTTTATTATTATCAAATAAAAAAACATAAACAAGTTCGGAAAGTCGCACTAACTAATTTAACATTTAAACTACATACAACTGGCCTGGCTTTAGAAAAAAAGATATACATTTTTTTAACAAATGTTTTGTCCGACTATAAAACAATATAAGCAACAAAAAGTGTGGATCACAATCAATAGAATAGAGAGTCAACAAATTTTCTTAGTTTATTAGTCCATGTAGAAGTAGAATCCGATGTATTGCTGTCTGGTTCCTCAGTTGAAATTGGATCTTCAGAGGAAGACCAAGAATCCACTGTAGTGATTTCTGGTTCCTCAGTTGGAGTTGGATCTTCAGAGGTAGTGATTGCTGGTTCCTCAGTTGAAGTTGGATATTCAGAGGTAGGCCAAGAATATACTGCAGTGATTGCTGGTCCCTCAGTTGTTATTGGATCTTCAGAGGTAGACCAAGAATACACGGTAGTGATTGCTGGTTCCTCAGTTGTTATTGGATCTTCAGAGGTAGGCCAAGAATTCACTGTAGTGATTGCTGGCTCCTCAGTTGAAGTTGGATCTTCATAGGTAGTGATTGCTGGTTCCTCAGTTGAAATTGGATATTCAGAGGTAGGCCAAGAATCTACTGCAGTGATTGCTGTTCCCTCAGTTGTTATTGGATCTTCAGAGGTAGACCAAGAATACACGGTAGTGATTGCTGGTTCCTCAGTTGTTATTGGATCTTCAGAGGTAGGCCAAGAATTCACTGTAGTGATTTCTGGCTCCTCAGTTGAAGTTGGATCTTCAGAGGTAGTGATTGCTGGTTCCTCAGTTGTAATTGGATCTTCAGAGGTAGGCCAAGAATCCACTGTAGTGATTGCTGGTTCCTCAGTTGAAATTGGATCTTCAGAGGTAGGCCAAGAATCTACTGTAGTAATTGCTGGTTCCTCGGTTGTTATTGGATCTTCAGAGGTAGGCCAAGAATCCACTGTAGTGATTGCAGGTTCCTCATTTGAAATTGGATTTTTAGAGGTAGGCCAAGAATCCACTGTAGTGATTGCTGGTTCCTGAGTTGAAATTGGATCTTCAGAGGAAGACCAAGAATCCACTGTAGTGATTGCTGGTTCCTCAGTTGGAGTTGGATCTTCAGAGGTAGTGATTGCTGGTTCCTCAGTTGAAATTGGATCTTCAGAGGTAGGCCAAGAATCCACTGTAGTAATTGCTGGTTCCTCAGTTGTTATTGGATCTTCAGAGGTAGGCCAAGAATCCACTGTAGTGATTGCTGGTTCCTCAGTTGAAGTTGGATCTTCAGAGGTAGTGATTGCTGGTTCCTCAGTTGAAATTGGATCTTCAGAGGTAGGCCAAGAATCCACTGTAGTGATTGCTGGTTCCTCAGTTGAAATTGGATCTTCAGAGGTAGGCCAAGAATCTACTGTAGTAATTGCTGGTTCCTCGGTTGTTATTGGATCTTCAGAGGTAGGCCAAGAATCCACTGTAGTGATTGCAGGTTCCTCATTTGAAATTGGATTTTTAGAGGTAGGCCAAGAATCCACTGTAGTGATTGCTGGTTCCTGAGTTGAAATTGGATCTTCAGAGGAAGACCAAGAATCCACTGTAGTGATTGCTGGTTCCTCAGTTGGAGTTGGATCTTCAGAGGTAGTGATTGCTGGTTCCTCAGTTGAAATTGGATCTTCAGAGGTAGGCCAAGAATCCACTGTAGTAATTGTTGGCTCCTCAGTTGTTATTGGATCTTCAGAGGTAGGCCAAGAATCCACTGTAGTGATTGCTGGTTCCTCAGTTGAAGTTGGATCTACAGAGGTAGTGATTGCTGGTTCCTCAGTTGAAATTGGATCTTCAGAGGTAGGCCAAGAATCCACTGTAGTGATTGCTGGTTCCTCAGTTATAATTGGATCTTCAGAGGTAGGCCAAGAATCCACTGTAGTGATTGCTGGTTCCTCAGTTGTTATTGGATCTTCAGAGGTAGGCCAAGAATCCACTGTAGTGATTACTGGTTCCTCAGTTGAAGTTGGATCTTCAGAGGTAGTGATTGCTGGTTCCTGAGTTGAAATTGGATCTTCAGAGGAAGACCAAGAATCTACTGTAGTGATTGCTGGTTCCTCAGTTGGAGTTGGATCTTCAGAGGTAGTGATTGCTGGTTCCTCAGTTGAAATTGGATCTTCAGAGGTAGGCCAAGAATCCACTGTAGTAATTGCTGGTTCCTCAGTTGTTATTGGATCTTCAGAGGTAGGCCAAGAATCCACTGTAGTGATTGCTGGTTCCTCAGTTGAAGTTGGGTCTTCAGAGGTAGGGATTGCTGGTTCCTCAGTTGAAATTGGATCTTCAGAGGTAGGCCAAGAATCCACTGTAGTGATAGCTGGTTCCTCAGTTGTAATTGGATCTTCAGAGGTAGGCCAAGAATCCACGGTAGTGATTGCTGGTTCCTCAGTTGTTATTGGATCTTCAGAGGTAGACCAAGAATACACGGTAGTGATTGCTGGTTCCTCAGTTGTTATTGGATCTTCAGAGGTAGGCCAAGAATTCACTGTAGTGATTGCTGGCTCCTCAGTTGAAGTTGGATCCTTAGAGGTAGTGATTGCTGGTTCCTCAGTTGAAATTGGATCTTCAGAGGTAGACCAAGAATATACTGTAGTGATTGCTGGTTCCTCAGTTGTAATTGGATCTTCAGAGGTAGGCCAAGAATCCACTGTAGTGATTGCTGGTTCCTCAGTTGAAATTGGATCTTCAGAGGTAGGCCAAGAATCTACTGTAGTAATTGCTGGTTCCTCAGTTGTTATTGGATCTTCAGAGGTAGGCCAAGAATCCACTGTAGTGATTGCAGGTTCCTCAGTTGAAATTGGATCTTCAGAGGTAGTGATTGCTGGTTCCTCATTTGAAATTAGATCTTCAGAGGTAGGCCAAGAATCCACTGTAGTGATTGCTGGTTCCTCAGTTGGAGTTGGATCTTCAGAGGTAGTGATTGCTGGTTCCTCAGTTGAAATTGGATATTCAGAGGTAGGCCAAGAATCTACTGCAGTGATTGCTGGTCCCTCAGTTGTTATTGGATCTTCAGAGGTAGACCAAGAATACACGGTAGTGATTGCTGGTTCCTCAGTTGTTATTGAATCTTCAGAGGTAGGCCAAGAATTCACTGTAGTGATTGCTGGCTCCTCAGTTGAAGTTGGATCTTCAGAGGTAGTGATTGCTGGTTCCTCAGTTGAAATTGGATCTTCAGAGGTAGACCAAGAATATACTGTAGTGATTGCTGGTTCCTCAGTTGTGATTGGCTCTTCAGAGGTAGGCCAAGAATCTACTGTAGTAATTGCTGGTTCCTCAGTTGTTATTGGATCTTCAGAGGTAGGCCAAGAATCCACTGTAGTGATTGCAGGTTCCTCATTTGAAATTGGATCTTCAGAGGTAGGCCAAGAATCCACTGTAGTGATTGCTGGTTCCTGAGTTGAAATTGGATCTTCAGAGGAAGACCAAGAATCCACTGTAGTGATTGCTGGTTCCTCAGTTGGAGTTGGATCTTCAGAGGTAGTGATTGCTGGTTCCTCAGTTGAAATTGGATCTTCAGAGGTAGGCCAAGAATCCACTGTAGTAATTGCTGGTTCCTCAGTTGATATTGGATCTTCAGAGGTAGGCCAAGAATCCACTGTAGTGATTGCTGGTTCCTCAGTTGAAGTTGGATCTTCAGAGGTAGTGATTGCTGGTTCCTCAGTTGAAATTGGATCTTCAGAGGAAGACCAAGAACCCACTGTAGTGATTGCTGGTTCCTCAGTTGGAGTTGGATCTTCAGAGGTAGTGATTGCTGGTTCCTCAGTTGAAATTGGATCTTCAGAGGTAGGCCAAGATTCCACTGTAGTAATTGCTGGCTCCTCAGTTGTTATTGGATCTTCAGAGGTAGGCCAAGAATCCACTGTAGTGATTGCTGGTTCCTCAGTTGAAGTTGGATCTACAGAGGTAGGCCAAGAATCCACTGTAGTAATTGCTGGCTCCTCAGTTGTTATTGGATCTTCAGAGGTAGGCCAAGAATCCACTGTAGTGATTGCTGGTTCCTCAGTTGAAGTTGGGTCTTCAGAGGTAGGGATTGCTGGTTCCTCAGTTGAAATTGGATCTTCAGAGGTAGGCCAAGAATCCACTGTAGTGATTGCTGGTTCCTCAGTTGTAATTGGATCTTCAGAGGTAGGCCAAGAATCCACTGTAGTGATTGCTGGTTCCTCAGTTGAAATTATATCTTCAGAGGTAGACCAAGAATCCACTGTAGTGATTACTGGTTCCTCAGTTGTAATTGGATCTTCAGAGGTAGGCCAAGATTCCACTGTAGTGATTGCTGGCTCCTCAGTTGTTACCGGCTTAACAGTTGTGTTCGAATTTAAGTTGCTGTCTGGTTTTTCAACTGCGCCAAGATTTACATATACATTTATTTTATTTTTTATATAAAAATTTATTGTCACTGGACTGGATTTCTCTTTTGAAATTGTTAATGGTCCTACATAGCTTTGGACGCATATTTGGCTTCCAGCACTAAACACTTCTCCACTTGGGCACTGAAGATAAAATGTTGATAGTTCACCTAATGAATTCGGGCTACATTTATAATACGCAGATAAGTCAGTATCAAGTGGAAAATTGCCAGCCCTCTCGCAGGGACCTTCATGAACAGCCGCGCCGTTAGCTAGTGTTGCTCCCAATAGGGCAACTAGTACCAGACACATCATTTTTGGAACTTTATATTACACTGTTTTGGCTTTCGGATAACGTACTGCTTATAAGCCACTTGATGGTTTGCGCTTCAATTTGCTGACTGAACTTGATGAATTTAAATTAATTTCTTTTATAGAATCAGTACGGCAAGGTTTCAGTTTTTTTGTACAACTGATACTCGTTAAGTTTAATTAAAAATTGTAGTTATTCTAAATTTCCTTAGTATTGTGAAGTGGGGCAGCAAATAATCTTATCACAGAAATGCATTTTGTCACATGTATTTCTATAATTTGGTAAGGTTAATCGATAATCTTTAGTCTGGCAAAGAAATATCCTTTTTGCATTGATTGGATTTGGTTTTTTTATTAATTTTAATTGCGATTGATATCGTACAGTGACTTCCGTTTCATATTGGCCGAAGTTTTTTTTTATAGCAACGTTGTTATTTATTCTTGGTTGCCGAAAAACAAAATGAAAGGCTACTGTCCTCCTTATTAGTAAGTACAGCCACCGCGACACGACAACAGATAACGGCTATCGACTTACAAGTAAGTGCCACCAGCACTCCAAATCTAAGGATCCACACAACAACCTAACGCACTACAAATTGTCGATCCGCTAAAAAATCGACATTTTGCAAATCCGAAGGAATTCATTGATTTTTGCCATTTTTTTATTGCGGCTATATTCAGAGCTTAACTCTTAAACGAAAAGAAGCTGATTACAACTGTCAAAAAGAAAAACAGCTCGCTCTCTCCAATATTTTAACTAAAAAGCTCCTTAAGTCGAACCAGGAAAATAACACCTTGAATCGGCACACTTTCACCGAAACTAGCCCCCAGTTCCTCCTCTTTTCGAAAAGGTCTGATCTTGAAGAGGTAACACTCTTAAGCACTAGCTTGGGCAGCCTTTACTCTTCCATCTCCAAAACTATGATTATTTTTGAACTTCTGGCTTGCCAATATCGAGGAAAATATGCGTATCGTTTGATGTTTTGTGGTAATCGACTGATGGTCCCAACCACCACATCTGGGTGAAATGCCAAATTTGGAAAAAGAGCACTATTATGTACTCACATAAAGTTATATTGTCCACAAATATATAACAAATCAGAAATAGTTGAATATATTCAATTTTTGAATTTAGATAATCGCCATGCATGGTTGTTTCAGTGATTGGATTAATTTTGGTTGATGTTTTGGAACTTGGTTGACAAGCGTTTTTCCGTTCCAAAAGTTCGGCCAAACATTGCAATTATATTTATGCGCCAGAAGAATATTGTTATTTTGACTTGACTACCTGAAGAGATTATTAAAAGGTGGGGTCCTAAAAAGTGTTGCCAACGAAAAGACAACGTTTACTTGTTGCCACTGATAAATGAAAGGCCTTTAAAAGGGAAAGAACAAATGATGAATTTGTCTTTCTTTGATCGAGGTATGAAATTCAACCTACGTATCGCTGGCCAAAATACCATTATCCAACGCACTATGGTCTGTTTCAACAAAAACAAACACAACAAGGTAAAATAATCCTTCGTAAGTGAATATCTAAATACGTAATACGCACATATCTCAACAATAAAACAATATAAACCCACAACTATCAGTTATTCTGTACTTTTACACATGACCGGGTGTCCATGGTTATCTGCGAGTATGTCGACAATAAATTGTTTAACTTGAATAAATCAAAAATCTATATAACCAAAATTGAAATGCAGTCCGTTGGTAACCGCATCACTTGAGATCGGCCGGACCGATTTGGCTTAATTTTTTTTTTAAAAAACCAAAGTTTGAGCTAGGGAACTAAAATTTATAATATAGACTCTCTAGGTGTCTGATAGGAATAATAATAGGGTATCCAACAGTTCGCCCAAGCGGACTGTAGCCCGTCCCTATCTTTTGGAATCAGAAGTGGCTGCACCAAAATAGTGAATTCTACAATTCAAATCAAATTTATCATCAATTAAAATGATAGTTCAAATGTTTTAAAAATATATTGTTGACTCGTTATAGTAGATTGGAAGTCGCGATGAATATAATGTCCTCGCAACTCAACCGGCGACGGGTATAGTGACGGCTAAAACTACTTACTATATTACGGCTTATGAAGAGAAAACATGCAACTGCCTTCGTTTTGGCATTCGTATGGAATTTTCTTTAAAAAAAATGGATTATTCGCAGAAACGTACGAGTACTTTCTGGGAACAAAAAGTGCCTGCAAAAGACGACTATTTTATTAAAGAAAACTTTCAAATATTGTGCAGCGAACTATGCAAGGTTTCGAAGAGGTCTACACAACCTACAAGTGTGCTAAGCTACACATGATATGTATTCCATTACCGAAAAGAATTTTTATTGCCAAATGTTAAAATACTTTTGCGAACACGTTTGGAAATATTTACTTGGCCGCTTTCGAAAAGTTGGTAAGATCAAAATATCGTAAAATACAAATATTCCTATCCATTAACAATTTTTGGAGATTGTTTTCATTTTGAAATCAACCCTAGTGCTGAAGATGGTATTGACTATAAAACCTATAAGGGTTGGTATTCTATCGTTTTATTATCTGTTGTTGACTATCGGTTAAATTGTTGATTATCCGTGTACATTTTTTGTTAATACATAAATATTGTAGTTACAGATTTCTTTACATAAATGTTGGAAGACCAGGCCGTTGCAATGATTCGAAGAAGGAAGAAAACAACTTTAACTACGTTCTGTTAAAATGTAGAGGAGTGGTCAAAAATGCTGATAGTATTTTAAATGCCATCAACATACGTATAAGTAAGAACAACTATGGCTTGTAAATACCTGATTTGTTTTAATATTTCCATTGAACTGTGACCCATCTTTAAAGAAGTTTATTTCACTCTTCTCAATTTTAATTATTTTCTTATCACTTTCTTTCAAGTTTCTTGATTCACTACAAACAATAGCATAATTTTAAACTGCCATGAAAGGAATGCGTATCCGTTCAATTTGTAGCCTACTTTCGGACTCACAGAGAAATACAAAGAATCGTAGCCTTACAACATGAATGCAAGGCCGTAGCCATGAGGGATCACGGGGGTAGGAGCGGGAATGGACCACAGAAATGCTTTACGATACCCATGGAAAAAAGTCCCAGCGTATCTGATCTGTTTTGTGATTTGTGATTACTCTGCACTTTTTTTTGACCTACTAACAATGTTCAAGTGCTACGGTAACTGCGTTTCCGATGAAACTGAATGGGTGACCTGCAGCGGAATTTGTGCCAATTCTTTCCACCCGACCTGCATTGGCTTGAAAAAACGATCGGTGACCTACTTAAAAGAATACATGAGTGTTTTTCAATTTTTATGTGACGAGTGTAAGCAAATATCGCTCTCACATGTAATGATCGCCATAAAATGCCTTAACGAGTCAATGAACTCTACTTTTGAAGACATTGCTATGCAAAATAAGAAAATTGCAGAGCAGATGTCCAAGTTCGAGTTAGTGATAAAAAGTGTAGATGAACTCAGCAGTGTAATTGACTCCTCAAACGCGATTTTTAAGTCGAAATTCTTGAGCATCGAAAAGGTTCTGAAGGTCTCAACGAATGTTAAAGACGCGTGCCCCAACCCCTACAACAATAAAGAACTCAAAGATGACCTAATAATGGCTTTTCGAAGTTTAAACTCGAATAAATCCATAACCGAGTCAATAAACTCCTTACGAACCGACCTCGACCTTTTTTTTCAAAATCCATCGTCAAAATCACCACCGAACTACCCCATTATAGACTTTTCACCAATAGTCGATGTCGTGCTTCACAAAATCGATGCTGTCAGCGACGATTTATCTTCAACTCGGCTAACGGTTGGAGCCATAGTCGATGAACTCAAGTCGATAGCTAGCAAAATCGACACATTTACTGATATCGACCAAGGCCACATTCAGTCAGTTCATAGCAACTCAATTCTGTATGAACTACGTGATACTGACGCTAATTATGGTGTACCCGCGCCTACTGCAACTCAAACCAATGCGACTTTACTACCAACATCACCTCCTCTGCCTATCGCACCATTAACTTACCAACCGACTCCTGCTGCTAACGCTCCCGAACTACGTGATACTAACGCTAATTATGGTGTACCCGCGCCTACTGCAACTCAAACCACTGCGACTTTACTGCCAACATCACCTCCTCTGCCTATCGCACCATTAACTCACCAACCGACTCCTCCTGCTAACGCTCCCGATGTTATCAATCGGCTAGGGACTTCTTGGACGGTCGCTGAATGGGAAAACAGGATTGACAAATTAAACAGAGGTAACGAGCGCAACCCTGACTGCACAACATTCATCATCAAAGGCGCTCCCCCACATGCTGATGCTTCCTGGTTGCTGAACTTATTCCGAACAAAATTTTCCATAAACATCGAAAATTGCAGTAAGATCTCCGCAGTGAATTCGAAAAGAACCATTTCTTTTAAATTCAGTATTCCCAACAAATATACATGGTTATTTTGGAACTCCGATCAGGATGTCTTCAATTTGGGCGAGATGCAGCTATCTAAATGGATAAATAAATCTAAAAGGAAGCAAAAGAAGCCTAATAAAACTAGCCATAAGTCAAACATTAACAAAAAGCCTCCATCTTCGAATAATAAAAAGCCATCCCCTTCACCTATCTCTGAACCTATCTCCTCCGACAACAACTGGTCCTTTAAAACAGGCATTTTTCCAAACTTTACCCAACCCATTGTCAAAAGCTCTCCCAGAAATTATCTACCAAAGCGAGTTTCTTTTAACCTTCAACCTAATTTCAGTTCCTCACAAACGCCCTCCCCACTATCACCCTCTCCACTAACGCCTTGTCCACTAACGCCTTCCGCTAAGATCGTTCCTTCCGCGACGAACTATCCAAATTTCATCCTATCCCACATCATCAATCCCACTCCACCGTCCTCTTCTCTTAGCACTCCACCAGCCCAAAACGCTTCACCACAACAACTTACCGACTTCCCGGTCAATTTTGACCCGCTTCTTCCTCCCAAAGTTAAACTTACTGCTAACTTTGTTGACCATACATCTTTGAACAAAGACCTCGACGGCCGTTATGTAATGGCACGATTAAGAGATCACAGACTCTTCGAAAACGTTCGGTTATTCCTTGCTTATTTGCATGATAAGCCCGAATCTGTTTGTATCGACGGTAAGACCAAAACCAACGTACAAATTTCGATTCAAAAGGAAGGTCTCCCTACCGATCTTCAATCATTGAGCGAAATATATATCCGTTACCATGAGAGTTATAATATTTCCCCTACCACTGTAGCTAAGGACCTATCCGCTTACGCATCCCATATCAACTCCAGACACATCTCGCATCTACAAAAAACTCGCAACGACTATAAAAATTATTTTCGCCCCTAACTCAAACCCAGCATGTGCCCTTCCCAACTCGTTCACAAATACCTCTGAGTCGGCCACCGACCTATCCTCCCATACGCTCTCCCGCATTAACGCTCCCCTCACTTTTTACTATCAAAACGTAAGAGGACTGCGATCTAAAACCCACGCTGTCTTGCACCAATCTCATGCTCTTCCATTCGATGTTTACGCCTTGACTGAAACAAATCTGATTCCCGACATAAAGAACCAGGAGATCCTTCCCCCTTTTTTTAATGTTTTTCGAGACGACGATCTTACCCGACCAACTGATGGCTCTCCCTGCCGAGGCGTCCTACTGGCCACCCTCAAAGACCTTGACTCCTCTCTAATTGCTGTTTCCAATTCTTCTAAGCTTGACTTCGTTTCTATTAAAATAAAACTCCCCAGCAGATCTGTTTACGTTATGTGTTTTTATATCTTACCGGCTCAATCTATAGAATCCTACCAACTCGCAATCGAAGCAATCGACCAAATAAATAGCATATCTGATTCCCTTGATGATATCATTATATTCGGCGACTTCAATCTTCCGCATTTGCACTGGACTCTATCAGATGAAGAATCTTTTTTTATCGCTTCAAATCCCACCTCAAGTAAGGAATGTCTCTTCTTGGATGGGATTACAGACTCAAGTTTATGTCAAGTTAGTGGGGTCTCCAACTATATGGGTAGGCAGTTAGACCTCATTTTCACAACTGACCCTATAAACTCCTCTGTGTCCCTGAGTCCCTTTGCGCTGTCGATCATTGATAACTTTCACCCGTCACTTCTTCTTTCTCTTTTCCTTAACTCTCCTATCCAACCCATTCACTCAGCAGCTGCCTCGTCTTACGACTTCCATAAAGCGAATTTCCAAAAAATCAACACTTATCTTAGTAGGTGTTCTTTTAAGTTCGCCAATCTACCTCTGAAGGATGCTCTCTCCACTTTCTACAAAGAATTATTTAATTCTATATCTCTCTATGTCCCCTTTTCTCGCAAGAAAACCTTTTCTACGAGCCCTCCTTGGTACAATCGAAGGCTTCGGTCTTTACGTAACAAAAGAAACAAACTATGGGCAGTTTTCATTCGAACCGATTCTTTTTCTGACTATTCCAACTACCTCGGTGTTTACCTTCAATTCACCCAACTTTATAACTCCCTCTATCAACAGTATCTTAATAGTGCGCAAACCAAGCTAATAAACGATCCGAAGTCATTTTTCCAATTCGTTAACTATAAAAAAAAATCGGACGGTTTCCCCCCATCCCTTTCTTATGAAAATAAATCATCTACCGATCCGCTTACCATTGCCAACTTTTTTGCTTCTTTCTTTAAGCAGTCTTTCGCCGACAGCTCCTTCGTACCGGATCCCACCTACTTCGAATATCTTCAAAAATTCTCCATTGGTCCTTCTATGTACCAAAGTTTTGATCATACGGCAATAGAAAAGAAGTTGCTTACACTTAATGATGAATATTCACCCGGCCCAGATGGTCTTCCAGCCATATTTCTTAAAAAGTGTTGCTCAAATCTTTGCTTACCCCTCTCATATCTCTTTCAGCTATCGCTTTCTCAAGGTGAATTTCCTCAGATATGGAAATCCTCCTTTATAACACCAATACACAAAAAGGGATTAAAGAGCGAGGTGACAAACTACCGCCCCATAGCCAAACTTTCACATATACCCAAACTTTTTGAAAGTATCTTGTATGAAGCCTTAAGCTTTCAGTGCAAGTCTTTTATTTCCCCTAACCAGCACGGCTTTTTAAAAGGTAGATCAACTACCACTAATCTTGTCGAATTCATATCCTCTACACTCTCAGCCATAGAAAGTGGTAAAGAAGTCGATGTTGTTACAACAGATTTCAGTAAGGCTTTTGACAAGATTTCCCATAAATTAATAGCTTTCAAATTATCTGCCCTTGGCTTTGAACCCATTTTGCTAAAATGGATAGAGTCATACCTGGAAAACCGTTTTTACAGTGTTCGCTTCCGGTCCGTTCTTTCGGCACCTTTCTTAGCCAGCTCTGGTGTTCCACAAGGCAGTCATCTAGGTCCCCTTTTATTTATTCTAACAATTAACGATCTTGAAAGGATCATTCAACACTCAGCGCTCTCTCTCTATGCTGACGACACCAAATTTTTCAAAACCATTTCTTCACAACATGACTTTAGCCTCCTTCAAACAGATCTAAATAGTTTTTCCAACTGGTGCCTTAAGAACTGCCTAGAACTTAATGTATCTAAATGTCAGTCTATTACCTTCTCACGCAAGAGCAACAAGTCTCCTCTTCGAATTTACCAACTCCACCATCAGCCTATATCTCGTGTTCAATCAATTCGCGACCTTGGCATATTATGCGACAGGGAACTAAGCTTCCGTTCGCATATTGATGAGATAATTACTAAAGCAAACTCATCACTTGGCTTCGTTAAAAGATGGTCAAAAGAATTTTGCGACCCATACGTGACCAGATCCCTGTACATAACTTTTGTTCGGCCCCTCTTAGAGTACGCTAGCCAAGCGTGGTGTCCCTTTCAACGAGTTCATGTATCTAGAATCGAAGGCATTCAACGTCGTTTTCTTCGATTTGCTCTTCGTGGTCTCTCTTGGAACGATCCTCTCATCTTACCTCCTTATCGCGACCGTCTTAAACTTATAAACCTAAATACCCTTGAAGAACGCAGGGACGCAGCTGACATTCTCTTCATTCACCGACTCCTTTCAGGCTCCGTCGATTGTGCGTCTCTTCACAACTCTATCTGCCTTAACACTAATCCTCGTAATCTACGCTGCCCACGACTTTTCTATCTTCCAACCCACCGTACCTTGTATGGCTCCAACGAACCCATCTCACGTATGCTACGGAAGGTTAACTCAAACCTTAATGTTTTTGACTTCAACCGCAGCACTTCCTCTATAAAAATCGATCTCCTTAAGCCCTCCCCCATCACCCCCCCAACAACACCTAATCAGTTTTAGTTTTAAGTCCTAGCTATAAGTCTTAGTCTTTTAAGATATTTAGCTTGTATTAAGCCGAATAAATGGGGGCGTACGCCCCCACCAAAATTAGCTCGTATACCATTGACTCCAAATCAGTCATGTACTGCTTCAATACCCTACAAACACTCGGAATAAGAAACAAGACCAAATTATGGTGGGTTCCAGGTCATGTCGGGGTAGCAGGTAACGAAAAGGCCGACGAACTGGGCATAAAAGGTTCAGAAACACCTTTCATAGGTCCCGAACCTTTCTGCTGCACTCCTAGATCAGCAGCAACGGCAGCAATTAAAAGCTGGGAACATAGAAAATGTATCTATCTTTGCGAAAGCATCCCAGGTCTAAGACAGGCCAAACGAGCCATTCGGCTCTTCAATCAAAATGCCAGCAAATGTCTAAACTTAAGCAGGCATGATATCAAAAACCTATAAGGTTACCTTACTGGTCACCATGGTTTAAGATATCATCTACACAAAATGAGAATATCAAACTCTCCTGAGTGCCGACTCTGTCTTGAAGAGGACGAGTCAGCTGAACACATTTTATGTGAATGTCCAGCCCTTAATGGAATTAGAAAGAAGATCTTTTTCAGGGAGCAAATGAGCCCCGAGGACATAAAGAATTCTTCTACTGGTAAAATTGTCCGCTTTACACGAAAAGTGGAAATTCGACTAGTTTAAACTTTTCTGGCCCATACGGTACAAAAGATATTTTAGGTCGAAGTACCCCCCTTATAAATCGCCTTGGCGAGCCAGAATTAAAAAAAAAAAAAAAAAAAAACCTCCGAAATACCGCTATCTGGCTACATAGCTGCCGACCAAACAGAAAATTTTGTAAAATTCATTTTATTTGACTCATTACTAAACTTGAGGCAAACTCACAATAATGTTTAATACATCAAATTAAAGGTGAACATTTACAACTTAAAATTCCACGAATTGTGACAACGCAGCACAGACAAAACATGAGCACAACAGATCCTGAAACCTATTTTAGAATAAGTATAATGATTCCTCTTTTAGATGACTTTTTAATTCAGCTTAAAATGAGATTTGAAAAACATAAGTCCATACTTTCCTCTTTGTGCATTTTGATTCCATCGATCCTTGGCATAAACGAACGAAATTTATTATAACGAAGAAAACTTCAAATTTTATAAATCTTTTTTGGATTGGGACGCTTTAAAAGCTGAATTTACGCTATGGAAGACAAAATGCCATACACAAAAAGATACAGAGCGTTCAAAGAGTGCAATAACAACTCTTGGGGAATGCAATGAGGATCTGTTTCCTAACATCCACAAGCTTCTTAAGATTTTGGCGACACTACCGGTTTCAACATGTACACCGGAAAGAACATTTTCGACAATGAAACGTCTAAAAACTTATCTAAGAAATTCTACCGGTGAAGAAAGATTAACAGGATTGGCGTTAATGGCAATTCATCGACAAATTGAGATTGACACTGAGGAGGTTTTAGATATATATTTGCAGTACAGACGTCCAGAAGATTAAATTTAATTTTATAAAAATGATTCCTACCTACATGTACTTTTTGTAATAATAAAATTTTAAAAAATGATGATATGTTCCCTAATAAATAATAACTTAAAATTATTTAAAAAAATATTGGAAAAATCTTTTAGTTTTTCAAATTTGTTTGAGAGTTTTCTTGGAAAAACTTAGTATGCAATAGCATTTTATTAGCAATAGTCTACCTAGGAAAAAAAATATTGAAAATCGTTAAAGCAGTTTTTTTTAACCGTTTTTTTTTAATTTTTAAAAAATATTTGGCAATTTATTGAGTATTGCAATGCAAGGAAATCTGTAGTTTTCATCTGGAAAAAGAATCTGGAAAAATTCAATAAACCCGTTTCCAGCATATTCAAAAAACCAAAAAAAGGCATGTATGAACTTGATCATAAAAGCCTTCCTAAATTTAAAATTTAACTAAAATCTGTTTTATTGTTATCGAGAAATTCTGATGTTAAAAAATCGGTTCGATAGGAGGTACCGTTTTAAGATAAATCTCGCAAAATTCATTCTTACCAAAATATAAGTATAGTTTTATCTAAATCGTTAAGGCCGTTTTTAGAAAAATTAAGTTTTAACAAACCGTTATATGACATATACCATTGTTTTAGAGCTTACATTTCAATTTCAGCAACGCCTAGTGCGAGGCAACTAAATAAACACTATGAACCAAGTTTGCAAATCGGCCCATCCGCTTAGGCTGCAGATCTGCAAACAGGCAGACGGACGAACAGAATTTTCCAACACATTTTTTTCTACTTCCCTATCATCGTAATGTCATGTTTAATTGTTATCTCAATTTATGTTTGCACCAATCAATAAAGTGCCCATACATAGTATAGTACCATAATCCCAATTAAAAATCGTGTTTGGTCGATTTTCGGCTAAAATTGGCTGTATTAATTTTATTTAGTAGGTACATCTACGAGTACCATTCAGGAAAAGTACTCACAGATTTTGGTGTGGTGGCGTAATTGGTCCATTTTTCTTCGAAGATGGAAATGGCAATGCAGTTACTGTGGATGGAGGTCGATATCAAGCGATGATTAGAAACTTTTTGTAGAATCAATTGAAAGATATTGATATGCAGAATAAGTGGTTTCAACAGGATGGTGCGGCATGCCACATCTTTTGAAAGAGAAGTTTAACATAAGCATAATTTTCCGAAGAACAGACGTGATTTGGCCACCAAGATCATGCAATTTAACACTATTGGATTTTCTCTTATGGGGTTTCTTGAAGAGTAAAGTTTATGCCGATAATCCTCAAACTATTCAACACCTCAAAAACAACATCATCGAGCAAATATCACTTCTTGAACCACCATTATGCGGAAAAGTGAATCAAAATGTTGGTAAAAGGTTGACAGTCTGCCGACCTAGCAGAGGAGGTCACTTGGACGAAATTCTTTTTCATTATTAACCGGAACTAATGAATATTAATTTCCAATAAAAATAAATACAGATTTCACACAATTTATGTCTTTCATTCAAAATTTAAAATTTAAAATAATACCTCAAATTCGAGCACCCTTTATAAGTCAATCTGTGTTTGTTCGTTAATAATGGGTAGGAATTTCCCTGTCCCTTGCAGTGCATATTCGTCGCATATGCGAAATAATATGTGATTCCAAAAAACTTGAACTTAAGCCAAATCCAACCTAAAATGGTTCTCATAGATGGGACACTTTAAGTAATACAACTCCCAACTATGTATCTTTTATTTTGTTTCGAATGAATAACCTTACATTCCTTACCACGTTAAGTGGACGGCTGGAGTTACAGCGCTGTTTCACGGTTAGCCACAACCGATCATCAGACTCCTTCTGTGGTCTGTCTTTTTCCTTCATTTTATCCCGAAATTCCATTTCTTCCACTGGGATTCGAACCTAGATCAGCGTCTTCTCAGGCACTGTGCCATTGAAGCCACGAGTTTATCCAGTTTTTATTTCAATTTTCTTGGACAAACTTTGCTCCTGTAAGTATATTATGTTATTCATTCTGGTTTTTATACCCTATTCTAGGGGTATATTAATTTTGACGCATAGTTTGTAACATACCTTAATATTGCCCGTAGACCCCTAAAAGTTACTATATTTATGATCAGCATCGATAGTAATGTCGATCTAGCCATGTCCGTCCGTCCGTCCGTCCGTCCGTCGGCAAAAATTAGGCCTTTAAACTGGACCTAGAGAGCTGAAATTTTAACCATATACTCTCTAGGGTCCCGAAATAATCAAGTTTACGAATTTTTGAAATCCGCCCACAGACACGCCCACAAACTCAAAAAAACAAAATTTTGGAAAAAATCGAATTTTGAGCTAGGAAGCTGAAATTTTTTATATATGATCTATGACTCCTAAAACTCCTCGGGATATAAAAATTTTAAAATCCGCCCACTGCCACGCCCACAAAAAAATAAAACAATTTTATTGAAAAACCAAAATTTGAGCTAGGGAGCTGAAATTTTTAATATATACTCTCTAGGGGCCCCTTAAGCTCATGTATAAATATTTTCAAAATCCGCCCACTGGCACGCCCACAAATAAATAAAACTATTTTTTTGAAAATCCAAAGTTTGAGCTAGGGAGCTGAAATTTTTAATATATACTCTCTAGGGGCCCCTTAAGCTCATGTATAAATATTTTCAAAATCCGCCCACTGCCACGCCCACAAAAAAATAAAACAATTTTATTGAAAAACCAAAATTTGAGCTAGGGAGCTGAAATTTTTAATATATACTCTCTAGGGGCCCCTTAAGCTCATGTATAAATATTTTCAAAATCCGCCCACTGGCACGCCCACAAATAAATAAAACTATTTTTTTGAAAATCCAAAGTTTGAGCTAGGGAGCTGAAATTTATAATATATACTCTCTAGGGGCCCTTTAAGCTCATGTATAAATATTTTCAAAATCCGCCCACTGACACGCCCACAAATAAATAAAACAATTTTTTTGAAAATCCAAAGTTTGAGCTAGGGAGCTGAAATTTATAATATATACTCTCTAGGGGCCCTTTATGCTCATGTGTTAATTTTTTTTTAAATCCGCCTACTGACACGCCCACAATTAAATAAAACAATTTTATTGAAACACCCAAGTTTGAGCTAGGGAGCGTTTTTTTTTGATAAAATCCTTTAAATGTTATATAACAAAATATGTAGAGCGTTCTTAACAATTTAACCATACTTAGACTTTTGTCACGCCCACTTATGAGGGATAGGAATAAGAATAGGGTATCCAACAGTTCGCCCAAGCGGACTGTAGCCCGTCCCTATGTTTCTTTCTAAGTTTTCTCTAATTCTATTCCATTTCGACAAGCATAGTTGGACTGAAATGGGTGATAGAGAGGGTGAAAGACTTTTTGACATTGTATTTGTCGATAATCTTACGATTAATGGTTTTTTTTTTTTAAGTGATACCACACAATTTTTCCTGGTTATAATGTATCTTTTACATACATATTAACCAGTTGATAATAGTGTTGTTCAAATTAAAATCGAACTGGTGGCGATTTCACACATATCACTCCCCGCCTCGGACTATATCTACTTCACCATATTTTCAAGTCTAAGTATATATGTATATTTAAGTTTTCCGAGCTCCCACCATACACAAAAATAAGTTTTTTTCAATTGACTGGTAAGTGCGATAAATGTCTTTGTTAGATACTATTCACAGGATGTGATAAGCAAAAACCCAATTATTTCCAAGCCGACATTTTTTTTATTTTTATTAATTTAGTGATTTAGTTATACACAGTAAGATGCAATATCTTATAAACTAGTGAAACGCATACAATAGTTGAAGCGAGTATAAAAAGCTACATGAGTTACAAAACGAAGAATTCATGTTGATGACAAAAAAGAAATAATAAAAAGTAAAGCATAAGCAATTTTTACACGAAAATATACAAAAAATCAATACAAAATTTTAAGAATTCAAGGAGAGATACGATTTTAATTCATTTTTAAGTTTAGTTGTGTTATTTAAACGTCGGATAGAGTAGGGTAAGGAGTTCCACAACCGTGTGGAGTGAATAAAAAACTGACGCTCAGAAGTTAGGCAAGAGTACCGAGGAGGGATCAATTGAGCAGATCTGCTTGAGGTGGGATATCTTATTTTTTTATATATATAAGTCGGTTGATGTGTTAAAAGTATGTCCGAAAACAGGCAAAGAGTTCGAAATTTGAGAAGATTGTCGAAAGTCATATTGTAAAGTTGGCTGGAGTAGAGTGATATTCGATCAAATCCGAACACATATCGCACAATAGAATTAAATGCCACATTAAGTTTCCTCTTGGATGCATAACTACAGCTCGCAAAAATTTCAGAAGCATATGTTAAGACTGGCATGGCTAGAATTTTAGCAAGTAAGACTCGTGTTTTAAAGGGTGTAAAGAATTGGGTCGCCCACAACGTTCGGATAACTCCATAAGTCTTGCCGACTGCAAGATTAATTTGGTTGTCCCAAGTTAAGAATCGATTAAAGGTCACCCCAAGGTTCTTGACGGATTCTACATACTCAATAGGAGCATCTTGGAGTGTGAGGATAGGAAAATAAGCCAGATCTAGGGGCTTTCGCGAAATCACGATGCATTTAGTTTTATCTCGTTTTAATATCAGTCCATTTTGTTGAGACCACTGCCCCATATCGGCAAGTTCATTATTAAACGTGCTCTATTAAACCCAGAGGACAGCTTAATACGAGCTGAGCATCATCAGCATACAAATGAATTGAGATCGTTGACATAAAGGGAGAAAAACAAATGCCCTAGTATGGATCCCTGAGGGACACCACTTATGATAGGCAGGGGGTTTGAAAGGGATTTGTTAACTTCTACGGCTTGAAATCTGTGAGTTAAGTATGACGATACTAACTTTATAGCACAAGGCTCGAAATTATATCTGTGGTCACAAGGAAAAACCGCTAAAGTCTGTTTTACTAATTTTTCAGGAGAGCAGTTTAAAGATTTTGACAGACGCTTGAAATTACAAATGACTCTATTGGGCGATTGGAAACTCCGATCGCGTTGAAAGAAAAAGTAAAAGAAAGATAATTTTACTCTTTCTTAGTTCAAAATTATTTTTGTTGGAAAAAGCAACTGTAAACGATTTTATTGACAAAAGTAATACTTTAGTCGTTAGGGCCTTTTAGGTTTTTTATTATAAAAAATCCTATCTCGAGTTTAGTTGTTTTTCCATTGCAAAGAATTTTGTTGTTCTTGCCTATAGTCCACTTTACTTGCTTTTCCTTGTGTGTTAAAAATTGTCCAATTCTTATGGCGACTATAGTTCTTATTCCTAAATTAATAATGAAAAATTATACCGTTTTTATACCCTATTCTAGGGGTATATTAATTTTGACGCATAGTTTGTAACATACCTTAATATTGCCCGTAGACCCCTAAAAGTTACTATATTTATGATCAGCATCGATAGTAATGTCGATCTAGCCATGTCCGTCCGTCCGTCCGTCCGTCCGTCCGTCCGTCCGTCCGTCGGCAAAAATTAGGCCTTTAAACTGGACCTAGAGAGCTGAAATTTTAACCATATACTCTCTAGGGTCCCGAAATAATCAAGTTTAAGAACTTTTGAAATCCGCCCACAGACACGCCCACAAACTCAAAAAAACAAAATTTTGGAAAAAATCGAATTTTGAGCTAGAGAGCTGAAATTTTTTATATATGATCTATGGCCCATAAAACTGATTGGGACATAAAATTTTCAAAATCCGCCCACTGACACGCCCACAATTAAATAAAACAAATTTTGGTAAAATCTGAATTTTGAGCTAGAAAGCTGAAATTTTTTATATATGATCTTTGGCCCATAAAACTGCTTGGGACATAAAATTTTCAAAATCCGCCCACTGACACGCCCACAATTAAATAAAATATTTTTTTTGAAAAACCAAAATTTGAGCTAGGGAGCTGAAATTTTTAATATATACTCTCTAGGGTCCCTTTATGCTCATGTGTAAATATTTTCAAAATCCGCCCACTGACACGCCCACAATTTTTATTTTTTTTATTTTTGAAAGTCTAAAGTTTGAGCTAGGGAGCTGAAATTTATAGTATATACTCTCTAGGTGCCCTTTATGCTCATACTTAAATTTTTTTTAAATCCGCCTACTGACACGCCCACAATTAAATAAAACAATTTTATTGAAAAACCAAAGTTTGAGCTAGGGAGCGTTTTTATTTACAAAAGCTTAGTTTTTTCGATAAAATCCTTTAAATTTTTGTCACGCCCACTTATGAGATATAGGAATAAGAATAGGGTATCCAACAGTTCGCCCAAGCGGACTGTAGCCCGCCCCTATGTTTGGATATGTTCTCAGCAGAGAATGAACACCAACTTTGAACCTTAAGATAGAATATATTTTATTTATTTAAAAACGTATACGATGAAAAGTACATAAAACAATAAACTTTACTTCATGCAATGTAAATTAATAAAAAAAAGAAAAAAATAGACATATAAAGTTAAAAACCAAAATTAAAAGTATTTTTAATCTTCATCGTCACTTCTTAAATCTGGATGAATGTTGAATTCGATGGAACTGGTTTTGAGCTTTTTATAAAAAGAATGAAAATTTGGATTTTTGTATTGTAATAAATCCATAATCAGATGATAGGACTGGTAGGTCTTCAATATTTTTTAAATGACCCAATGTTAGTATCGATGCTCCTCGTTTGACTAACGGTAAAATGTTAAAGGGTTCTTCGTTATACAAAATTTGGTTATAGATGTTTGTATAGCGAATCCACCTTACTGAGTTCCGTATAAATTTCTGGCCTTCCGAATTACATCGTTTCCAATTAATATAATTTTTCGAAATTTCACTATAGGTAGTTGAAGAAATCACTTTCTTTCATTTCAACAACTTTAATTTTTCAATTATTACTTCCGATAAACCAGTCCCTTGGCACACTAATTTCAACATTGGATTTTTTTTCTTTTATCGTTCCATTAACGCATGATGAGAATCACGCTCGAGTTGGGTCTGGGTATGACCAGGTTTAAAAAATGTATGGATTTTCGTTAATGGACAGAAGGAACATGGCAGAAACAAACGAATTTTTATTTTGGCCGGAACATGAGTCACTGTAGAACGTTATTATAATGACAAAGAAAGGCAAAGATTGTAGATATTTGAAAACGCATGAAGCAATTTCATTTGTACCCCGCCGCGCAATTCCCTCGTGCCACATAAAACAACCGGAATCATTCGTTCGATTGAAGGTCCAAAGCTACCTTTTATAAAAACTAACTAAGTTTCTCAAGAATGGTGTTGGTAGGCACTGTTGTATGCCAAACGCGAACGCTTCCATATCATTGTTTTGCGTAGCATTCTCCTTATGACCATTTTTTGTTCAAAGCCAAAGTCTATTTGATCACATGAATTTGTTTCCGCTCTACCAAAACTTGTTTTTCTTTTTCATTCTGGGCTTTTTTTTATCTTAGATAAAAACCCATCGCAAGTTGCGCACGTGTCTAGTTTGGAAGCTTTGAATTTTAAATTCAGTGTTTTAAATATTTCTGAATATTTGGTAAGGCTTACAGGATTACAAACTACATCAGTACACATCCGATGGATTATGGAAAGATTTAAACTGCCATGAATATATTTTTTGGATGTGTAGCAACGGCTGTAATGCCTTTCATACGATGGGAACATATTTATGTGGTTGCGTACTTCCTCTTCTTGATCCAGTGTTCGTTTGTTCACAGGAATCCCCTTACCCCGACAATTTTTAAACGGTTTCCTTCAAACTTCAAACTTTTTTCGCTATTACGTTTTTAATGAAACTTTCCGTTTCAGAAAAGCATACCGTAGAATGTTTGCGGCAAACTTGTGAACGCATGCCATTATATTTCAAAAAGTACTTCATTGAGGTTTCACGGGGTCGCTTTCTTTGCATAGCGTTAGACAGAGTATTACATTTTTTATTTCCTATAGTCAGAAGATTTCCTATGTATAAAATTCTCTGGTCATAGGTTCCCAAAGCCCAATATGTACTGGTTAAATAGTTGTTTATCTGCTCGAATGAAATTTAATTTTGGCACTTTGTTCGACACATTACAAAGGATTTTGGAACTCTTGCATGCTTAACTTTTCCAGAGAGCGTTTAATATGACTTTCCTTATTGTGCGAATCAGAAGAAGTATTCAATTTTCAATTCAATTCAATTCAATTTTGTCTTTATTCAAATATGTACATAGTATAGAAATTAGTTTACAAATTATTCAAACAATTTTACATGGAGGTAATGCTCGTACACACAGAATAGTTAGTGGCATCTATATTTTTAGAAAACAAATAGAGATGATGCCACATTTGGAAATTGGTACTTTGTGTGGGGTGTACAAAGTCAGATACAAAGAAAAGGATGGCGTGAAAAGGAAGTTAAAAAAAAAATAAAATTTAAAAAAAATAAAAATTGCAGCAATTTAGTAAGAAAAGCAATCTATAACAAAAAGAAAAAAGGATAAGCAAAAAAGAATAAATTCAAATATTTAATAATTACGTCTAAAATAGATAAATAGAAGTGGGCAAATCTTTTTTTTTTTTTTTTTTTTTTTTTTTTTTGTATTATTATGCAGTATAGCGCAAAAGGGACTCGATTTCAGTATGGTCAAAAGCAAGAAGCCAAGACCTCGTTACTTTTGTAAAAATGCGTAAATTTCTTATGGAACGAATTTCTAATGGCAGTGTGTTATAAAGTTTACATGATATAATGGAGTAAGAGTTTCTGTAACTTGTAGTGCGAAAAGCAGGAATATTTACAACAAAGTTTGAATGGCTCCGTAAGCTGCGAGTGCCCGAAATCGGACTTTCCCAATAGCCGCATCTCATAAAAAAGACCTTCAGAACTTTGAAGTAAAATAGATGACGCAAAGGAAGTATTTTCAAGGACCTGAACAGGTCCATAGTGTGAGCTGAACGGTGGGAGCCACAAACTTTTCGTATAGCAGATTTCTGAATCATAGTTAATTTCTGCAACTTACTTAAATAAGCACCACCCCAACTGCAGAGTCCATATTGCAATCTTGAATGGAATAAGCCATAGTAGACCATTTTCAATGTATTCGAAGAGCAATACTTTCTAAGACGAAAAAAGCAACGAGTGGAAGAAAGAAGATATTTTTTCAAAAGAGAAATGTGCTTGGACCAGTTCAAATTATGGTCAATAGTAACACCAAGATATTTAAAACTATCAACACCTTCAATTTTGAAGCAGTTACTACTGCAATCAGCGTTTCCATTAAAAGATGGTTCATTTTGGAAACTGCATATGTTTTTCAACAGCTCATGACTTGCACAATCATGGGAATGAAATACTATATCTGAATCTGGGTACTCATGTCCAGTAAGACTGAAATACATCAGTTTGGTTTTATTACTAACAATAAGCCTGTTTTGTGCAAACCAGCATCTTAGTAAAAAACGTCATGGTTTATGTTAGCTATTAAATCTAATGGACTGACTGAACAGTAAGCAATACCAAGGTCGTCGGCAAAGGCTTTAGTATTACCCAAGAAAGGAAGTGAAAATAAGGAATTTATATATATAAGGAATAAAATTGGACCAAGTACAGAACCTTGGGGCACTCCCAAGTTATTTGTTTTAGAACTGCTTATATTGTTTCCAATTTTTACACGTTGAGTTCTATCTTTAAGATATGACTCAAACCATTTGTAAATGAAACCTCTGAAGCCGGCCTTATACAATTTATCTAGGAGGATCGCGTGGTCAACCATATCAAACGCCTTAGTTATGTCGACAAAAAGACCAGCGCAAAAAAGTTTGTCATCTAAACCCTTATACAAAATAGAGCAGAAGTCCAAAAGAGCATCCTCCGTGGAATGGCCAGTCCTAAAACCAAACTGTATGGGACTAAAAAAATTTAGATGATCAAGATAGGCTAAGATTCTCTTTTTAACAACTTTTTCAAAAACTTTGGAAATTGACGACAACAACGAAATTGGTCTATAATTGGATATGTCTGTCTTATTACCCTTTTTAAATAGAGGAATCACAATGGCACTTTTTAGTTCAGTTGGAAAAGTTCCACTCATAATGCTGAGATTAAAAAGGTAAGATAAAATGTCTACTAAATTGGGACCAATATTCTTAAGAGTCAGATTCGAGATCTCATCACTACCATACGAATTAGAGTTAGGTAGCGAATTAATCGTTTTAAGCAATTCCAATCCTGTTATAGGCTCAAAAGCGAAGCTGTTGCTGTAGCCAATGCCTGCAGTTAAAGGCTGGGTGCAGCAATAACATGAAGTATGCGAACAACCTGACATAGAGGATTCACCAATGGATGCGAAGTAGTTGCTGAATAAATTAGATATTTCTAAGGGATTAGAAATGTTAATACCAGCGTCTGTAATTACGATAGGATCTGTGTTAGCAATAACTTTTCGACTAATAATACTGTTAACGACTTGCCACTCCTTCTTAAGATTCCCACTTGCCGTTAGTATTTTGGAATGATAATACCTATCCCGTGCAATTATCACTTCTTTATTCACTTTTTTGCAAAACTGTCTAAAACGACTCCTTAAGCTGTTATTCAACGGATGTTTCCAACATTTTTTCCTTAATTTGTTTTTCATATTTATTTTTTTGATTAAAGAGCGGGTTATCCAAGGCTTAAGGCGATACTCCGATTTTTTTCGCGATAAAGTTAAAGTAGAGGAACCAATATAATTTTTCAAAATCCTGAGAAATGTATCGTATGCTATAGAAGCGTTTTGTTCAACATAAACACTGTCCCAGTTTTCATAACGAAGTCTAAGATTCAATTCCTGAAAATTTATTTTACAATATGTATTTGATGAAGATTCGCATGGCTGACTACCTTTTAAGTTTTCAAAAATGATTCCCGTCATACAGTGGTCAGTTATGTTAAGATCCATCATAATTCCAGCTAGGAGATCAGCAGCAAAATTTACAAGACGAACAAAAACATGGTCAAGGCAGGTGCCTGCAGTTGGTCTGGTAGGTTCTTCAACCAAGGAAAAAAGACCGTGTTCAGCCATAAGTGCTTGGTAAGAATCAGAAACTGGGTTAGAAACCAAAATATCTAAATTAAAGTCACCTAAGATGACAAGATTTCCAGATCGTTCACTAGCCAAAAATACAGAAAATTCATCTAAAAAATAGTTAGTAGATGAAGAATGGAGTCTATATACACAAACAAAATTAAAAAGTTCATTGTGTATATTGCAACTAACTTTGATGACATCCGCACTTCTTAGCTTAAGAACTTTAATATCCGGCTCATACAAGTTCGAAACAAAAACTCCCACTCCACCGGCAGCGTACGTATCATTAGGATTTGGAAAAAAATTATAGTTAGGAATATTATAATTGTTAACTTCGCATGAATAAATCCAAATTTCAGAGACAAAAATTATTTCTGGCAGGTTTACAAAAGCATCAAGATGCCCAATTAGTAAATCAAAGTTTTGTCGCAAACTGCGAATATTTTGATGTAAAACGAAAAAAGACTTGCCACCTGATTTACAACTAAATATGCTATCAGAATTAGATCGAATGGTTCTTATAGTGAGGCTGTCGTGCACAAGATCAAAGAAATCGTTCATATTATTGCCCTTGGAGAGCAGATAGATCATCAAAAGATCTTATGACAACAACCTCACTATTATCAATTAGTATTATTTATTATAATATCAGGGTCTTTTATAGAATCATCGGAATTTTTCCATTATGGCAAAATATCATAAGTTATATTCACTGATGGATATATTGTGTTTCCATATTCCTTGTTGAACTCATTTGATTATTTATAAAAGCACAAAGCAAACACAAGGAAACAATACAATTAATATCAAAGTTAGTTGAAAAACACAGGAAACACAACACTAAAGTCTAGTTTAGACAGCACTTATTCTTTCTTTAAATATGGATAAAGAACTAAAGTATATTTAAGAAACGTTTTTTTTTAAATTTTGTTACGGAAGAGCAACCAAACTCGAGATTAGATTTTCACGAACTGAATTACTGATGGGGAAAAAAACTAAAATCAATTTAGGTCCATCGTGCAACACAATTATATTTTGGAATAAACGCTAAACTGCAGATAGGAAAGTCCTTTTTTTCATTCCTTCTTTGGGAATAACCACTAATCTGAAGTCCGTTTTAAGAAAATGAATAAAACAAAAAATATATACACGGAAAAACAACTAAAGTCAAGTTAAGTCTTTATTCCTTGTTGTAAAAAAAAAATATCTTAAGTCAACTTTAGAAAATAAATTTAGTTTTTTTTATAGTTTGGTTGTTTTTCCTTAATCTTAACTAAAGAAAGTGATATAAGCTGTTCTGTTTTTTTGAAATTGTGGCCACTTTTTTAAAGATAAAAAGATGCAAACAAATTTACAAAATAGTACGCTGAATTTAATGGCATCAAAATCTCAATTTCGTCTAAAGTCGACTTTAGCGGTTATGGTTTGTGGCCACAGATATATATGAGACAACTTGCGGCACAAAAAAGAGTGGTCAACCAAATCAAACGCCTTAGAAAAATCAAGAAGGACTAAGAAGGACACTTTGTCTTCGTCAAGAGCTGGCCTAATATCTTCAGACACACCTATCACAGCAGTGATACAACTGTGTTTTTGTCGGAAACCAGATTGCTTAGATGATAATAGGTTGAACATGGCGAGATGACGGCTAATTTGCTTTTGGAGGATCCTTTCAAAGGCTTTTGACAAAAAGGGAGTATTGAAATCGGCCTGTACTCATCACACTTGGAAGATTTTGGGATGGGGATAATTTTTACTGATGACAATTTCTGCGACGAAATAAATTTTGAGTTGAGTTCATTAGGATCAGGAGCATCAACGTTATTGTTTTTGGATTTACCAATGCCAATATTGCGCAGATTACTCCACAAGTGCTTACTTCCTAATGAGGCGTTTAGTTTACTTGAATAAAAGTTAGATTTTGCGGCTCGTATTGCAGTAACAACTTTATTGCGAAGTACATAGTAGGCTTTTCGATGCCCTACCAAACGGAAACATTTCCAACGAGTGTAAGCAAGGTCACGCTGTTGCATTAGTGAGCAGATTTGTGGGGAAATCCAAGAAACCTTACGAGGCAATACGATTTTAGTCTTTAGCGGAACGTACCGATTGTATAGGGTTTTAATATTGCTATTAAAAAACTCAACTTGTTCGTTTGGTGAAGGAAAATAGTATTGCCAGCTTAAAACACACGTTTACACAGTAGCTTTCATTTGACTCATGAGATCATATAAAATGGTCGATGAGATAATCAAATGGAGATATCTTCCACTCATTCTTACTCTCAAGTCCAAGTAATTAAGTTTTCGGTATACCTTAATATTGCTCGTAGACCGATAGTAATGTCGATCTAGCCATGTCCGTCTGTCCGTCGGGAATTTGTAGGCTCCTTAAACTCAAGATATAAAGTTAAATTTTGAAACATAGGTATACTATTCAGGGCAAAAAAATCGAGCATATGAATTATTAAAATCCTCCCATTGACACGATCAGAATGTAACATGAACCGTTTCATCGAAATGTCAAAATTCTAAAGCTGAAATTTTGAGCTCAAAATGCTCCAGCTAAAAGTTTTTTTTTAAATCCGCATACTATTATAAGAAAAACCGGAAGAAATCATTGAAATTAAAAGTAAAATCATTTTTAAGTAAAATCATTTTTAACAATTCCTTTATAAAAAGGTTTTTGTCGCTACCACTTTTTATGGGCGACCTACAAAACTTAAACCATATCCATCTTAACAATTCGTTCTTCACTAAAATGTTTGCACACCCACTTTTTGGGTGATAGGAATAGGGTATCCAACAGTTGGCCTAAGCTTACTGTAGCTTTTCCCTATGTTTTTTTTAATTGACTGCTGACGTGCGGCAGCGAAAATTTTGCGCCTAACACTTGATATCACCGGATATTTGTACTTAAGTTCTCATGCGTATATGATATGAGTATGAAAAGCAGCAATTTCGGATTTGTTTTTAAACTTTGCGTTCCATGATAACAATGGAGAAGGTTGATTTTTATCAACATCCTGTGAGAATGTATTTTTATTTTCTAACCTGAAAACTGTCAAATGTCAAAAATCCAGAGAAAATTATTTAATTTGAAAGTAAAGTTTGCGAAAGCTTTTGTGTAAAAAGACGAACGACGTCAAAAGTTTGGCTTGAAAAGAAGCTGTTGGGGTGGGTGTGAAGGTGCTTCCAGAGTTGCAGGTTGAACTAAAGTTAAGATTTCCTTTTGGCTTCTCGAATTTCCAGCCGTTGTAATTTGGTTGAGAATTTTGGTTTCTTTGCTGTTCGCTAGTTCACCAAGTTGAAAAAGCTATGAAGGAGAGAAGAAATTCCTTGCAGTATCTTTGTTGTAGAAAAGTAGAAAAACCAGAGATTACCTTTTTTTCTAAATAGTTCTTTATTTTCTGAGTGTCGAACAGGAACTGACAATATTAAAATAATATACTTAAAGAGTGGCCGATTTGGTCACGGTGGTGTGATACAAATACAATCTATTAGCGGAATACTGTAATTCTTAGTTATACATGTAATGAGTAATAATTAGTGAGTGTAACTAGCAAGTACAGTGCCAAAAATTATGCAAGGAAATGTGGGCTTGCTTCCATTCTAAATATGTATATTTGCATACTTATTCCGGTCATTATATTTACATGTTTTTTTTTTTTTTTTTACAACGTGAACAGAAGCAACCGTCGTTTTTTTCGCTTATAGGATTACATCATTTGACAATTTAAATTTTTTTGTCAGCTGAAATTCTGTGTGAAGAAAAATGAGCGAAAGAATATTTTTCTTTTGTTCATCTTTTTTCCATTTTCTCAGTACGCGAACGCGTTTGTGTAGTTTCGCACGAAAGTTTATATAAATTAACTTTGGCAGTTTATATAAATAAACTATTAGTACACTAACGGAACTATTTGTTCCTTATTTCAAATTATATAAAATAAATTCGGCTTCATATTGAGGAATGTATGTCAGTGGAGTAAAGCCTACTTTTCTGTTCGATAAAATCATCAATCAAACGCTCTATTGAAAAGTAGTTAATATTTCTCGATTAAAATTTTGTGTTATCATTGAACACAAAGAGGAATCGTGCCAGCTTGGTACACACCGCAGTAGATGTCGCAAAGTACACAAAATTGAGATCGGACATTTTTGTGGAACGTAATGACGCCCCAAAAAATATTGGCTTCAGTTACTTACTTAACGGGCTCCCGACCCTTAAAGAGTCTATGCCCGAGACACTGTAGTCTTCCATTTTCTGCGATTCCGGGCACGATGCCTGCAATTATCTAGACCAAGCGCTCTGGCATTAGGGATAGCTTTGTCTTTAAAGTGGAGGTTCGGTTTTCCTTGCCTTCTCGAACCTTGAGGCTAGGAGACGAAGATCCTCTGGGCTAGAGCATTATTGTCCATTCGCGCAATGTCGCCGAACCAATGCCAACGTAATTTAGCTTTTTGGAATACATCCACATCTTTGTACAGCTCAAAGGTTTTCCGGTTGTATCTTATCCTCCATTTGCCCTCCACGCACACAGACACAGAACCAAATATCCGACGGAGTATTTTTCTTTGAATTGGACTCAATATTAGCTCCCCTTTCCTACTTATCGCCTAGCACTCGGCAGCATAAATCAGTACTAGCAGGATTAAGGTTCGATAGAGCGTCATTCGAGTGAGAAGTTTTGACAATTGTTTAGCCAAACCGAACTAGTAGTGGTTGTCTAAGATAATTCTGCGTCGAATCTACACTTAGGTGTCATTCGAGGAGTAATGTGTTACTTATCGTAGAGTCTCCGGTTCGAATCACGCCGATGCTAAGTAACACATAGTGTCTGCCACTGCACACTTCTAGCGAACGTCTGACAAACACCCCAAAGTATCAATACTCATGAGTACCTTCTCAAATTCCGCTTAAATAAATTTAATATCGAGTGAAGAATATCTTTTTGTTGACCGCGTAACCGATTCTGGTCTTTGTCAAGTTAGTGGTGTTAAAAATTATATGGGACATCATTTAGATCTTGTTTTCACAACTACTGACCCTGTAATTTCCTCAACCATTGACAATTCCTTACACATTTCTACTATTAAAGCTTACCACCCTCCTCTGCTCCTTTCTTTTTCTTATCACTCCTTTTCCCAGTCCCTACCTCCAACTTATCTTTACTCCTATGGCTTCCACAAAGCTAACTTCCGAAAGATCAATGACTTTTTGAGCAGAATTGAACTCAACTATTCGAACTTATCCGTTGATGAAGCTGCCACCAGTTTTTTTTTTGCAAAATCTTTAAATGCCTTTCCTTCTGCGTTCTTTTTTCGCAACAAAATCTTTATGGAACTGAGTTTGAGTATTGCTGATTGTGAATTTCCTAATTTTTCACGTAAGCGGACTCAGTCTCCGACCAGATGATACTTTTTGAACAACCAACCCATTGTTATCGTTCTAACCGTCCACGACCTAGGCGACAAAATCTCTTTACATACATTACGCCCTATTCTAGAATAAATGTCGGGCGCAGTGGGTTCAATTCCCGCCGGGGCCAAGTAACATCAAGAGTTTTCTTACACTGCCCCACCTCTTGCGAACGTCTGACAAACATCCAAGAGTATCAATTGTCATGAGAAGCTTCTCAAATTTGCCGTTCGGATTCGGCGTAAAATTTTAGGTCCCTTCCACTTCGCAAAGAAAGTGGTTGGAGGAGAAGCTAAGTTTTAGGCCCTATATGGGCCGTTAATGCCTAATATTTTAAGGTACGCCCCAACCAAAATTAAAATTAAAACTGTAGGTCCCTTACACTTCACTCAAGCAAATTTTTGTCAAAGCTTTGTGTTAGGATCGGTTGTATTCCGTTAACGCTTAATATTTATTTTTACTATTTACTAACGTCATAAGACACCAATAAATGAAAATATATTATGTGTTCAGGTCAGTGAGTATTTTCAGAGAAACTTGGCCGACTTTGGCTGACCCTACCGCAACCCTCTGCCAAAAGTCTAAGTATTGGTGAATTATTAAAAACGCTCTACATATTTTGTTTTACAACATTTAAAGGGCTTTATCGAAAAACAACGTTTTTGTAACAAAACGCCCCTTAAGAGTGGGCAGGCAGTGGGCGGATCTTAAAAATTCTTAAACTTGATTATTTCGGGGCTCTTGAGAGTATATGGTTAGATTTTCAGCTTTCTAGCTCCAGTTTAACCCTTTCGCACCTGTTGGGACACATGTGTCCCACTCAATGTTCGCATGCATAGCTCTAAAATCGAAAATTTCCATCCAAAATGGGTGAACTATGTCCCACGACGTATTTTAACCATTTTTAGTGGATTGTTTTCAAATTTAGTGCCAACTGTGCCAAAATTACCGCGTTAATTCACGTTTATAAGATTGTGGATATTATATAGCTTGGATATTTTTCTATAAGTGAGTGAAAAAAATGTAAATTGAAGCTTTTTTTGTGTATCATAACATACGCATAAAAAGTAAAACAAAAGTTATTATTTGTTGGTTTGTATACATTGGAGTAATTGCAAGTAAAGACTCCTTCTGTATTTTACGTTTTATTTCCATTCTTGAGTGCTGGGACACATATGTCCCATTCGGCCTTTTAGGTGGGACATATATGTCCCATTCGGCAATTGCTACTGCATTTTGCAGTATCTGTATTATTGCGAAACAATTATTTGCAATTCCTAAAATGAAGAAACTATCAAATTATGTCAATAAATTAGATGACGAAGAAGATTTCAGCAACAGTGATAGCATTTGTACACCTTCTGGCGATGAATCTAGATACTGCATCGGAAACAAGTATGCACACCATGTCCGAAAATAAATTTTAGCAGACCAACTCTCGGGGCTGTACGAATTGGATAGGAAGTCAAAAAAAATGGTGGAAAACAGTGTTCTATCGACTATTGATGGTAAGCGTTGTAAATTCGTACATAATCCATTCGCAACTATCACGAACAAAATCGCCATTGATAGGATTTATTGTTGACTTAGCAGAGGATTAGCCGAAGGGAAGACAACTGCCAAAATTCATCGTTCAGGCAGATCTGAATCAAGAAACAAAAAACAGATAGCTGCAGTGCACCTACCCATAGAGGGTCCTACAAGAAGACGTTGTACTCAATTTAGTAACAACAAAAAGGAGGAGCGTACAACAACCATATGCTAGGAGTGTAATATTCCATTGTGCAAAAATTGCTTCGTCAGCTACCACGAATGAAAATTACACATAACAGTTTGTTGTATTATTACATATATTATATTACTGTCATACCTCTTTTCCTTTGTAACATACAAAAATGTGAATAAAATTAATTTATATAAATTTTTTTTTTTTTGAAAATGTGTTATTTTATATATATTGATAACTACCTGATGGGACGTATATGTCCCATCCACAAAGCCGGATGGGACACATCTGTCCCGGTACCCCCAGCGCCCCCACGGACAATTTTGGAAGTTTTTTGCTAGAAATGTGCTAAAGGTAAGTCATTTGAACAGATCAACACAAAATAATTGATGTAAGTTCACTGACTGCATTCCGGGTCGAAAGGGTTAAAGGCCTAATTTTTGCGGACGGACGGACAGACGGACATAGCCAGATCGACATTACTATCGATGCAAATCACGAATTAAGTAATTTTTAGGGGTCTACTGGCAAGACTAAGGTATTTTGCTAACTATGAGTCAAAATTAATATACCCTTAGAATAGGGTATACAAAATTGAATGAGTTGAGTCCAAATAAAATATTTTATTTAGAAAATATATAAGGGTGGGCCATATTTGCCGAATTTACCATACAGTGACCACACTCATTTGGATGGTTGCGGCACGTTGAGGGGTTATAAATTTATTTAATTTCCCAGTCATTTCAATGGCACTGAGGTAATCAGCGGTTACAATTATTTGTAATTGAAAATTTAAAATTGCGAGTGGAATTGCAATGAAAAATAATTCTTTTTTTATGATAAACTAGCTGCACCTGCCCGGCTTTGCCCGTGCTCGAGAATTCTATTGGCCAATATGTTCGAGTAGACTTCCTTATAATTGTCTATAGCGGGTATCCGGCGTATGTTGCTGCGCCTAAAAAAAGAAGACCGATTTTGACCAAAGTTCACAGAAACACTCTCAGGCCAATACCGAAGATTGCCTGATTTGAGCTCAACCGGTGAAAGGGACTGCACGTTTTTCTCCGCATGGCTTAGGCCGCTCACACAACTTCGTTGTTCCGTTTAGGGTAGGTGCTTGTTGTCTGGAAGGCGCCTATGTCACCTTACTTCTGCGAATCAAACAACAAAGCGAAAATAAAATACTTCGATTGAATCACTTTTCATTCACTTCCACACCGATTGTTATCAATGTTGGAAAAGCAACTTTCCGATGTCCGATTCACAAAAATATGCAAAAAATTTCAATAAGAGTTATTTGAATAAAATATTGAACACACGATATCTCAAGAATGAAAGTGCGCACAAATTCCACAATAAGCTTGAAACGTTCGTGTGGTCTCCCTCTTTCATATGCTTGTTCGGATAACAAAATAAGTGACGTCTGTACGGTCTCTGTATCTGCGTCGTAATTTACACGCATACGCACATATGCATGTGTACTCACTCAAATGCCCATATCTCACACAGCGATGCAGATATAGCCAAACATAACAACCTTCGTGCAGACGTCGCCTTTCATGGAAAAAAATTTAATTGGAATCGGTTAACGCGTTTGGCCAAACACCGGCAACAAACACAAATATGGATTGATTTTTATATATAGAAAATATTACACAAAAAAACTTTTTATTATTTCACTTAAATTTGTTTTTTTTTTTTCAAAGCACATGATACCTACATATGAAACACACAGTGTATAAATACATTGTCAATTTTTTTTTCTTTTTTAAGAAACACATAATTTACACACCGATGCAGATACAGACATCGCACATACATAACATCCTTCTTTAAAAAAAAATTTCATTGGAATCGGTTAACGCGTTTGGCCAAACACCGGCAACAAACGCAAATATGGATTGATTTTTATATACATATATATATAAATAGATATAGATATATTCTCATATCAATTTTAATTCACAAAAACTCACAAAATCGCAATGAAGAAATCCGAATCCGACAGCGCCACCAAACATGAAACAAAATTGGCTTCTCCATTGATCGATAATAGATGGCGTTACGTTGCGTGTCTATCTGACAGTTCAATTGTGATACGATATGTTACATTCAAATGTGATTCTTTATTTGGTTGTTGCCAAAATAAATAAATACAAAATAAAAAAAATAAAAAATTTAAAAAAATCGAAAAAAAACCTGTCGTAACACGCTGGGTGGTCAAAATAAGCCATTTTGAAATATAGATTTTTTTTCTTCTAAAACCCGTGCTGAGAAAATACCTTTCCAACAAAGTATAAATTATCAAAATCGGTTCGGCCAATCTCGAGTTATGCGGTTACATCGCTTCGGACACTTTCTTTTATATATATAGATGCTTTTGATATTCTGTGGCATATAAAAAAGATAAGATCTTAAGTCAACCTTGAAAATATATTCGAAAATGCTTTAATTGTCTGCAAAATAGCTATACAAATCGATTCAAGACGACACCTCATTAGCTATCGCGCAAATGACATCATAAGGGGTATTAATGATCTGGTGCAACAGCCCTTTAATAAAGTTGCATTTTTTTTTAGTAGATCGTGAACGTTATCTAATCTGCAGCAATACGGAGCACATGTCAAAATCAATATCATATAGATTCCTTTTTCAGTCATTTTTTTGGTTTTTTTTCTTAAAACAATAAATATTAGCCATTAACGGCCCGGCCCATACAGGGCTTAAAACCTAGCTTCTCCAACCACTTTCGCGTGTTAAGCGGAAGGGACCTATAGTTTTAAGCCGAATCCGAACGGCAAATTTGAGAAGCTTCTCATGACAATTGATACCCTTAGATGTTTGTCATACGTTCACAAGAGGTGAGGCAGTGGAAACTAACTTTAGATGTTACTTGGCCCCGGCGGGAATTAAACCGGGGACCTTTCGATTAGTAGTTCGAAGTTCGAGCCACTGCACCCGACGGTTTTTCCTTTAGGCAGCAAACAAAATTTAAAAGAAATTGAAATCGTATTATATCTGCGACAGCGCGTAGATCAACAGTAACAATGACATGACAGTATATTTTGGTGTTGCAGTGCGAGGAAAGATTGCACTTTCGCACTTTCACAATGATACTAGACCAGTTGCATCGGATCGTGAGTACCCCTATATTGTAAAGGGTCTTTCATTAAGGACTTGACAACTTCTTTTTAAATAAAATGCAAACTATATATATGTAGATTCTTGAAATATCTCAAAAAAAAAATTGCCTTGAATTACTATCAAAACATTTATGAATGGAATTCGACTTCGTTCATGTGTCCACCACAGGAACGTATGCAGCGGTCGATACGTTGAAGTCAATTTTCGATGACGCGGCCGCACATTTCGACCGATACGGTTGCTATTTCTCGTTCAATATTGGCTCTGAGCTCATCTACCGTCGCCGGCTTGTTGGCATAGACAAATGATTTAATGTAGCCCCATAAAAAAAAGTCTAGAGCCGTTAAATCAAACGATCTCGGCGGCCAATAGACGGGTCGATTTCTCGATATAACACGTTCACCTAACTGAGACTTCAATAACTCGATTGTGTCTCGGCTGACGGCTATTTCTGCCATGCTTGTGTTCTCAAACACAAACTAACTCGATTGTTGCACCCGCTGTGTATCTTGTAGTATCGTCTTGATGGAACCACATATTACTAATGTCTTATTCATTCCACTGCTCAAAGAAAAAACGTTCCAACATGTCTCTGTAGCAAATACCATTTACCGCAACGTAATCGTTATCATCGACGAAAAAAAACGGCCCAATGACGCCACCGGCATGAAAACCCCACCAAACGGTGACTTTTTGCAGATCAAGTGCTGCTTCATGAAGCACATGAGGGTTCTCACCTGTCCAGTAGGCCAATGTGGCCTAGGAGAGGCCCAATTCTTGACAACGCCGTGAGATTGACTGATTTGGCTGGTTTGCGACGGACGCCTCTACGGCAGAAATATTCTAAACACTTCGGGCAAAACGTAGTCTCAATGGCTCGGCAACATCAAGCAGCGACTATTCTGACTCAAATTTTTTCACTAGCCTAGAATTACTGCCGAAAATTGGCGTTAACGCTCTTTAAGTTGCGACCACCGACTCGGAATTTAGGTAGTAAATTTTAATTATTTGTAAACGGTGCAGGGAAATAAGTCCACGGGAACTAAGTCCACTGAGGGACTTAGTTCCCACATAGTGGGAAATAAAACCACTTTCGCGAAGTGGACTTAGTTCCCATGTAAAGTGGGTTGTGGGTTCCCATGTAAAGTGGGAACTAAGTCCACTTTCTCATGCGAACTTAGTACACATTCAAAAGCTTCTTCAACCTTGTTCTGGAGCAGATAGTGCGTAGGGCAGGTGTTAATATGGAGGCACTATCTTCAACAGATCCGTCCAGCTACTGGGATACGCTGACGATATCTAAATCATCGGCAGATCTCAGCGTGCGGTGTCAGAGGCTTTCATGGCGATCGAAGAACAGGCAAAACTGGTTGGCCTTGAAGTCAACGAGGACAAAACCAAGTCCTTGCTTTCAACAAACAAACAAACATCCGTCAACTGAAAAGGACAAAACGTCCTAGGGTGTTCACCTACCTCGGAGTGAACATCAACTCCACAAATGATACGTTAGTGGAGATCCGACGAAGACTCACCCTAGAAAACCGTTGCTACTTCAGTTTGGCAAATGAAATGAATTCAAAACCCCTAACTCGGAAGGCCAAAAGTAAGCTTTACAAAACACAGATACTGCCAGTTCTGCTTAACGGCGCCGAGTGCTGGACGACAAGCAAGAAAGGAGAGCTAATTTTGGGTTCTTTGGAAAGAAAAATACTCCGTCGGATATTTGGTCCTGTGTGCGAGGAGGGCGAATGGAGGACAAGATATAACTGCAAATTCTATAAGCTGTACCAAGATGTGGATGTTGTCCGAAAAGCTAAAATACGTCGACGACATTGGCTCGGCTCCATCGAGTGAATGGAAAATAATGCCCCCAGCCCCGAGGCTCGAGACGACAAGGAAGACCGAACCTCCGTTTTAAGGACCAAGCCATCGTGGATGTCAGAGCACTTGGTCTAGACAACTGAAAGCAGCGTGCCCGTGATCGTGAAGGATGGAAGGCTGTAGTATTTCAGTTAGAGACTCTCCAGGGTTCGTGAGTAAAGTAGAGATTGTAAATAATTGCAAAGAAAAAATTGCATTTGCACTTAAGCATTTAAATATTAGATAAGTCAAATAATTTATTTTAAAACTAAACGAACAGTTTCGAAGCAAGTTTTGAAGACAGATATGCACATTGGAGAATGAATTTTGAGTCGGGAATTAATTCTTTAACTGCGGAAATCTTCAGTTTAACAGAGACTAGTATTGAATTTGTGTTGTCAAAAATTAGACATGAACTGAGGTTAACAAGCCAAAGAAATATTTGTTTAACACACTTGCAACACACTTTATATCAATTCGTTAGATTGGAAATGTAGCTTAATACAATGGTGTTCTTACTAGAACTAAAAACTGTGAACAAAATAACTGCAAGACGAATTAAAAGAAAACCACTGTATTTTGAAACGTTATAAAGACTGTATTTTATTTGGTACACTGGTCACTTCGAACCGGATTTTTATAAATCTCATCATAAAACTAAATTTTAAAGTCATTAACTGCACTCGCGTTTTATTTACATACATACGTACATACGTACAATCACGTACAATCAATTTGTGCAAACAAAACATAAAATTTAAAACAACACAAACTGGACATTTTGGAGCTGGAGGTGATTCCTACACAAACTGGACATTTTGGAGCTGGAGATGATTCCTAGGATCTGGACATAAAGTTGCTGCATATAACAAATACTGTGTGCTGTGTGTACGTCTTCAACTGGAAGGATTCTCACGTGAGTACGTTCATTGTACTGAATTACCTATAAAAGTAGAGTGTGTTACATACATATATTTAATAAAATAATATGAAACCAAATAAACTTACAAGAGTGTTGACGCAATTGGAAAAAGATGTTTCAAACTTTGCTAAAAGGGGGTCTAACACTCGCACTGCCAATTATTTATCTGGTCGTTTGTCCTTATTGGAGAAATCCATGGAATCAGCAGAGAGTGTCTATGAGTTGTGCATAGGGTCAGTGTCGGATGGTGATGAAGAAAAATGCTGCGAAATAGAGGAGGCGTACGAGAAGTTTCGTGAGCTATATTTTGAATATCGGGCGGATTTGTTAGATGCAATGGATAAGGTTAAGGTGAAGGAAACGAAGGAAGATGTCAACGAAAACCATTTAAACAATACTGTAGGATCTCACAATGCAGATATTCGTTTGAAAAATATCCCTGTACCTGTTAGTTATGAGTCTTGGCGAGCTTTCCGAGATTTATTTATTTCGTTGGTCCATCATAATGCGTTTCTGTCTGAAATTCAGAAATTGCATTATTTAAAAACTAGTGTGTCAGGTGATGCCGATAAAATTTTGTCACACTTACCCATTGCTAATGGTAATTATTCAAAGGCGTGGGCTATTTTACAGGATAGGTATGATCACCAACGATTTCTGGTCAACACACAGTTGAAATGCTTCTTCAATCAGCCGTCCATAATCCAAGAACGGTCTGAAGCTATCAAGGAGTTGTTGGACACATCCACCGAAATAGTTCACAGCTTGGAAGCTTTAAATGTTCCGGTTCAACACTGGGATGCGGTGTTAGTGTACGTACTGCTGCAAAAACTGCCGTCGAAAACGCAGCAGCTTTGGGAGGAGAAGCTAGGTTCAAAGGACAACACCAAGGAACTGCCCACTTTTGCAGAATTCAAGCAATTTCTGGAAACAAGATTCCGTACATTGGAGGCAGTGGTTTTCCTTTAATTCGGCTTGCAGTTATTTTGTTCACAGTTTTTAGTTCTAATAAGAACATTTTGGTAGTTCTTACTAGAACTAAAAACTGTGAACAAAATAACTGCAAGACAAATTAAAAGAAAACCACTGTATTTTGAAACGTTATAAAGACTGTATTTTATTTGGTCAGTGACCCTCTTTATATACAATTATTGACATTTGTCGAAAATATCCCCAATGGGAAATTTCGCTTGATGAGTGCGTTCTGCGTTTTATAGGGTGACGTCACGTTGCATCGGTTGTGTAATCAACATTCTCCCCCCACCGATGAGCGAAGGTCATCATTTGCTGCTGGTCTTCCGTCTCTTACTGCCCTTTGAAATGTTGCTGCCCATGCCTTGATATGCTAGTAGTAATTATTTGCTCATTGTATGCCGATACGTTTCAGTACATGAAAAGAGACAAGAAATTATTATATTTGTTTACATACAAACACACAAAACAGTAACGCAAACAGAAAAGAAAACGATTTGCATTTAGACAACGTTGATAAAAAATACTACACGAGATCCCGTTCTTGTTCTCTCGCCTGTGATCCTTTTTTTTTGTTTTCGTTGACTATGGTGACGATTGCTGACTGATAATGAATCGATGAGCGGTGCATCGTACCGATGTGTTGTGTTTGCCTTCTGATTGCAGTGGCTTCGTTGTTGTTGTTGCTGAGCGATGACGATGAAGATGCCAGTAGTTTCGGTGTTTACGTCGCTTGGTGTTGTTGTTGACGGTCAGGTCGCGTCTTTTCGCCTGTGATCAGTTCCGGTGGTGCGTGAATTTACTTGTTAATATTGTTTTAAATTTGCAGTGCTTTAAAGTGTTAAGATTATCCAATGCAATTCGGGTAAGTAGCATTTAATTGGAATGGTTTAAATTTGAATTCATTGTTTTGTTTTGTGTGTAGAGTTGGGTTTTTTTTTTTTTTTTTTCTCCCGTCCATCGGCGATGTGTGTGTGTGTGTGTATGTCGTGATGAATGACGAGTTAGATTTGAGTTGCGTTGGGGAAATATGTTTGATGAATGAGTATGAGTAGTAAACTTTGATATGTAGCAATCGATTTGTTTGCAGTATTTATATGGTGTGAGTATGAGAGTAGGAGAGTGGACTGTATATGTATGATTTTCATTATGCTTGTTTGCAAAAGGGTTGAAAGTGTGCAGGGGTTTGGGTATTTCTTTTGGATGTGGGTTATTTGCGATTTAGTATGGAGTGATGTCATGTTTTATGTTGAGTGTGTTTGAATAAAGTTGGTATGAAGACAGTAGGGTGAAAAGTTTTAGTGCGTTTCATATGTGGAGGAATTTTATTAATTTGATATATATTTTTTTTTTTTTGTTTTGTTGTTGAATGGGTTTGAAGTATGGAGAGATAAATTTAGGGCTATTGTGGGCTATTGTTTATTGGTAGTAGACAGAGTTTGGTAATTGGCCGTCGGAATTCTCCGTGTTGGGTTTTCACCTTCACCACCCGTACGAGGGTGTCGGCTCCTGGGTATGTTTCTTGTATTCGGCCTAAACACCATTTCGCTGGAGGAAGCCGCTCATCCTTGATCAACACCAAGTCTCCTACCTTTAGTTGTGGCTGAGGTTTCAACTATTTCGGACGCTGTTGTAAACGGCTTAGGTATTCTGTCTGCCACTGCTTCCAGAACGTTGCAGATGTGCCTGAATTGCTTTCCATCGATCAGTGTAATTTTGTTTGCCTATGGTCAGGTCTGGTTCAGGAACTGTGAATAGGGTTTCTCCTATCAGGAAGTGTGCTGGTGTCAATGCTCTGAAATCCTCTGGGTCTTCTGTAAGGGGACAGAGGGGCCTCGAATTCAGACACGCTTCAATTTGATACAAAAGCGTGGTGAGTTCCTGGTACGTTAGTGTCCCATTGCCAACAATTCTTTTTAAGTGGAATTTAACACTCTTCACTCCTGCTTCCCACAAACCTCCAAAGTGGGGTGAAGCTGGGGGAATGAAATTCCATTTTGTTCCCTGAGTTGCAAGGACGTCCGCGATTTCGTTCCAGTCCTAAATTCCGTTCTTCATTAGGCGTCGTAATTCTGCATCCGCTCCGACAAAGTTGGTGCCACAGTCGCTATACATTTGGGCCGCAACTCCGCGCCGTGCCGCAAATCGTCGAAACGCTGCCAGAAACGCTTGAGTGGTCAAATCGCTCACTGCCTCGAGGTGTATAGCTTTCGTGGCCAAACAGATGAATATGGCCAGGTACCCCTTCTGGCTCTTGGACCCTCTGCCTTTCCAGGCACGTATGTCTATAGGCCTTGCGTAGTCGATGCCAGTGTTGGTAAATGGTTTTGACACCGTAACTCGGGCAGCTGGCAGCTCTCCCATTAGCTGATGTGCATTCTTGCTCCGAAATCTGTAACAGGTGGTGCAGTTGTTGATGAATTTCTTGACCGACCTCTTCAGTTGGAAAATCTAATAATTCTGCCTTAAGTGTACCATCATTACCTGACTACCTCCGTGTAGTGTCCTGACATGTGATTCGCGTATAAGTAAGGTTGCAATTTGGTGTCTTGAATCTATTATCATTGGGTGTTGCTGATCATAGGGTATGTTGGCGTGCCCGAGTCTTCCGCCCACACGAATGATACCGTTCCCATCCACAAACGGATATAATGCTCCCATTCCTCTTGCCTTGTTGATGCCTTCTGGAAACATTTCGATTTGTGCGATCCGAATCAGCGCTTCCGTTGCTTTGCGTAGCTCCCCAGGCGTAAAGGGTGTGTTGATCCGTTTATTGGCGTCGTTTTGCAGACTTCGGATATAGCGGCAAAACTTGAGATGGTGTAGTCGGAAATTTTCAACAAACCTGTAACAATAAGCCACTGTCCTGACGAGTTTCGGAAAACTGGAAGCCCTACCTATCAGCTTAATAATGGGGTTTTGTACTGTCGCGATTCTGTGCACTTGTGTCCGTTTTTGGCCTTCCGTTGTAGACAAGTACGTCGGTTGCTGTGGAACCTTGAAATCCCAATAGGAGTGCAGAAACGATGGTCCATTCCACCATAAGCGCTCGGGTATTAGCATCGAGGGCAGTACTCCTCGGGACGCTAAATCTGCTGGATTCTGCTCGGTTGGGATATGTCTCCAGATGGATGGCTTTGTCAGCCGTTGAATCTCTCCGACCCTGTTCCCAACAAATGTTTCCCATCGTGATGGTGGCGACTTGATCCAACAAAGGGTGATAGTGGAATCGGTCCATGCGTGCAGCTTGCTCTCCGTCACATTAAGGGCCTCTGCGACATGGTTCAGAAGCTTCGCTAGAATGACTGCGCCGCTTAGTTCCAATCGTGGAATGCTTACCGCTTTGACTGGAGCCACCCTAGTCTTTGCCAGCAGCAGACTCATGTGTACCCTACCTTCTTCATCCAGCACGCGAACGTAGACCGCAGCTCCAAAGGCCTTTTCGGACGCGTCACAAAATCCGTGCAGCTCCACGTTGTTGAAACGTCCACCAGCATGAACCCAGCGGGGTAAACGGATGTTGTTTACTGCTTCAAGGTCTTCAAAAAATGTGTTCCAGTCTTTAAGGATCTCTTCCTCGACTGGTTCGTCCCACATCACTTTCTTGACCCATAGCAGTTGGAGAAAGCATTTTGCTTTTATAATACATGGCGAAATCCATCCCATCGGATCAAAGAGCCTTGCTATGGTTGATAGAATCGATCTCTTCGTCGGTTGTGAGTGAGTTGGTGGGGTATAACTATATAACAATGTATCTGCTTGGGGAAGCCAATGTATTCCGAGTGTCTTCAGTTGACTGGAACCATCTGAAGGGAGTGAAACCTTAAGCTCTCGATCCAGAGCGGGTACGTCCTGCATCAACTCATCTGTATTAGATGCCCACTTGCGTAGATTGAGTCCCGCTGACTCAAGTGTTGTTTTTACTTCTTTCATTTTTCTTGTCGCTTCTTGTTTCGTGTCAGCTCCAGAGATCAGGTCGTCGACATACATCTCTTCCTGGATCATCTTTGCAGCTCGCGGATATTGATGACGTGATTCGTCTGCTAGCCAGTTGAGTGTGCGGATAGCCAAATAAGGAGCAGACGCTGTCCCAAACGTAACCGTTTTCAGCCGATACGTTTTAAGGACCTCGGATGGATTTTTGCGCCAGAGTATGAGTTGGTAGATCGAGTCACTTTCATTCATCCAGATTTGGCGGTACATTTTTTCGATGTCTGCAGTAAAAGTGTACCTGTACAACCTCCACCTCATGATGACATCGACGATGTTCTTTTGAAGAGTCGGTCCCACCATCAGCGTATCGTTAAGTGACTTCCCATCTGATGTCCTAAACGAAGCGTCAAAAACTACTCTCAGCTTAGTTGACGTACTGCTCTCTTTCATAACCGCGTGATGTGGAAAATAGTGTGGTGTGTTCTCTAAAATGCGTTGGTCCTCCACTTCGGTCATATGTCCCAACCGCAAATAGCAGAGTAATCGCTATGTAGCTGTTTGTTTTTTAATAGACGTCCTTCTAATTGCTGAAATCTCCGCAGAGCACCATCTCTCGACCGTCCAAGCATTGGACGTATATTTCCTTTGAAGGGAAGTGCGACTTCACATCGTCCGTCTGCCAAACGCCTGACATTTTTTAAAAAATGCTGCCCACATGCGATATTTTCTGGAGTTTCTGCCTTTAGAAAATGCGCTTCCTCTAACTCCCAGAATTTTTGCATGTCCACGTTGAGAGTGCAAGATTGATGAAAGCTCTTTACAGGTCGCGACGAAAAAGGTGTACGTCCAAAGAGAATCCACCCGAGTTGGGTCCTTTGTGCCACGGGCAAATCGGCATCATCGGGTCGGACCAGTTCTGGCAAAAGTATGTCCGCTAACACTTCGCTGCCCAACAACAAATCAACTCTGGCTGGCTTAAAAAAGGAGGGGTCGGCTAAGCTCAAGCCCTCGAGGTGCCTCCAATTGACAAACGGGAGGCTCCGGGCCGGGATATGCCCAGACAGTGACTTGTACACAAGAGCTTGGGTGGAGATTTCGAAGGCTGAGTGGTGAGAGCCGATGGTGGTATCAACGGCCTTCTTACATGTGCCACTGCTGACCAAACCTAACCCGGAAACCTCGACATGAGTTGATTTGTGCTTCGAATGTAAAAGTTGGAAGGCTGACTCCGTAATGAAAGAAGCCTCAGACCCAGAATCCAGCAACGCCCGAAGTGAAACAACCTTCCCCGACGATCCGCTCACCTTCACCATAGCTGTGGCCAGCATAACCTGGGTAGACGCATGTGGCACAGAGTGGTAAGTGTTGATTGACTTACTGCAACCAGGTGGATCTTCCCTCGAAGTATTCGGGGCATTCGGCTTGTTCTGCGATATTGGTTTCGAAGGGTTTTGATCATGATTTTTATTACAGGGACGAGAATGGGACTGAGGATCAACCTGTGGAGCATTATGTGGCGAAATGTGCAAGAGTGAATGGTGTGGCTGCTGACAGTAATGACATCTATGCGAACTTGGACAACTATCAGAAAAATGACTGTAAGCAAGAAAATTTCTACACAAACCTAGTCTACCAATGCTTTGACAGCGCTCATGGACACTCATTTTCAAGAACCGAGTGCACTTCCGAACAGAATGTGCGCCTTTATTGCACAGCTTGCACAAATATTTGGATGCATCGGTCTGCGAGTGAAAAGAACTGCGCTGCAATAACTTCTTAAACGGTTCAGATGATGGTCGAACATGCTGGTATACCACTGCATCCAATGTACGGAATCTTGTTTCCAGAAACTGCTTGAATTCTGCAAAGGTGGGCAGTTAGTTGGTGTTGTCCTTTGAACCTAGCTTCTCCTCCCAAAGCTGTTGTGTTTTCGACGGCAGTTTTTGCAGCAGTACGTACACTAACACCGCATCCCAGTGTTGAACCGGAACATTTAAAGCTTCCAAGCTGTGAACTATTTTGGTGGATGTATCCAACAACTCCTTGATAGCTTCAGACCGTTCTTGGATTATGGACGGCTGATTGAAGAAGCATTTCAACTGTGTGTTGACCAGAAATCGTTGGTGATCATACCTATCCTGTAAAATAGCCCACGCCTTTGAATAATTACCATTAGCAATGGGTAAGTGTGACAAAATTGTATCGGCATCACCTGACACACTAGTTTTTAAATAATGCAATTTCTGAATTTCAGACAGAAACGCATTATGATGGACCAACGAAATAAATAAATCTCGGAAACCTCGCCAAGACTCATAACTAACAGGTACAGGGATATTTTTCAAATGAATATCTGCATTGTGAGATCCTACAGTATTGTTTAAATGGTTTTCGTTGACATCTTCCTTCGTTTCCTTCACCTTAACCTTAGCCATTGCATCTAACAAATCCGCCCGATATTCAAAATATAGCTCACGAAACTTCTCGTACGCCTCCTCTATTTCGCAGCATTTTTCTTCATCACCATCCGACACTGACCCTATGCACAACTCATAGACACTCTCTGCTGATTCCATGGATTTCTCCAATAAGGACAAACGACCAGATAAATAATTGGCAGTGCGAGTGTTAGACCCCCTTTTAGCAAAGTTTGAAACATCTTTTTCCAATTGCGTCAACACTCTTGTAAGTTTATTTGGTTTCATATTATTTTATTAAATATATGTATGTAACACACTCTACTTTTATAGGTAATTCAGTACAATGAACGTACTCACGTGAGAATCCTTCCAGTTGAAGACGTACACACAGCACACAGTATTTGTTATATGCAGCAACTTTATGTCCAGATCCTAGGAATCATCTCCAGCTCCAAAATGTCCAGTTTGTGTAGGAATCACCTCCAGCTCCAAAATGTCCAGTTTGTGTTGTTTTAAATTTTATGTTTTGTTTGCACAAATTGATTGTACGTGATTGTACGTATGTACGTATGTATGTAAATAAAACGCGAGTGCAGTTAATGACTTTAAAATTTAGTTTTATGATGAGATTTATAAAAATCCGGTTCGAAGTGACCAAAATGTTCTTACTAGAACTAAAAACTGTGAACAAAATAACTGCAAGACGAATTAAAAGAAAACCACTGTATTTTGAAACGTTATAAAGACTGTATTTTATTTGGTCAGTGACCCTCTTTATATAAGTTATGGTCACATCAAATACATGTAATAAAAATGCTTCGGCGTACGGAAAGTCACTAGGCACACGGTTTCATAGCTGTCAATATGCAAACGGTAGAAGCTGCACTATCAAAACAGTAAGTGTGGCCGCAGCATCACCAAGCATAGCATAGCAAACACCCGTTAAGCTACAGCAATAAATTCCAGCCAAGCAGCGGATTAACGGATCAGCGTTCATGTCTTCATGTTAGTGGTAATGCTAGTTGTAGTATATAAGTTAGTTCGTTTTGTATTATATAAGTTAGTTATTAAGTGGAGCTGTAAGACTACGGTCGTAAATATTCCTAAGCTTCCTCATAGAGGAATTTAATAAGAATAAAATATAAATATTCCTAAGCTTCCTCATAGAGGAATTTAATAAAAAATAAAATAAGAAATATAATTAGAACAAATTGTGTGTTGTGTTTTATATTGAAAAAGAAATAAAAATTATTTTATACAATTATTGACATTTGTCGAAAATATCCCCAATGGGAAACTTCGCTTGATGAGTGCGTTCTGCGTTTTATAGGGTGACGTAACGTTGCATCGGTTGTGTAATCAACAAATGGAATCGCAGCTATGCACGAAATAAGTAAAGCTTCAGTCTGCAGAGTAGTTCACCATGATATCATGATAGGCGGATTTATTGCAAACACCATTTGGTGGCTCGAAAACCCTTCGGAAATAGGTAGCCAATCTATTGCTCCAGGGTGATTCCTTTGCATAGATGGATGCCTTGGTAGTAAAATTTGTAAACACACCGAATTTTTGTTTTGTTGGTTCCTTTAAATCTAAAATATAAAATACCCAATTAGCGCAACTTCTAACCGCAACGCATAAGTCATTTTGGACCTTTTGGACCGTTGGGTGAAAATTTAATTTAAAAAAAACAAAGGGACGGGCTACAGTCCGCTTGGGCGAACTGTTGGATACCCTATTCCTATTCCTATCCCTCATAAGTGGGCGTGACAAAACTCTAAGTATGGTTGAATTGTTAAGAACGCTCAACATATTTTGTTATATAACATTTAAAGGATTTTATCAAAAAAAAAAAAACGAAGCTTTTGTAAAAAAACGCTCCCTAGCTCCCTTAGTTTTTCAATAAAATTATTTTATTTAATTGTGGGCGTGTCAGTAAGCGAAATCAAAAAAAAAATAACACATAAGCATAAAGCGCCCCTAGAGAGTATATATTATAAATTTCAGCCTCTGGATTTTCAAAAAAAGTTTTTTTTTTAAATTGTGGGTGTGTCAGTATGCTCACATGAGCATAAACGGCCCCCTGGAGAGTATATATTATAAATTTCAGCTCCCTAGCTCAGACTTTGGATTTTCAAAAAAAGTTTTTTTTTTTTAAATTGTGGGCGTGTGACAGGTGACAGGTGACAGGTCAGTAGGCGGATTTTGAAAGTATTTACACATGAGCTTAAAGGGCCCGTAGAGAGTATATATTATAAATTTCAGCTCCCTAGCTCAAACTTTGGTTTTTCAATAAAATTGTTTTATTTATTTGTGGGCGTGTCTGTGGGCGAATATCAAAAATTCGTAAACTTGATTATTTCGGGACCCTAGAGAGTAGGTATATGGTTAAAATTTCAGCTCTCTAGGCCCAGTTTAAAGGCCTAATTTTTGCCGACAGACGGACGGACAGACATGGCTAGATCGACATTACTATCGATGCTGATCATAAATTTAGTAACTTTTAGAGGTCTACGGGCAAAAAATGAATAAGTACACCCTTAGAATGTTCCTGCACGGTAAATTCTTTTCGACGGCCGAGTCTCACACATATGTTTCACTTAATTACAGATGCAAAGTTTTGTTTTTAGTTTGTTAAGCCCTTACCTATACTTTTTACTTTCCAAACAAGTAGGTAAAGGGTTTTTCAACAGCGACGCTACAAAAGTAGAGCGACAGGGACAGCAAACGACGCCGAATTTCTTACCGCTCTTTTAAAACAACGAGTCGAAATTATTAAAATTTACTACCGAAATTCGGAGTCAGTGGCCTCAACGTTAAGAGCGATTTTCATCGAAAAATCATCTTCAGCGATGAGGCTCATTTCTGGCTGAATGGCTTCGTCAATAAACCCAATATGCGGATTTGGTCGGGCAGCAATCCACACGTACTCCATGAGTCATCATTGCATCCCGACAAAATTACGGTTTGGTGTGGTTTATGGGCCGGCGGCGTCATTGGGCCGTACGTCCTCCGTGATGATCAAGACCGGCACGTTACTGTGATTGGGAATCGCTACCGTTCAATGATAACCGAATATTTTTGGTCCCAATTGGATGATATAGACTTGGAGGACATGTGGTTCCAACAGGACGGCGCCACAAGCCACACAGCGAATACCACAATCAATTTATTGGAAACCAAGTTTGTACCGTGTTATCTCACGAAATGGTCCAGTCGCTTGGCCGCCTCGGTCGTGCGATTTGACACCGTTAGACTATTTTCTGTGGGGCTACGTCAAGTCTATGGTCTATGCCAACAAGCCAGCGACGATTGATGAACTTCGTACGAATATCGAACGTGAAATTGCAGCAGTATCGGCCGATTTATGCTTGAAAACCGTCGAAAATTGGGTTCAGCGTCTGGACTTCTGCAAGCGTGCCCGTGGTGGCCATGCAAAAGAAATCGAGTTGCATACATAATGGCATCGAACGTACTTTCACAGGAATAAAGAATTTCGTTGATATCCAAAACCGTTTTTATTTTATTTAAAAAAAAACTTTTGTAGCGCTCTTATTGAAAAACCCTTTACATATGAAAAGTTTCAAAGCGCAAAGTCGTCGCAAATTTGTCTTAATAGAGAAGGACCCCTCATTAAGGAAACTAAGTGCGGTCAAACCGTATGTATTCACCAGACTGCCATCGTTCTCGGAGTCTTATAATAATAAAAAGATAATTCTCGCTTCTGGGTTTGGCAGGCAAGTTTATTAAATGAATCCTGTAAATTAAGGTAGAATAGAAGACCATTGTTTTTAAAAAGCTTTAATTTTTATTTGTTTTTATAAAATATATCCGTATAATAGCTAAAAGGACGTCCGAGGCAGGATAAAGTCGTTTTGCTCGTGCAATTGTTGCTAATCAAACTGAAGACCTATTCGAGTGGGCAATGCATTTCATGCATTCCATGACCAACTGGGCCCTCAGTTGAAGAAGGGTCTTTGGAGGTAGAAGAAGAATCCGCTGTAGAGCTATTTTGTTCCTCAGTTGCACCTGGATTGAAGGATGTTGTTTAGAAATGAATTTTAATCTATTTAAACTATTAACGTAAATGAATTTAACTTAAATCAAAGTTGCATATTATATAACTTCTTTATTCTTTTAAACTTATTTATAACCAAACCATGTATAGTTTGCCCTTTATAGCTTCTCTATATTGGTTTATCATAAGCAAAGATGTTCCGCTAAGTTCTATTTCTCTTCGCCCTATATTAGTTTATACGATTGTACATTCATTTTCCTAATTACATACATTAGTACAAGAGCTAGCGGATCGCAACTTCGTACATGCTTAGTTAATATGTTAAATACTTGTGCTATGCTGTGGAGAGAATACGGGATTTTGTTTAGCCTAATATTTCGTTTGCTTTAGAGACTTAGCAATTCAGACAGTTCAGCTAATATTCTTTCTCTTTTGATAGCAACCATTGCCGCGGTAACATCTTTGCTTTTGATAGTAAAAAGTAGTTAAATATTGTCTTGATGAGATTTGTATTGTATATTTTGCGGTAATAGTAAAACTTAAATTATAACGTGGAGCTCGTGTTTTTACTTTTTTACCCCATTTAATCTCGATCAGATGTAGAAGTAGAATCCATTGCAGTGCTATTTATTTTCTCAGTTATAAGTGGCTCGTCAGGGGTTCGCTTTAGTGCTGCTTGGTTTCTGCGTTGTAATTGCATCACAAGTGGTCACAGGAAATTGGTTTGTCTGGCGTAGTGTTTGGGACTTTGTTGTCAGCATCCCATAAGTACTTGTGGAAGAATAAGCATTGGTGAGATTGAATTCGTTCACGCGAGCAATCGAAATACGCTTTATGCTGCCGTTGCATCGTCGCAGTCTGCATATACTGCCTTATCCACGCAATATTGTACATAGGGATTAAAGTTTTGACCCCTTGGACACTGCCTTGTGAGCGATAGAAGCTCATCGCTGTCGTCGTAGAGGCAAAAGTAAAATTCTTTACAATTGTTGTCTATCGGGAAGAAACCTTGCATTGGACAGTCGAATGGTGGTTCCGTAGAGATAACTGCATTTCTGTTGATTTTGGTTATAGAAAGCGTCTCATCATGTTTGCCTGATCTACTATTGACGCATTGTTGACTTCCAGCACTAAACACTTGTCCATTTTCACATTGAAGATACAAAACTGATAGTCCACCTGATAAATTCGGTGTACATTTGTAATACACAGACGAGTCAGTATAAAGTGAAAAATGGCCGGGCCTTGTACAGGGTCCTCGGGGAATGAACGCCGCGCTAGCTAGTGTTGCTCCCAATAGGGCAAGTAATACTAGACGCATCATTTTTCCAATAATTGTCTTATAGTTAATTTTGCTTCCAATTGCGTTTCGGTTGTTCGAATAAAATTTAAAAAAAACAACTTAAAGATAGCGTACTGCTTATAAGTCACTAGTTATTTTGAACTGTAGCTTGATGACTGACTTTTATTGATTGATTATCAATTCTTTTATAGAATAAGTGTGACAAGGTCAGTTAATTGGCAGAACTGATAAATTAAGTCTTATTTAAACTTCTTTGTGCACTTACGAGCGATAATTGAGTCCATAATCTAATCACTGAGATTACTAGTACAGTATAAAATGCGAATATGTTTACTTTACGCTTTAATACCGGACTCGCCTTAGTGCACAAAATATAAGATTAATACATATCCTAAATATCTTCATATTTATTTCTAATTAAATCGACACAAATAAACACTACCCACTTAAGTATTAACCTTACACAGTTTAGTGCCCTCTGTGTCCCACTTTTATTTGACTGATTTGTTCAGACTAACTATTAGTCATAAACGGCCCATACAGGGCCTACAACCTGGCTTCCCAACGATATGGGCTTGCGAAGATAGAGGGATCTGTAATTTTAAGCCGAGTCTGAACGACGAGTTTTAGAAACTCGTCCCGACAATTGATACTCTTGGATGTTTGTCAGAGTCTCCCAAGAGGTGGGGCAGTGGAAAAAAGCGTAAGGCGTGACTGGGCCCTCAGCGTGACTGGGCCCTCAGCGTAATTTGAACATGAGGCCCCTCCGTCATTAGTCCAACGAACTTGCCACTTAACTACTGCGCACAAATTGAAAAGTGTTATTTTAAGACTGACAAAATAACTTCCTGCGATATTTTATTTTCGATTAAGATTATTCAGCGCGTCGGAAACCAAATAATATATCATTTGCGACTTATACGTGACGAGCGTCATACGTTGGTAAATATTTTTATCAATTTATCATATCCAATGCGGCATCTTTAATTAAATGTCTGACGTAAAGTTCTGAGGTTATTATTCAGGAATGGCTTCATTTCCGGTCAAAATAAATTAATTAATATTTCTTGATTGACTTTCGTAGTTCCTATTTAGTGGATTTTAAGATTACAAAATATGAGTCCAAATTAATATACCATTAACATAATATGGTATACAGATGCATATTTCCGCTTCGCACTGTACTCGTCAAAATCAATCAATGTGCAAAATGGTAGTCACAAATATTAAGGTGACCACCATTTGCGATTGATTGGGGTTGCCAGTGGAACAGCATTAAAGTGACTTGAATCGGGCATTATTTGTACCCATTGTGGCGGTTTCTTTGATTTGCTCTCCCTTGGTAGTGGCTGTTCTGATGTGTTGACTGTTAAAGCTATGTATCTAATGAAAAATAAACAAAATTTAGGAAATACACTCACGCGATTGAATACTTACTTCTCTTCGTTTCCAGCAATGATTTTGTTAACTTCTGGTGGCAGGTTACCGAGTCCCAATGGGCCAGACAATATTAAGGCTTGTGGCTGTAACAGTCCGTATAAAGCAAATTAGGGATGTTAATGGGCTTCGATTCCGAATCCGATAAGTCCGAACCTCCGGTTTATACTGCACCTCTGAATCCGCATCCGGTTCCGATATATTTAAAACGGAAGTTTTTCGAAGCACATTCCTTGATGACCGAAAATAGTGATCGAGTTGCAACACATATCGGTACGATTGTCTTTTGACTGTTTTTTTTTGTTGTTAACACCCGAGCGAACAATTATTCAGTGGAGCTGGTTTGATTTTTAATCCACCACGGAACAGATTAGATGGCGACAGAGCAGCCAAGTTGCTATTTATAAATTATAATAAACCCATTTTAAAATTTGAATATTAGCTTATAAAAAAGCGTGTCTCCATATGAGTTTAGAGCTGCGCACTACTCCCCCTGAGGCAATGGACATTCTGTTTCACCTGACACCCCTTTGGTAAACAACCGTCTGCTAGTACGGCTGTCCGCCTTAAAGCGACATTCCAGTGGACCGAAAATGAAATCGGACACTCCTCTATTCAAAAAAATGTCAAAATCCTCCCTAGCTACATAGACTACATCACCCCCAGCTCCGTTATAACAAAACCTTCAAAGTCAACATCTCCCAGATCATTCTGGGAGGAAGGCCCCATTGTCGAAGATGAATCGATCCACTTTACACCGATGGATCCAATACCGACGATGGGGTTAGTGGAGGTGTGTTCTCTAACAGGTTGAGACTGAACCTCTCTTTTCGTCTCCCTAATTACTGCAGTGTGTTTCAGGCGGAAATTATGGCGATTAAAGAAGTCCTATTGTGGCTGAAGAGGATAGTGAAATCCGCTATATGGAATCTTCTCAGATAGTCAAGCTGCGATAAAATCTCTGAAGTTTGTCTCTACAAACTCTATCGTAGTCCAAGAATACCGATCATCTCACATGGTGCCGGGACATAGAGATATTCCAGGGAATTGAAGGCCTGATGAACTCGACAAATAAGAAACCATACTGCCCCTTTTACCTGATAAAGGTCGCTAAGGCATTAAAATTGCTACATGCAAACTCATGTTTATGAGGGATGCCATGAGAGAACTAACCTTAGGTTGACAAGTGGCAACCGTTGTCTAGTTACAAAACAGATTTGGCCAAAGTTGGATCTGAAACCCTTTAAGTGTTTGGTCTCTCTGAACAGGCTGCAGGCAGGTGGTGGTTGGTGCTATAATTAGTATAATCACCGCACATTGTCTCTTAGGTAAGCATGCAACAGGGTTTGGCGTCCATACAATTGACTTCTGCAGAAGCTGCCTGGACGAAGAGGATTAGGAGACTATTCTCCACCTTCTTTGCAACTACCCTGCTCTCTCTCTCAAAGACAGTTGCCCTTTTGGGAGCTTTCTTTTATACTGACCTCAATGATCTTATCAATGTTTATACATCAAAAGTCTTTCAAGGTTTATTAAAAGCTACAACTGGGTCAACGAGTAGGAAGATGATTGATCCATGTGGTATCACAATGGACCTTTTATTGTTCTAAGTGTGTCGGCTTCTGCCGACTACCACTACAACCTAACAATATTGTGTCTTTTTTACGTTAACGTCTAGCTAGTTAAGGCGATAAAAAAGGCACTTCGACCTATAAGATATTGTCATATGTATGTTGACATTGTTATTGAAAAGACGAATGGCTCGTTTAGTGTATCTAAGACCTAGGAAGTTCTTCCATTATAAATACATTTCATATGTTCCCAGCTTTTTATTGCTGATCTAGGAGTGCAGCAGAAGAGTTCGGGTTCTGTGAATGGAGTTTCTGATACCTTCCTTGGCAGTTTATCAACCTTTTCATTACCATCGAATCTCTCAAGTCCCGGAACCCACCATAGTTTGGGTGTGTTCCTTAAGACGAACGCTTGAAGAATATTAAAACAGTGCATGATTGAATTCGAGCGATTGGTGTGCGAGCTAAGGGCAGTTTTAGCTGCCTGACTATCCGTGAATATATGGATGTCGGTTCCTTTAATACTAGACAAGGGGTCGCCCCATGGTCGAAATTCGACCAATTTATTCTATAAGTTGAAAATAAACAAAGTCGACTGTTATACATATTAATCGGAAAATTAAATTTTTCGACATTGCATTCTCTGATTTCACATGATATAGATAACATTTTTCCGGCATTTTAGTAACTTTAAGCATTTTCAAGTAACTTCAAGCATTTTCACGTAACTACAAGCATGTCCAAGTAACTTCAAGTATGTTCAAGCATTTTCAAGTAACTTAAAGTAACTTCAAACATTTTCAAGTAACTTCAAGTATTTTCAAGCATTTCCAAGTAACTTCAAGTAACTTCAAGCATTTTCAAGTACCTTCAAGCATTTTCAAGTAACTTCAATCATGTCCAAGTAACTTCAAGTATGTTCAAGCATTATCAAATGCATAACATGCACAGCAATGTTGTTGTTGGTAACTTCAAGTAACTTCAAGTATTTTCAAGCATTTCCAAGTAACTGCAAGCTTTTTCAAGTAACTTCAAGCATTTTCAAGTAACTTCATGATATAAAATTTTTCCGTTCCGATTGGCAGATTATTGCCTCACACGGAAATGTTGTTGTTGTTGTAATTTCATCCAATTCGCTTCTTTTTACCTCCTGTAATTCATAATGTGTGTTATATTTATATGTGGATAATTTTTGTATTGTCCACTACCCAAATATATATAGTGTTGGCATATCTATGTGATGTATAATAGCAAAAATGGGTGGAAACACGTTATAGGCAACTCCGTATTAATATATAGATGTATAAGTGTGTCTATGGCATTCTTGAATGGCGTGGAGCTCCGCTTCAAATACGCTTGGACTTTTTTCAAAATGTATTGCCATGTTGAAGTTTTGTCCGTATATACCAACTCCCACAACCGTTTCCATTTTATAACCATCCGTATAGCACTAAAGACCACCTTTATAGGTCTGTGACCGCGCTGTTCATGGAAGTTCAGCGAATAGTACTGTTAGTGCGTCTAAAGCAGCTCTAGGGCAGGCTTTTGTAATTTTGTTGTAAGTTTCAGAGTTCCAGGATTACTTCAAGATATTTGACTTCTTTGGAATACTCGACGATCGTGTTGTAAATTAAAATTCCTTTTATGATAGCCTTGCTGGATTGACGAACAGATGATCTCTGCTGCACCACTCCAAAGGCCTTCTGCATGAGTCTCTTAACTTCGTTTGCATCTTTTCCCCCAATGATGATGACATAGTCGGTCTTTCCAATTGCATTGAAGTCTGAATTGATCAATCTATGGAACAGATCGTCAATGACCCTTACAGTTGGTACTGATATTGCAGTCGGTCATGATAAAGCTGTTGTTTTTCGAATGTACAGCATTGCTTCGATCCATTTTATTGTGGGTTGGTCTATACATCTGTTATGCGAAGCATTCGGTATTGAGTCTTATCAAGTGTTGTCAAAAGCACGCTCTAGGTCAAGCAAGGCGCATAGTGCGATCTCTTTACACCGGCGTTTTTGATCTCTGTTGTAAATTTTAGCAGACCGCCCGTACGTTTATTTGCCTTTCAGGTATACAAATTGACATACTTTCAATTGTTTTCAGGAAAAACGGTGTCAAGCTTATAGGACGGTATGATTTAGGTACTTGTTTCCTGGTTTTGGGATGAATACCACATTTACCTCCCTCCAACTGATACCGTCTGTACATGATGCCTTGAATGGTTTGAATGACTTTATGGCCCACTTAACCTTCCTTATCCGGACTGAATAGTTTTCTAGATGAGCAATAGTTCTGCTGAGATTTCCTGGAGTTGAAACCTCCTAAATGGTCATTCGATCCATAGTACAGGACCCTGGGAAGTGAGCCTGAAGTAACATTTTCAACGTTTCTTCCCGGTAGCGTGTGATTATACCATACCATACAGTTTGGTTCGTCCTTTGAAAGTGCCTTTTAGAGGCGTGCCACAGCAGGAAGGTTACTCGCAGTTTTCTCGCCAGGAGGCTGTTTTAGATCTTCACAACTCTTGGTTGTATATGGTCGGCGGTGCGTTTGGCTTTGCCAAAAAGCTTTTGCACTCTCTTCTGGATAGCCCCTAGGTTATCAGATTGCGATTTAAATTGCAACTTCTTTTAAAGGAGGAGAGAAAAATGTCGTTAAGCGGACACTGTACAGCGTCTGCATCACTTGTTGTTAGTGGCGATGCTGTCAAGTTGTCAGATTTGACCGCTAAATTCTCGCAATATATTCCTCACTTAGTAAGTCTGTCGTCATATAGGACTTGCGCGTGCTCGGTGTTGCACCTTACTTTAAATCTGATGTGTACATGATCCGACAAAGATGCCTAAATGGACACATGCCAAGCCTCTATGATATTTTGAATAAATTGACACTTATGGAGTCCCTAAATGTAGGTTTGGCAGAATGAAATAAGGTCACAATGAAAAAAATTAAAAAAGGTTATATTTCCAAATGAAAAATGGCCGCATTCCATTTATGAAAATTGACCCAAACCAATGCAAAATGGTCTGAAATTGTTGTCACCAAATTTAATCAGAATGAAAAATTACCTAATAAAATTAAAAATTATTCCAAAATAATGCATGGCAAACAAAAACAAAAATTGTTATCAAATATTTTCATTGTTTTTGGGTCATTTTACAAATTTTTGGGACTTTTTTTCATTTTCTTCGTTAGGTATCAAACAAATGTAATGTAATTGTAATTAGCGAATTTTTATATTCGACTCACTTCGTTACTGGATGGTTCAAAAACTACTGATGGGGTTGGTGGTGGGGTTTTCTAAGAAAGACTAAATCTTAGTCTCTCTCTGACGTGGCTGAAGAGAAATGCGATATCCACAAAGGACATCCGTATCTTCTTAGACAGTCAAGCCGCGATAAGGTATGTGAAAGAAACCTCTAGATCCGTGTGGTATCACAATGGACCTAACATTGGTCTAAGTGTGTTGGCCTTAGGCTGACAGCCACCCCAACCTTACCTAACCTAACCACTTCGTTACTCCGTTTAGGGTTCATATTTCAACAAACCGTCGGTTTGTGCCACTTTTGTCGTTTTAGGGTTAGGAACGGATTCTATGGTAATTTTGTATGCTCTTTTTAAATCTTTGACTCGATTTGCTCTTAGTATTTCCAATCCTGAGATAACATAACATCGACTTTGTCCCATATTCACCAAAATCAACAGTTTGTAAAATTGTTTTGCACCATAAACCATTTTTTTTCTCAAAGGCGTAAACTCCATTTAGGATCCTTCTTTTACAATGATCTTAACGATCTCATTAACACCGACATAAAAAGTCTGTCGAGCTTCATCAGAAGCTCCAACTGGTTCAACGAGTAGGAGGATGATACATCCGTGTGGTATCACAATGGGCCTGTCACTGGCCCAAGTGTGTCGGCCTCAGCCGACTGCCACTACAACCTAACCTCACCTAACCATAAACCATTTTTTGGCGTTTGGGACAAATTTTCCATATAATTTATCGCAATTTTTTTGTGAGAATTGTTTTGTTCCACGTGCATATACAGTGTCCTTCACTTGATTAGACGCACACATTTGTTTATACCCTATTCTAAGGGTATATTAATTTTGACGAATAGTTTGTAACATACCTACCTTAATATTGCCCGTAGACCCCTAAAAGTTACTATATTTATGATCAGCGTTGATAGTAATTTCGATCTAGCCATGTCCGTCCGTCCGTCTGTCGGCAAAAATTAGGCCTTTAAACTTTGCCTAGAGAGCTGAAATTTTAACCATATACTCTCTAGGGTCCCGAAATATTCAAGTTTACGAATTTTTGAAATCCACCCACAGACACGCCCACAAACTCAAAAAAAAAACAAAAAAAAATTGAATTTTGAGCTAAAAAGCTCAAAATTTTTATATATGATCTAAAACTGTTCGGGAGATAACATTTTCAAAATCCGCGCACTAACACGCCCACAATTAAATAAAACAATTTTTTTGAAAAACCAAAATTTGAGCTAGGGAGCTGAAATTTACAATATATACTCTCTAGGGGGCCCTTTATGCTCATGTGTCCGCATACTGACACGCCCACTATTTTAAAAAAAAAAACCTTTTTTTGAAAATCAAAAGTTTGAGCTAGGGAGCTGAAATTTATAATATGTATATACTCTCTAGGGGCCCTTTATGCTCATGTGTTAATTTTTTTTAAATCCGCTTACTGACACGCCCACAATTAAATAAACTAATTTTATTGAAAAACCAAAGTTTGAGCTAGGGAGCGTTTTTTTTACAAAAGCTTCGTTTTTTTTTGATAAAATCCTTTTAATGTCATATAACAAAATATGTAGAGCGTTCTTAATAATTCAACCATACTTAGACTTTTGGCACGCCCACTTATGAGGGATAGGAATAAGAATGGGATATCCAACAGTTCGCCCAAGCGGACTGTAGCCCGTCCCTATATTTTTACATAAATTTAATTTTTTTGTTAGTGCGTGTAACAATTATCAAAAAATTGCATTTATTAGAAAGGTTATTAAGTTCTCAACAAAAAAAAACAAACATATGGTAGGTGAGTGGAAGTTAACGGATATTTTTTCTCTTTCTTGCCTATGCTGTAAGAAAACGTGCAGTTTTTTTTTTGTTCACATGATTAGACGCACCTGTAAAAAACTCTTAAAAATGAAACATAGATTTTTTAATTTACTTTGTTCTCTTTTATTTTTATTTTTGTTGTTTTTTTAATATATTTTCAGAACTTTGTACAACCACCATGTTTTAAAATCACATCAAAAATCCTATGTTTAAGTGAATCATTCTGTTATTCTAAATAATTTAAGGGAATCGTCCTCCAGGCTTCTTTTATTGCGACAGTTAGCTCTTCACAGGTCTCATACTGCCTACCTAAATCGTAAATTTTACGCGTGAGGCATCCCCAAACATTTTCAATTATATTGAGGTCAGGTGAATAAGGTGGCCACGGCAACAATTCCACATTTTCTTCGGCAAGAACGCTTTCCACGGCAAGTGCGTTGTGGATTGGCACATTGTCTTGTTGTAATAATCACTGTAGAGGTGCGAACAGTTCTTTCATGGTGGGGAAGGCTGATTGCAAAAGGGCTTTGTAGGAAACTCGAACGACCCATTGTACGAAATGGCTCCCCAAACCATTCCTCCTCCTTGCCTCGAATGGTGACGTGTCAATAACTTTTCCTTTTTTCTAAGATCATGGAAGTAGTAGTTGTAATCATCAGGGCCATCCAAAATAAATTTTTTTCATCTGAAAAAACACATTTCGCCAATTTAGCGCTCTTCCAAGGTTGGTGTCCCATGTCATGTGAAGGCGTGCCAATTCCAACCGCTGTTCTTTTCTTACGGCGTTTAGTGGGGGTTTTTTTATTTTGTTTTTTTTAATTTAAGATGTTCTGCAGTCAAAATAGCTCGCCGAACAGTTGATGTGCTGGCAGTTATCCCAGCTTTTTCCTTTATTTTGCTTGTGGAGACAACTGAATTTGACGCTATTCTTATGATTTTTCTTTTTTTACCGTATGGAGCACTGTTTTTTATGTCATTTCTCAGAACGTGGTCACTTCGGCCTATTTTCTTGGCAATGCTTCTCATTGAAAACCCTTCAGAATGCAAGGCGTCAATTTTGCCTTTTTCTTCCGCGGTTAAAACATTTTTTTCCCCCATTTATAATGAAAATTAATAGAAAACACTCCTTGCTTCTTAAACTTTGTAGCTAACTAAAATCTACGTAACAGATCGCGACCAACTAACTAATTTAATGGGTGCGTCTAATCATGTGAACAAAAAAAAAAAGCACTTTTTCTTACAGCATAGGCAAGATAGAGAAAAAATATCCGTTAACTTTCAATCACCTACCATTTGTTTATGTTTTTTTGTTGAGAACTTAATAACCTTTCTAATAAATGCAATTTTTTGATAATTGTTACACAAACTAACAAAAAAATTAGATTTTAGTAAAAAAAATGTGTGCGTCTATTCAACTGAAGAGCACTGTATCACGGCGACAAGAGATACAGAAAATATTAACAAAGTTGAGAATTGGCTTGTCCTACGTGCACTTGGGTTAAAGAAAAGCTATGTATGTGGGACACTGATCGGAAAAAAAACTTTAGTATTGGTTTGTTGCACCTTAATTTGAGTTGTGTAGAAATTCGATATTATGAAGATATGAATTCGGTGCGGTGATGAATAGAGCTGCAAACGCAAAACATAGTTGTAGACGCACGAGCAGTCAATCATTGAATACATATGGTTTCAATAGATGTGTTTAATGAACCTTAAGCGGCCCTTACACGGTCAATCGAATGACATCAATCACTTGCATGGGTTTGTGAAAATGTATCTGTATGCGTCACACACATTTGGTGAAGTCTGATTGACGAAAATCAAAGCAAGTTTGATTTTGCATGATGAACGTCATGCTCATTGATATGTGTAAGGGTTAGATTGACGTAATTACTTCGTTGTGTTTTGTGTCACGGAAGCGAAAACATGTCTGGCGCCAGCGGAAAATTGAAGGACGATGTAGACCGAGCATTTGTATCGGAATTAATTAAAACGTATCGGTCATTAACGAGTTTATAGGATGTCAAAGGGAAAGATTATAGCCACCGAAACAAAAAAATGCAACAATATAAAGTTTTACTGCAAAAGTATAAAGAAAATCCTGATGCATAAAAAGCGAATGTCACCAGAAAAATAAATACGTTGAAAACGAATTTTCGGCGCGAGCTAAAACATTTAAACAAAAGCGGATCCGATGTTGGTAATTTCAGTGAACCAACTCGTTGGTATTTTAATGAAATTAGTTTCATTAAATGAAATTAGTTTCATTAAATGAAATTAGTTTCATTAAAGACAGCGAATCTCCGTATTCATCTCGCAGTACTTTTTTTATTTTTCCTCTTTATGCAATGGGCAAGAGCCATATATGCAATACAATCGTCCGTTTCACTCATCGCACATCCGTACACCACGAAAACTCACAAAAACTAAAAATTTCACGTCGATCGATTGAACTGTGTAAGGGGTAGCGTCAATCCACACACACACGATGCATGATGTCAACCGATTGACCGTGTAAGGGCCGCTTTAGCTGCACAGATAAGTACAGAAAAAATCAGAAAAGTACAAGATTTGGTGTTCCATGAGTAAAAATCTTGCCCCAAAGGGTTCTACATTCTGTCAATTTGTGTTCCATGAAGCTGTGCAATTCAGTTTAGCACACGATTTTCTGTACCTAGGCAGGTGAGTAAAATGCGTCAAATTTGCAAATTCAAATTGTACTGATGCCAACTGATTTATTTGTTTGGCATGAGATATCTTATTTCTTAGTTTAATGTTGGAAATATTCGCATCTTTATGAAAAAAAAAATTGAAAGTATAACATGGAACGAGTTCAAATTGTGATCAAATCGATATCAGGCCAAACATTGACGGTACAATGCTCACTCAAAACCCGAAATTCACTAGAAAACAAAGAGGATTATCTATTCGAAATTTCGCAGCTGAGAGGGGAACATATGACTCAAAGGTCAAAGCTGTACTTTTCTGATCTGACTTATCTGACAGCTTTCACTCACTTGTTTAATGCTAAACACTTTGAATAATTTTCTTATTTTATTGTATTTTTTGAATAAAAACTTTGTTAACAAAAAAGATGAAATCGATTTTTCTTTTCAAATTGTAGCATCAAACTCCATGCTTTCTTGCCTTTCAGATATTTTGAATGAGAATTGCTTTGTGGCATATCCATTTTGTTTGTGTTCCACGTGTATGAAAAAAAAATCAGTTTCAAAATGTAGGGGATGTGACTCAAGTCAAAACATAGGGACGGGCTACAGTCCGCTTGGGCGAACTGTTGGATATCCTATTCTTATTCCTATCCCTCATAAGTGGGCGTGACAAAAGTCTAAGTATGGTTAAATTGTTAAGAACGCTCTACATATTTTGTTATATAACATTTAAAGGATTTTATCAAAAAAAACGCTCCCTAGCTCAAACTTGGGTGCTTCAATAAAATTGTTTTATTTAATTGTGGGCGTGTCAGTAGGCGGATTTAAAAAAAAATTAACACATGAGCATAAAGGGCCCCTAGAGAGTATATATTATAAATTTCAGCTCCCTAGCTCAAACTTTGGATTTTCAAAAAAATTGTTTTATTTATTTGTGGGCGTGTCAGTGGGCGGATTTTGAAAATATTTATACATGAGCTTAAAGGGCCCCTAGAGAGTATATATTATAAATTTCAGCTCCCTAGCTCAAACTTTGGATTTTCAAAAAAATTGTTTTATTTATTTGTGGGCGTGTCAGTGGGCGGATTTTGAAAATATATATACATGAGCTTAAAGGGCCCCTAGAGAGTATATATTAAAAATTTCAGCTCCCTAGCTCAAATTTTGGTTTTTCAATAAAATTGTTTTATTTTTTTGTGGGCGTGGCAGTGGGCGGATTTTGAAAATTTTATATCCGAGCAGTTTTAGGAGTCATAGATCATATATAAAAAATTTCAGCTTCCTAGCTCAAAATTCGATTTTTTCCAAAATTTTGTTTTTTTGAGTTTGTGGGCGTGTCTGTGGGCGCATTTCAAAAATTCGTAAACTTGACCCTAGAGAGTATATGGTTAAAATTTCAGCTCTCTAGGTCCAGTTTAAAGGCCTAATTTTTGCCGACGGGCGGATGGACGGACATGGCTAGATCGACATTACTATCGATGCTGATCATAAATATAGTAACTTTTAGGGGTCTACGGGCAATATTAAGGTATGTTACAAACTATGCGTCAAAATTAATATACCCCTAGAATAGGGTATAAAAAGGAGACTCTTACGTTAATTAACGTGGCTTCTTAACGGTTTGGCAAAACAATTTTGAAACTGGCAATTGAACTCTTTATAAGACTAACTTCAAATTAAAAAAAATCGTATCACACAGTTTCGGAGTACCAAGTACGCAAACCTTTAAATGCGTTTTTCTCTAAAAAGTGCCAATGGCATATGGAACAAAACTATTCTCAGGCGACGAAACTCCTTGCCACAATGCCAAAATGGTTAGTATGGACTTATTTTTTTTTTAATGAGAGATTAAACAGCTTTAAGATAAATAACAGGTTTTATCACTAAAAACAATATCTGTATTTTATTTTTGTCGCTAAGTTTAAAAATTACTGCTAAGAATACAATGACGATGTGGTTAGCTGGTCTCCCTACAACCCAGACCTCAAATTAATCGAGAATAGCTGGTCCAAACTAAATCTTCAGATTGCAAAGAAGTGTCCAGAGTCACTTGCAGTCATCTAATCAGGTAGTGGAACACCACATCTACATCCATATGAAAAAACCTCGCCGAGTCAATGAATCACAGCAAAGTAGAAAAATAATGTTTCTGGGAAGCAAAAAGAAATTTCAAAAGAAACTCCACTGATAAAGCAATTTTATTTTGCTCCTTGAAATGAGTCCGGTACCAAAAAAAAACATTTTTCTGTCTTACAACATTTCGCTCGTTTGACCGCAGGTTAAAAAATTCTAACACTCTAAAAGTATCTTGAATTGTTGTTTTGAATGAATAACCTTACATTCGTTACCACGTGAAGTGGACGGTTGGAGTTACAGCGCTGTTTCACGGTCCGCCACAACCGTTCATTAGACTCCTTCTGTGGTGCTATGACTGGATTTTCGAATCGGATTTTCGGGATAAAATTAAGGAAAAAGACAGACCAGCACCACAGAAGGAGTCTGATGATCGCTTGTGGCGAACCGTGAAACAGCGCCGTAACTCCAGCCGTTCACTTCACGTGGTAAAGAATGTAAGGTTATTCATTCAAAATAACATAAAGGAAATTGACGGAAAACAAAAATTAAAACCAGGAAAAATTGTGTGGTATCACATAAAAACCAATTAAAAATCGTATCTTGAATTGTTTAAAAATGCATACAAAATCCAAACATCGTTTTTAAAAATTTCTAATTTTAACTTTTTAATTTAATTCTAAATGTAACGAAATTTTCGAACAGCACAAACACAAAACCCAAACTTGTATATTTTATTGAACTCAAACCCAGCGAGAGAGCACAATAGCAAGCTAGAGAGCACAATATACAACAGTTTACCTAATGTACCGGTACCTGCGAGCTGCGATTCGCAGAATCGTTACAAAGTATTTTTTTTTAACTTCACAAAGCATGCCTGCACCTAAAATATTCAGGTTCAAAGAAATTAATTAATACATTTTTTGTTGGCTCTTTATCTGTGAACGTGCCTGATGGATAAGAAACATGATCCTAATCAATACCAATTCCACGGTCAACAGTTTTCGCAAATTAGACGCGTTTGTATGACGTTGACGTTATCTAGTTTTCGTTTAAAATCCAGATAACCTTGTCTTTTGTGGCGCGATTAAAATAAATATTTTTAAGTGACTTTTTATTGCTGGTAGCAATTTGCTACCATATTAAGTGGAGGTCGGGAACAGTCTGACAAGTCCCTTTTCATGTGGTAGCAATAACAAGTTGTTCTTGTTTCATTCAACCATTCAATTTAAATATTTTCTGTAGAAATGTCGAAATGCTTTAAATACAAATGTCTGTCTGTCAAGCCAATGCCGAACTGATTGTTATTTACTCTTTATCGACAAAAGTACTACTTTCCCATCAACCCACCAACCTTTTAAGGAAGAATTCTTCTTCCTCCACGGCGAAGCTTGATCAGGATCAAATGGATTATAAACAGGGATAGAATTTGACTAAATTTTAAATTTTTTTGCTTATTCACGCCCTCCTGATTCCAAATGTGTATGTAATATGTTTGTTTGCCATAATTGCCGCTCTTTGCCTATTTTGGTCTTTTTCTCAAAGTTTGGTCGCTACCAATAAAACTTTTTATTGTTTTTTTTTTTTTAAATCAAAAATATTTAAAAATCATTTTGGGTTTAGAGAACTGCATAATGAAAAGATTGCAGCTGAGAATCTTTCGCTTGAACACATGAAATATTACGTTTACACCGTTACGATAGTGACCATAACGGACTCGCCGCCGCAAAATGGATCCCGAACGAGCAAACACTGCTGGGGGTTCGTGCTCCGCAGTGTGTTCATTCGATTATCGAAGGGCAAAATGTTCGCGCTTCTCCAGATTGTTAAAGCAGGATATACGTTGGAGTTGTGATCGACCCACCGACAAACAGTAACATGACATATGATGATGATCGGATTTATTGTAAATGAACGACGCGACGCCATCAAACAAATGATGGAACGAACTATTACTCGGGTAGGACGCTCCGACGACGACCTGGCAGAAAAGTGCAGAAACCCTACAATCAACGCACTATACCGAGAGAAAAGTAGACTACTCTCGAGGCTTAAACAGCTGCACAAACAATTTACTGATCGCAACGAACCGGAGGTTCAGAGAACCGAATCATGAAGCTACTGATTAAAGAAACTTAAAGAAAATCTGTAAGTCTGTATTGGGGCAGTACGATTCGGGCTATTAAAACCTGTAGTCCTAACCTAGGGCTCTGGTCAGCCACTTCTATCTGCGCACCGAACTTGAAAATGGCGATGTGAGAATAACGGATTTACCGAATTCAATGACGAAAACCATGCTAATGCAGTTGTCGCCAATGGCCGAGATGCATCGCACTTGTTCGTGTCAAAGGATGATATTCTGTGAATCTTCGAGTTACTGAAGAATGAAAAGTCGGTGGGGGTGGATGGTGTCTCAAACGTCATATTAAGACACCTGCCTGTGAAGCCTGTAGATATTTTCATCGCGCTGTTTAACAATGCTCTGAATAATGCGCATATCCGGCGCATTGCAAAGTAGCTGTGGTACAATCTATCCCGAAAAATAGTAAAGATAGGACGAACCCTGCTCCATCTCCGGTAGATTAGTTTGCTTACGATTATTGGCAAGGTCTTTGAAAAGGTTGTCAATAGAGCCCTGTTAAAGTGGGTGAGCACAATAACATAATTCTGGACAAGCAGTTTGGTTTCAGGGCGAGGCATGACACTCTTCATGCCGCGTCGAAATTAGTTTCCGACATTCAGTGAAATAAATGCAGGAACCAATGCACAGGTGCTTGTTTGGTTGATTTTGAGAAGGCTTTCGACACAGTGTTTTAAGAGAGTCTTTCCTACAAGGTGACCAGGTGAGGATGCACAAACTTTAACTATATGTAATTTATAATATGCTTATGGGAAAGGAGTTCGTTGTCAAATGTGGCAACGTAACTTCGAGCAGCGTCTTTGAAATTAAAAACGGTTTACAGAAGGGGGCGGTGAATTCTCCGATCCTATTTAACATTTACACGAGCGATCAGGTTGATATACACAGACGGCGCAGGGACATAAAGCCCCCGGACATAAGTCCCAACTTATGTCCCATCTAAGTGGGACATAACTCCCAAAATTGATTTGGAACTTATGTCCCACACCATCGGGACATAAGTTCCAAAAGATTTTGTCGGAGATGGGACATAAGTCCCAAATTTTCGGAGAGATAGGAGATGAAATAAGGCCATACCAATTAATTTACCCAAAGTGCAATAAGGCCAAGTGCGTAAATTAAACCTCGCACCTCTTCCAAATCAAACGGTGACCCCAAGAAGGGGGGTTGCAGGGGGGCAGCATGCCCCCCATAGGCATTGCACTGTTTATGGAATCTACTTGCGATTTCGCAACTATAGCCCACAAACAGAGCAATGCCGAATATGACGAATACAATCTTGTTCAGAACAACATTGGCTGGGGCCTCTAGGGATACCAGAAAAAACTGGAAGAAATTGGCCAATGGCCATTATTGGACAAAATGGGCAGCCATTGGCGGTTATAAGCGTAGTTAGATATCTGGGTATCTGGCTCGACCAGTATCTGTATTTCGATAGGCATATAGCTACATTTCTTGCAGGGGCCAAGAATGCTTACGCTCTCTGACAAGAAAACTGTTTCATAGCTCTCAACTTAACTCCAGAGTGAAAGTCATATGCTACGTGGCTCTAATAAGACCAATCATAGCTTATGAGTGTCCATTGTGGTTTAATACAGCGCCTAGTAATATGAAAAAGATTAAGGTTTTTATAGAGACAATGTCTTTGGGCATTTCTTGGGTTGTTCCGAACGCCTGAATCTAACTTTATAAAATACTATCCCAACAAGGTCCTATACGATGGGTATCAATTGAATAGGATTGACAATTTCCGCATTAATGTGACTCGAAAGCATGGCCAGCGACAAAAGTCTGTTCTTTAGGACTTAATACCCCAATGAAATATACACTCTGCTTCAACTGAATAAGCACAAACATTTTCTAAGCTACGTTGTCCATTTTTGCAAAACTTTGTGCCGTAATATATCATTTGATGATTCTAACTGTTTGTTTATGATGTTGACAAAATAAATCGGAAAGAATAATTAAAAAAGTACCGCTATTTTTTCCCTGGTTCCCTTGCAAAGCATTCAATATGGAAAAATACAGTTTTATTTCGCGTCAACTGAATAGACACAAATATTAAAATTGGAAATAAAATTTATTGGGATTAAATGAAACAAGTTTTTCTTAAAATAGTTTTTTATTGGTTAATTTTAGTAGTGGGTACTGCCGACTTTATTCCTAATAGTTTCGTAAGATCGAGCCTCTATATGTAGTCCAGCGAAATTTCACTCCAGGCCAATTTAATCGCTGCAATAAGGGATTCTCTGTCCTCAAACTGACGGCCAGACTCATAACCTTTTCGTACTAACCATCTCCAAACGTTTTCTATAAGGTTCAGGTCCGGTGAGTAGGGCGGGCGGCCATTGAAGCAATTCCACATTCTGCTCCTCTATCCATTTTTTTACTATGCGCGCCGTGTGGATGGGGGCGTCGTCCTGCTAAAAAATTCTGTTTATGGGTCCAAAAATGCCTGAAAATTTAGGAAAATTTCTTTCCAAATTTTCTTTATAACTTAATGCAGTCATTTTTGAGGTTTGGAACTCAAGCTCAACAGTACCATAGTAACTAACTGCTCCACATACCATAAAACCACCTTCTCGACTATGATGCCCCACTAAAAATCGTTCTTCTTTCCTCACATCGTGGAAGTAATAATTAAAGCCATCAGGGCCATCAAAATTAAACTTCTTCTCATCCGAAAAAAACAACGTGACGCCATTCATTTTTAAAACTCATATGGAGTCTAAAGAATTCTAAGCGCATACCCTTCCGTTTCTCGTTAAGTAGTGGTTTCTTTTGAATTTTCAACCGTTTTAGATGTTTGGCACTATTGATAACCCTTCGCACTATTGAAACGCTTGCAGTACCACCAGCTTTTTGCTTTATTTTTGCCGCAGAGTCGCAAGAATTGGAAGCACATCTTAAAATTGCTCTTCGATCAACTGTTGTTGTTGCCGTTTTTTGACCTCCTTTCATGTTTTTTTCGCACGAATCTTTGCTTCTTAAATAAGAATAGACCACACTAAAACTTCGTCCAATTTTGTCAGCTATAGAACGCCCGGTTAGTCCCTGTTCTTTTAGTAAATTGATTTGAGCTCTTTCAACACTATTTAGAAATTTTGATCTACCCATTTTTCTTTGAAATACATTTAATCAAATAAAATTCAATTAAGGCACTTCAACTGTTGATCTAATGTGCCAATCTCGACAGAATACTCATAAGAAGTGAAAATAATGACCTTGTGTCTATTCAGTTGACATTGACACAAAATAAAACTGCATTTTTCCATATTGAATGCTTTGCAAGTTAACCAGGGGAAAAATAGCGGTACTTTTTGAATTATTCTTTCCGATTTATTTTTTCAACATCATAAGCAAACAGTTAGCATCATCAAATGATATATTACGGAACAAGGTTTTGAAAAATTGGACAACGTAGCTTAGAAAATGTTTGTGCTTATTCAGTTGAAGCAGAGTGTATATAGAGACTACACTCCGGTCTGGCTTTATTCCGCCGGAGGCATATATCCATATTAATGCAAAATGAGTAACGCAACGTCCTGAGAGGGCATATTGTCCCTGAACAAGACACCGAAATTCGGCAAATTGCTTTTCCGTGTCGAATTTATCCTTTTCCGCCGTGGATGAGCCGCTTATCTCTCGCACTGCGGTAGCGGTGGTATAATAGCGGTATACCATCCCTCGTCTGTACCAGTAATTAGGATTAATTCGACACGGAAAACCAATTCTCCGAATTTGGGTGGTTTGCTGAGGGGGAAGGTGTCCAAATGCCCTCTCAGTACGGCGCGTTACTCTAGCTAACATCATCTTAGTTTATAAGTTAGATTAAGTTAGCTAGGGCGTTTCTGGGGCTTACCAGCTTGTGATGGTGCTTCCGGGGGGTGAGTGACGCTGTAAGGCTTCAGTCAGCTCACGGCGCCGCGTGTGCACGTTGACGACTGCCAGGCGCTCAGAAAGCAATTGGGATCTTGATATCTTGTTGCGTAAGGCATACAGTACTCAGAATCCTTATTAAAGTAAGAATACGTTTAGTAGTTTAAGTAAGTAAAATAGGAAATTTGTAATTTGTGTTATGTGAAAAATATAAAATCTTAATAATGACGGCGAGTTTTGTTTAATTTTCTTGATGAATATAGTTATAGTTAAGTTTAGAGCTTTAAGGACTATTTATAAGTGCACTGCTAAAATTTAGTTAGATTTAATAATTTGCATCCAATATGTAAGTTGATATCTAATAATGAATTTTTATTCATCATCAATGAAATGAATTTAAAAGTCAAAAACTCAAAGTGTGGTGGACTACTAATCTTAAGGTCTCAGATTCAAATCCCGCCGGGGCCAAGTGACATCTAAAAGTTTTGTTCCCACTGTCCACCTCTTGTGAACGTCTGACAAACATTCAAAAATATCAATTGTCATTAGAAGCTTCTCGAATTTGCAGTTGGGATTGATTGTAGGTCCCTTCCACTTCGCACAAGCAAATGGTTGGAGAAGCTAGCCTGTATAATCTACTGCATAAAAACGAACCGCTGGTATTTCTTGACACGATATCAGATATCCTCAAATGCTTTTAGTTTTTAAAATATTTAAATTTTCATCAAAAATGAGTTTGCCGCATACGCCATCAAAATCAAAGACTTCTTTTCTTCATACCTACAGGTACAGACAAAAATATACACATACGGCATTAAAATTACAAGTTATTAAAATAAAATTCTTTCCAGGTACTGAATGTATTTCTAAATAAATGTATTTCTAAATAAAAGATATAGTTTTATTTCACTGCGTATTTCTTGAGGTTCTTTATTTGATAAGACCATTTTAAAGTTTACTAATAGAAAACAAATACATATTAATAATACAAAAATGCATAGCTTAGCAGGCTTAAGAAATGTTGTTTGTCGGGTTTTTCTAGAATCGACGAACTACACATTGCATTTATATCGACAACAACAAGCGCAATCTACAACATAAACAAAACGAGCAGCGATTTTACACCCAGTAACCAGAGCAACCAGATACAAAGGAGGACGCGCAAAAGAAGAACATCCGACTTTCTGGAGCTAATCACCGTCCAATTGCATCCTGTGAACCGATGGAAACGGAACCTGCGACCGGCGATTGTGAAAAAGTGTGCTGCACACTACTGTGCGTGCATACAAGAAAAGAAAATCAACCCTTTTAATTTATTTTATTTCTTCATTGTCACAGCAAAACTCGTAGACGTACGTTAAACAATTCTTAAGAAAAAACATAGGGACGGGCTACAGTCCGCTTGGACGAATACCCTATTCTTATTCCTATCCCTCATAAGTGGGCGTGACATAAGTCTAAGTATGGTTGAATTGTTGAGAACGCTCTACATATTTTGTTATATAACATTTAAAGGATTTTATCAAAAAAAAAAAAACGAAGCTTTTGTAAAAAAAACGCTCCCTAGCTCAAACTTTGGTTTTTCAATAAAAAAAAATTATTTAATTGTGGGCGTGTCAGTAAGCGGATTTAAAAATGAACACATGAGCATAAAGGGCCCCTAGAGAGTGTATATTATAAATTTCAGCTCCCTAGCTCAAATTTTGGTTTTTCAATAAAATTGTTTTATTTAATTGTGGGCGGATTTTGAAATGTTTTTCTCCCGAGCAGTTTTAGGAGTCATAGATCATATATAAAAAATTTCAGCTTTCTAGATCAAAATTCGATTTTTTCCAAAATTTTGTTTTTTGAGTTTGTGGGCGTGTGTCTGTGGGTGGATTTCAAAAATTCGTAAACTTGATTATTTCGGGACCCTAGAGAGTATATGGTTAAAATTTCAGCTCTCTAGGCCCAGTTTAAAGGCCTAATTTTTGACAACAGACGGACGGACTAGTTTGATGAGTTTGATGGAAATACGGTTAAACCATTGTGAATATCTCAGCAATGGAAGGAGATAGAACAAAACTGATAACCTTTATATTTGAAAAGAGCGTCCCGAAAACATAAGGCTGCATACCTGGTTCAAAAAGTGAAATTTGGCCTCCTGCGAGGTAGCGGTTCTGGGGGGGGGGATACTCCTGAAGGGATCAGGGTGAGCAGCCTGGCTGTATTTCGCATGGGTTGCGATGTGTTAGAGTGACTAGTGCAGAGGCGACTTTCGCCCGACGCGACATCCGAACCAAGGGTTGGGATCGAGATGAGGTGATTGATGCAATCGAACCACAGGTCAATCTCAAATTCTGCGCCGCGGAGGGAAGCTATTGCCTCCTTATCACCGGGGGAGGGAAGTGTCTTTTGAGATGACTGTTACAATCGAACCTCAAACTGCTCTTCACTCTCTTGGCAGGCAATACCGTGCCAGGGAGACCGATACAGTCAATCCCGAGCAAGCTATTACATTTCTTGGAGGGGGGGTCGGGGTGTACCGGCTGCACAGTCAAGTAGTTGGTTGCAAAACTGTGCCAGATGGCGTGACTGTAGGTGGTCCAACCCTGCTGCACGCATCGCGGGGGGTGCGGGTTGTGGCGACTGTTGCAGTACGAACCTCAAGTTACACCATTCCGCGGAAAGGGAGCAGGGAGGGGCGGCCTTGATAGTCGATTTGGATTATGGTGACTGAGTTCGGGGGTTTGTGGTGCAGGTTTTGAGGCATGGGAGAGAAACAGAGTGGGGTGACTGTTACAATCTAACCTCAACTCTGTTCCCGTTTTGTCTGCATAGCGGGAAGGTAGCAAGGCCGGGGGAGACTGTTACAGTCGATCCGCCGGGTTACTGCCTCGCCCTCGGAGTGGAGTTCTGACTGAAGTGACTGATACAATCTAACTTCAGTGAGATCTCTTTTCCTTTGCAGGGGAATAGGTTTGGGGTGATCTGCGTGAGGGGAGTGAGAGGGGCTCAAGTCATCGTCCAATACGTCCTCTTGTTTAGTTTAACCATTTGGACCTAGTGACGAATTTGCTGATACAGCCAATATCTGTCTCACTGAGATCGCTTAGATCATCGAGGAAATAGTTGCCGAGGATTTTTTTCCTTGAATTGGCTAGTGCGGGGCAGTTGCACAGGAGATGAGTGGTGGTTTCTTCCTCTTCGACGTCTCTACAGCTTCTGCAGAAGTCGTTTGAGGGAGCTCCCAATCTGGTGGCATGTCTGCCTAAAAGGCAGTGGCCGGTGATTGCTCCGATTACAGAGCTGATATTTTTCCTGCTGATGGAGAGAAGTTTGGATGTTCTCTTCGCATCGTATTTGGTCCAAATTTGCTTTGAGGACACACATGTACTGATGCTATTCCACCTGTTGTTTGCTTCTATTAACGCGTTATCTAGAAGTTTGAGTTTCAGTTTCTGAATGGGTACCGCCGGTGTCTCTCTGGCTAACTCGTCCGCCTTGCAGTTGCCTGGAATATCACTGTGACCGGGTACCCAGCACAGGGAAGTGTTACATCTGACCGCGATCTCGTTAAGAGATCGACCGTCTTCCCAGCTGGCTCGGTCTGGGATTTCCGTCTTGTATTTATTACTGAAATCTAGTGTTGGGATTAGATAATCGGTATTGTTGGGGATCTTGTGGGCAGTTAGTATGCTGCTGTGTCCAATGTGTGAGCACTGTCCCATATGCAAGCATGCAACAGGCCTTGCCGTTTACTCAAATGATCTGCATATACCCTGCTCCTCTCTCTCAAAGACGTGCACTCTATTTGGGAGTTCTCTCCTATACATATAAACGATCTTAGCCGGTTCACCAAGTGGCATCACAATTAACCTTATACGGGTCTGATAGTGTCGGTCTTTTCCAACCTAACCTAACCAACCTAGTAGGAAGAACAGTAGATGCCGGATATATGAAAGTCCATATCTAAGTTTTTTTTTTTATAGGTGTTTTCTTGTATGCCAAGAACCGATATAAGATAGAGATATTCTTGTATCAGAAACAAGCTTCTAAAAAAGATTTTAATAAAAATCGAATTGTAATGTTTATTTATACGAACACAGAAATCTTAAGTCAAGCCCTAAATATAACAAAAAAAATTAATTCATTTTAAACCACATTCATCAAATCACAGAAAATAAGTAATTTCCAAAAATTACTTCTTATAGAGGTTTTTTTCGCTATTAAATTAGAGTATTTTATATTAAAATAAGTTTATTATATCAGTGTTTTTCTTATAACAGTTTTATTCAAGTGTGACTATATTTAGAAAACTACATGGTTTATTAGAATGTGCGTCAGAGAACTTACTTTATTAATGCATTTTGTTTTGTTTGGCTTTTTTAATGTTCGCTATTTATTTTTTTAAGTAAACACCGTGTCTGTGGTATGATAATACTTCCAGAATCGCAAACGATAAAAGCAAAAACAATTTTTTTTTTACATAAAATACAATCGATTATTAAAAAAACAGTTATTTTAAATTTCTTAATCAAATGTTCTCCGTACGAAAGCCAGAATTAAGGTTCCAACTTGGACGTCCCATGCATGATAGCATCGTTCCGGGGGTGCATTCTTTGGTAATCAAGTTGAAGACCCTTCCGAGTGCGCAACTTTTCATGGCTGACAAGTAACGGTTATTTTCTGTATCCCTTAAGCATTGGTAGTAGAGAGAGCAATCCATTTTGTGCGCAAAGCGTCCTTCGGCCGGGCAATCGAATGGCAAGCTAATTAACTCGTTAGTGGTAGCATCACAGGCTGAATATAATTCTTTCTTCATGCAGTACCCTGTATATGGATTGAAGTTTTGTTTCGGTGGACAATGGCCCTCGTTGTAGAACAGATTACCGTCGCCGTCGTACATACACATGTAGAATTCATTGCATATGTCTTTGACCGGGAAGAATCCTTGCATAGGACAGACGAACGGTTGCGGGGAGGTACTTGAAGTTTGTTCGGTTGTGGACGGAAGCGAAGTGGAACTGCTTTCTTCTGTTGTCGAAGTAGATTGCTCCGTGGTCGATGTTACTTCCTCGGTTGTGGATGTTTCAGGCGAAGTCGAGCTGCTTTCTTCAGTTGTCGAAGTAGATTGCTCCGTGGTCGATGTTACTCCTTCGGTTGTGGATGTTTCAGGTGAAGTCGAGCTGCTTTCTTCAGTTGTCGAAGTAGATTGCTCCGTGGTCGATGTTACTCCTTCGGTTGTGGAGGTTTCAGGAGAAGTCGAGCTGCTTTCTTCAGTTGTCGAAGTAGATTGCTCCGTGGTCGATGTTACTCCTTCGGTTGTGGATGTTTCAGGTGAAGTCGAGCTGCTCTCTTCAGTAGTCGAAGTAGATTCCTCCGTGGTCGATGTTACTCCTTCGGTTGTGGATGTTTCAGGTGAAGTCGAGCTGCTCTCTTCAGTAGTCGAAGTAGATTCCTCCGTGGTCGATGTTACTCCTTCGGTTGTGGATGTTTCAGGTGAAGTCGAGCTGCTTTCTTCAGTTGTCGAAGTAGATTGCTCCGTGGTCGACGTTACTCCTTCGGTTGTGGATGTTTCAGGTGAGGTCGAGGTGCTTTCTTCAGTTGTCGAAGTAGATTGCTCCGTGGTCGATGTTACTTCTTCGGTTGTGGATGTTTCAGGCGAGGTCGAGCTGCTTTCTTCAGTTGTCGAAGTAGATTGCTCCGTGGTCGATGTTACTTCTTCGGTTGTGGATGTTTCAGTCGAGGTCGAGCTGCTTTCTTCAGTTGTCGAAGTAGATTGCTCCGTGGTCGATGTTACTTCTTCGGTTGTCGATGTTTCAGGTGAGGTCGAGCTGCTTTCTTCAGTTGTCGAAGTAGATTGCTCCGTGGTCGATGTTACTTCTTCGGTTGTGGATGTTTCAGGTGAGGTCGAGCTGCTTTCTTCAGTTGTCGAAGTAGATTGCTCCGTGGTCGATGTTACTTTTTCTGTTGTGGTTGTTTCAGGCGAGGTCGAGCTGCTTTCTTCAGTTGTCGAAGTAGATTGCTCCTTGGTCGATGTTACCTCTTCGGTTGTGGATGTTTCAGGTGAAGTCGAGCTGCTCTCCTCCGTTGTCGAAGTAGATTGCTCCGTGGTCGATGTTACTTCTTCGGTTGTGGATGTTTTAGGCGAAGTCGAGCTGCTTGCTTCAGTTGTCGAAGTAGATTCCTCCGTGGTCGATGTTACTCCTTCGGTTGTCGATGTTTCAGGTGAAGTCGAGCTACTCTCCTCTGTTGTCGAAGTAGATTGCTCCGTGGGCGATGTTACTCCTTCGTTTGTGGATGTTTCAGGTGAAGTTGAGCTGCTTTCTTCAGTTGTCGAAGTAGATTGCTCCGTGGTCGATGTTACTTCTTCGCTTGTTGATGTTTCAGGTGAAGTCGAGCTGCTGGCTTCAGTTGTCGAAGTAGATTGCTCCGTGGTCGATGTTACTCCTTCGGTTGTGGATGTTTCAGGTGAGGTCGAGCTGCTTTCTTCAGTTGTCGAAGTAGATTGCTCCGTGGTCGATGTTACTCCTTCGGTTGTGGATGTTTCAGGTGAAGTAGAGTTACTCTCTTCTTTTGTCGAAGTAGATTGCTCCGTGGACGATGTTACTCCTTCGTTTGTGGATGTTTCAGGTGAGGTCGAGCTGCTTTCTTCAGTTGTCGAAGTAGATTCCTCCGTGGTCGATGTTACTTCTTCGGTTGTGGATGTTTCAGGTGAAGTCGAGCTGCTCTCTTCAGTAGTCGAAGTAGATTGCTCCTTGGTCGATGTTACTACTTCGGTTGTGGATGTTTCAGTTGAGGTCGAGCTGCTTTCTTCAGTTGTCGAAGTAGATTGCTCCGTGGTCGATGTTACTTCTACGGTTGTGGATGTTACAGGCGAGGTCGAGCTGCTCTCTTCAGTTGTCGAAGTAGATTGCTCCGTGGTCGATGTTACTTCCTCGGCTGTGGATGTTTCAGGTGAAGTCGAGCTGCTTGCTTCAGTTGTCGAAGTAGATTGCTCCGTGGTCGATGTTACTTCTACGGTTGTGGATGTTTCAGGCGAAGTCGAGCTGCTTTCTTCAGTTGTCGAAGTAGATTGCTCCGTGGTCGATGTTACTTCTTCGGTTGTGGATGTTTCAGGTGAAGTCGAGCTGCTTTCTTCAGTTGTCGAAGTAGATTGCTCCGTGGTCGATGTTACTCCTTCGGTTGTGGATGTTTCAGGTGAAGTCGAGTTACTCTCTTCTGTTGTCGAAGTAGATTGCTCCGTGGACGATGTTACTCCTTCGTTTGTGGATGTTTCAGGTGAAATCGAGCTGCTTTCTTCAGTTGTCGAAGTAGATTCCTCCGTGGTCGATGTTACTCCTTCGGTTGTGGATGTTTCAGGTGAAGTCGAGCTGCTTGCTTCAGTTGTCGAAGTAGATTCCTCCGTGGTCGATGTTACTCCTTCGGTTGTGGATGTTTCAGGTGAAGTCGAGTTACTCTCTTCTGTTGTCGAAGTAGATTGCTCCGTGGACGATGTTACTCCTTCGTTTGTGGATGTTTCAGGTGAAATCGAGCTGCTTTCTTCAGTTGTCGAAGTAGATTCCTCCGTGGTCGATGTTACTCCTTCGGTTGTGGATGTTTCAGGTGAAGTCGAGCTGCTTGCTTCAGTTGTCGAAGTAGATTGCTCCGTGGACGATGTTACTCCTTCGTTTGTGGATGTTTCAGGTGAAGTCGAGCTGCTTTCTTCAGTTGTCGAAGTAGATTGCTCCGTGGTCGATGTTACTTCCTCGGTTGTGGATGTTTCAGGCGAAGTCGAGCTGCTTTCTTCAGTTGTCGAAGTAGATTGCTCCGTGGTCGATGTTACTTCTTCGGTTGTCGATGTTTCAGGTGAAGTCGAGCTGCTTGCTTCAGTTGTCGAAGTAGATTCCTCCGTGGTCGATGTTACTCCTTCGGTTGTGGATGTTTCAGGTGAAGTCGAGCTGCTTTCTTCAGTTGTCGAAGTAGATTGCTCCGTGGTCGATGTTACTCCTTCGGTTGTGGATGTTTCAGGTGAAGTCGAGCTGCTTACCTCATTTGTCGAAGTAGATTGCTCCGTGGTCGATGTTACTTCTACGGTTGTGGATGTTTCAGGCGAAGTCGAGCTGCTTTCTTCAGTTGTCGAAGTAGATTGCTCCGTGGTCGATGTTACTTCTACGGTTTTCGATGTTTCAGGCGAAGACGAGCTGCTCTCTTCAGTAGTCGAAGTAGATTGCTCCGTGGTCGATGTTACTTCTTCGGTTTTGGATGTTTCAGGTGAAGTCGAGCTGCCTTCTTCAGTTGTCGAAGTAGATTGCTCCGTGGTCGATGTTACTCCTTCGGTTGTGGATGTTTCAGGTGAAGTCGAGCTGCTTTCTTCAGTTGTCGAAGTAGATTGCTCCGTGGTCGATGTTACTCCTTCGGTTGTGGATGTTTCAGGTGAAGTTGAGCTGCTTTCTTCAGTTGTCGAAGTAGATTGCTCCGTGGTCGATGTTACTCCTTCGGTTGTGGATGTTTCAGGTGAAGTCGAGCTGCTTACCTCATTTGTCGAAGTAGATTGCTCCGTGGTCGATGTAACTTCTTCGGTTGTGGATGTTTCAGGTGAAGTCGAGCTGCTTTCTTCAGTTGTCGAAGTAGATTGTTCCGTGGTCGATGTTACTTCTACAGTTTTGGATGTTTCAGGCGAAGTCGAGCTGCTCTCTTCAGTAGTCGAAGTAGATTGCTCCGTGGTCGATGTTACTTCTTCGGTTGTGGATGTTTCAGGCGAAGACGAGCTGCTTTCTTCAGTTGTCGAAGTAGATTGCTCCGTGGTCGTTGTTACTCCTGCGGTTGTGGATGTTTCAGGTGAGGTCGAGCTGCTTTCTTCAGTTGTCGAAGAAGATTGCTCCGTGGTCGATGCTACTTCTACGGTTGTGGATGTTTCAGGCGAAGTCGAGCTGCTTTCTTCAGTTGTCGAAGTAGATTGCTCCGTGGTCGATGTTACTTCTTCGGTTGTGGATGTTTCAGGTGAAGTCGAGCTGCTTTCTTCAGTTGTCGAAGTAGATTGCTCCGTGGTCGATGTTACTTCTACGGTTATGGATGTTACAGGCGAGGTCGAGCTGCTCTCTTCAGTTGTCGAAGTAGATTGCTCCGTGGTGGATGTTGCTTCTTCGGTTGTGGATGTTTCAGGTGAAGTCGAGCTGCTTTTTTCAGTTGTCGAAGTAGATTGCTCCGTGGTCGACGTTACTCCTTCGGTTGTGGATGTTTCAGGTGAGGTCGAGCTGCTTTCTTCAGTTGTCGAAGTAGATTGCTCCGTGGTCGATGTTACTTCTTCGGTTGTGGATGTTTCAGATGAGGTCGAGCTGCTTTCTTCAGTTGTCGAAGTAGATTGCTCCGTGGTCGATGTTACTTCTTCGGTTGTGGATGTTACAGGTGAGGTCGAGCTGCTTTCTTCAGTTGTCGAAGTAGATTGCTCCGTGGTCGATGTTACTTCTTCGGTTGTGGAAGTTTCAGTTGAGGTCGAGCTGCTTTCTTCAGTTGTCGAAGTAGATTGCTCCGTGGTCGATGTTACTTCTTCGGTTGTCGATGTTTCAGGTGAGGTCGAGCTGCTTTCTTCAGTTGTCGAAGTAGATTGCTCCGTGGTCGATGTTACTTCTTCGGTTGTGGATGTTTCAGGTGAGGTCGAGCTGCTTTCTTCAGTTGTCGAAGTAGATTGCTCCGTGGTCGATGTTACTTCTTCGGTTGTCGATGTTTCAGGCGAGGTCGAGCTGCTTTCTTCAGTTGTCGAAGTAGATTGCTCCGTGGTCGATATTACTTCTTCGGTTGTCGATGTTTCAGGTGAGGTCGAGCTGCTTTCTTCAGTTGTCGAAGTAGATTGCTCCGTGGTCGATATTACTTCTTCGGTTGTGGATGTTTCAGGCGAAGTCGAGCTGCTTTCTTTAGTTGTCGAAGTAGATTGCTCCGTGGTCGATGTTACTCCTTCGGTTGTGGATGTTTCAGGTGAAGTCGAGCTGCTTTCTTCAGTTGTCGAAGTAGATTGCTCCGTGGTCGATGTTACTCCTTCGGTTGTGGATGTTTCAAGTGAAGTCGAGCTGCTCTCTTCAGTAGTCGAAGTAGATTCCTCCGTGGTCGATGTTCCTCCTTCGGTTGTGGATGTTTCAGGTGAAGTCGAGCTGCTTTCTTCAGTTGTCGAAGTAGATTGCTCCGTGGTCGACGTTACTCCTTCGGTTGTGGATGTTTCAGGTGAGGTCGAGCTGATTTCTTCAGTTGTCGAAGTAGATTGCTCCGTAGTCGATGTTACTTCTTCGGTTGTGGATGTTTCAGGTGAGGTCGAGCTGCTTTCTTCAGTTGTCGAAGTAGATTGCTCCGTGGTCGATGTTACTTCTTCGGTTGTGGATGTTACAGGTGAGGTCGAGCTGCTTTCTTCAGTTGTCGAAGTAGATTGCTCCGTGGTCGATGTTACTTCTTCGGTTGTGGAGGTTTCAGTTGAGGTCGAGCTGCTTTCTTCAGTTGTCGAAGTAGATTGCTCCGTGGTCGATGTTACTTCTTCGGTTGTGGATGTTTCAGGTGAGGTCGAGCTGCTTTCTTCAGTTGTCGAAGTAGATTGCTCCGTGGTCGATGTTACTTCTTCGGTTGTGGATGTTTCAGATGACGTCGAGCTGCTTTCTTCAGTTGTCGAAGTAGATTGCTCCGTGGTCGATGTTACTTCTTCGGTTGTGGATGTTTCAGGTGAAGTGGAGCTGCTCTCTTCAGTAGTCGAAGTAGATTCCTCCGTGGTCGATGTTACTCCTTCGGTTGTGGATGTTTCAGGTGAAGTCGAGCTGCTTTCTTCAGTTGTCGAAGTAGATTGCTCCGTGGTCGACGTTACTCCTTCGGTTGTGGATGTTTCAGGTGAGGTCGAGCTGATTTCTTCAGTTGTCGAAGTAGATTGCTCCGTAGTCGATGTTACTTCTTCGGTTGTGGATGTTTCAGGTGAGGTCGAGCTGCTTTCTTCAGTTGTCGAAGTAGATTGCTCCGTGGTCGATGTTACTTCTTCGGTTGTGGATGTTACAGGTGAGGTCGAGCTGCTTTCTTCAGTTGTCGAAGTAGATTGCTCCGTGGTCGATGTTACTTCTTCGGTTGTGGAAGTTTCAGTTGAGGTCGAGCTGCTTTCTTCAGTTGTCGAAGTAGATTGCTCCGTGGTCGACGTTACTCCTTCGGTTGTGGATGTTTCAGGTGAGGTCGAGCTGATTTCTTCAGTTGTCGAAGTAGATTGCTCCGTAATCGATGTTACTTCTTCGGTTGTGGATGTTTCAGGTGAGGTCGAGCTGCTTTCTTCAGTTGTCGAAGTAGATTGCTCCGTGGTCGATGTTACTTCTTCGGTTGTGGATGTTACAGGTGAGGTCGAGCTGCTTTCTTCAGTTGTCGAAGTAGATTGCTCCGTGGTCGATGTTACTTCTTCGGTTGTGGAAGTTTCAGTTGAGGTCGAGCTGCTTTCTTCAGTTGTCGAAGTAGATTGCTCCGTGGTCGATGTTACTTCTTCGGTTGTGGATGTTTCAGGTGAGGTCGAGCTGCTTTCTTCAGTTGTCGAAGTAGATTGCTCCGTGGTCGATGTTACTTCTTCGGTTGTGGATGTTTCAGGTGAAGTCGAGCTGCTTTCTTCAGTTGTCGAAGTAGATTGCTCCGTAGTCGATGTTATTTCTACGGTTGTGGATGTTTCAGGCGAAGTCGAGCTGCTTTCTTCAGTTGTCGAAGTAGATTTCTCCGTGGTCGATGTTACTTCTACGGTTTTGGATGTTTCAGGTGAAGTCGAGCTGCTTTCTTCAGTTGTCGAAGTAGATTGCTCCGTGGTCGATGTTACTTCTTCTGTTGTGGATGTTTCAGGCGAGGTCGAGCTGCTCTCTTCAGTTGTCGAAGTAGATTGCTCCGTGGTCGATGTTACTTCTTCGGTTGTGGATGTTTCAGGTGAAGTCGAGCTGGTTTCTTCAGTTGTGGAAGTAGATTGCTCCGTGGTCGATGTTACTCCTTCGGTTGTGGATGTTTCAGGTGAAGTCGAGCTGCTTTCTTCAGTTGTCGAAGTAGATTGCTCCGTGGTCGATGTTACTTCTACGGTTGTGGATGTTTCAGGCGAAGTCGAGCTGCTTTCTTCAGTTGTCGAAGTAGATTGCTCCGTGGTCGATGTTACTTCTTCGGTTGTGGATGTTTCAGGTGAAGTCGAGCTGCTTTCTTCAGTTGTCGAAGTAGATTGCTCCGTGGTCGATGTTACTTCTACGGTTGTGGATGTTTCAGGCGAAGTCGAACTGCTTTCTTCAGTTGTCGAAGTAGATTGCTCCGTGGTCGATGTTACTTCTTCGGTTGTGGATGTTTCAGGCGAAGTCGAGCTGCTTTCTTCAGTTGTCGAAGTAGATTGCTCCGTGGTCGATGTTGCTTCTTCTGTCGTGGATGTTTCAGGCGAGGTCGAGCTGCTCTCCTCAGTTGTCGAAGTAGATTGCTCCGTGGTCGATGTTACTTCTTCGGTTGTGGATGTTTCAGGTGAAGTCGAGCTGGTTTCTTCAGTTGTGGAAGTAGATTGCTCCGTGGTCGATGTTACTCCTTCGGTTGTGGATGTTTCAGGTGAAGTCGAGCTGCTTTCTTCAGTTGTCGAAGTAGATTGCTTCGTGGTCGATGTTACTTCTACGGTTGTGGATGTTTCAGGCGAAGTCGAGCTGCTTTCTTCAGTTGTCGAAGTAGATTCCTCCGTGGTCGATGTTACTTCTTCAGTTGTGGATGTTTCAGGTGAAGTCGAGCTGCTTTCTTCAGTAGTCGAAGTAGATTGCTCCGTGGTCGATGTTACTTCTACGGTTGTGGATGTTTCAGGCGAAGTCGAGCTGCTTTCTTCAGTTGTCGAAGTAGATTGCTTCGTGGTCGATGTTACTTCTACGGTTGTGGATGTTTCAGGCGAAGTCGAGCTGCTTTCTTCAGTTGTCGAAGTAGATTCCTCCGTGGTCGATGTTACTTCTTCAGTTGTGGATGTTTCAGGTGAAGTCGAGCTGCTTTCTTCAGTAGTCGAAGTAGATTGCTCCGTGGTCGATGTTACTTCTACGGTTGTGGATGTTTCAGGCGAAGTCGAGCTGCTTTCTTCAGTAGTCGAAGTAGATTGCTCCGTGGTCGATGTTACTTCTTCAGTTGTGGATGTTTCAGGTGAAGTCGAGCTGCTTTCTTCAGTAGTCGAAGTAGATTGCTCCGTGGTCGATGTTACTTCTACGGTTGTGGATGTTTCAGGCGAAGTCGAGCTGCTTCCTTCAGTTGTCGAAGTAGATTGCTCCGTGGTCGATGTTACTTCTTCGGTTGTGGATGTTTCAGGCGAAGTCGAGCTGCTTTCTTCAGTTGTCGAAGTAGATTGCTCCGTGGTCGATGTTGCTTCTTCTGTCGTGGATGTTTCAGGCGAGGTCGAGCTGCTCTCCTCAGTTGTCGAAGTAGATTGCTCCGTGGTCGATGTTACTTCTTCGGTTGTGGATGTTTCAGGTGAAGTCGAGCTGCTTTCTTCAGTTGTCGAAGTAGATTCCTCCGTGGTCGATGTTACTTCTTCGGTTGTGGATGTTTCAGGCGAAGTCGAACTATTTTGTTCAGTTGTCGAAGTAGAAACATCTGTTATATATTGAGGTGTTGTAGTTGGAATCGTTGGCTTTTCGGTAATTGATGTTGTATTGTTGCATCCCCCAGTACCCTCATTTTCGCAAGTTACACAATTGGCATTGATACATGTTTGACTCTTAGCACTAAACACTTGTCCAGATCCACACTGAAGATACACCACTGATACAGATGAATTTATTGTACATTTGTAAAACACAGACGCGTTCGTTTTCACCGGGAAATACCCATTTATCGCACAGGGTCCTTGATCAACAGCCCCGCCGTTAACAAGGGTTGCTCCCAATAGGGCAAATAAAAGAAAGATCATCGTTCACTTTCCGTCGTTCGAATAAAATTTAAAAAAGAAATCTAGTCTTAAGGATAATGTTCTGCTATAAGCCAAGAGCCGTTATGTTCTGCAGTTTGATGACTAAACTTGACTAATTTATAACCAATTATTTATAAAATCGTTTCGACAAGGTTCCAGTTCTTTGGTGGTAGAACTGATTAATTTTGTATATTTACGCCGCGAATTTTCCTTTATATGTGCATTTGGCAGAATAGAGTCCGTAATCTTATCATACCTATTTAAGTATGTTATTGTAGGATAAAGCAAAAATAAATTTCAGTTAAAGATTGTGATCATTTGCTAAGTATCAACTGATATCAGCTAAGTATCAACATTGGCAGGAAAAAAAATTGAATTACCATTTAATAAAACCAAATTGTGACTTATCAAGTCTGCACGTGCAACCATGTTAGCTCTTACGGTAGGAAAATTGGAGTCAATGGGTTTGAAAAATTTGAGTAACGGGTTATTCCGTTTGCAAACATTTATTTTTGATTTATTTTTTTTACTTTTGGAAAAGGGAAATCCAAATCCCAGAGCACTCAGACACGGTAACGGTCCATTGTACTACCAGACAGAAATCGTCTTTGTGGTGTAGAGGTTGGTGGCGTGTGTTGTTGTTCCCCATGGGGATTGAATTTGAACCGCACGGGTCACGATCCAAACATTGGAAGATTCAAAAGCAGATTTCATAATACATAATTTGCTTCAAGTTAAACTAATGGGTATTGTAATAGATTCATTCAGTTATTCAATAGGCAATTGTCACAACCTTAAATATATACGTCGCTTCTTATGAAAAAATTCTTTAAATCCTACTGACTGGATAAAGCATCACAAAAGATCGCAATAGCTAAGCTCAAAAAGGTAAAACGGTTTGTATGCCTAGGTATCTCCGCATCCATGCGAAAGTGCACAACAACTGTCATAGAGGCAATAACAGGACATACACCTCTCCACATACACAAAGTGGCGATTCGCAGTGCATCAAATTGAGTACAGCTCAATGATAGAAGTCTAAGTGAGGCAAATAAGTTAGTTTTATATAAAGTTAATTTTACCAAGCATCATGCTGTACGGTTCACTTGCGTGGGAAAATATAAAAGGAGTCATATATTAAAATTACAAAGAATGCAAAACAAAATATGGCATTCGACAGAAGAACCATATAGAATGACGAACATTGAAAGAATTCCATCTAGAAAAACAGAATTATGCAATAGTTATGAACTTATGAGTATGACATATAATTTAGTTCATCTGATAATCTACCTCATCTCAAATCTGACTTTATGAACATTAAAATATACTTAAAGGGAGTTATTAATTAATTAATTATTTATTTATTAACTAGTCAGATCCTATTTATTCATATTTAAATTTATTGTTTGTTAATTTTTCAACAGATTTACTTATTTATTTATTTATTTTTTAATTTGTTTATTTATTTATTGATTTATTCATTTACCTACATATTTATTAATTTAGTTATTGTAGTTACCTTTATACTTATTATACCTTATTTTAAGGGTATATTAATTTTGTCGCATAGTTTGTAACATACCTTAATCGGCCCGTAGAAACCTAAAAGATAGTATATTTATGATCAGCATCGATAGTAATGTCGATCTAGCCATGTCCGTCCGTCCGTCGGCAAAAATTAGGCCTTTAAACTGGACGTAGAAAGCTGAAATTTTAACCATATACTCTCTAGGGTCCCGCAATAATCAAGTTTAAAGATTTTTATATAATATATAATATATACTCTCTAGGGGCCCTTTATGCTCATGTGTTCATTTTTTTTTTAAATCCGCCCACAATTAAATAAAATAATTTTATTGAAAAACCAAAGTTTGAGCTAGGGAGCGTTTTTTTTACAAAAGCTTCGTTTTTTTTGATAAAATCCTTTAAATGTCATATAACAAAATATGTAGAGCGTTCTTAATTAATCAACCATACTTAGACTTTTGTCACGCCCACTTATGAGGGATAGGAATAAGAATAGGGTATCCAACAGTTCGCCCAAGCGGACTGTAGCCCGTCCCTATGTTTTTTTATTTATGTCTTGTTACTTAATTTATTTATTAATTTGTTAATATTGTATTTCCATTATATTTAATTTTGTAATACCCAAATGATGTTTATTTCAAATACGGTTTTGTATAAAACCATTGATTTGTCTGAGGTATTTTTCAGTTGTTCCCACCCCTTCTCTCCATCTTATCTATTCATCCAAGCGTTTTCTTGTAGCTTTTCCTTCTACCAATTATTTATATAAAACTGTGATATTAAAAAACATTCTTATACATTTTTCAGTAGTTAGGTAGCTGCATACCAAGCCTCTGTAAATTGTGGAATATAGGTTTGATTGAAAATGTATAACAATTCCGATACAGTAAACAATCTATCTATATCTCTCCTAGATCGGCAGCAGTGCAGCTATAAAATTCTCTTCCTCTCATTGCACAATCGACAGACATTGTCTTCAGCAACTCCCATGGTCAGAAGGTGTTTTTTTGACTCAGGACTGTATATATCTGAATTCTGAGTAGCTGTAGGAGTTGCTTGTCCTTTTGTCGGATGGGGTTGGTAGGAATTGTTCGGCCTGCATGTTACGTTCAGTATTATTTCAGCATGTATGCGTTTGAAATTGCTTCCCTCAGTATGTATAGATGAAGGAGGGGGTCAGTAGAACTACCAACGCTTCGTCAGGCGCTGTTCTTATGGCACCCGTTGTACACACACAGGTAGTGTTGTTTTGTGTTATGCCCTCAGCGGGGTGCTGCATACGTACCAATGGATCTAGCAATAGCTGTGTACATCTGCATTGTCATACTAGGATTTATACCCCTTTTTCCCCAGTAAACTTTTGCAGGTCTTTTTAATATTAGAGTTCCAACTGAGGTTTTGATCGATGGTCGATGGTAACACCCAAATATTTCAGTTCACTTGAGAACTCTATCTTTTCAGCAAAGCCTTGGATTTATTAGTTGGAAATTCAACACAGTAGTTGTATTGAATTCGCACTTTGATGTTTTTATGTATATGAACATGTTTTTGTTTCTTTTAACCTATATAAAATTCAAACTAAGGTACGTCATCCACGATGAAGAAATTTGTTTTCGTTATACAGGGTGGGCCAAAAATTACTTCGTAATTTGAAAAAAATCGTAACTCTTTTGTTTTTAATTTTTTTCTTTTCTGTTTTAAGGTACTTATAAATCAAACTTGGGAGATTTAGTAAAATGAATAACAGCGCTTTAGAGAGGACCAAACTAATTGAATTTTATTTTGAAAAAAAAAATTACTTTAACCGAAAGAGCTTATCGGTGTCATTTTAATGTGCGAAATCCAGCCTCTGCGCACATGATTATGGCACTGGTGGCACGATTTCGTCAACAAGGAACTGTAGCTGATTTTCCTCGAACTGGAAGACCTCGCAGACCCCGGAAGTGAATGTGGAACGGATTCTTGCAAGTGTTGTGGAGAGTTCAGAAACATCGACACGAAGGCGCTCTGGTCAACTCGGTATGTCCCGCAGTTCATTGCAAACAGTTCTGAAAGCCGAATTGCAGCTGTTTTCATACAAAATCTAATTTTGGCAAGAATTAAATCCAGGAGATCCTCAAAAACATGTTGTTTACACAGTTCGTTTACAAGAAATGGCAAGGCAGCAAAATGATTTTATTCTTCATCTCATAATGAGTGATGAAGCTTATTTCCGCTTAAATGGATTCATTAATAAACAAAATTGCCGTATATGGGGTAATGGAACCCAATGTTGATCTATTCGCGGGAATCGCATTCACTTAAGTGCACTGTCTAGTGTGGTGTAACTTTAGAAAAATGATTGGGCCATTCTTCTTCCAATACGATGCCGCCAACCGATACCTTTCACAATTTATGGTTACAGATAAATTGTGAAAGGTATCGGGCTATGATCGAAATTTGTTTGAGGCTAGCGATTGCTGATAGCAATGAGATGTGGTTTCAGAAGGATGGAGCGCCACAATTTCGCTACTAAGGGAAATTTTCGGCGACCGAATAATTTCCAAAAATTCAGCCTCCACGTTCTTCGGATTTGACTGCACCCAGACTTTTTTCTGTGGGGTTATTTGAAGGGTAAACGTTAATAAACCCACCACTATCCCGCAGCTGAAGGAGAACATTCTTGCTATCTGAGCCTAGATGTCCTACGAAGTGTTGTGGAAAACGCTCTATGAAGAGCCAGTCTCTGTGAGCATGAAGCTGGTGCTCATTTGAGGGACATTATATTCCATACTTTGTGATTCTAAAATAAATTATTAATAAAAAATTAAATCTATAAAAGTTATTATAACTTAAATTAGGAAGTCATTTTTGCCCACCCTGTTCCTTGGAGTCCCTGTCTTAGGCGAACGAAAGAAATGTCTGCATAATTGAACATTTTCATTTTCTCTTGTGTGTTTTTTGTATTTGATACGATATTTGGAAAATTGTATTTTTAATGAATGCCGTTAACACAATATATTTAAATGGTTTTATAGTTTTTATACAAATTTCATTTTTATTTGGGAACAATATTTAGGTATCTACCTAGATAGGTTTATCGAAATGATTTGTTTTATGTTGCCGTTAAAAATGAGAATTTGATAGAATCATTGTAGTATATAAATTTCAAACTTGGAATTTGGAAGAAAATCGAAGAAAGAAAATCAAATAAACTGGGTTGTCCATCTTTCATTCTGATATTAGGTACGTAAGTATTTACTTTTCTTTGTAAGAAGAAGCATATGCAAGGAAATTTGTTGAGGATTAGCAAGTAGATTGTAGAGTGATAGGTTGATGATGGAAGGTGCGACTGATTTCAGTCTGAATTCTTTTGAACAACCTGTTGCACAATTATACAATTGCTAGCATGTGAAGTGAACGTTCGGGGGCAGTGACGCAGTGGTTAGTGTGTCGGACTACTAATCGAAAGGTCCCCGGTTCAATTCCCACCGGGGCCAAGTAACGTCTAGAGTTTTTTTCCACTGCCCCACCTCATGCGAACGTCTGGCAAACATCCAAGAGAATCAATTCTCATGAGAACCTTCTTAAATTTGCCGTTCGGATTCGGCTTTAAATTGTAGGTCCCATTCACTTCGCACAAGAAAGTGGTTGGAGAAGTCAGGTTTGAGGCCCAGTATGGGACGTTAATGCCTAATAGTATTAAAAGGTGGACGGCTTACGGCTTTAGTGGCAGGGCTGTTTCACGGTTCGCGACAACAGATCATCAGACTCCTTGTGTCTGTGATGCTGGTCTGTTTTTTCCATTCATTATTTCGAAAAACCCTTTACCTTCATTAGGATTCGAACTTAGACCATCGTCGTCTCAGGCAAACACTCACGCACTCTGCCATTGAAGCCACACGTTTCAGCCTATCCTGAAAATGGAGTTTTGTTTGTTCATCGATTTTTAATGACCATGCCAGCATTTCTCTAAGCGCCTATAAGTATATACAGTCACTGGCAAAATTATTTACACATTGCATTGCTCGCACTTCAACCACCCTATTAACCTGGAGAACTTTTGAAATAAGAACAAATTGTTCATAAACTTTTCTCATTTTTAATGTTTGCAGTTTTATTCAAAAAGTTAATAAAAAAAATAATCAAATTCCAACAGTTAACTGTTAAAATCATACAAAACTAAGTGGTACAATTATTTACACATCCATCAAACACAGGCAAAATTATTTACACAAACCCAGTTTTTTTCGTTTTCTCTACATCTGGAAGCGAAAAAGAAAATATTTTTAAGTTTCAAGTTAACGGTTATTTAAAGTTACATTACTTAATAGGTTGTGTTTCTCCTTTTGCCGCAATAACTTCTGCAAGGCGTCTGGGTATTGAGTCTATTAAGCCTTGAAGTTTCTCTACTGGAATGGTACTCCAAGCTTCAAAAAGGATATTTACGGAAGCATCCTAAAAAACATACAAATCGAATAAGAAAGTACGAATTTACAGTTTTTAAACTCTCACTATTTTGACTATATCTTGTCCCAAAATGTACCAATTTCTATCTTTTCTTTTGTATTTTATTTAGAAATATTCAATCTAATTTATAAAGCTATACCATATTGGTTTGTGTCAATATTGTTCCATGCTGCACCACCACTTATTGGTTAATAGATAAACGATGAATATCTATATGGATAATAAGAATTGTTGTTGTTTTATAACGGCTATGGGAACTATTGATGAATGATATATTTTTTAAGATTGTTGCTCAAGTTAAATAATCTTATATCAACATATTGTTGCATGTTTGCTCAAACTGTGACGTTCAGCATCAATTAGTCAACTTGCAGCGCCATCTCTATTCGAGAGCCATATTACCATATAAGATAATCGATATTTGGCAGCATTTGAAAAGCAGTTTGAATAGCTATGGAATAACTAGTACATCTGTTGTTCTCGAACCTTCTGAACTCAACGAATCTGGAAATTTCGAGAGGTGTCACTAGGAGATATAAATAGGTGTCGCAGGAGCACCCAAGACATTCTAGTTTTGAATCGCGATAAAGAAGTGCGATAGATGACAGTAGTGAAAAGTATAGAGAAAAAGTGGAAGTATTGAATAAGAGAAAAGTGATTGTTTATTTAAAGTGATTAATTGGGAACGTGAATTGTTGGATTAAGTAAGTGAATTATTAGAATAATAATCGAGAATTAAAAGATATTGAAAGAGAACTAATAAAGATTAATTAAATAGAATTACGATTTGTCTTTTCGAAACCTAGCCTGGATGTAACAATATGAAATTGTTGCTATATAGTCTAAGGTCCCTGCACCTTGTCGACGATCCTAACTACATCACCATTCAGGAACGACCTTTTTTGCTTCTTAATAAAGGTTGCTTGATTGGCATGTATGTTATCTTTCGGCTTTCGCGTCACCCGTGATGACGTTTTACCTACGTACGTGATACCTATGTGTTTTATTCGCTGAGGTTTCCCAGACGGCCTAGTCCTCGCTTTCTCTTCTATTCGTTGTTATGCTGTGTAAATGTTATATCAGGAAAATAACAAATCAACATATATAATAATATAAATATGTTTAACGAAATAAATAAACTATTAACATATGTGCAACCACAAATTCAAAAAATCATTACGGCCAATGGGTCTTATGAATAAAAACAAGCAGTTGCTTTGAGTTAAAAGCCACAGTTTAGTAGAAGCATTTACAAATTACTTCACTTCGGTATAAACAAAACCTTCCTTTTCTAAAATGAGTTCTGAAATTCGAACAAAGCATTTACTTTATTGAGCATGTAGGTAGGTAAATATCTACTGACTTTTTTTTATTTCTTACTTTATTGGAAAAATCTAAATTTAAGCTGGGAAGCGGAAATTTCGAATACAAATATACTATCTAGGCTTCCGAAATGCGTAATTTCAAACATTTTTAAAACGCGCTCACTGACACGCCCATTATTTTACAAAAAAACGTTTTTAACAATTCCTCCATACAAAGTTTTCTGCTCACTTTTTAAGGGCACTATTTTTTCAAAAACATGTTTTATTTTTAAAATTCCTTGAAACCTGCAAAACGTTGACCATATCCTTTATAAGAATTCGACCATAATTAGATTTTTACCACGCCCACTTTGTGATGGATAGAAACAGGGTATCCAACAGGGAAAAAAATCAAAGTTTTGGATTGCCGCCAAAAAGGAAACCATAAACATTAAAAGAAAATAACATTCTATTTAATTTATTTTTTGTTATTTTATATGAATAAAGGAATACGAAAACTTTTCTTTTTAGCTTACAGATGGATGATTCTTAATTTCTCCCTCAGGTGGACAAAAAGGTGCACTATTGTTGTCCGCTCAAGGAAGATTTCACTCCATATACACTACAGTACTCTTCACTTGATTAGACGCACACAAAAACAAAAAAAACTGCACTTTTTCTTACAGCATAGGCAAGAAAGGGAAAAAATATCCGTTAACTTCCACTCACCTACCATCTGTTTGTGTTTTTTTGTTGAGAACTTAATAACCTTTCTAATAAATGCAATTATTTGATAATTGTTACACGTTACACACATTACAACAACTTCCACTGGGAAGTTAATAAAGGCAAACTAGCTGAATTTTTTTAGTTAGGTATTTATTTACTAACAAAAAACGGCTGGACCGATTTCGCTGAAAACTTAATCAGTTCTGAGTTACGTAATTACGCTTCGAATAAACCCGGTTCCATGTCAATATCATCTTTGGTTCTCCAGATAATCGTGGCGAAAGATAATTCCGAACGCACATACGTACATACGCACGGACAGACATTTCTATAAAAACGTTGAATTTAGATTCTGGTGACCTTGAAACGTGTAGATATGTCAAAATCCGCGATTCACAAAATCGGCCCCATTACAAGAACTAGGAAGTTAAAAAGAATACATTATTCAATTAAATTTAGTTGCTCAAACAGATAAATATAACTCAGCTGTTTGTGCAAAACCAAACAATTGTTCACGATTACCGTACCTACGGCAGCTTTGATTATAAGCTGAACACTCTCGCACATACACTCTAACTTGTTTCTGCCACTACATTTTAATAATTATCTTCTATGTCTCAATTTATTATTTTTCACATGCAAATGATGTGAGAATTCTTATTGCTGAAATCCGACTCTCCTTCAATAATCTTTCTTTGCATACGCACCAATTGTATTAAATACCACGAAACTTATTACATCTGACTGTGACGGCCTCCTTGCAATAAGCCATTAACTGCCCCAAACTTCCATCAAAGCCAAGCAATAATATGTCATCTATTTATTTAACGACAATTCCTTCACCTTTCCGACCTCCCTTCTTCATCCGCCACCGAGGGGATGGTGATGGTGATGACGATGGAAATACATCGACAAGATTTTTTTTCAGAATATAACCTATAACTGGAGTCAATATGGAGGTGATAAGAAGGCTTCAAGTAATACTAGACGTTCTAAACTGCAGAGAAATTGTTGACGGTTCAAAGTTTCGAGTTTATGCAATGGAATCAACAAATTTATTGAAAAAAAGTAACCCGAAAAGACACTTACACCTACTCTTCATTAAATGTTGACTCATAACCAAAATATAATCGAGTATCAGTAGTTACCAATCGGAGAACTGTCAGAAGAAGGTCACGAATTCAAAAATAAAGACTACAAAAAATATAGGTACCAAAATACCTGCAAGGTTTAAAGGATGCGGCAGAATAAAGACCTATTTAACATGCTTGCAGCTTCATCGGACCCTCTTATAATTTCTTCGCTAAGGCATGTTAGAACTGAAAAAGTCCTCGAATCACGATACTCTCCAGAAATTGTTAGTTTATTCGACATTACCTCGAAATTTGACGAAAGTTTCCAAAAAATCTAGTTTTTTGTTTTTTATTTATTTTTACTTATTAATTTATTTATTCTCCACTGTTATACTTTAACATGAAATTCTGTAATACCCTTTTTCTTAAATTGTATTATTTTATAGCTCTTTACATACTTTCTCTATACCTTGACTTAAAAAAAGGCTTTTCATACACATACAGAAATATTAAAAAAAAAATTGTTTGTTTAGTTTTATACACTACTGTGACTTTGTTTGACTTTAAGGCACATTGTTTTTACTTCAGTTATTTACATTGACATTTTAAAATATTAATAATATTAAGTTCATTTCCTATTGGGCGAAAGTCGTATTTCAGCAGAAAATTCCGAAACACCCTGTAAATATTTTTTCATAAAATTCACAAAATATAGCTTCGGAAATTTTCTTCAAGCTGAAAAAAAACATAGGGACGGGCTACAATCCGCTTGGGCGAACTGTTGGATATCCTATTCTGATTCCGAGATAGTTTAACGGTGGTTTTTTCTGAATTATAAGCCGTTTTAAATGATTGGCACTGTTGATCACTCTTCTTCCCGTCGACACACTAGCACTAACGCCCGCTTTTTGCTTTATTTTCGCAGCTGAGTCGCAGGAATTTGACGCACCTCGTAAAATTGCTCTTCTATCAGCCGCTGTTGTGGCCGTTTTATAACCTCCTTTCATATTTTTCTTGTACGACTTTTTATTTCTCAAGTTCGAATAGATCAGATTAAAGCTTCGTCCAATTTTGGTAGCTATAGCACGCCCGGTTAATCCGTGTTCCTTGAGTAATTCGATCTTAGCCTTCTCAACACTGCTAAGTGATTTGTTTCGACCCATCGTTCTCCAAATTTAAAAACAAATGACAATTAAATAAATTAATTCACTCAGAAAACTTTAAAAATTGTTTAAACGGGTTAATCTTCTCGGAACACACATGAACAACGAAGATAATGACTATGTACCTATTCAGTTGACGCAAAAAAAACTGCATTTTTCCGTATGAAATGCTTTGCGAGAGAGCCAGAGAAAAAGTAACGGTGCTTTTTGAATTATTCTTTCTCATTTCTTTTGGCAACATTAGGCGTTTTTCTTTTTTAGCTGCGAGCAGGGCACTGAGCTGTCAAAAAAAAAAGAACTGTGTTACTTTTTTAGCTCGGAGCGCTCTGAGCACAAAATTTGTATTTCTTTTTTATCTCTGAGCTAGCTCAGGGCTCGCTCGATGAGCTCGATTAAAAATGGCCGAGCACATAGAGCGAAAAGCTGAGCGCGGCTGACTTCATTCATTATTTGTGCTTTTTCCATAGTTTATTTACTAGAAATTATAATTTAAATGGAACAATCCTTGACAAACACCAATTTCAGAAGCAGTACTGACTATTTTGAAAATTAATAGAAAAAAATTATCTAATGACAGTTCAGTGCTCAATTCTGTTTCTTAATTAGCTCGGAGCGCTCAGGTTACGTTCAGCTCGGAGCGAGCTCTGATCGCTCGGGCCCCGCTCTGTTCTCTACTCGGGGCCAAAAAAGAAAAACGCCTATTATAGACAAATAGTTAGCAGCATCAAATTACAGATTCATGTACATTATGTGGAAATAATGAGCCATATAGATTTGAAAAGCTTGTACCTATTCAGTTGGAACGGAGTGATTGGTGTTTTCTTCTTCCTCCTCATGTTCACAGTCATGAGAATGAAGGTCAACGGAAGACTACAAACAGAAACAAAGCCAAAACAGGTGTCTTTTTTTCCATATAAAAAGCTATCATTACCCAGAGCCACCCAACTATTTTTATTAGTTTCGGCATACTTAAATTACAGCGTTTTAAAATATTGAATATTCAGTTCCTGTTTGTCTGCCATCAAGTTCAGTTGTGTAATCTTCAGCGAACAGTCTGCTTCTTGTTTAGACTCACTCTCTTTGCAACAATGGATTCATTGTGCGCTAAGTGTTTAAATTGTACTACCGACATTGACTTTATATCATGCGGGATATGCGGCTTAAACACTTACAGTGAATGTGCTAATATTGCTACTATTGACTTAAGCATAATAAATTCGAACTCAAATATTTTTTATAAATGTAATAAGTGCATAAATAGTCCTCACTCAATTTGCATTCAAAAAATTAATGATCTCTATGCATATCTCCAAGAGAATATTAGTGATATAAATGAGTTCGCGTCTCTATTCAATACTAAAAAACTATCGTCTAATGTGCTGACAAAAAAATTGAATTCGAGTCGTGACATTCGCGTAAGCACTCGACATCAAAGAAAAGCAAAGGTCGGTGAACCATCTAAACATTTGTCCACCGATAAGCGTACAGTGTGTTCGCCTGCTTTAAAACGCCTCACCACAAAAAACAGCAAGAGTTCTCCCACGGTCGGGCGTTTTGTTGTCAATGCTGCTGTTACTGTTAATAAAAACTGTGCAAAAAATATATCGGCATCTCCAAATCTTTTACTTGCATGTAATACTGACTCTGATAAGAGTAAGAATATTTCTTTGCAAGATAAGTGTGATGTTGGTCACGATCTTGGATCTGCGGTGGTTCTCGTATCTGACGTGGTATCTCCTCTGCCTGTGTCTACGTGTGTAGATATCGACGACAAGGGAGTACTTGATTTAATTTATTCGTCTGTTACTGCTGCTAAAAAAAAAAATAATTAACGTCGCTTTTGATGATTCATCGATTTTTGTTGCGGGTGAAGACAATGTTGTTGCTGCTGCTGTTGATGCTGCTGCTGTTGACGATTTTTTTGTTGGATCTGTTGGTGCGAACGCTGCGATGACTCTTAGTGCTAATAGCGCTGTTGGATCTGTTGGTGCGAACGCTGCGACGACTCTTAATGCTAATAGCGCTGTTGGCGATATGAATGGCTCTAATGTCGCTAATAATCAACCAATAATTTCATCTAAGGTAATTGTTGGAACAAATCCTAGCGTTGATTTAAAAGTTGCTCAGAAGATCAAATGGTTCCGCATTGGAAGCTTTCGGTCAGCTACTTCACCGGAAGAAATAGTGAAGTACATATCGAGCGGTCTTGGAATAAATCCCTGCTTGATTACGTGCCATAAGTTGATCAAACTTGTCGATGTTGACCGCAAATTGAACTTCGTGAATTTCAAGTTTGGAATCCCTGCTGACCATGCCAATAAAGTCTTCATTGATTCTTTTTGGCCGAACGGTGTAAAAATTCGTACCTTTGTTTACAAGTCAAAAAACTTCTCGGGGGAGAGAGACAAAGAATTGACATAAACAATAACGCCACACCGCCAAATTACAATTTTAAAAAAATGCCTAATTCAGCTCTAAAGATTTATTTCCATAATGCCAGTGGCATTCGAACCAAACTGCTGGATTTGTTTAACAACTCTTGTCATCTGGACTATGATGTTACTGTCATAGTGGAATCATGGAAATATTTGATTGCCGCTTTTATAATGTTTATCGTCTTGATCGCTGTAACTCTGCTCTTGAACGAGGTGGTGGAATAGTAATAGCCGTTCGATCTACCTTTTGCTGCAAACAAACTTCTCTACCCGTCTCTGATGTTGAACAACTATGCATCTCAGTTAAAGTGGGTAATCATGATCGTATTTATATTATCGTAAGTTATGTACCTCCGAAAAGCAGCCTTGAAATTTATGATAAACATGTTTGTAATATTGAATTTGTATCGAATGCATGCTGGTTTTCTGAGAATATTTGTGTCCTTGGAGATTTTAATTTGTCAGATATTATTTGGAATTGGTCGGAAAGCGACAAAATGCTGACCCCACATAACATGAAAAAAGATTACGAATTTTCTTTTATTGATTCTCTTTACTCGCATAACTTAAACCAAGTAAATCTTATTGCAAATTCACTAAATAAAATATTAGACCTTGTTTTCGTCTGCTGTGAAGAACTTAAAGTTAATGTAGACAATGTTCGTTTTTCTCTTTTAAATGAGTCTCTTCACCATAAAGAACTCTTTATTGATATTGATTTATATACTTACTTAAACAATAGTAACGTGAACTTAAGCGAAAAATGTTATAACTTTACTAAAGCTAATTTTTTGGAATTAAATAATTTATTCCGCAGCATTGACTGGAATTGTGAATTTATGAATCATGGTCTTGAATACATGTATAAGCGCTTCATTGAAATATTAGAATATGGTTTTTCAAAGTTTATTCCCATTTTTTCAAAGAAAAAGTTATCTAAGCCTCCTTGGTACAATAGACAGCTCGTAAATTTAAAGAATTCAAAACGCAAAGCTTTTAATAAGATTAAAAAATCAAAAAACCAACTTGACTATGTTGTTTTTAGTAAATTACGTAAAGATTTCTCTACTCTAAATAAATTTCTATACAAGGCTTACATCATGAATATTGAAACTAACGTGAAATATAACAGCAAATCATTCTGGTCTTATATTAACTCTAAAAGGAAGTCGGTGGGGATTCCAAATGCTATGTTCTTCAAGAATACTGATTCATCTGATTTGGACTCAACACTAGATTTGTTTGCTAATTTCTTTCAATCAGTTTACTCTGACTCAGGTTTTAATTGTAATTCAATTGACAATATAACAAGTAAGGTTGATGTTGGCTCACTGCAGTTAAGTTTAGATGAAGTTCTGTTGGCACTTAAGTCTCTAAAGCCTAATTTCATTGGTGTGGCTGATGGCATTCCAGCTATAGTTCTTAAATACTGCCATAATTCCCTTTGCTTCCCTTTACTTGCTATTTTTAACCAGTCTCTTTCGGATGGTATCTTTCTTCAAGAGTGGAAGTCCCCATCCATAAGTCTGGCTCAAAAAATAATATTGAGAACTATAGGGGTATTTGTAAATTGTCTGCAATTCCGAAGCTCTTCGAAAGCATTGTTAAAGATAAACTTGCATTTTTTACCAAAGAGTCCTTATCTGAGGCCCAGCATGGTTTTATATCTGGTCGGTCAACTACTTCAAACCTGGTACTTTTTTCATCATATGTTCTCAACTCAATTGAGAAAAAATGCCAGGTTGATGCGGTCTATACTGACTTTAGTAAAGCCTTTGATTCTGTTAATCACATAGCCTTACTGAAAAAGCTTGAACTTTTTGGTTTTCACTCGAAAATTCTAAGTTGGATAAACTCATATCTTAGTGATAGAATACAAAAAGTTAGAATTGGCAATATGTCATCGAAGCCTATTAAATGCACCTCTGGCGTTCCCCAAGGTAGTCATTTAGGCCCATTGCTGTTCATAATTTTTATTGATGATATTACTTTTGCTATAAAGCACTGCCAGTGTCTTTTATATGCCGACGACCTTAAATTGTTTCTGAAAGTAAAGAGTTCAGATGATTGCAATCTAGTACAATCAGATCTTAATGCCGTTTCGAAATGGTGTAAATCAAATAGTTTGAAACTTAATATTAAAAAGTGTCTTACGATTTCTTTTTCAAGAATGTCTTCTACTTTGCTGTATAATTACTTCATTGATTGTAATTCGCTGTGCCGGGTAGAAGAGGTCAGAGATCTTGGTGTTATCCTTGAGTCCTCTTTTTCATTAAGAAGTCATATTGACTATGCAATTATTAAGGCCAACTCAACCATCGGATTTATCAATCGTAATTGTAAGGAATTTAGGGACCCTTATGCTCTCTTATCTTTATATATTGCCTTAGTAAGATCGATTCTTGAATATGCTGACGTCATTTGGAACCCGGTATTTAAAATCCACTCCGACCGCCTTGACAAGATACAGAGACGATTTAAAAGAATTGTCTTTTTAAAAATGGAATGGAACTTCCGTCCAGAGTATTCAGCTAGATGTCAATTGCTTGGAATTAATTCATTAAAATCGCGGCGAGCTGTTCATGATGTAATGTTTGTAAGAGATATACTGTGCGATCACATCAAATGCCCAACTCTCCTATCTATGGTACCTATCTATGTACCTGCCAGATCATTAAGATCAAGAGCTTTTCTTTTTTAGAGCATGCACAGAACTAAATACGGTGTAAATGAGCCTTTATGTAGAACTATTAGATCTTTCAATGAAGCTTGCAGTGATATAGACCTTTGTTTATCTAGAGATATATTTAAGAAAATGCTTTTGTACTCATCCCCCTTCTGATTATATTTTAAATACCTACCTGAAATATCTGTTAGCTTTAAGTTGCTTGTAGATAAAATAAATAAATAAATAAAAATAAATAAATAAATAAAGGGTTATTAGTTTTGTTGTAAAAACTGAATTTTGTTTATCTATGTGTGGAAAGCAGGGTTCGTAAAATATCGTTCGTGTTATGTACGATAGGAAAATGAGTACTTGACACGTCGGTGGTTAGTATTACAATGATGCTCTTTATTATGTAATGGCGGTTCTGTTGAGGATTACACATACCTATGCATGTATATACAGTGATTAGTACATAGCGAGGTGAGAATGCAACACATACAACAACCTCCCATTTTACAGGTTCAATAATTTAGCAAGTGCAAAATACAATTTCAATTCGTTGAGTATTTATACATAAAAAGCTTCATAAATAACCGTCTCCGGTTGCAAACATTTATCTGTCTCTGGAAACAATTTGGTGGTCTCACTCCTCCGCACACTACAACCGATTTCATCTTGGAGACTTTGACTGGAGAATTTATTCGTTGAGTTCAAACATCAACCATCTAAAACCTAAGCTTCTATCCTCCTTCATTTATTAACATAAATTGCGATGGGTGGCTCAGATTGCTATATTTGCAAAAAAAAACATCTAATGATGTCAAGCTTTCTTGTGCAATTTGCCTTGAAAATGTGCATGCCAAATGCATAGGCATTAAAGGTAAGGATGGTGATAAAATTATATTAACTCCCGGCCTTTGCTTCTCCTGCGAGAAACATCGCGGTATTTCTATAGATATGCTGCATTGGAAAATTGTGAAGCTCCAAAAAATGTTAACAAATTTATCTCAGATATTTTCTGAAGTACAAGAGATTTGTGCGATTGACACATCTAGCCTAGATAAAATTATGGAAGGATTTTCTAATGTTGAACGGCTCCTGCAGAAAAATCAGCCCCGCACAACAGAACAACAACAGCAATTATCTCAACAGAAGCAAATCAACGACCAACAGTTCAACTTATACACATGCAAGAAGAATTGCTGAATCACCAACAACAACAACACCAACAACAACAACAACAACAACAACAACAACAACAACAACAACAACAACAACAACAACAACAACAACAACAACTACAACAACAACAACAACTACAACAACAACACCAACACCATCAACAACAACAGCACCAGCAACAACACCAACAACAACAAACAAAATCCCAAAAACATAAAAAACTAAGACCTCAACAGGAAAACCAAGATGGTAGCCATGGTTATCCCAACATGCTTCAGCAGCCACTAATGGCAGCCGTGGAAAACCAAGAGCTACCGAAATCAGATAGAGATATGTCAAATCTCCATGTTTCTCAACAAAAAACGCATCTGCGCTCCAATTCTAATCCCGAAATTGTAGTTCAGTCCAGTGGCGGACTAACCAGGGGGCGGAAGGGGCGGCCCACCCGGGCCTCCGGTCTTGGGGGGCCCCCAAATCCCTTAATTTATAGTACTAGTAGAATGTTCTTTATTTTCAACTTCTTATATCTATACTTTTTTTTCAGATTAAAGTGTTAAGTTTTTGTTGAAAAGTAAAAACTTACGACAATGACATAAACATTCGTCTGTCGGGTAATTTACAAATTGAAATAATACTTGTTTTGGAATTTGATTTGAGAACAATTAAGTAAAGGAAAAAAAATACGTAATGAAATTAAGTTAAAACCAATCTTCGAACTAATTGAATTCAGCTACAAGTTGTTTTCCGTAGGTTATGGCGGCAGTAATGTAATTGACCAGTCTGTTCCAATCATTCATGCTTCCTCCATTTAGTACATTAATGAGTTCAGCTGCACTCAGAGTTGCCTTTTCAAAGTACCATCTCACTCTAAACTCCCTTAGTACGGGGCATCTGCCTATAAAGTCATGGATATGTTCTACTTCTCTCAAATTTTAAATGGAACATATCGTTGAAACGCTGCCTCCAAATCCCCTCGAATTAAGAAGGATAAAATCGCATCTGGCTTTAAAATCCACGAAAATTTGTTGATATCGATATCATCGATAGGTAAGATTTATTGTTGTCTTTTCGAGTAATCCAGGAAATTTAAAATCCTTGTGCTGCTTTCACTCGCTCTCCGTTCTGTTTTTTGTCGGCTATCTGCCTTGAGTCGATCCAGAAGCTGCCGGTTCTTTATGTTCCAGTCCATTTCCATCGGCATGTTCTGATCCCAGTGTAAACCAAACCGATTTTTAATGTTATTTCCTTTCACCCAAAAAATTGGTTTTTCCAATAGGATTTTGGTAAGTTCGTGTGGTAACCTAGTTTCATCATATTTGAATAATGTTTTCTAACATACCTTAGATGTAAGTCTAGTGAATAGAAATGACCATCTTCGGCTCCGATCTCTAGCGACAAGGCGTAGTTTGGAGTACTTGGTGGTAGTTTCAAAATCCTTTCTAAAAAAATGGCGTTGTAGTTTATTCACTTCCTCAAACATTCCAAAACCCCAGACCTGTGCACTATAAGTTTAGATAGCTGCCAAAAATAGTTTCCACTTTCCACTCAGGGTTATGCTTTTTTTCCTTAGAAAGCAATGCCATGTTGCGTTGATGCTACTCTTCGCAGCGTTATTTCTTTTCTCCACATGCCTTGTGAAGTTCATTTTCGGAGTGAGAAGTACGCCAACATTGGTGTACTGCGAGGCTATTCGAATTTCTTCCCCTTTAAAGATCCATTTTCCTTGACTTGATAGTCTGCCATCATTTCGGAACACCATGATTTCTGATTTTGAAAGGTTCACTTCCAAATACCATTTCTCGCAGTAGGTACTCTTCAAGGCGGACTATCATCTATTGCATGACTTCAATATCATCTGCTAAGATCGCCATGTCGTCGGCGTATAGCAGTAAACGTATGGTTAAAAGCTCGATATTGAGACCTCCTCCTATATAGTCATTTAAATCAGTAAGATACAGCGCGAAAAGTAACGGCGATAATAAGCATCCCTGCTTGACCCCAAAAAGTGTTTCAAAATAGTCTGATAGCTCATTTGATTGGGTATTAGAGTATATGCATTCAAGCAGATTAACAAATTTGTTTGAAACTCCCATTTCACGTAGCTTATAGATCAGCAATCTTCACGAAGAAGGCGTATACTTTCCTTTTTTCAGCCAGCTTGATGTGTACGCTAGAAGCTAAATTATATATGTTATCTACTGTAGAGTAATTTTTTCTAAAGCCAGCCTGGTGTTCAGTTAGAATGTTATTCCTTTCCAACCAAGTGTACAACCTCTCATTTAGGACTCCCATCATAATCTTCGCTATGCAGTTCATAAAAGAAATACCCCTGTAGTTGAGTCATTAACATCACCCTTTTTGAATATTGGGAATATTATGAATTTCGTAAACGTTTCCTCTATCCTACATTCATCTAATATTTTGCTCTGTTGCTAGGTCCTGCAGAAAATCATCGGTCGCATTTATAAGGAACTCATACGTTACCCCATCTTCTTCAGCTTTACCTTTCGAAGCATGTTCCTAATTTCCTCGAGTGAAATCGACATAGTTAGACGCATAAGATATGCTACACATTTCTTGATTTGAGTTGAGAAGATCACTGTAGTAGGTTTTAAATTCCTGAACGCTTATCTCAGGACACACTTGTTGATCTAGGTTACTTATCTCCTTTGCTAAGCGCCACCAATCCTTACTGTCTTTAACTGTATTATTTTGAAGTCGATTTGTTAGTAGTATGATATTTTGCTGTTTATACAAATGGTCTTATATTCTTGCTGAGCTCTTAAACATTTTTTTTTATGTCTTGATTTCCTGTTCTACGAAATGAGTTCAAAAATTTGAAAGATTTTTTCCTCGCGAAATCACATTGCTAATTATACCACTTATTTTTCCACACAAAATTTCCAAAGAAATCGATTTCACAGAAGTTATTGAGGAGTTCAGTAAATTGAAGGCACGAAAACACATAAACACGCTACAAAAAATAAAAAAACTATCTTTGATTTATTTTATCTAATTTTTTTTTGTCAATCGAATCGTATTTTATTTTCCTCACCCATATCCATTCCATATTGTAGGTATGTACGTTTGTTTAGCCTAAATAATTTAATTCGGATTTAAATTTCATTTGCCAGATTTTAACGAAATAAACATAAACACTTATTTATACATACAAATGTGAACTGAATAAAAAGATTGTATTTTAAAGCGGGGGGGCTCATTTAGCTTTGCCGCCCCGGGCCTCTGACGGGGTTAGTCCGCCACTGGTTCAGTCTTCATTACCACGCACAGAGGTTGTCATCATAAATGGAAATACAATACCCTCAGCTGATGTAATAGGGACCGACAATGAAGCACTTAACGCAATCCAGTCGTCCGTGATTAACGACAGTAGTCCGGATATATGCTCACCTAGAATTGTACCTCCACCACTCACGGTGTTCCTATCACGCTTGGAATACGGCACTAAGTCTAGTGATATTATGAGCTATATTGCCTCAAAAGCTGTCGACATAGAAAATATCAAATGCTACGGTCTTACAACCGAAAATTTACCTGGTCGTCGCTCCTCTTCATTTAAGCTTTTAGCTCCACGATCGACTGGTAAGATACTGGTCAATCCAAGCTTTTGGCCCAACGGCATGCTTGTAAAGGAGTTCGTTAACCTTCCCAGCTCTAAAAACTCCAAGTCAAAAAACTTGGCAGTGACTTCAAAAAACTCGATGACATAAAATCTACATCATACCACTTATACTACCAGAACACAGGTGGTCTTCGCACAAAGCTTAAAGATGTATTGCTGTTTTCCTCTTCTGGTCAGTATGACATCATCTCATTCACTGAAACTTGGCTCACCGATAAACATCACAATGCGGAAATGTTCAACAGCCACCAATATTCCGTATTTCGGAAAGATCGTTGCTCCGATATAACCCAGAACGTGAGGGGAGGTGGAGTATTGGCTGCTGTCCGAGCCTCATGGCATAGCCAAGAAATTGTATTGCCTGTACAAACCGCTGCAATTGATGTGGACCAAATAGCTGTTAATATTAAATGTATTCCTGTCTCAGAAATCATTTTTGTTGTTAGTTATATTCCACCAGGAAGCCCCTTTTTATTATATAAAGCTTATATTGATAATTGTTGCTTCATTATAAACAACCTAAACAACAATCAACATGTAATTCTAATTGGTGATTTCAACTTACCTAATCTAATATGGACTTTTGATTACAATGAATCTAGGTTTATTCCATCAAATGTTAACTTAGATTATGAATATGAAGTTGTTTACACGCTTGCCCGGCTTGATCTTAAGCAGATAAATAGTTTTCACAATAAATTTAATAATTTACTTGATTTAGTTTTCGCTGATTCAGGGCTTGACATTAGTGTTAGCAACTCCATAGTTCCTCTTTGTCGCAACACAATTTTTCATGTAGCACTTTCTATAAGATTACAATTTTGTGAATTTATTAAACCGTCTTCATCTGGATGTAATTTTAAGTATAACTACTCCAAAGCTAATTTTAATAGCATTTCGAATTACCTAAATAGCACTGAATGGTTAAATGTTTTTAGTAGCCATAATTTAAATGATTCCTTCAACCTTTTTACGGAAATCGTTAGAGTGGCAATCGATATGTTTACGCCGAAAGTAAAAGCCATAACTGGCACCAAACCTATTTGGTTCAATAAAAGGGTTATAAATCTTAACAATAGGAAAAATAAGATCTACAAACAGTTTCGGAAAAACAATAATGATCCTGAGCTCTATACCCGATACCGTCGACTCCAGGAGCAATTTAATATTTTAAATAAGTTCCTGTATAGACAGTATGTTCTATCAGTTGAGTCAAATTTAAGGAATAATAGCAAATGTTTTTGGAAGTATATCAATAATAAAAAAACAATCACTTGGTATTCCAAGAATTATGCGCCAAGATGACGAAACTTCTTCAGACTTATTAACAATTTGCAATATGTTTGCTAAGCACTTCCAATCGGTCTATACTTTCTCCGGATTTTCTTCTTTTAGCGACAGTTCAATGTCAAATAATTCCTTAAATCTTGGCACATTCGAATTTTCGTCTTCTGAAGTGGAATTAGCACTTTTCCTTTTGAAGACCGATACAAATCCTGGTGTTGATGGAATTCCGCCAATTATTCTTCGTAACTGTTCTTACGCGTTTGCTGTACCTCTCTGCTTAGTATTTAATCAATCCATTCAAAATGCGGACTTTCTCAAGGTCTGGAAAAATTCTTTAATTACACCTATTTTTAAATCTGGTTCCAGACATGATATCTCTAATTATCGCCCAATCTGCAAAATTCCAACTATACCCAAGCTCTTCGAAAAATTAATGTCTGATGAACTTGCACCTATCCTCAAGAATTACATCTCTCCATTTCAGCATGGTTTTGTGGCTGGTAGATCAAATTCAAATAATCTGTCATTTTTCTGTAATCAGGTTTTAAACGGTTTTGATAAAGGTTTTCAGTTTGATGTCATATACACTGACTTTTCCAAGGCCTTTGATCGTTTAAATCACGCCATCTTACTGCAGAAACTGGCAAGATTCGGATTTCATTCCAATCTGTTGAAGTGGTTTAGCTCATATCTTACGGAGCGTATTCAGTTGGTATGCTTAAACGACATTCGGTCAACACCGGTACAAGTTACTTCAGGTTTACCTCAAAGTAGTCATCTTGGCCCCATACTCTTCCTGTTATTTATTAACGATATTCCGGAAATGTTTCAGAATTCTCAATGTTTGATGTTTGCCGATGATTTGATAATTTTTCGTCAAATAACATCGGTGTTAGATTGTAGACTTTTACAAGATGATCTTGATAGACTCTCAAATTGGTGCCATAACAATGACCTGCACTTAAATGTATCTAAATGTCAAAGCCTTACTTTTTGTCGTAATCTGTCCCCAATTCCTGTCTCGTATATGATTGGTGATGTTCCGTTATCAATTATACGATCAAAAAAAGATCTTGGGATTATGTTTGATCAGAAACTGAATTTTATTGAACATATTGAGTTTCTAGCTGCTAAGGCCAACTCAATGCTAGGATTTATATTGAGAAATTCAAAGGAATTTCAGGATCCTTATAGTCTCAAATGCCTCTTTTTTACATTTGTTAGATCTCACCTCGAAATGAGAAATTCAAAGGAATTTCAGGATCCTTATAGTCTCAAATGCCTCTTTTTTACATTTGTTAGATCTCACCTCGAGTACTGCAGCATTGTGTGGAATCCTTTTTATGAAGTTCATTCCTTCAGAATTGAGAGGATCCAAAAGTGTTTGACTAGAGTTGCAGTAAGACGGCTTCGTTGGAATATTGAAATGCCTTCCTATGATACTAGGTGTTAACTACTGGGAATTTTACCTCTATCGACTCGGATTAAATACTTATCAATAATGTTTGTGAGGCATCTAATTACCTGTCATATCGATTGCCGCTTTCTGTTATCACAAATTGGTTTTTATGAGAGCACTCAGATATCGTCATGTATTTTACGTACCCTTTCATCGGGCTAACTATGGTTATAATGAACCTATATCTAGATGTCTACGAGAGGCTAATAATTACTGTGATTTATTAGAATTTCATCTTAGTAGGTATTCTTTTAAAAACTGTTTAATATTAGCATTAAGCAACTCTGGTGGTAGCTGATAGGTATTTATTTTTTTCTATTATGTAATCTAAAGAGAACAGTGAATGTTTACTCATTTGATGAAATAAATAAATAAAATAAAAATAAAATAAAATTTTAAAGTGAACATCATAATCAAGTATTAATACATCTAGCAAAACTCATGAATGTACAATTAAATGTGTGTGTACTAAGTTTAAATAAATCAATATAAAATAATAATAATTCATGAATGTATTTAAATTCAGTAAATATGTGTATAAATCAAATGTTAGTCTAAACGACATTGTACAGATGTACAGTTCATTGCACGCAAGTGTATCTGTTAACAGGCTTTACAATTCGGCCGCTTCTGGTTTTGTACGTTGTGTTGCCGTCATTACTTTGAGCGACGTTACTGCTACCGGTGTTCTTATCCTGATTTGTAATAGTACTCGCTCCAGAACCTGGTGGATTGGTGGAAGTTTGTTCTGGACTATCAGTGACACGCGTGTTTGGTGTCTGTGGATTAACGACTAGGTTTTTTTCTGGAATGATAAGAGCGTTAGTTTTATTGATATGCAAAGAATTACGCCGTATCAGTTTTCCATCATCTGTTCGAATGATGTAAGAGCGAGGAGCGCTGCTTTTCATCTTCACTTCTCCGGATATCCAATCACGAACCCCCTTCTGTATGCATACCCTCTCACCGCGTTGGAATATTTCCCCATCATTGTCATTGACTATGGTGTAGTGCTTTCCGTTAATTCTTGACCTTAGCATCTTTTGATCGACGTTTTCGACTATATTGGGTTTCAATCGAGACTTTAGTATCGGAATTGTGGATCTTGTTAGACGGCTCATCAATCTCTGATTAGGCGATTGCATTCCGTTATCTCGCGGTGTGTTTCTCACGTTGATCAAAGCAAGATCGATATCAGTGTTGTCCTTAGAGCACCTTTTTAAGAACTTGTTTGCTTCCTGGACGTATCTCTCGGCCAAACCATTCGATTGTGGGTATTAGGGACTTGATGTTTGGTGCGAGAACTCCCATGTCCTTGAGAATTCTTTGAATTCTTTGGACGTGAATTGGGGACCATTGTCGCTTTCAAGTGTAACCGGTATTCCAAAGGTTCAGAACCAGTACTTCAGATGACATATTATTTCATTGGACGTGGATCGTTTAAGTCGTCGAAAGTCGAAATAACTCGAGTAGCTATCGACTATCAGCAGATAATTTTCGCCTCGGAATGTGAACATGTCAATGGCAACAATTTGCCAAGGAAGATCTGGGATTGTTTTAACAATAAGCGACTCCTTTGGTTTGACTGGCAGATAGCACAAGATTTTATGTAGTTTGTTATGTCCTCTGACATTCCGAACTAAAACAGAGTACTGCGAGCGCGATTAAGTGATTTTTGAATTCCTTGGTGACCATTATGCATTTTTTTTAGCATGCGTTTCTTTAGGTTGGAGGGAACTACAAGTTTTTCGGATTCTATTAATATTTCCCCATCAATGCCGAGTTCGTCTCTAAAAGTCCAATATGGTTTAGCACAGGCGGTGACTTGCGAGACGTCTTGTGGCCATCCATCTCTTACATATTTGGCAACGTCATGTAGCTCTGAATCTCTTTTTGTTTCCTCCTGCAGAAGAGTGCGCATTTCTTCAAAAATCTGCGTTAAGGAGTTTATTTGAAGTTCCTGTTCTCGTGGTTCGTTACTTTGAGCGTTTCTTGGTTGGTTGCAATCTCGACTTAGCGCGCCGGCCACCAAAATCTCTTTTCCCTTTCTGTAAACTATTCCCGGTGAATATGGCATTACCTCGAATAAAATTCTTTGTAATCTGCTAGGGTCGCGGTGCAAAGGTTTTTTAAAAATTGCCTCCAAAGGCTTGTGGTCCGTTTCCACTAAGACCCGTTTCCCATAAACATATTCATGAAATTTTTTTCATGCAAAATGTATGGCTAGGGCCTCTTTTTCAATCTGCGGATAGTTTAGTTGTGCAGAATTAAGTGCTTTTGATGCGAAAGCCACTGGTTGACCGTTATGTGTCAGCACCGCTCCCAGGCTGTGCTTGCTAGCGTCCACTTGAAGTTTTACGTCGAGGTTCACAGCATAGTAACGCAATACGCAGGTGTGGATGAAATGATTTCTTTCAATTTTTTAAAAGCGTTTTGATGCTCCTGGCCCCACTGCCATGCAACATCCTTTTTAATTAGCTGACGTAGCGGCCGAGTTATCTCAGACAAACCGAGAATGAATTTACCTAGGTATGTTATCATTCCTAAGAACCTTTGCAACAACAACAAACGTTATTGAGTTTGTTGGTTGCTTGAGTCTCCTTATGGCGTCGACTTTGTCCTCGTCTACACGGATTCCTTTTGATGTCAAGAGATGGCCTAGAAATTTCACGGAGGTGACACAGAAAACACATTTTTCTTTATTCAACTTCAGCCCTGCGCACGAAATTAAAGAGGTAACATCTCGCGTTAATGATTTCAGTTCTTTTGTTGAAGCGGCATGTATTAAAACGTCATCCATGGATACCTCCACACCTTTTAGGCCCTCAAGCAAGCTAGACATTATTTCTTAGAAGATTTCAGGTGCAGAAACGAGACCAAAGGGTAGGCGAGTATAAGAGTACCTACCCCACATGGTGTGGCCATCGTAAGTAAGTTTTGCGTGCGCTTTGACACCATAATCTGCCAAAATCCCTTTTTGCAATCTAGGAGCGTGAAATATTTAGAATCGCGTATTCGGGCTGCTATTTCTTCCAGTGTCCTTAGCGAGTGGTACCTCCTGACTACGTTTTTATTTATGTCAGTAGGATCAATACATACTCTAAGCTTACCATTCCTTCGTGCTATTACCATGGGCGATACCGCCTCTGTGGCTTCTGTAGTTTTGACTAAAACCCCAAGTTCAACCATTGCATCGATCTCTTTCTTGACTTGTTCCCGCACTGCATGAGGAATCTTCCTTGCGGCGTGAACTCGTGAAACAGGGTTTTCTACCATGTCTATGTCGTAGATGTAGTTTCGAACGCATCCCAGACCGTCAAAAATTGAGTTGTCGACGTTCAATTCACTCACACGCAATACTAAATTTAATTCCTCGCAAGCTCTCTTACCTAATATGGGGGACACATTCTCATTTACTACCTTGAAATTAATACCGGTACCTCTGTTTCGCACTATGCAGTCAGCATTCACGTCACCCAAAACGTCTACCTTATTATGCGCGAACCCTACCAGTACCAGGCGTTTAGTTCTTGATGGTGTTACCCTCAACTGCAGCTGATCTACAATACTCATGGGAAGAACGTTGCACTGCGCTCCGGTGTCCAGCTTCATCTTAATTTTCTTTCCCCTTATGATGACTTCCTCAAACCAAATAGCTTTCTCATCGTCTCTGATATCGCTTACGGCATCTTTGTATAAAAGATCAACTTGCGACCCACTACCACTAGCACTATCATTGTCAAAATCAATATTATGTACGGCACTTGCGATCTTTTTCCTCGACAGTCGACAGCAGCTCGCAAAATGCCCCTTCATGTTGCATCGCCTACAAACTGCATTAAATGCTTTGCATTGTTGTTTGCTATGGCGAAAACCGCAACGTGAGCAATCGTATTCGGTTTTGTATTTGTCTTTATGTGATCTGTTAAAATTTGTATGTATGTATATTCGACTCCACTTGCTGGTCACTCTCGCAAATCCTACCCCGACGTACGATATTTACTTCTTGCTCCTTATGTATCTGCCGTAACTGTCTGGTTGCAATTTCGCTTGCCTGGCATATTTTTATAGCCTGATCTAATGTTAACCGTTGCTCTGACAGTAATTTCTCCCTAACCGTATCGTTATTCAATCCAATCACTATTTTATCACGAATTAGGTCATCTCTTAAATCCCCAAATTCGCAATTCTGTGCTTGATTTCTTACTTTAGTAAAGAAGTCATCGAATGTTTCGTTTCTGCCTGTACGATTTTATTAAATGTGTACCGCTCAAACGTAACACTTATTTTAGGATCGAAAACTGCTGCGAATTTAGCTTCAATGATGCTCACCTGTTTTCTCTCCTCCTCGGTTAGTCCAAAAGAATTAAACATTTCGGCACTGTCTGGCCCGATAGCCAACATGAACTGCGCTGCTTGCTGTTCCGGAGATTTTTTGTCCAATTCTGCGTCTACGGCGTACCATTTTTATCTCTGCATCCAGTTTTTCCATGTTAGAGTTCATTATCTCCAGATATCCCGGAGGCCTCACAAAATTAGCACTTCGGCTATCATTCACGCCACTAGCATTTTAAGTCACTTTAGAAAAAAAAACTTGTACTAACTGTAATTTTTTAATAAAGAATTTCTTCTGACACCATGTTATGTAAGATAGGAAAATGAGTACTTGACACGTCGGTGGTTAGTATTACAATGATGCTCTTTATTTTTTTTTTATTTTTTTTATAATTTGCGTGCGCTAAAGGGATTTTTTAAAGTGTAAACATTTTTGCCCTCGTTGATGTATAAATATATTTTTTCTCGGTAGGGGCTAGTTGGAAATATCTAGCGTCACCATTATCGTCAGATTTTCCCGTTAATTTTCATTACCACGTGAGTTAATCGCTGCTCGACAGATCACCGCAATTAAACGACGTTTGGCGCGGTTAGTACGTAGATGTGTGACCGTTCGATAACAACCGCGTGTCGTTGTTTTTTTTTTATTAATTATGTATGTTCAATTTTGTTAACTACGTTAGTTAATTAGTTACGGCGTTAGCTAGATAACAAATTAGGTAGCTGACGGGCAACTGTGCCTACATGTTTACACATCAACTATACTGTGAGTGCAGCGTGGCTCACACCTTTTTTTCCTGTAGTGACACAGTACCCTTATAATGATAAAACCATAGCGCAGTCATTTAGTTTGTTGCGCAAGTAGCTCCCAGCAATTCATTGCCTATTTTTGGGTGCTACTTACTGAAAGAATAGAAGGATAAGAAAGAAATTTGGTGCAATGGGATTTTCTTTTTCTCAACAGGTGGCGCTTACATTGCTTTAGGGAGATCAGTTTTTGTTGTGTGTATTCAATTTATAAAAATCATGGCCCTGGTATTATGTAATGGCGGTTCTGTTGAGGATTACACATATGCATGTATATACAGTGATTAGTACATAGCGAGGTGAGAATGCAACACATACAACAGTTCGCGAATGATAAAATAAGGATCTTTATCGATGTTCTCACGAACCATAAAAAATGAAGTTCGCGAACGATAACATTTTTAATCTTTAAAAATGTATAGTTCTCTCACGATCGAATTGTATCCTTTTTTTTCTGTATCTCTCGTTCGTGAGAGATCGGAAAAAAGAAATTCAGGTTGAATATGGTTTGCTCGCGATAAGGATCCGTAAAGATCCATAAAACAAATCATTCTCTATCAAGTATCCGTTCAGTAGGTTGTGAAGCAATTTATATTTTCAATAGTTATTATTTTGGTTGAAATGGGGAAAATAAAGACATTTGAGTTAAATAAATATGTTTCTTATAATGAAGAAGCTGACGAATCAACTTGCTTATGTTGTGAGAGAAAATTGAAAAGAAAAGTACCAGGGAGTATACAAAGACATTATACAACAGTACATAGTGTCGATTTTATTGATTCTTGCGTTATTGAGCAACCATCAGAAAGTGGAAGTGTGTCAGTTCCAAGAGCAAAAAGTAAATCGGTCTTAATTGACATGAAGAAGAGTGATTTTTTTAAATGTTATGTGGGATTGGTTACGATTAAAAATATCCCTTTTCAAATTTTCGACGACGAACAATTTTTAAAAAAAAATTTGAAGCCGTACGAGAAACTTTTTGAAACTAATCCGAATTCGAGAAACATAGTGTCAATATATATATATCCAAAGAACCAATAAATAATGTTTTGTTAGTTAAACTGAATGCAAATTTATCCCAAAATCGTAATATGTAATAAAAATACTTTTCACTTATGTTCTTTCAATATTAAAATATGTACCTAATAAATTCGTGATAAATTCGCGAACGAACTATATTTTGCAGATCGCAACAGATTTGATTTGATCGTGAAAACGAACCGAAAAATAAGGTTCGCGATCGAATCAGAAATTAAATTCCCTTGCGAACTTTTCATGAGAGAACGAATCATATTTTATCGTTCTGCGAACCTTGGTGGAAAGACACCCCACATATTTGGTGACCCCGACGTGATCTGCACGGGTATATATAAACCTCCGCATAGCTACGGAAATCGTCCACATCATTGAGTTGAATTTTTATTTTTTATTTTTGTTTGGTCTCAGTACGTATCTGCCTTGCATTATACTAAGTCCCCAAGGAGGAGACAGTGGCTCCAAATCCAAAGCCACTAACCAACTTAAAACCGACACTGAATCAACAACAACACATGATCCGCAAAATTCAGGCTCGAACAGGAAGTAGGCTAGTAAAGGACATTGTCTTGAAACCACTAGCAAATGACAGGTATGTTGCAATTAAGCTTTATTGAGCAGTTTTCAATGTTCCGCAAGTTAGTCTCTGATCTGCAATTAGGCGACAAGGAACCTTCGTTCTTACTGGCAGAAATGGATGCACAAGGAAAACTCGATGCGTTCGTACATTATGACTCGGCCATCTTCCGCAACAATTACAGGTCGATTTAGCACCTGGCGACAACATGGCAACAGCATAGTTAGCAGATCGAGTATGGGACATTAACCGGACGTCTGACAACAGGCTCATGGCAATCCAAGAGTCAACTTCGTCCTCCACAATGAAGAAAATGGTTAACGACTTATAACTTCAGATGGAACAACTTCTCCAAGAATTGAAAAATTCGCGATGTCATTCTCGATCACGTTTCCATTCGTGTTCTGGTCGTGCTACAACAAATACAGAAAACACCAGCAAGAAATATTACTATTTTCATCGCAAGTTTGGAACTAGAGTGCGAAAATGTACAGCACCACGCGAGCTCAAAAACCAGGAAAACTAATCGTCCCATCAATGCAAACGGCGATCAGTGGTGGTTGAAAGGGTTCTCGCCGACTCTTTCTCTACGACAAAATTTCAGGACAACGGTTTCTAATCGACACTGGTCTTTCCATCATTCCACCGACACGAAGTGACCGAACGCGTGCATCAGACTTAAAATAATAATGCTGCCAATGGCAGTCGCATCTCAACTTTCGGACAAAGGGCCCTATGTCTTAACTCTGGGCTGCGACGTCCAATCAAATAGGTTTTTCGCATAGCGGAAGTGTATTATGGCATTATCGGAATCGACGTACTGCACCACTACCATTTAGTTATATTGATGTCAATAGACGTCGCTTCTCATACGAGATAACAGGTATCCGTGCAAGTTGCACGATGGGACCGACTTCACTGGTCGGTATATCAAAATTGGATAGGAACGATATTTATGCAGACTCCAACAATACCATGAAATTCTCGATAGTCCTTCACAAAATTCTGTGGCCAAGCTTAACATTGTCCAATATATTGAGACAACGTATAAAAAAGTCTATCAAATACCCGTGACGATATTCCGAAAACCGCAATAACAACGCCACTCAGGTTGTTTGAAGTTTTAGCTATGCCATTTGGACTTTGCAACTCAGCTCAAACTTTTCATAAGTTTATCCAAAAAGCCCTGGAAGGTTTTGACTTCGTTCATTCGTATTTCGACGATCTTCTCATTTTTTCAACTATGTATCTTCAAACGTCTAAAAGAATATGGGCTAACTATCAACTGCGACAAATGTATGTTCCAGAAAGAATAGAGTCCATCATTGCGTTAACTCGACCGGAAACACTGACGTGTTATGTTACGCGATGACACCGTGCTTTCTCTTATTAGGAGGGAAGAGTGTCAAGCGGAGAGTAAAAGACTTGGTTTATTCTGGTATTATATTTTTATTGTTTTTTTGTTTTTTCTAAAAGCCCGCCGTCCACGCGTCGCTGCGACTATTAGGTTTAGTTCTGATTTTACTCTGAATGTTACTTTTACTCTGTCTTTCCTAGCTTCATCGATCCCTTTATATATGATTTTAGTGTTCGCTTTACTTAACGCATTGCCCTAGTGCGATCGATATTGCGCGATAAGCACTGGCCCTATTCATCGATCTAGTCCAGATGTACCAATACCCAATAAATGCATTTACAGCATATGAATCGCTCACCTATATCCATCGTCACCTCATAATTCGTTTCCATACAAAAATGCATTGACAGCAATTCTACCCTTAGTAATAATAATAACAATCGCATTAGTCATGTGTGGTCGGTGTTCGCCGCAGCGGGTGACGACACAGAGCCAAGTCGATTGTTTATTTTTATCAGGTTTGTTTTGCCATTGCCATGCGCAGTGGAGAATCGGGGTTGACGTAATAGTTATTATTTATGAGTGCAGCGAACATAATTGTGTGCATGGGTTTGGTGTCATTATACATTGATGGTAAGGCGCCAGTGAATATGTCGTATCTCGTATCGGGTTGTGAGATATTATAATTGAATGAATGATAAGTGTATTGTGGGTAGATAGGTCTGGGTATAACAGACGCATCTTCAACAACTCCTGGGTACAGTTTACTTTTACCGCCGGTATATAAAAAACGCGGCAGAAACCCATGCACCACTTCATGCGGTATTAGAGGACTGTCCGAAAAAAGACCAAAGGCCTATTGATTGGAGTGACGAAACAGCCTTTGATAAATGCAAGAGTGACATCGCTAATGCCACTCTTCTATCCTATCCAGCGTTGAACTGCATTTGACAACCAATGCCTCCAGCAAAGCAATTGGAGCAGTCTTAGAGCAGCTTTAAAATAACACATGGGAACCACTTGGATTTTTCTCTAGGAAGTTTGCTCCGGCTAAAACGAAATATAGTAAATACGACCGAGAATTGACCGCTATTTATAAGACAGTACAATTTGTCAGCCCTTGGATTGAAGGTTACGACTTTACCATTCGTACTGACCACAAACCAATAACACATGCATTTCAACAGCGATCAGATCGAGCATCAGACCCGCCAACTGCGACAATAAAACTACTTACATAAGTCAGTATTCAAAAATTCAGAAGCGTCTGACCCATATTAGGCGGCTCCCTGGTCAGCGTCTGTTCTCCATGTCAGGAGCGGCTGTGCACAATAAAAAAAAAACGTTTAAACCTTTCGCAAATAGTTAAAAAAAAAAATATGCAATGAACAAAACAAATGATATAATTACCCCAGGTGGTAGGCCAGTTACCCTGGCAAATCCATCCTCTTCGGAGGTCGGTTCCGTGGATTCTGGGGGGGACCATTTATTGCTACGCAACGACCCATTTGGGAGAAGTAAAAGGGTAGAGAGAACACCCACATCTAAAAAAGAAGAACAAAATGAAACATTGAAGGCTAAATATTTAAAAGCCTGCGATGAAAGAGATGGGTTTAAGCTCAATGAGACACTGCTTAAGGAGATAAATAATCTGAAGCAAGAGTTGCAATTGTTGAAAGAAGAGGTCAACAACCAGAAAAAGTAAATGTCCAACCTGCCGAGTTCTCAATAGACGAGAATACAGAAGCCTCACTAATATACTAAACCAAAAAAAGGTACAATGGTACTCGTATTCTTATGAAAATAAGCAAACCAGACCAATGAAGGTGGTAGTGAAAAGATTGCATTACTCATGCTCACCCGAAAGCATAAAAAAAGAGTTAAAAGACAGAGACTTTAAAATCTTGGAAGTTGTAAATATGCTTAAATTTAAAAGCAAAGTACCGCTACCAATTTTTACACTCAGCTTCGAGCATGACGAAGAATATTAAAAAAAAACATATGAAATAAAAAACATACTTGGGATGCAAGTTGAGATTCATAGCCTACGTAAATCGAAACAAGTGCCCCAATGCAAAAATTCCCAAAGATATGGGCATGCACATAGATACTGGAATTCAAATCCAAGATGTGTTAAATGTGCAGGAAGTCACCACACTAAAGAATGTAAGAAGAAAGAGGATGAACATCCTAAATGTGCAAACTGCAATGAAAACCATCCTGCTAGCTACAGAGGTTGTTTAGTTGCAAAAGAAATCCAACTTGCAAGGGACAAAAAGCAAAAGAAAACACAAAAAAACTCAAATAAGAATGAGCAAACATTTAAAAAGGACTTGCAAAAGAGCCCACAGAAAGAAAAGCCTAAAGACCAAGCGATAATCAAACATAGGGACGGGCTACAGTCCGCTAAGGCGAACTGTTGGATACCCTATTCTTATTCCTATCCCTCATAAGTGAGCGTGACAAAAGTCTAAGTATGGTTGAATTGTTAAGAACGCTCTACATATTTTGTTATACAACATTTAAAGGATTTTATCAAAAAAAACGCTCCCTAGCTCAAACTTGGGTGTATCAATAAAATTGTTTTATTTAATTGTGGGCGTGTCGGTAGGCGGATTTAAAAAAAATTAACACATGAGCATAAAGGGCCCCTAGAGAGTATATATTATAAATTTCAGCTCCCTAGCTCACTTTGAATTTTCAAAAAAAAAAATAATAATAATTGTGGGCGTGCCAGTGGGCGGATTTTGAAAATATTTACACATGAGCATGCGGATTTCAAAAATTCGTAAACTTGATTATTTCGGGACCCTAGAGAGTATATGGTTAAAATTTCAGCTCTCTATGTCCAGTTTAAAGGCCTAATTTTTGCCGACGGACGGACAGACGGACATGGCTAGATCGACATTACTATCGATGCTGATCATAAATATAGTAACTTTTAGGGGTCTACGGGCAATATTAAGGTATGTTACAAACTATGCGTCAAAATTAATATACCCCTAGAATAGGGTATAAAAAGGTCCCGAGACAAAAGACGGCTGGTCCAAAAATGGCATATGCTCAGGCAGCATCAATAAATACTCAAATACCAGCAGATAAAACGGTAAAAAGCAAAGTAGAGCCAAACACTGGCATGGAAAACCTCATGAAACAAATCCTAAACAGGAAAAATCGAATAAAACGATATTAGATAGAATATTGTTGTTAGAGAGACAAAACAGCAACAAAAGAGCTGTTACGAAAAGACAGACATGATGAATAAAATAAAAAATCTTGAATGGAATGCTAATGGTATCGAGAGTCGCAAGGACGTGATGCAAGTGACTCTTGACATACACCAGATAGATATATGTCTCATTTCAGAGACGCACTTTAAATTGATTACTGACTTCAAACTGCAAGGATATGAATTCTATCACTCCCCACATCCTTATAACTGTGCAAAAGGTGGGGCCGCCTTGTTAATAAAGAATACAATAAAATACCATATAGAAGCAAAATTCCAATCATGTGCCATCCAAGGAATTTCCATATGTGTAGAAACGAGCAGTGGACAAATATCTGTTGCAGCAGTATACTGCTCTCCTAGCTATAGACTAAAGAAAAATGATTTTAAAAGTCTTTTCCGCATATTTCACAATAGATTAATCGCGGGTGTGGATTTTAACGCCAAAAACAAGTATTGGGGATCTAGATTAACTAATAGTAGAGGCAGAAAACTATATGAAGCAATTAAAGAAGATGGCGCCAAATACCACTCAACGGGAAAATCTACCTATTGGCCAACAGATAGAAACAAAACCCCAGATCTTGTCGACTTCTTTCTATCAAAAAATATATCTTAAAATAAAATAAGCATAGAGGAGGGACCTGATCTTCAATCAGATCATTCCTCTATACTCTTAACACTTAGCGATAAAATAATAATAAAAGACCATAGCCCAAAACTAGTAAATAGACTGACTGATTAGAACTACTTCAGACAGAAGTTGGAAGAAAGTCACCAGCTATTCAAACAGAAGCTCAATTAGAAGAAGCAGTCCAAATATTGACGCTCAGAATACAAAGAGCTGCGTGGACTGCCACTCCCAAAACAACAAAAAAGATCAAACAAAACTCTTATCCTCCCGAAATATGTGAAATTTTTACAGAAAAGAGGAAAGCTAGAAAACGCTGGCAACAGCAAGGGCGCCAAGCGACCAGACCCCACTGAACAACTGGAAGGCAACGAAGAAAATGGACAGGCCAATAGCTCACATTCTGCCAGTAAAAACCAGAGAAGTTAAATGGGCGAAAAGCAACCAAGAGAAAGCAAACACTTTCGCTGAGTATCTTGAAGACGAATTCAAACAAAAAGGTTATCAAGGACTCGAAATAAGATGCGAAGAAGATACACCTATTCGGCCGGTAACAGCTAAAGAACTTGCCAAAGAAATTAAAGAAAGCATAAATATAAAAAAGGCCCAGGGTTTGATTTAATTACAGGAGAAATTTTGAAGCAATTTCCACGGAAATGTTTAAAAAAAAAACTAGCGCAGATTATTAATGCTGCATTTAAATTAAGATAATGCCAAGCATGTGGAAAGTCGCGGAGGTAATAATGATACCTAAACCAGGCAAACCACCTAACGAAGTTACCTCATATCGCCCAATATCTATTCTACCAATGTTGTCCAAGTTATTCGAAAAAGTGCTGGTAAAACGTCAACAAAAAATAATAGATGAAAAATCGCTAGTCCCAATTCACCAATTTGGATTTAGAAATAAGCACTCTACAATTGATCAGGTGCATAGAATCACAGATAGAATCGAAAAAGCATTTGAAGAGAAAAATGTGTGCTCTACAGTATTTCTTGATATAGCACAAGCTTTCGATAAAGTCTGGCACAAAGGACTGATACACAAACTACAAAAGCAACTGCCGAAGCAGTATGCGACCATTCTGGAGTCTTATATATCAGATAGATTCGTCAGAATTAAACAAGAGGCAGAGTACTCAACATTAAGAGAGATTAAAGCTGGTGTACCACAAGGTAGTGTGCTAGGTCCAGTTCTATACCTATTTTTCACTAGCGATCTTCCTGAAAGTGAAGAAACCACCATAGCTACTTTTGCAGATGACACAGCTGTCCTTGCTGTGGGAGCAACTGTCGAAATAGCAACAAAAAAGCTTCAAACAGCAATAAACAATATTTCAGAATGGACTAAAAAATGGCAAATTAGATTAAATGACCTTGAGTCAGTCCATATTAATTTTACGTATAAAAACGTACCACACATTCCAGTCTACATTAACAACAATGTAGTGGAATATTCAAACACAGTCAAATATCTAGGCATGACTCTAGACGCTAAACTGCGTTGGAAAGTGCACGTAAAGAAAAAAAAAAGATGAGTTGAACATGCGATACAGTAAAATGTATTGGCTTATTGGGAGATTCTCATCCCTGTCTAACTACAACAAGTTATTGCTATACACGCAAGTTCTGAAACCAGTATGGACCTACGGGCTCCAGTTGTGGGCATGCACATGCCAAACAAATTTACAAACAATTCAGGTTTTCCAAAATAAAGTACTAAGGAACATAGTTAATGCACCTTGGTACATACGCAATGCCGATCTGCATAAAGATCTAAAAGTTGGAATGGTTGAAGATGAAGTTAAGAAAGTTGCTCAAAGGCATAGAAGTAGGCTTCTCAACCACTTAAACACAGAAATAATAGAACTTTTAAATAATGACAATGCAATCAGGAGATTGAAACGGGTAAAACCTCTTGATCTATAAGAGTTAGCTAGGGCTAAGAAATCAGGTATTGATTTCAAACAAGAAAAAAGTTTAGAAATCCGACAAATGGCGGATTTATCTGTTAAATTCAACAAAATATTTAGTTCAAAAACAAATTACCGATTAGTCGTCGACTAGATTGATTGATAGATTGATATTTGGTTAGGGTATATTACACTGCGACCTATTGGTCTATTGTGGCCCCTTGCTTGTGCCTCGGAGAGGTGCATGCCCTCGTTCAGAGTCCTCTCTAGATACTTCTTTGTGAAGCGTGTCGAGGTATTGCTCTGATTTATCCTTGGCAGGTCACACTCCTTAGAGCACAGCGTCCAGTCCAGTTTCTTTGATGAATCTGAGAATGAGCTGTGGGTCCATGGTTTGTATGTCCTTGTCTGTTATTTGGTGCCTGCCCAAATGTTTCATCCTTTTGTGGGTCAGTGCCCCACAGGATTCCAGTATATGGTCTGGAGTTTCGGCGGTTTCACTGCAGAATCTGCAGAGCCCGTCTTCCGATATGCCCATTTTCCTCAGGTGCTCCTTGAGTCTGTAGTGCCCCGTGAGGAGGCCTGTTAGGATTCTTAGGTTGTTTTTGTTATGGCCGATACAAACTTTGAATCTCTTTTGGTTGTAATTTCCTAAGAGTTTCTTTGCTTGCCGCAGACCTTGGAGGTTGAGAAAGGTTTTGGCCCTTGTTTCTTCCTCCAGTTTCCTGAACTCTTCGCGTATAGTGTGTTCTCCTATCCCGCAGAATGGTTCAGGTCCTATGAAGGGTTCCTCTGCCCCTTTTCTTGCCAGAGAGTCCGCTGCCTCATTGCCCGTAATGCCAACATGGCCAGGCACCCAGCAGATGGAGATTCTGTTATTCTTGCCTAGTCTATTCAGTCCTTGTAGGCATTCCCACACGAGTTTTGACTTGATAACGTAGGCGTCAAGAGCCTTTATAGCTGCTTGGCTGTCAGACATTATTGCTATGTTGCAATTTCTATAGTTTTTCTCGAGGTTGATTCGAACGCACCTGTCTATGGCACATATTTCTGCCTGGAAGATGCTGGTACATTTGCCCATGGATTCGTAGTGCTTAGTTCCCGGCCCAAACACTCCTGCACCAGTTCCCTCCTCAGTCCTCGAGCCGTCCGTATACCACTTTTTTGTGTGGTTGCTCAGTCCATAAGTTATGGATTCGTTGCTCCAGTTCTCCTTATTGCTGAGCTTTATCTGGAAATTCTTCTCGAAGTTGAATTTCCTGATGCTGCCGTCCCTAGGTATGCCAAGAAGTGGGAGTTTTTTGAGTAAGTCACCGTGTTCTTTCGAACCGATGCATTTCCCTCTCCCAATTCCCTCCTTTGCCATCCTAAGGATTGTTTTGTCTGCCTCGTTCGTCACCATGATGTGTAGAGGAGTCAGTTCCAATAACATTTCCATGGCAGCGGTTGGGCAGCTACGCATTGCTCCGGTAATGCATAGGCACGCCAGTCTTTGCACTTTGCCGAGTGTCTCTCGCGTTGTGACTAGACTGGTTCGTTTCGCCCATGCTACTGCTCCGTATGTGATCATTGGTATCACGATTGCAGTGTACATCCATCGCAGGATGCTTGGGCTGCATCCCCATGCCTTCCCCGCTAGGCTCCTACATATCATGAGAGCGCGGGTGGCCTTCTTGGATATCTCCTCTGTATGTTTTCGCCAGAGGAGTTTACTATCTAGATGGACTCCTAGATATTTTACTTCTTTGACTGGTATCAGTATCGTGCCTGATAGGTTTATGTCGTCGACTAGGTGCAATCTCATTCGGGACGGCGAATGTCAGTCCCCCGGGAGTTTTTTTAGATGGGTTAAAGTCTCCCACTATTGCAGAAGCATCCCTCGCGTACTAGCTCTGCAATGTCTTTCGATGATTTCTTCCAGCGAATTCCCAACACACAAAAAAAAAAAAAAAAAAAAAGGCAGTATTCAACCTTGGAACGACTTTAAAATATAGATATTATGTTTCGTTTCCTTTTATTGGCAAATTAAATTACTTTTGCAAAAATTGAATATGTTTTTGAGAAGGAGTAGTTGTGAGACATGCTTTAAGCCTTTCCAACTCCACCCATCTGTCACTTTTTGTAGTTGATTTTTATTAGTTTTGGCTTACATAAATTACAGCGTTTTAAAATATTGAAGACTAATAAGGTTTATTAGTTTTGTTATAAAAACTGAATTTCGTTTAGCTATATGTGGAAAGACACCCCAGTGTCTTCATGATAGTACTATAGAGCGTACATACAATGGTGTTATCGAATGCGCCCCGAATATCGAGAAAGAAACCAACAGCTATCTACTTGTCAGTTATAGATTTTCTGATCACGGAGGTAATTCTCTGAAGAGCGTGGGTGGTTGATTTTCCTGGTCCTCTCTGATATGTCTGCCTTTTCCCATTGTTTTGAGTAGGAAAGAGGAAATACTTAAAGGTCGATAGAATTTGTGGGTTCTGAGGGTCAGCTACCTAGTTTGGGGATATATCTGACGATCAGTTCCCTTCAACTCTTTGGAATGCAATCCCACCCATAACTAGCTCTTAATATCTTAATTAGGGAGGAGATAATGAGCGGAATACCCTTTTGGAGTAACGCCGGGACAATTCCGCCGTCTCCAGGGGCTGTGTATGGGTGGAATGAGCATATGATCGTTGCCCTCTTCCAATCCTCTCTGGAGGGTCTATTGACTTTAACCTGGAGCGGATTTTCATTTCAGACATCAATGGATGATGATGGAAAATGAGTTTCGCCTAATAGCTTAAGCGTCTGGAGGCTGTCTTCGACACATGAGCCACCTGTCTTTTTAACAGTCCTTTTTGGTTAGTGTACTGTTTTGATAGAATTTGGTGTATATGTGCACAGCTGCGGGTTTCGCATATATCTCGGCCGAACATTTTCCACGATTCCGTCTTTGCCCTTCTGTTCTCAAGGTTGTATTTTGTAAGGCTTTCTTTGTCCTTTCCCATTCTCGATCTCTTTTTGCCCTGTTTAAAAGCTTGTTAATCCACCTAGGTGTAATTCTATTGCCATATTTTCTTTTCTCTGGGCAAGATTGGTGGTATGCGTTTGTGACAGTTAGGTTGAGGTTATCACATGCAAGTTCTAGGGTGTAAATATCTGTCTAACGATTCTGTTCCGGTTAGCCATGTTTTCCCCAAGAGTGAGGCTTTTTGAGTCAAAGCCTGTGAATTTTGGATGTCTGAATAATTCGCGGATATTGTTACCTAAATTAATTTGGAAGATTTTTTTTTTTTTTTTTTTTTTTTTTTGTCGGGATGTGTGAAACTTTCTGCGCTGGAGCACTCAGACTCAATACTGGTCCATTGTACTGCCAGGCAGACACACCACATTTTACTGTGGGAATTTACTCGTTTTTCTAAGAAAAACGAGAAGGCGCTTCAATGATAAGGAGCTTAGGTTTACAGCACTCACCATATCCGCACCAAATACCTGCCACCTGATACGAGCAAAAGCAGGACAATCACAGAGGAAATGTTCCGCAGTGCCGTCGCTTTCTCCACAGGCTTCGCAGTTGGTGGTGTCGCTTAGGCCTAGCACCTTAAGGTGCTTGGCAAAAACGTAGTGTCCCGTAAGAACGCCAGTAGTCTGTCTGCAGTCTTTTCTGTTGAGAGACAACAAGAATGCCGCGGATTTCCCACAGACGTCGGGGAGCATTTGCTTAGTCTGTCTGCACCCTGGAGAGTCATGCCAACGGCGATTGTGTTCATAGGAAACCCAACCGTCAATGGAAGCCCTGACCGAGGACGCAGGCAGACAGATCGCTGGTTCAGGTCCTGAGAGGTCCCCCTCTGAGCCTTGTCTAGCAAGTTCATCGGAGATCTCATTTCCCGTGATCCCGTTATGACCCGGGACCCAGACAAGTTTAAGTGAATTCAGCCTTCCGACCGAATTCAGAGATATCTTGCATTCACGTACTATTTTGGAGGTAGTTAAGGGTTTGAGTAGGGCCTTAAGCGCAGCCTGACTGTCGCTACAGACGCAGATACTTCGCCCCCTCCACCTGTTCCTCGTAACATAGTCCATGGCCATTAGGATAGCATAAGTCTTTGGAAGATGATGTTGCGATGATCTGACATTGAGGTTTCTGTACAGACGCGCCAGTCTTCTATGAAGTTTTTTTATGAATGGGGTACAGAGAGTTAGGCCTAGGACTTCATCTCCGATTCTGTTTATAAAAGAGGGACTATACCCATGATTTATTATTTCAAGGTTATTAAAATTAATTAAATCTAAAAGCGACTCATCGCTATTGTTAACTTCCCTTTGAAATTTCTCCACGTTTCAAGGTCACCAGAATCCAAATTCAACGTTTTTAGAGAAATGTCTGTCCGTGTGTATGTACGTATGTGCGTTCGAAATTTATCCTTCGCCGCGATTATCTCAAGAACCAAAGATGATATTGACATGCGACCGGGTTTATTCGAAGCGTAATTCAGCGTATTCCAACGAAATCGGTCTAGCCGTTTTTTGTTAGTAAATAAATAACTAAAATAATTTGCCTTTATTTGTACTATTTATTGTCATTTGTTATTGAGCAAATCATTATTACATTGTGCTCCGTTATTTCGCATACATATACATTTACAGGTCTCCGTGTTCATAACAATGGTTGCATTAATATATGTATGTATATTTTATATAACACTTTGCTGTTATTAACAACATTTCATTTCCATGAACAATATTAAAGAGCATTTTTTAATATTAAATAATTCCTAACCATATCTTATGGTTAACCACATTTCAAAATTTCCCACTAATCGCATAAATCATATTGATCCCACTGGGAAAGTAGTGTGGACCTTGCGGGTCGCACCCAGACCACTATTTTACATTGGAGCTCCCCTACATTGTATGGTGAGCGTTTGCATTACATTAGCTGCATGTTGAACCTTCAGCAGCACCAGGTAGGTATGCTGGACATACGTCTGCCTCTGTCACACAACTTTCCGTGTGAAGTTCCACGGTGGCCGCTACCAGATCTTTGTTAATGTATAATTGGAAAATTTTAATATTGTTTTTGTAAAGAGTCTGACCTCATTGCATGAGTCGTATAATAGCTCAGCTGACAAGCCTTTCACCTGGTTTTTGTAACTATATGGCTGGATAAGCGCCCAGTCTATATGTTTTTATTAAATCTATAACTTAAAACCGCCGAAGCAGACTAAGTGTGTTTTAGATTAATTCGGAAATACCTTAATCCCATGGCTAAATCTATTTGGAACTTCTGGTAGAACTTCAGGTGTTATCGGTCGATGAGGTGCCTTTTACCGCCTTAGATGTGGAGTCCTTCTGACGCCTTAGACGGATGTGCAATGGCTTTCGCAGCGTCCGAGTCATAAGGGGCAGAGTGTTTCAGTAAATCTCTGATAGCAGCATTGCTATCCCAGACGTGAAGTTCGTAGTCAATTCCGTATATAAACGTACGGTTCACTCAACCGGATCTCCAGAACAAAAGTTCGATACCTTTAAACAGTGGATGCCTCCTGATTAAGTTCAAGACAATGAACAATGCCCAAAATACTCCAACTTCGGCTCTTTGCCGAATGGGCTAAACGCTGGGGAGGCTGCGATTCTTTCTCTTTTGGCCATCGTTGGTAAAGGACGTGAGGATGTTTGTGTTGGCGTGTGACATATGCAAAATAACAAAAAGTCCAAACGTCGGTTTAACGCCTCCTATGTGCCAAACAGTCAGAACATAACAAAAACTCTTCCTTGATTTGGTCTGTCCATATCCCCGAGCGAAGTTAGAAAATGTTTGGACATTCATTGTCCTAGATCACCTGTCGAAGTTCATCTTCTTAAAAGCGTTGTTAAGTATGGTAACCACGAAACCAATAATTGACTTTTTAGAAAATTGTTCATGTATTCTGTGCTCCGGAAACGATTAAAAATAACAGTTTGCCCCAGTTTAAGTCAATTAGACTTTTGAAGTTTTCTGACGAAATATGGAGTTGGACACGTCATGTTCACCGCCATCCACCGCCATCCATTCCCCTCAATCGAACTACAAGCAAAATAATCGTTCCGTCATCGCAAGGGCCAAAACGAATGGGATGCGCACCATAACAGTGTAGCGTGTCCCCTAAGAGTCGCGTTTCACAGTTCCATTGGGTGCAGCCCCTACAACGTGTTTTTCACATGCTGCATGCATCGCTATGAACAATTGAAACAGCTAGAAATGCTCAATGGCGAGAACATGCCGTTAAGCTTAAATATAACTGACGTACTGGCAGGGATGGGAGACAAAGTCCAGCAGAACACCCATGTGGATTTTTTTTAAAAACACCGTGACGTATAACACTATATAGGTAACCAACGACCATACCACGTCCAATTAATCGGTTCTCGTCAGATCAACGCAATTAAACACGTTTGGCGCGGTTAGTACGTATATGGTATATGGGGGACCGTTTCAGAACATTCGCGTGTCGTTGGCCAGTCCCATCTACAGAGTTAAGGTAGATAATTATACGTGGTATCACAATGGACCTAAATTGTGTGTCGGCTGTCGACAGCCACTTAAACCTAACCTAACCTACGAGTATAACACTAGGTGGAAATCGCTTGAATTTGAAGTTAGGGATGAGGTTAACAGGTGTAATTTTCCTCAGAGGAACTTCGAAAAGGGATTTAATGCAAAGTTGGCCCCCACCTTTCTCAATGCTCGAGTCAAAGAAAAACAAGGATCGGCATATTACTTCTTAGGATACTTGTTACGGAAGACTTTGGGAACCTACCATGCTAAAGAGATTCATCGCTGACGAATCCCTCTTCTTTAGCGTAGGACGCTTTGCCTAGCTGGGTTGTAACGGCCTGAACCGACAATTTTTTTCCTCGCTTCCAAAATCGATTGCACTGTTACAGAAAAAACAATCTTTTTTTTGTTTCTACAATGCGTCCCGTTTTTATCAAATCGACCAGTACTTATTTGCAATTGGTCACACGATAAGCCCTCCACTCGATTTACCATTATCCTTTTGTATGCAATGCAATGGTTCGAGTTGTCAGTGGTCTGGAAAGTGATCATGAGGCAAGGCAAGGGATGGCTAGCGGAACAATGCTGCTTTGCTTACGTGAGAGATCAGCTAAGCATTATGTACATACTAACTGGGGAAAGGACCTTACACGCGAAAGAGCCGATAGTGCGGAACCAGTTGCGGAGTTAAAAAGCTGTGTTGAAAGTGGTTTGTGTATAGAAGAAGAAAAGTCAGTTTTGAAGGAACCGCTAGCTGGTGTGGCCCAGCGTTGCTTAAGAAATAATAGGTAGATAAAGCACGTGTGTAAGCAGTAAATCATCTCATAATTGTTAATAAGAAAAAAAAACAAAATCATGTTAATGACTGGGAGGACAACCATAAGTTCCTCCTGAGGTTATGTTAGATCATCTCATTCTCTTTTTTTAATAATTTTATAAGATGATTACCTGTACGTATGCAATATCTTTGTTTAGTGGATTCTTTTCTTCTCGGGTGTAAGAATCCCCCATCCGACGAGCTGAAGCTGAGACCAGCAATTCATGCGAACGCAACCGAGTTGCCAATAAGGCCTTTATCCGTTCCCTTCCTCCTCCCAAACACTATTCGTCTTTCACCCAAAATTGTCTACCATATCTTGTAGATACCAATAATCATACGTCCATCCCCTAAGCACTACCACCATTACACAGAAGACATAAGTCTTCAGTACATCTGTGAACTTTGACATCAATAACAGATGCTAGGCAATCAAATAACTGAATAGTCATTATTTAACTTGCAGGCCGCGACTTGTGTTGCCTTGGAACTTGAACAAGCCCATTTCACTTGGTGGTAGGTGCAGGATTAGCCAGACTGTTTGCTGTTAGGGATGGTTCTATTGAAAATTATCGGCTGGAAAGTCTATGAGCATAAGGGAGATTATTTCACCGTCTACGCGTTTAACCCTATAAACGGCAAAGATAAAATAATGACAGAGGGTAAAGCTGCATTTTCGTTTAGATGAGATATTGGTCTAAGAACCACAGTGACGAGATAAAAAAAAAGGTAGCCTTTGCAGTGGTCATCCTGAAAATATGATTCTTTTTTAACTGTAGAAGCTGATTTAAATTTTAATTAAAAATAGGAAATCAATGAGTCGGGGATAGATACAAGTTACTTAAAATTAATTTGAATGTCTGAAGTTCCGAAAATTGCGAGTTATCACCGGTTAAGCACGCATTCATAACGTCGTGCAACAAAAATTAAAAATTAGGAATTCAGGAAGGTGAGGCCCAAGAGCTAAAACATCCATGAATGATCACGACGACCTTCGACGTATACATATATAAAGGGTTTTTCAATAAGAGCGCTACAAAAGTAGAGCGACAGGGACAGCAAACGACGCCGAATTTCTTGCCGCTCTTTTGACATTTCTCTTCAGTAAGGTTTGCCATTTCCTGACGGAAAGATATACGACAAAGAGTCCAAATAAAATTTACTTCGAAATTCGGAGTCAGTGGCCTCAACGCTAAGAGCGCTACGTCCAATTTATGGTCGTCATGATCGTCCTAGCAGATCAACAATTGAGCGTCTAGTAGAAACATTTGAATCCACAAGCACAGTACAAAATGTTCCCGTGCCAGTGAGACAAAGAAGTGCCCGTAGTGTCGAGAATATTGCTGCCGCTGAGGCTTCAGTTGAAGAAAGCCCAAATGTGTCTCTCACACATCGTTCTCCAAGTTTGGAAACCGTGTTAACTCACGAAATGGTCCAGTCGCTTGGCCGCCTCGGTCGTGCGATTTGACGCCGTTAAACTATTTCCTGTGGGGCTACGTCAAGTCTATGGTCTATGCCAACAAGCCAGCGACGATTGATGAACTTCGTACGAATATCGAACGTGAAATTGCAGCAGTATCGGCCGATTTATACTTGAAAACCGTCGAAAATTGGGTTCAGCGTCTGGACTTCTGCAAGCGTGCCCGTGGTGGCCATGCAAAAGAAATCGAGTTCCATACATAATGGCATCGAACGTACTTTCACAGGAATAAAGAATTTCATTGATATCCAAAACCGTTTTTGTTTTATTTAAAAAAAACTTTTGTAGCGCTCTTATTGAAAAACCCTTTACAAACCGGTTCAATAAAAATTCATTCGACAGCGATAATTAAAAATCGAGCAATCGAAATAAAAGATTGTATTGAATAGACCTAGAGCCGATAACATATTTTGCGAGTGGAGGTTTAACCAAAATTCATTTACTTGTTTGTAAATGTACTAGCATCGTGATATCAATTGCAGTCGTCTGGCAGGGTTTATTTTTCGCCGGGGCTGAGGGCGGGGATTTGAAAACGTTGATTTTTCGGATTTTTGTGTCAAGGATATAACCATTTTTATATAGTTTAGTTTAGTTTATTCCATCAAACAAAATTACAATAGGACTTTACTGATTACTTGATAATAATGCAATATAATAATATAAATAATATAAAAGAAATAATAAATAAATTACACATTGCCACCATTAAAGTTACTTAAGATTAGTAGCAAATTATTTTTAAATGAAAATCTACCAAGACTAAAATCGATCATATCGCAAACTGCATTGGTTACTCTTAAGCACCTAGTTATTGGTTCATTTGCAGCATAATTTGTTCTGTGGTTAGGAATGTCAAAAAACAATTGGTTTCTAAGCATCCTCACAGGAGCATTAAAGTTAATTAAGGCCAGAATATCGGAACAATCAATAAGATTTGTCAATACGTCACGAATAAACATAATCTCAGCGAACTTTCTTCGAATGTTAAGAGGCAGGCTACCAAATAATTTGCACCTTGTTCCATAGGAAGGCATATCCATGTCCCAGTGAAGCCTTTTCACTAATACTCTTGTAAAACGTTTTTTTATTTTCTCTATTCTAAAAGAGTGAACTTCATACAAAGGGCTCCAAATCGTATTACAATATTCAAGAGTAGATCTAACAAACGCAAAAAACAGACATTTCAACGTGTGTGGATCGCAGAACTCTTTTGAATTGCGCAAGATAAATCCCAACATAGAATTACCTTTGGCAACTAAAAAGTCTATATGTTTTACGAAATCAAGTTTTTGGTCAAAAATTACCCCAAGGTCTTTCTTAAAGGTTACACTTGCAAGATATGTACTGTTTATTTTATAAGAGAAGTTAATTGAAGAACGATTCCGACAAAACGTCAAACTTTGAAATTTTGCAATACTAAGGTGTAAGGAGTTAACCAAATACCAATTCGATAATCTCTCAAGATCTTCTTGTAATGACATGCAATCAAGTTGAGTTTTTTTACGCCGAAAAACTTTCAAATCATCCGCATACATAAGACATTTAGAATTTAAAAATACATTTGGAATATCATTGACAAATAACAAAAAAAAAGAGCGGTCCAAGATGGCTTCCTTGCGGCACACCCGATGTAACATTTATAGGTGACGAGAGAATGTTATTTATACGAACATACTGAAGACGACCCTTTAGGTATGCATTTATCCAGTTTAAGAATTTAGAGTGTAATCCTATTTTATTTAACTTCATAAGTAATGTATCATGACTAACCCGATCGAAGGCCTTGGAGAAGTCTGTATAGACTACATCAAATTGATACCCTTTCTCTAGTCCGTTTAGTAGTTTGAAAAAAGTGTAAGGTTTGTGCTAGTAGATCTACCATCAACAAACCCATGTTGATAGGGAGAAAAAGTACTTTTAAGAATTTGAGTTAATCTTGCATAAATCAGTTTTTCAAAAATTTTTGGAATTGTATTAATCTTGCAAATGGGGCGATAGTTAGAAACGTCCTGCCTACTTCCTGATTTATAAATTGGTGTAATTATAGAATGCTTCCAATTATTTAAAAACTCTCCACTTTCAAGGGCGTTCCCTAAAAATTAAAAATTATTTTCAAAGGTACAGCAAATACTTTCGCACACCACTGTAAAATAATAGATGCAATTCCATCCATATCTAGCCGTGTATCCACCTTAATCTTAGTTAAGGCTTGTTCAATTTCAGAAGTTGAAAGGTTTAAACTACCAATGCTCAAATGGCTATCAGAGTTATTTAATTGATTACCAAGAGGTTTAGTAGGAGAGCTATCTAAATAAACGGATTGAAAATGGCTAGCAAAAAAGTTGCATACAAATAAAAGATCAGAAGATGATATGCCATCGTGACGCATTAGATTAGAAATACCATTAGATTGTTTTTTAGAATTTATAAATTTCCAAAAACTTTTACTATTGGATTTTAAATCACTTTCAACAGCTAATAAATACTGATTGTAAAGGCATTTATTTAGAGTATCGAAATTCTTTTGCAATATTCGATATTGTTTGTAAAGATCTCGATCATTGGCAGATCTGCGAAATTGCTTATAAACCTTATTTTTTTTTATTATTGAGATTGATAATTCTTTTATTAAACCACACTGGTTTTGAACCACTTTTTATTTTTGCTCGCGGTGTGTATAAGGCAATCGCTTTATGCACAATGCTTAAAAATGAACCGTAACTCTCATTTAAATTTGCATTAGCAAATAATGCTTGCCAATCCTTTCCATTGAGATAATTATCAATTGAGTCGAAATTTGTCTTAGCGAAATTGTACATAAATTTAGAATCAGGAGTTGCAGGTGAAAAATACATATAAAATTCTACGTGCAGACTGAATGCGATATGATGAATTGTGTTAGGAAAAAGAGAAACCATAGAGTTGCTGATACCCACGCACAGATCCGAATCAACAAAAACCAAATCAAGCACATTATTAAAGGAATTATTAAAATAATTTAATTGTCTCAGATCAAATTGTGCAAAGGTATCTACAACTTCATGATTAAATATAACATTAAAAGGAACAAGTATTTTCTCATCTGAATCATAAATCCATTTAATATTTGGCAAATTAAAATCACCTACAACAATAACTTTTTCATTATCCCTACGGTTTTTTAATATAGAACCGCAATTATTAATGTGGGCTTTATACAAATCAAATGAACTACTTGGTGGAATGTAAGAGACGATATGAATAATTTCATTAATACAATCAACTTTGATGTTTATAACTACTTGGTCGACATCAAGAGCATCAGCTGGTGACGGCAAATCAACTTTAGTGCTATGAAATGTAGTGCGCACAGCAGCGAGCACTCCAGTGGAGTGACTCCACCACCTCTCGCACAATCAAGTAAACCATAATTACGATCTTTGCGAAAAACAGCATACTGATTGTCATTAAACATCTCGGCATCATGGTGATTATCATTAAGCCAAGTGTCTGTAAGAGCGATAATATCGTATTGTGATGATGAGGAGAAGAGAAGTACTTGATGCATTTTAGTGGGTTGGGTCCGTTTGCCCGCATTTCAAAAGCCAGCAGACGAATGCCCGCATATCAAAAGCCCGCATGTCATCGGGAAATATGATTCCCCTTAAGAAATCTGTTTTCTGTGATTCTCACAAGATCGAGTATCTTAAATTTTGGAAATTGAAGTAAACCAATCTAAACTGTTATAGAAAATATTTTGTGGCTTCGAAAATGGCATGAAGTAGTTATTCACCACACTCACCTCTTCTCCTCTTTTTTTTTGAAAATAAGCAAAATCTCTTAAAAAAATTTTGGTCGTCCTAAAAAGAACGGATTTACCCACCATCCACCTCTTCCCCCTTCAAAATTGAAATTGGTCAACATCTCTCATTGAATTTTTGGTCGTCCTAAAAAGAACGATTTTAGTTCACGGAACCACTATCTGCAGAATCACTTCACTAGCACTGTTTTGGGAGCAACCGCACTGCTCCAGGCATCGACGAAGAATGCGACAATTCAGAAAAATACCACTTCTTATATACACTTTGTCGAAGACTTTTCATACGGTAAATCTGTTCTCCGTGATTCTCAAACAATCGAGTATTTTAACTTTTTGAAATTGATAGAAGCCACTCCCAATCGATTTGATAATATTTTTGACAACCAATCAAAACTCTTGCATGATATATAGGGTGATTTTTTTAAGGTTAGGATTTTCATGCATTAGTATTTGACAGATCACGCGGGATTTCAGACATGGTGTCAAAGAGAAAGATGCTCAGTATGCTTTGACATTTCATCATGAATAGACTTACTAACGAGCAACGCTTGAATTTTCAGTGAATGGGCCCTAGAAAAGTTGGCAGAAAATCCGCTTTTTTATCGACAAATTTTGTTCAGCGATGAGGCTCATTTCTGGTTGAATGGCTACGTAAATAAGCACAATTGCCGCATTTGGAGTGAAGAGCAACCAGAAGCCGTTCAAGAACTGCCCATGCATCCCAAAAAATGCACTGTTTGGTGTGGTTTGTACGCTGGTGGAATCATTGGACCGTATTTTTTCAAAGATGCTGTTGGACGCAACGTTACGGTGAATGGCGATCGCTATCGTTCAATGCTAACAAACTTTTTGTTGCCAAAAATGGAAGAACTGAACTTGGTTGACATGTGGTTTCAACAAGATGGCGCTACATGCCACACAGCTCGCGATTCTATGGCCATTTTGAGGGAAAACTTCGGAGAACAATTCATCTCAAGGAATGGACCGGTAAGTTGGCCACCAAGATCATGCGATTTGACGCCTTTAGACTATTTTTTGTGGGGCTACGTCAAGTCTAAAGTCTACACAAATAAGCCAGCAACTATTCCAGCTTTGGAAGACAACATTTCCGAAGAAATTCGGGCTATTCCGGCCGAAATGCTCGAAAAAGTTACCCAAAATTGGACTTTCCGAATGGACCACCTAAGACGCAGCCGCGGTCAACATTTACATGAAATTATCTTCAAAAAGTAAATGTCATGGACCAATCTAACGTTTCAAATAAAGAATCGATGAGATTTTGCAAATTTTATGCGTTTTTTTTTTAAAAAAAGTTCTCAAGCTCTTAAAAAATCACCCTTTATGTTGTCGCATTGACAAGGACATGATGTTATTTTATTCATTACTTCAACTTAATTTGTTTTCTTACTTTGAAACCAAGTAAAATCTCTTAAAAAATTATTTGGTCGTCCTAAGAAGAATGAATTTTAATTATTATGTTGAAATTCTCATATCTCACTAATTATTATTGAAGTTCTCATATCTCTCAACGAATTTTTAGTCTTCATAAAAAGGACGATTTTAGTTCACAGAATCATTTTCGTTCTGGGTGGCCCGCTTCGCGGGATATTAGCATTTAAACGATCTTTCCGTAGGGTTTAGCACGCTCACGCAACTTCGTTGCTCCGCTAAGGGTATATGCTGGTTGTCTGACAGGCGCCATAAACACAAACAAATAAGCGCCCAATTGTAAAGTTAATTACTCGCATCATTTTCGTTCTTGGTGTCCCACTTCGCGGGATCTTAGGATTTAAACTATCTTTCCGCAGGGTTTAGCACGCTCACGCAACTTCGTTGCTCCGCTAAGGGTATATGCTTGTTGTCTGGCAGGCGCCATAAACACAAACAAATAAGCGCCGAATTGTAAAGATAATGCCAATTTATTCGCATCATTTTGGGTCTATGTTGTCCGGTCGCGGAATCTTAGGATTTTAACTATTTTTCCACTAAAATAAGCGACCAATTTCAAATATGAACTCCATTTACTCGCATCATTTGCGGTCTGCTTTTATCAAATGTATACACATTTTTTTCCATTTTAGGAACTTTTTTCTCTTTTATTGGGAGGAATGCTTTTATTATTCATTGGTAAGAGCATCTATTTAACACATGTACCATCCGCACTTGGGCTATGGTTATTTCCTAAACAATTGCGTGTTAAAATTGAAGTAATGTACATTTAAAATCCATTCAATTCACACAGAAATCCATCTGTAAGATGCAAGAAATCATGAGAATCACGGAGGGGGAAGTTGCTGCAAGAGTTTTGATTGGTTGTCAAAAATATTATCAATTCGAGGGGGAGTGGCTTCTTTCAATTTCAAAAAGTTAAAATACTCGATTGTTTGAGAATCACGGAGGACAGATTTACCGTAAGAAATGTCTTCGACAAAGTGTATATAAGAAGTGGTATTTTTCTGAATTGTTGCATTCTTCGCCGATGCCTGGAGCAGTGCGGTTGCTCCCAAAATAGTGAAAGTGAAGTGATTTCGTGTTTTGGTGGTTCTATGGACGACTAAATATTCAATGAGAGATATTGACCAATTTCAATTGAGGAGGGGAAGAGGTGGATATGGTGAATTAATCCGTTCTTTTTAGGACGAGCAAAAATTTTTTAAGAGATTTTACAAGTTTTCAAAAAAAAGAGGGGAAGATGTGAGTTTGGTGAATAACAACATCCCCCTCCATATTACTGGCAACAAATATTTCTTTCAAGCGATTGGAATCATATGCGGGCTAAATCTGAAAATAAATTGTGCGGGCTTTTGTGCTGCGGGCTTTTTCATAATTTGGCGTGCGGGCTTTTGTTACGCGGGCTTTTCATATGCGGGCTTAAAGGGGTTTCCCATTTTAGTACTCCATAAGAAGATCATTTGAAGAGTGGCAAGATGATGACAATGTTGGTGAAAAAAATGATTGTCAATTAAGTGATGGTGGTTGAGGTAATTGCGGAGGCGGGTGTGGTAGTGTTGGTGGCGGCGGCTGTGGTGGTGATGATAATGTGGGATTTTGTATGATTGTTGGTGTTTGTTTTGGGGTATTATCTGTTTGATGAAAGACAAATTTTTTCACTTGGACGAAACATGGCCATACTGAAGAATCCATAACAACAGATAACTTTGAAGATGGAACACCCAATTTAAAAGTCACAAATTTGTAATTAGTTAGATCAGAGTCTTTCTTAACTAACATATAGCATTTAAATTGGCTAGATGGAATGTTAGTTTTGCTAGAAATATGATGTATTATGTCATCAGTGTTGCTGCAGAAGCAGCATATTTTTATATAAACTCATATCCTATACTTATATTACTAGATTTTATTTCTAATAGTAATAGATTGAATTTAATTGCCATCACTAACTCAAATTCGAATAACTATTTTGAATAGTTTTTTTGTACTAAATTGTTAAACGAAAGAAGGTTAAAAGAAGGTCGTTGTATAGTTGAACAAAAGTCGTTGAGAAGTGTAGACTAAATCTAACAATCTCGTGAAATAAAAAAGATTTATAACGTTGTGGAAATATTTCTTTTTATTTCAAAATATTCAAAAATAAAGTAAATTCTCGCATACAATTCCTGCGTACAAGCAGAAGAAATTCGACGAAGAATTTTGCGAGCTTCTGAAAAATATCAGAAGAAACATTGGTGCCGAAACCCGGGAATATTGGTATTCCTATCATTCAACCGATCACCCACAAAGTGCTGAGTATAAGCCCCACATCGGATCTAATCATTGAAATACAAATTCATAGTAACGTTTGGTTAATAAATCTGTATTAATTAATTTGTTTTAATCAAAGGGGGATTCAATAAAGCGAATTGCTAAGCCATCGGCAAGAAAAAGCTCCACTCATCGTCCGATACAGTGGAACTGGAACATCAAAGCAAACGAAGAAAACGCCCGCTAGATAGAGTGGAAAGTGATTTAAAGAGCTGATTTCATCGCACTCAACGAGAATTCATCACTCAACTTATCAACATTCTCTACTGCAGGCGGAGGAAAAAGCTTCTGAACCGTAAGGCGAATTGGATAAACGTAGCGATCGTCATCAACAAAAGAAAAAAAACGTAAGCTTTTCAATTTTCACTTTGCTCTAGTTGTTTGCAACATAAATTTGCTTAAAAGCGGATAGTATTACCTCAAAAGCATCTCGTTTGATAAACTTGTTCCGTAAACTTTGGGGAATCGGTTTAGATTTTTTGTTGCTAAACTTAAGAAACTGTGCTGCTAGGCCTAATTTCCTAACCTAATGCACTCTATTGTTGCTGGAGTAATAAAAGGCCGTGTTGTTGTTGGTGTTGCTGAATTTGCTGTTGACTAGTCGTCGAAAATAGTTGTTGTTGTTGGAATTACTAAGGAAATTCTCGTTGTTGTCATTGCTGATTTCGCATTCAATTGGATTGCAAATTAGAAGCATATTTCCAGATTTCAACTGATAAATCAAGTGTCAATGCGGTTTATTGTTGTCAACACAATGGTATGAGACGGACAGGATGTGTTTGTGGATAGACAAGAGGGGCAGGGAGATAGTGCTAGCAGTTCAAATAAAACTTTATCGGAGTTAAAGGTTCTAAGAGGAACAACCAAATCGAGCTTGAGTAGAACCAAAGCACTCATTGCAAAAAAGGGTGATTCATTATCTGCAAGCGAGTTAGAGTGCCGGTTAGGTATCTTAGACTCGTACTTCAAGCAATTTTTAAATGTTCAATCGTCAATCGAAAAATTTAATATTGCTAGTGAATTTGAAGCAAATTACAACTTTCGAGATGAAGCCGAGGAAATTTATGTGAGCACAAAGTCGGCAATAATGTGTTTCTTGTCAGAGGCGAGACAAAACGCAACAGCTGGCGGTGGTGAAATGTTCAACACCACGTATTTTCACCAACAAGCACTCCCTCGTTCAAAACTAGAACAGATTAAGCTTCCAACATTTTCCGGGAAGTTTTCAGAGTATCCCAATTTTATTGGATTATTCACCAACTTAGTAGATAAAGAGGATACGCTCGACAATCTGCAGAAGTTTAATTACCTACGACGTTGTCTTTCGGGTGCAGCTGTCAAGGAATTTGACATGATAGGCGCTAATTATCGTAAGGCATTAGAACGATTGAAGACGCGCCTCGATAACAAAAGTCTCATATTTCAAGAGCACATTAACTTGTTGTTGGAAATCCCAAAAATCAACAAGGTTTCCGCTTGTTCGTTGAGGAATCTGGAGGATAGTTTTAATACTCATTTGACCGCTATGCTCTCTATCGGAAATTATGAAGATATAACGAATGCTATTTTGATTTCGCTAGCGTTAGACCGTGTTGACGCAGAAACTCAGACGAAATGGCAGGATTCTATTGACTACAGCCAGTTGCCAAATTGGCAGGATTTTACAGTAGTCTTAGATCGTCGTTGTAAGAACCTGGAAGCAAAAGAGTCGAAACTGCTTAGCTCAGAAGCTGCTTCCAAGGGTAGCCCAAGATCAGATCAATATCCACGCGGTAGAAACGATAGAGGCAGCCCGAACAGATATGGTAGGGGCACTTCGTTAGCAGCACAACGCATTCAATGCGAATACTGTCATGCTGATAACCATTCTGTAGATTCGTGTCATGATTTTCAAGTTCTACCCGTTGGGAGGAGGTTTCAGGAAGTGAAGAAATTGATCCTGTGTATAAATTGCCTGGAAAAGGGACATTCGGTTCGGCGTTGTACAAAGGCGAAATGCAGTGTCTGTTCGTTACCTCACCATAGGCTGCTACACAGATTTCCTATAGCATCTACTAGCGATGCGAATGCCGAACAAGGATCCGAAAATCCGTCAGTCCTCCTTGGCAGTTCGAGTAATCAGGTAGTTCTGGCGACAGCCGAAATACTTATAAAAGACTCTTTCGGTAGATATCAATCAGCGCGTGCTCTTTTGGATTCAGCGTCTCAACTGAATTTCATTACCGAAGGGATGGCACAAAGGCTTAAATTATCGAAAGCCAAGACGGAGCTACACGTCAGTGGTATAGGAAACGAAGTTTCGAAGATTCGTCACACCACAAAGGCCACTTGCAGATCAAGAATTTCGGAATTCGAAACGGAACTAGATCTGCTGGTTATAAAAAATATCACCAATCCTCAACCGAGGCAGTCGTTTGAAATCGATAGTTGGAATATCCCCAAGAACATTATTTTGGCTGATCCTAATTTTAATCAGGCCTCAAAAATAGGTTTGCTAATAGGCGCAGATCATTTCTTTGAGCTATTAGCTATTGGACAAATTAAGTTGGAAGGAAAACCAACACTACAGAAGACACTATTTGGGTGGGTCGTATCGGGAAGGCATGAGTTAGCCACGATTCCCCGATCTGAAGTATGCCTGATAGGAAGCCAAGAGATTCAACATGATACAAGTCTTCATGATCTTGTGGCAAAGTTTTGGGAAATCGAAAACATTAATTCTGGGACGAAGTTGTTGAACCCTGAAGAGGAAAGGTGTGAAAAACACTTCCTTGCGACCGTGAAACGTAGTGACAGTGGTCGGTTTGTTGTCAGGCTACCCTTCAAAGAGAATCCTTCGATATTAGGTCAATCGTTTGAGATAGCGAAGAGGAGATTTATGTCGCTGGAGAGGAGGTTAGAGCGAAATTGCGAGATCAGAAAGCAATTCTGGGCTTTGTCAAGTCAGTGGTGTTAAAAATTATATGGGACGACAGTTGGATCTTGTTTTCACAACTGACCCTGTAAACTCCTCAACCATTGAAAGTTCTTTACACCTTTCTACTATTGACGCTTACCACTCTCCTCTGCTCCTTTCTTTCTTTTATCACCCCTCCTCCCAATCCCTGCCTCCAACTAACCTGTACTCCTACGACTTCCACAAAGCTAACTTCCGAAAGATCAATGACTTTCTGAGCAGAATCGAACTCAACTTCTCGAACTTATCCGTTGATGAAGCTGCCACCCGTTTTTATGACGAAATCTTTAAATGCATTTCCTTATTCGTTCCTTATTCGCGCCATAAAATCTCACCATCTTCCCCTCCGTGGTATAATAGGAAACTGCGTTCACTTCGTAATAAACGTAACAAACTATGGGCGATCTATCTTCTAACCAGAACTACTACAGATTATTCGAATTATCTCGGTTCGTACTTACAGTTCTCTAACCTTTTTCACTGTCTCTATTAACGCTATCTTTCTGATGCTCAAGCTAACCTCATCAAGGACCCACGGTAATTTTTTCATTTTGTTAATTATAAAAGGAAATCTGATGGATAGCCCTCCTCACTCTTGTTTGAAGGCGAGTCCTTAACGGACCCATTTGTAATCGCAAACTCTTTTGCCACCGTGTTCAAGCAGTCCTTCACTGACGACTGCCCTGAACCGGATCACTCCTACTTCAGTTATCTGAAAAACTATACCGTTGGCCCATTCATTTTACCCACTTTTGACCATTCCACGGTGTGCGACAGACTTCTTCATCTCAATGATGAATTTGTACCCGGCCCAGACGGCCTTCCAGCCATTCTTCTCAAAAAGTGTTCTGCGGTTCTTTCACCTTTTATTGCCAATCTCTTTAAACATTCCTTATCTCTTGGGAAATTTCCTAAAATCTGGAAAACGTCCTTCATTTCACCTGTTCACAAAAAAGGGCCAAAGAATGACGTATCTAACTATCGACCTATTGCCAAGCTGTCGCATTTACCCAAGGTTTTCGAAAGTATGATGTACGATTCATTATAATTTCAGTGCAAGTCTCTTATCTCCCCCCCTTCAGCACGGTTTCCTTAAAGGTAGATCCACAACCACCAACCTTGTTGACTTTGTCTCCGTTACACTTTCTGCTTTAGAAAGTGGCAATGAAGTGGATTTAATCGGTACTGACTTCAGTAAGGCGTTTGACAAAATATCTCATCGTTTGATTCTTTTCAAACTCTCCTTCCTTGGCTTCGATCCCCCACTATTGAATTGGTTTTCTTCTTACCTTGATAACCGATCTTATAATGTTCGTTTTCGTTCTGTTCTCTCTTTGCCTTTTAAAGCCACCTCTGGTGTTCCACAAGGTAGCCACCTTGGACCTTTGATTTTTATTCTGGCTATAAATGATATTGACAACGTCATCAACTTCTCCTCCATCTCCCTCTATGCCGATGCCGCTAAATTCTTCAAAATCATTTCATCTCCACACGACTCTGATCTTCTTCAACAAGACCTCAATAGTTTTTCGGTCTGGTGTCAAAAAAACTTTATGGAGCTGAATATTGCTAAATGTGAATCTCTTACTTTTTCACGTAAACGGATTCAGTCTCCCCCAAGATGTTACTATTTGAACAACCAACCCATTGTTACCGTTCTAACCATTCGCGACCTAGGCGTTTTGTGTGACAGGGAGCTTAACTTTCGGTCACATATTGACGAGATAATCAATAAAGCTAACTCAGCCCTTGGTTTCGTCAAACGGTGGTCTAAAGAATTTACCATTCCCGTGACAAAATCCCTTTACATTACCTACGTCCGCCCACTCCTAGAGTACGCTAGCCAAGTGTGGGCACCATACTACCAGGTCCACATTACAAGAATCGAAAGCATTCAACGTCGATTTCTCCGTTTTGCTCTTCGTGGGCTCCCGTGGAATAATCACCTTATCCTTCCACCATATCACGAACGCCTTAATTTAATAAACCTTCAGACCCTTGAAAAAAGAAGAGATGTGGCTGACATTCTGTTTATACATCGTCTTCTCACTGGCTCCGTTGATTGTTCCTATCTTTTGAACTACATTGCGTTTAACACTAACCCTCGGAATTTAAGATCCCCTCCTCTTTTCTATCTTCCCACCCGTCGCACGTTGTACGGCTTGAACGAGCCGATATCCCGTATGTTGCAGAAGGTCAATTCTAACCACCTCCTCTTTGATTTTAATCACTGCACTTCCTCCCTCAAATCTACCCTCCGCCATCCCTCACCATCCACCTAATTTAGTTTTAAGTAGTTTTTAAGCCCTAGCTGTAAGTCTTAGTGTAATTAGTTTATTAAGACCTAAATAGCTTGTATTAAGCTGAATAAATGGGGGTGTATGCCCCCACCAAAAATTAAATTAAATACATTGATTTCATGGACGAATATGAACGACTAGGGCACATGGAAGAAGTAAAATCCGCAGAAGTGAAGAACATGAGCTACTTTTGTCCCCATCAGTATGTCCTTCGCCCTGAATCATCATCGACGAAACTAAGGGTTGTATTTGATTGCAGCGCTCGTACATCATCGGGTAGGTCCCTGAACGATGTTTTGTTGAAAGGTCCTGTAACACAGGACGATCTCTATGCGATAATTCTTCGTTTTCGGTGCTATAAGTTCGCATTGACTGCAGATATATCGAAAATGTACCGCCAGATACTTATTGATGAAAGAGATCGTATGTACCAATGTGTTCTTTGGAGAGCAGATGCAAGAGATGCAGTAAAAGTGTACCAGTTGAAAACGGTCATGTATGGTACTCGTACTACTTCCGCTCGATATCAAGCTACTCGTTGCTTGAAGTTGTTGGCAGACGAAGGTTCGTTGAAGTTCCCATTAGGGTCAACGGTTCTAAAAGAGGATTTCTACATGGATGACCTTATAAGTGGGGGAGATTCGTCTGAAGAAATTCAAGTCATTTATAATGAAGTTCGGGCCTTGCTACTGACTGCAGGATTCGAACTTAGGAAATGGTGGACAAATGAAAAAATGTTGTTGAGAGGTATACCGGAAGCTGATAGGGAAAAACCCATAAGGATCAATGATTCAGACATCATAAAGACACTGGGAATCAAGTGGAATCCGTCTACGGATCATTTTCAGTACGTTGTGCCCGAATTCCCTTTAAAAAATAAAGTCACGAAACGCATAATCCTCTCAGAGCTTTCGATGTTGTTTGATCCACTAGGCCTTATCAACCCTGTCATAGTAAAGGGAAAAATATTACTGCAGAGTCTATGGGTTAAAAAGAGTGATTGGGACGAGTCAGCTCAATCTAAGATCTATAGTGAATGGCAGCAGTTTCGATCTCGCTTAAAGGAAGTGGAGTCTATTAAAGTTCCGAGATATGTCCTAGGCCCTGAACCAAAAACGGTTCAAATCCACGGATTCTCAGATGCATCACTACATGCGTACGGTTGTTGTGATTTCTTAAGAACAGTCAGCGAAGACGGTGAAGTGAGTTGCCAGTTAGTCACAGCGAAATCGAAGGTAGCACCCATCAAAACGCAGAGTCTACCTAGATTAGAGCTGTGTGCTGCAGAGCTGTTGGCATCGTTGGTAGCAAAGATACTTCCAAATTTCGGTCACATAGTTGAAGAGGTGTATTTATGGACTGATTCTGAAATCGTTCTATGTTGGCTTTCGGCGCATCCATCTACTTGGGATGTTTTTATCGCTAACAGAGTATCGAAGATACAAACGAGTACACCACAAGCGGTGTGGAAACATGTTAGCTCGAAACAGAATCCGGCAGATATTGTGTCGAGAGGGGCATTTGCGAAGGAGTTAGAAGGTAGCATCTGGTTCACTGGGCCAAAGTTTATTTACTTACCTGCGGGAAGCTGGCCGAAGAAAAGGGATTACTCGCAGATAGGCAAAGATATGCCTGGAAGACGAAAGAGTAATACAGCACTTTTCGCTGGAACAGCGCAAACAGATTGGGCACAAAACTATCTGATTTATAGTGATTTCCAAAAAACGCTTCATGTTTTTGCCTTAGTGCTAACCGCGATCATGGTGATGCGGAAGGGTACACAGAGAAAAGACAGAAGAGAGTTGAACTTGTTCGACGAAGAAAAAACCCATTCGAATAAACTCTTATCAGCGACGGATTTAGAGGAAGCCTTATTAAGGATAGTTTGGCATATACAACGAGAGAGTTTTAAGGATGAAATACATCAGTTGGAAAAGAAACAAATGATCAGCCCGGCGAGTTGCGTCAAAAATTTAAATCCTTTCCTTGACGATAACTCTTTAAAGCTCCTCCGAGTTGGTGGGCGTCTGCAGAATGCGGACATTCCCTATTTCACAAAACATCCTATCCTTCTTCCCAAATCCCACCCCTTTGTTAAATCTCTTTTTGTCTATTTTCATAGAAAAAATTACCATGCAGGACCACAAGCTCTAGTTGCCATAGTAAGACAGCGTTTCTGGGTGATCGATGCTCGAAGGCTCGCCAAAAAGGTTGTCGATAGCTGCCTGCACTGCTTTAGGTACAAGCCAAGGATGATGAGCCAGATCATGGGTAACCTACCTGCGGATAGAGTCCAACCTGCCAGGCCATTCCAGAAGACCGGTGTCGACTTTTGTGGTCCATTTCAAACCACATTAAAGCGTAGGGGCCAACGAATCTGCAAGTCATACGTTGCCGTTTTCGTGTGCTTCGCAGTTAAAGCGGTGCACCTGGAGGTCGTGTCCGATTTATCGACTGAAGGATTTATAGCTGCGCTCAAGAGGTTCATCGCACGAAGGGGTTTGTGCCAAGATCTGTACTGCGACAACGGTACAAACTTCGTTGGAGCCCGTAATGAACTAAGTTCATTAAAGCAGCACTTTCTGAAGCAACAAACGCAAAACAAAATCGCAGAATGGTGTGCTGCGGAACGGATTGAGTTCCATCACATCCCACCCAGAGCGCTCATTTCGGAGGTTTATGGGAGGCCGCCGTAAAGTCGGCCAAAAATCACCTTTACCGGACATTTAGTGAGGCCTGCTTGACGTTTGAGGAGTTAGCGACAGTTGTGGCAGAGATCGAAGCCGTCTTAAATTCGCGACCGATGTGCGTGATGTCCAACGATCCCAGCGATGAGCAGGTGCTTACGCCTGGTCATTTTTTAATAGGGGCGCCGCTTAATGCATTCGCCGAGCCACTACTGACCGACTGCAAGACGTCATCGTTGAATAGGTGGCGATTACTGTCGCAAATCAAACAGCACTTTTGGAATCGTTGGTCGAAAGAGTATCTTTTGGAGCTGCAAAAGAGAGGAAAATGGCAATCTTCGTCCGAAAATGTTAAAATCGACGCGGTGGTATTAATTTGGGACGATAAAACTCCGCCTTAACAATGGTTACTGGGAAGAGTATCCAAATTAATCGAATCGACGGATGGAAAGGTAAGAGTTGTCGATGTGAAGACGAAACGAGGCATCCTACGACGAGCAGTTCATCGATTGGCGCCATTACCAATAGAAGGTTGAAGACATCCGATAGATACTTCAAAGCGGGCAGAATGTTGCTGCAGAAGCAGCATATTTTTATATAAACTCATATCCTATACTTATATTACTAGATTTTATTTCTAATAGTAATAGATTGAATTTAATTGCCATCACTAACTCAAATTCGAATAACTATTTTGAATAGTTTTTTTGTACTAAATTGTTAAACGAAAGAAGGTTAAAAGAAGGTCGTTGTATAGTTGAACAAAAGTCGTTGAGAAGTGCAGACTAAATCTAACAATCTCGTGAAATAAAAAAGATTTATAACGTTGTGGAAATATTTCTTTTTATTTCAAAATATTCAAAAATAAAGTAAATTCTCGCATACAATTCCTGCGTACAAGCAGAAGAAATTCGAAGAAGAATTTTGCGAGCTTCTGAAAAATATCAGAAGCAACAATCAGGTTTTGTGTTTTTATTGAATTTAGACAAGTGAAGCCACTTATAATCAGGCAATACACCAAGAGAGGACGTAGTATCAGTGCCAATAATTTTTTTTGAATTGGAAGATTTTTTCTTAGCCGTAGCAGGCTTCCATTCTGTATTCAGTTTATACACGGATATTAAAGAATTATTGTCTTCAGATTGGGTTTTTTAGCCTTTATTTCAAATAAGGGCGTTGGATTTATTGTAGAAACAAGATCCCCCTCCAAGTTTCGGCAAGCAGCTGATGAGGCGGATCATTTTTCTGAGAGCAATCAACAGTATTCACCAAGCAAGAAGAGAACGAGTCAGTGTCTCTTGCTGAACTTTTAGAATTTTTTTTCGCCGCCTTACGTGGAGGAGAGTTGTTATTTAAAAGAGATTTGACACCGGCGAAATCAGTTTTAATCTCATTTACACTATTAGAGAGCACATGAAAACTGTTTAAGAATGTGGACAGGTTCAGACCAGCACAAGAGTTGCATTTCCAATACAAATTACGATTAGATAAAGATTTATATTCATCGTCGGATAAATCGACACAATTCTTATGAAAATGACGACCGCAATAATAACCGCACTCGACGATTTCAACTTTTTGGGAACGTTTGATAATAAGACTGCATTTAGCACAAGACTTAGACATTTCCAAGGAATCTACAACCGACTGCGAGAGGAGCTGAAAACACACTTTATATATACACAATTATAGAGAACTATGCACCTGATTAAGAACTTTTGGGTCCCAGACGCTTAAAGTGTCGCATTCGCCTTGCCAGACGTCCCCAAAAGGGGCAAAAAATCAAAAAAATTGTTTGGTTATGGCGAAATATGTTTTTATATTAAGTGGAGTTGAAAAATAAAAAAACCAATATGAACCAGAGTATAAAGTGTAATTTTATTGAGTAAAAAACTGAACACGTCTGTCACATTTGAGGTCTCGACTAGATCTAACTGAAGATGGTGGCTCTGACTGGTCGCTTGGATTCGTTGTCATCAATATCAATGTTGCTCATATTTATTACTTCTTGTGTGGAGTATTGTTTGTTTTCCTTGGGTGGCTTCTTTGTTGCATCGTCGTTAATATTGTTGATGTCGATTATTTCATCATCCTCCTGTTTGTTTTTATTGGATGTCTTCTTTGTTGCATTATCGTCTCTGCTGCGGATGCTGTTGTTTATGGTTGAATCTCGTTCTTCCTGTGTGGACTGCTGATTTAACATAACTGGCGGGGCGATGGCCTCCTTTGTACCTTTTTTTTGGATCAGTTTTGGATTCGTTTTTTGCTGAGCACAGCGATCTCAATCTGTCACAATACATACACATGTGAGTCCGCGGCTATTATAATTGCCATACTAATTGGATCCGAAAAACGTTATTTTTCGGACCCGTATGCGGAGTAGTCCATATGTCATTGACTCCGTTTGCGGACGTAAAACGGAGTCTCTTGCTTGAAGAGAATAGAGCTGGTCAACTAGCAACATCTAGATGTCAAAACAGAGAAATCCATTTAGCAGGGACATCAACCAAACACTGTGATACTGCATACTGGGTATGGCTACCGTCTGCCAAAATAACAAAACTGCTATTGAAATAAAAAAAAATATTTTTTAAACTACAGCTACAACGTATAAATATGACATTGTGTCATATGAAGCATTGGAAGTCGAAGAAGAATATAAATTATACTTAAATCGTTTTAATAACTTCAAATGTTAAATAAATACGAGAGGAAGAGCAAGTGGTAGATGTTACTTTGGCTACAAAAAAAATACATTACCAACGTTACCTACCTGTGAATTCGAAACTAGAAATGAAGATGCAACCAAGCTTACAATAATAGCAGTATACTCGTACCTTAATTGCAATCATTGGGAAAGAGATTTTGGTCTACTATGTGATCTCCTTCATTCGAAATCATTCGAAAATCTAACATTCAGTGGTGATCTCAACGCCAGAATAAGAAAAGACGAAGGAAGAGAAAACAGATTTGCAGAAAAGGTGAGAAAATCAAAAGATGAATCAATGAATTCAAGGTGAGTCAAATTGCTGAAACTATCCGACTCATTCGGATTTAGTAAAACATATTATGAATGGCGTATATGGTTCGGATAAAACTGGGAAATATACATTTGTAGGACAGCAAGGCTCCACAGTCATTGACTACTGCTTAGTAAGAGGCGAATGGCTTTCCTTCATATCCGATTTTGAAGTTTTGAGCTTACAGCATTCAGACCATTTACCAATGACAGTTGAATTTGTCTTTACTCCAATACAATGAGAAGACACACGAGCTAAGGCAATTCAATACAGACCCAATCTTGAAAGCAACATGCAAATAGAAGGCGAACTAAATATAAGCGGTATTGAAGAATTGGTCAGAACATCTTATACCGTATCCGGTTAATCTCATAGAGAAATATCAGTCTATAAAGAGAAATGGTACGATGCTGAGTGGGAGAACGCAAGGCAAAAATAGTTTGGATATCTAGAAGTGTTTCGCAAATTTAACAACTACTGCTTCAAAAGTATTTATAGAGAATCTGTTTAAGAGAATCTGCAAAGAAAAAAAGAAACAGTTTCATGAAAATGAGGCTCTCAAACTCAAATGCTGTAAAGGTACGGTAAAGAAACACAAATTTGTATACACCTTAACACTAGGGAATTGTTAACACATTTCGGAACGGTCTCGAATCCAAATACTAATACACAGCCAATCCACTATGCTGTACCCTCATATTATAATAGGCCCGTTCGCGTACTTTATGCGTAGAAAAATGAAATCTCCAAAATCAAGAGAGAATCCTCTCATTTCAAAGAAAAGTACGCGAACGCTTTTGTGTAAAAAGATGAAAAACGTTTAAGTTTAGCTTGAAAAGAAGCAACCGCTGTTTTTTTTTTGCTGGCAAACTCATAGGATTTCATCATTTGACAGTTTTAATTTTTTTTACCAGCTGAAATTCTGTGTGAAGAAAAATGAACGAAAGTACATTTTTCTTTCGTTCATCTTTTTACCATTTTCTCGGTACGCGAACGCGTTTGTGTAGCTTTGCACGAAAGTTTATATAAATTTACATTTGTATATTAGTTCGCGAACATACCTAATGGTAATGATATATGCGATATACCTATCAGTCACGAGGAAGTGCTTATGGTCATAAAAAAAACTCGAGAATTTTTAAAATATCTGACCGATGGCCTCACGAGCAAACTAACAGCGACGTTTAACAAAATATTTAGCGCGGGTATTATAGCTCAACAGTTCCAAGGTATCTATTACATTCCCCATACACAAAAAAAGGTAACATATCGGATCCAACCAATTACCGAGGATTATCCTTTCTCAATCAGTCCTATAAGGTATTTATTCGGTTATTCAACCGCAGATAATATTTTAATACTACAAAGCATCGCCGGCAGATAATCGATCAAAAAAAGAAATTATAAGTTTTTTTCGTCGATTTCAAGGCAGCCTTTGATACCATCGACCGTAAAGCCTTGTTCTCAAAGCTCTATAATATTGGAATATCACACAAATTTGGAAAAGTACACCAGAACATATAAAAAAAATGCTTTCCTCTACCCACCAACACACCTTATTACATGATATATATCGAAAAAGGAATATCACCGTTATTCGTAAAAACTCTAAAGCTACACTTTGACTACATTATAAGAATCCTAGGGTTGGCAGACGAGAGACTTCATAAAATAATAGCGAAGAACACAATCCGAAAGGGAAACATGTGTTATGGAAAACTAGAGGAACTTGCGGCCTTATGCGGAAAAGGTGCATTTGTAACCTTTGTCTCAGCAGTAGACGATAAACTTAGAGAAGACTTTATCAATATGGCTACATCCTCAGTACATACATATATCGATGCATAGCGTCCTTAAAATAACAACAGCCAAGAACATATTTCTTCGATATTCAAAATGAGAGGAGAGCTGGTAAAGTTGAACTACGAGTATATTCCGCATCGGACTGACCTACCTATATGATATGTATTCATACTTGTATCAATACCTTTGAACCATACTGTTCAGAGTATAGCTTAGCATAAGTTAGTACCTAAGAAGTAAACAATAAAGCATTTAGTCCTAAGCAGAGGTCAATGCGTTTCACTTGGCCGCGGCTAATATATATTATCTGTCGACGTATATAAAAATAAGTCGGGTTTTCCTTCCTGACGCTATAACTCCAGAACGCACGAACCGATTGCCACGGTTTTGCATTCGTTGGAAAGGTCTCGGGCTCCGTTAGGTTTATAGCAAACAAAATTCAGGAAAAATTTCAACAAAAAAGCAGGAAAACAGGGAAAATCATTTTTCAAATACAGCGCCATCTCTGATAAATAGCATGTACTAAAAACCAAAAATAAGTACGTTTCATTTTAAGTAGATGGCGCCGGTGCGTTTTATAGTGTTTGACAGCTACTCATTGTACTCTGCTCAGTTAATTTCATGTAACATTTATTATGCGCACGTTCTTTCAAACGCTAACTTAAAACCGGTATTGTGTTCACTGTGAAATTGTGAAATTGAGGTTAAAGTTATTCGTTTCCTAACAGTTCAATTGGAAACCATCAAATCAATCACGCGTATTGTGCAAATTTGTATTCAATGTCAACAGCAGGCATTTGTCTTTAAGGTGGTAAGTTGAACTGTGAAAATAATGTGGATCGTGCATTTGAGGTTAAATTCACCAGTCTGTCCATAGTCCAAAATGCCTAGAGGACGACGTGCGAACATCGGCCGCCGCACAAGACATGCAAGCCAGCAACAAGTGTATTCACAGAACTTAAGCGAAGAAAGACAAAATATAATAAGAGAAAATGCCCGATTGAGACAACGCGTGAGCACACGAAGATCATTGGCATCAATTGCTTGGCATTCCAATATGATCCCACTGCGAACTACAGTGATGATGACAATTTAGATATTGGACCAATGACGCCTGTATGCCGATATTGCAATGCGTTAAAGTTCAAAAGAGAAACGGCTGGATTGTGCTGCGGAATTGGAAAAGTCAAACTGGATCCATTACTTACACCACCACAGCCACTGAAACCATTGTTCGATGGAAGTGATCCCGATTCCAACCATTTTCATCAAGGCATCCTTGAATACAATAACTGCTTTCGCATGACTTCCTTTGGAGTTAATATCATTCGAGAAGGCGGCTTCATGCTGACTTGCAAGGTAAAAGATACAACACACACAACCAATCACTCACACCAATCAATCACACCAACACAATCAATTGCAACATATAACAGCTACACATACACCACACACTACACCATCACATGATCAGAAGACACACCGTATTCTTCAACAAATGATTGTTTGCAATTACAGATACAATGACAAATATATCATTTGCATGGTTCAATGGTGCCAACACCAGATGAACCGCATCAATTTCTGCAAATATATTTCATTTCGTCGATGGTGGATCAGCTGAATGTGTGGTGCAATATACAGGGAACACAACAGTTAAAGAGGCGAATTATTGAACAGTTGCAAGCATTTTTTCACGCTAATAACTTACTTACTTACTTAAGTGGCGCTACAGTCCGGAATGAACCTGGGCCTCAACCAACATACCTCTCCAATTAGCCCGGTCCTTAGCTAACTGCCTCCAGTTGCGCACTCCAAGTTGGTTGAGGTCGGTTTCCACTTGTGCGCGCCACTTAATTCGAGGTCTTCCTCTACTGCGTCCGACGTCTTGCTGGGAATCGAAGACTCTGCGAGCCGGAGTATTGGTGTCCATTCGTTCTACATGTCCTAGCCATCTTAAACGTCCAATGCGGAGTTTTTTGACCAGGGGCATGTCGCTGTACAGCTCGTATAGTTCTTGGTTGAATCTTCGTCTCCATAGCCCGTCAACGCAAACGGGACCGAAGATTTTTCGAAGAATTTTCCTCTCGAATCTACCAAGGATTTCTTCATCCGCTTTTGATACGGTCCATGCTTCAGCGCCGTAGGGCAGGACTGGGATGATCAGGGTCTTATATAGGATCTCCTTAGTAGTTCGAGTGAGGGCTTTACTACTAAATTGCCTTCTTAGCCCGAAGAAACACCGGTTGGCAAGAGTAATTCTTCGTTTAATTTCTGACGAGATGTTGTTGTCAGAGTTAATAGTGGAGCCGAGGTAGACAAAGTCCCGTACTACCTCAAAGTTATATCTGTCAATTGTGACGTTCTGTCCAAGTCGTCGATGTTGTGAGTCCTTTCGTGATGACAGCATATACTTAGTCTTACCCTCATTTACTGCTAGACCCATTTTTGCCGCTTCCTTCTCTATACTAGCAAACGTGGCTATGACATCACGTTGAGTCCTACCAATGATGTCAATATCGTCAGCGTATGCTAGTAGTTGCACCGACTTTTGGAAAATTGTGCCTCTGGTGTTGGCTTTGGAGTTTTGCACAATCCTCTCAAGAATCAGATTAAAGAAGTCACATGACAGCGCATCGCCTTGCCTAAATCCTTTTTTGGTATCGAATGTGTCGGTGAGGTCGTTTCCGATCCTGATAGAGCAGCGAGAATTCTCTATCGTCATCCTACACAAACGGACGAGTTTGGGCGGTATACCAAAACTAGACATGACTCTGTACTGTTCGTCTCTATAAATGCTGTCATATGCGGCTTTGAAATCGATGAATAGATGGTGGGTATCGATTTGGACATCTTGAGTTTTTTTCCAGGATCTGCCGAAGTGTAAAAATTTGATCGGTTGTGGACTTTCCTGGCCTAAAACCACACTAATAATGGCCAATCAGGTTGTTGGTAAACGGTTTCAGGCGTTCACATATTACGGCAGATAGGATCTTGTAGGCGATGTTGAGGAGACTTATGCCTCTGTAGTTGGCGCAGTTCAGAGGGTCTCCTTTTTTGTGGATCACGCTAATAACGCTGTGGTTAATATGTTCAAAACAGCATTGGAACGAATGCCATTGGATACGCAGAAATTTGTCATAAGAGCGGATCGTACCCCAACAGGTGAACATGTGCGAAGATTCAATGCACCCACCGTTGATGATGTTGCTGCAATTATTGTTGGCGATCCAACTAAATCACGAGACATTGTCGTTCAGCGAAGAAGCAATATAATGCATCGTGTAAACGAGACACATCCTTTGTACGATGCGTTACAATATCCAATCATTTAGTGGCAAGTGCAAGACGGACACGACATCACGTTGAAGATGGTCGATCCAATTACAGGTACAATATTCACACACTAATTATTGCTATTATTGGTTTCCATTAACAATCCATTTAATTTTGCATTATCAGGCGTATCAACGAACAAAAATATAAGCGCAATGAATTACTATGCGTATCGTATGATGATTCGTACACATGAGGAGAATGTCATTCTGAAGTACCGTCGGCTATTCCAGCAATTCGCTGTCGACATGTATGTCAAAGTCGAGACCGAACGTTTAGCGTTCATCCGATTCAATCAGGCAAAGCTACGATCTGAGGACTATATACACTTGCGTGATGCTATTCATTCAGATGGTAATGTTCAGAATATTGGACGCCTGCCTGACGATTCTCCCATCATCTTATATCGGAAGCCCACGCCACATGCACGAATACGCTCAAGACGCTATGACGTACGTGCGAAATTATGGAACTCCGGATTTATTTATTACGTTCACATGCAATCCGAAGTGGACGGAAATTGAACGTGAGTTGGACCCGGGCCAAAAACCGCTAGATCGCCATAACATAATCGCCAGAGTATTTCAGCAAAAACTCAAGGTTATGATGGATGTGCTTACTAAGTATCGAGTTTTTGGTGACACACGTTGTTATATGTAGGTACTCGGTGGAATGGCAGAAGCGTGGACTACCGCATGCTCATATCCTAATTTGGTTGCTGAACAAATTACATTCAAATGAAGTGGATGACATCATATCAGCTGAAATTCCTGATCCAGTCACTGATCCCCATCTACACGACATTGTGACGACACAGATGGTGCATGGACCGTGCGGTGCATTAAATCCATTAAGGCATGGCTGATAGAAAGTGCACAAAACGATATCCGCGACCGTTAGTTGCTGAAACAGTCACAGGGAACGATGGATATCCAGTTTATCGTCGGCGTTCAAAAAAAGATAAATTACAACGAACCCCAGTTCCAGAATGGCCACAGGTGTTTCCACTGATGCGCTAGGTCGCATGTATACTGTTCATCCTAGAAATGATGAATGTTTTTATTTGCGACTGCTGTTGGTAAATGTACGTGGACCAAAATCATTTGCGCATTTGAAAACTGTGAATGGCCACCAATGCCAAACATATCGAGGAGCATGTCAACTATTGGGTTTGCTGGATAACGATTCTCATTGGGATTTAACACTTGCGGATTCAGTTGTTTCATCAAATGCGTACCAAATACGAACACTGTTCGCAATTATCATCACCACATGTTTCCTTCACAACCAATTCAGTTATGGAACAAATACAAAGACGACATATCGTCGCCCGAGAATTGTTTTGTCGTAAACGCCAAAATTCACTTTTTTAAAGTGAGTATGCAGTAACAGGTTTTCGAAGGTGCTCTTTCCATTTCTGTAATCAGATCTAGCCTATCATTTACTGTTACTGAGATAATTAGTGTGTATTTTGTAGTACATCCACAAAATTACGCATCCTTTAGTTTTGTTTTGTCGTAAACGCCATATTTTGGCATATACGACAAAAAGTCAATATATTTTTGCCATTTTTTTTGTTTAGTTTTGTTTTATCGTATGTGTATAGGCCTAATAGATACGACCACAAATTTCAAAATAAACCTTAGAATTGTGTTGTCGTATGTGTATGTGATTCGGGAGGTTATGAAACCGACCGTATACCTACTCATACAACACAAACGCAAAAAAACAATTGCATCTTGGTTTGTTGCACGTGCATACAGATTTCAACAGAAATGTGGAAAGGATACAAATCAGTTTAACTGTGCCTTTAACTTAGCATTTTATAAAACGAAAAAAGATCAGTGCGACCGTTGCTTGATTTTTAAGACAAAAACGAGTCCTACAGTGGCCGAAATAAGTTAGTTTAACAAACACAAAACTGAAAAGACATCCATGAAGGCAGAGAGAGATATTAATCGTCTAAACATTGACCAAAAACATGCAATAATATGTTTTGACCTTCAAAGTGTCTTTTCTCTGCCAAAAGGTAATGCCTCCTCATTTTTTTATAAAAGAAAACTAAATGGTTTTAATATGACGGCAACACTTTGCCTACCGCATACACCAAAAGTGGCATACTGTGCAATTTGGAATGAAGTGAATAGCGGACGATCTGGTGGCGATATGGCAAGCTCAGTTTCAAAAATTGTAAGCCAAATCTTATCTGATTACCCTGATATTGAGACCTTAACACTTTGGAGTGACTCATGTGTCGCCCAAAATAGGAACAAGGTGATGTCAACTGCGTTATTGTTTCTTCTAGAAAGTGCTACTTCATTGAAGGTAATAGAGCAAAAATGTTCGGAACCTGGACATTCCTTAATTCAGGAAGTAGATTCTGTCCATAGCTCCATTGACGGATATCTAAAAAAATTAGAAATATACAGCCAATTATCACTTATAAGACATCTAAAAAATATGAATTTTAAAAATGTGAAACTTAAACTTATTCAAATGCAGCCAAAAGATTTTAAGGCATTTTCTTCCAGAGCGGGTCAGTTAAATTTTTCAATAGTTCCATTTACAAAAATTAAGTTTCTCAGATTTAAAAAAACGATTTATTCACTTTGTATTTTAAAACAAGTGGCAGAGAACTTGATTATAAGAAGGTCTCAATTATACTTAAGAGATCTAACAAAACAAATTTATCCACACCAAAAAATATATTCAGCCATAATCTTAGTGCTATAAGCAACTTCAAATCTATATCTAAGGAAAAAATTAATGAATTAAAAAGCTTGTTTCCTTTTATGCCTAAAACAGACCAAACATATTACGAGGCATTATTTAATAGGTCAAAATAGGAATTGACCGCATTCGTTTCATTTTATATTTTAATTTTTGTTTATTTTTTAATTAATAATTTTCGTTTTCGAAAATGAATGAATAATTTTTGTTAATTGTTAATGGTCATAGAATGAACTCTTCCTACTTAGTTTTTATGACACAAAATGTTGACTTTTATATTTTAGTGTACTAGTTTTATATTTTATGGTCATAGGATGACTTTTGTTATGTTTCTTTTATTTTTTATTTACTTTACCTGCAGGAATTAATTTTAAGTTTTTTTCAATTTTTTAAGACTGTTGCTAAAAATTGAAAAGACTGTTTTTATAAGAATATATGAATTTTCAAATATTTATTTAATAAATAAAATTGTTAACCTACGAAAAAGTGACTTCATTTATTAGACTTAAATGATTTATTGCAAGTTATATTAAAAAAAAAATGTATCATACCACTCAGTATTTGATTCAACCATTGAACTCAGTATTGGAATGTCGTACGTGCGTTTACTTTGTCGTACGTGTATGTAGTGTAAACAACTCTTCATTTTCTCGGCGTATACAACAAACTGATTTTGAGAAAAAACCTTAATAATTTGTAAACTAAAAGCGATTGACGAGTTTGGAGCACCTCAATTGAAAGAAGATTGTCAATATAATATTCTGTTAAAAATATAAAAAAATTCAGCGGTTTGTTTTCTTTTAATTCCAATGCAAACCTTAATATGCGATTTCCCAAAATCGTCTAAATGGCGTATACAACAAAACAATTCTCGGACGACGATATGTGAAGATAGCTTGCATCGCTTGCGCATTCGAACGAATAATCCCGACATGCAAATAACCGATGAAATCTACAATGAAGGATTGATTCTGATTGAGGATCAATGCTTGACTATTGCAAACAAGCTACTGATTGAAGTAGGAATGATTGCGCCAAATCGATCGATGCACGATGCATTCAACCAAGAATTAAATCGAGAGCTGCAATACAATGTTGATACATTGCAGGAATTCGTTCGAAATAATGTGCCGTTGCTGAATGAACAGCAAAAACAAGTATACGAAACATTAATGCAAGCGGTGGACAATAATACTGGTGGTCTATTCTTCCTGGACGCACCTGGAGGAACAGGGAAAACATTTGTCATTTCATTAATTTTGGCCACAATTCGATCAAGATGTGACATAGCTTTGGCGTTAGCATCATCTGGAATTGCGGCGACTCTTCTAGATGGCGGTCGTACTGTACATTCTGCGCTTAAGTTGCCACTCAATTTAAACACAATTGATACTCCAACATGCAATATTTCCCGATCCAGTGCAATGGGAAAATTGTTGATGCAATGCAAGCTCATTGTTTGGGATGAGTGCACAATGGCACATAAGAAATCACTTGAAGCACTTAACTTCACACTGAAGGATCTTCGGCGAAATAACAACATCTTTGGCGGCTTGATGATATTGTTGGCAGGCGATTTCAGGCAGACGTTACAACATTAGTGAGAATTATCAGAATTATGCTTGGTTAAGTCAACGAGCAATTCTCGCCGCAAATAATAATGATGTACATGCACTGAATTTCACCATTCAATCAAAAATCGCTGGCGATTTGGTGACATACAAATCCGTTGATTCCATAACAAATCCGGATGATGTAGTTAATTATCCAACGTAGTTTTTGAACTCTCTGGAGTTACCAGGATTTCCACCACATAACTTGCAACTCAAAGTTGGTTCAGTTATTATGATATTGCGTAATTTGAATCCACCGCGACTTTGCAACGGTACTCGACTTGCGGTGAAAAGACTTATGCCGAATTTGATTGAGACAACCATTATTAACGGAAAGTACGCAGGTGAAAATGTATGTATTCCTCGAATACCTACCACGCCTTGCGTTCGCAATGGCAATTAACAAGTCGCAAGGCCAATCGCTTAGTGTTTGCGGGATAAATTTAGAAAATCATTGTTTTTCACATGGGCAGCTATACGTTGCGTGTTCACGAGTTGGGAAACCATCCGCTTTGTTTGTGTTAACGTCAGACCAAAAAACAAAAAATGTGGTTTACCAAAGAGCACTTCAATGAAACCGATAATTTGCGGACACGTATAACGCTTCGATTCAGTATTTACTTTGAATTCACTTTCATTTTTTAAATAAAGAAGTTCAACTAAATTACACTTCATTTTTGTAATCGAAAGAATTCATTACTGTTGTGAAATGAAAAAAAAAATTTCCTTTTCAAATATAAAAAAAAAAAAAAAAATCCTCAAACGAAATGTTACAAAAAACGAAGCCATCTGGTGGCGAAACGGAGTTCGCCGGGTTTGCTAGTACTATATTTAAATACTATATCCGTAAAGTTTTATATTTATATATTATATATTAAAGTTTTATATTAAGTGGAGAAGAGTGATATGTATTCATACTTGTATCAATACCTTTGAACCATACTGTTCAGAGTATAGCTTAGCATAAGTTAGTACCTAAGAAGTAAACAATAAAGCATTTAGTCCTAACCAGAGATCAATGCGTTTCACTTGGCCGCGGCTAATATATATTACTATATTTTGCAGCATATGCAACCTTCTGAAAGAGACGATGTCATCCATTTTATTGGAAAATGTCCTATTCTAAGGGATGCGTTCTAGGCAGCGATGTAATATCCGAAGCAAAAGTAACAGCACTCCTCAATTGCGAAAGTATGTACTAAGTAATGAAGCTTTTTAATTCAACAAAAAAAACCTACGAAATTAACTGATTTTTCTTGTAAACAAACGATTCTTTTAATTAAATGTCAATCGAGCAGACGGCAAAGCCATGCTTTTATGATTTTAGTTTATAACTATTTGTAATACACATATGCAAGGAAAATAATAAATCAAAATTATATATCTATCTATGTATTTAAAGTTTTTTTTTTATCAGAGTGATTATTTACTTATTTTTTAAATGGTTCGTTATATTGGGGATGATGGTATCAGCTTTTGGACATTTGTACAAGTGACATGTGAAAGGCGTTCAATAAAAGTGAGTTATCACACAAATTTCAAATCGATAATATTGAATTTTTGTTACCTTGCAGAAAATTAAAATTAAATTTTCGTTTGGAAGTGTCGTCTCGTTGTTAAATTGCTGATTGGAAACGTCGCGTCGACTGGCTTAATGTATTTTAAGAACAATTAAAGAAAATGGACGGTAAGGTTGAAAGACTGCATCGGAATAGTCGCCATGATCCCTATGAACTTTGGTTTATGTTTTGTTTAAGATTTAAAATTGCTGACTGGGTAGGAATAATCAATTTGTTTCAAAAAATGAGTTATTGTTGTGGGGTGATAATATGAGGTTTATGACTTTTCAGTAGGTAAACGTGGAAGGTTTGATAAAAATAATCTCATTGTGTTATTATAAATATCTTAATTACTTAGTTATTAAAAGCAGAGCTGTAAAATAATGAATTAGGTACATATGTACTATAGCTTTGTTTACGCACTTAGAAAACTCAAGTACAATTTACTGGGTACTTGAAGATCACCTAAAACATGTACTTTTTTCAAGTACTCCTTCCTACGTACATTTACTAGGTACTGCAATAGGTACTGCCCAGTACAAGACTATGTATATAACATATTTATTTCCTCTGAGGAACTTAAATAGGCCCTTGACTAACAGTTAGCCAACAATAGTTACTTCCCGGGCACACATTTTATTTTGAGACCAGGACATTTCAATAAAAACACAAAACATTCGTTGGAGTCGGGGTGTTTCTTTATCAAGCTCTCTTTTCACCAAACGTTTCTAGTGGCTTATGGTAGGAGTGAACTTTTACTTTGCGACCATAAATGTAAAAATGAATTTCTCACACTCGACTACAATGGCAAGCAATTCCTTCTCAATTTGAGCCCAGTTTTGCTCACTTGCCTATAACCTCCTTGACACGATAGCCACTGGTTGCCCTGTTCGCAGAAGAACACATCCTACATCATCTTTAAAAGCGTCAGCCTATATGACTAATGGCTGCCTTGGGTCGAACATTCGTAACACTGGTGCTTGACTTACTATATTTTGTATGTTTTCAAATTCTTTTTGGTGTTCCCTTTGCCACTCCCACTCCTTTCCTATGATTGTTAGATCTCTTACTCGTCTGGTTATTATAGAATATTTTTATTATTATTTATTTTTTATTAAATATTCTTTATTTCAAACAGTTTTGTTTACAGAGGTTTACAAAGAATCTATGGACATGGCATGTTGCCGTCTGCCAGATAATGACATTTCATTTAATATAAAATAAAGCTTAAAATATACACTTTGCTTCAACTGAATAAGCAGAAACATTTTCTAAGCTACGTTGTCCATTTTTTCAAAACCTTGTGCCGTTATATATCATTTGATGATGCTAACTTTTTGATTATGATGTTTACAAAATAAATCGGAAAGAATAATTTAAAAAGTACCGCTATTTTTTCCTGGCTCGGGGCTAAAAAGAAAAACGCCTAATATGGAAAAATGCAGTTTTATTTTGCGTCAACTGAATAGACACAAGGCCATTGTTTTCACTGCTTATGAGTATTCTGTGGAGATTGATACATTAGATCAACAGTTGAAGTGCTTTAAATGAATTTTATTTGATTATTTGTATTTCAAAGAAAAATGGGTAGATCAAAATCTCTAAATAGTGTTGAAAGAGCTCAAATCGATTTACTAAAAGAACAGGGACTAACCGGGCGTTCTATAGCTGACAAAATTGGACGAAGTTTTAGTGTGGTCTATTCTTATTTAATAAGCAAAGATTTGTACGAAAAAAACATGAAAGGAGGTCAAAAAACGGCAACAACAGCAGTTGATCGAAGAGCAATTTTAAGATGTGCTTCCAATTCCCGCGACTCTGCGGCAAAAAAAAATAGAAAGCCGGTTTTACTGCAAGCGTTTCAACAGTGCGAAGGGTTATAAATAGTGCCAAACGTCTAAAACGAATGAACATTCAAAAGAAACCACCGCTTAACGAGAAACGGAAGTGTATGCGTTTAGAATTCTCTAGACTCCATATGAGTTGCAAAAATGAATGGCGTCACGTAGTTGATGATGGGTTTAATTATTACTTCCACGATGTGAGGAAAGAAGAACGATTTTTAGCGCGGCATCATAGTCGACAAGGTGGTGTTATAGTATGGGGAGCAGTTAGCTACTATGGCACTGTTGAGCTTGAGTTCCAAACCTCAAAAATGACTGCATTAAGTTATAAAGGAAATTTGAAAAGAAATTTCCCTAAATTTTTAGGCATTTTTGGACCCGTAAGCTGAACTTTTCAGCAAGACAGCGCCCCCATCCACACGGCGCGCATAGTAAAAAATTGGATAGAGGAGCAGAATGTGGAATTGCTTCAATGGCCGCCGTACTCACCGGACCTGAACCTTATAGAAAACCTTTGGGGACGCTTAGTACGAAAAGTTTATGAGTCTGGCCGTCAGTTTGAGGACAGAGAATCTCTTATTGCAGCCATTAAATTGGCCTGGAGGGAAATTTCGCTGGACTACATATAGAGGCTGTACGATTCCATGCCGGATCGAATTTACGAAACTATTACGAATAAAGGCGGCAGTACCCACTACTAAAATTAACCAATATAAAACTATTTTAAGAAAAACTTGTTTCATTTAATCCCAATAAATTTTATTTCCAATTTTAATATTTGTGTCTATTCAGTTGACGCGAAATAAAACTGCATTTTTCCATATTGAATGCTTTGCAAGGAAACCAGGGAAAAAATAGCGGTAGTACCTACTTTTTGAATTATTCTTTCCGAAATATTTTCTCAACATCATAAGCAAACACTTAGTATCATCAAATGCTATATTAGGGTACAAGGTTTTGAAAAAATGGACAACGTAACTTAGAAAATGTTTGTGCTTATTCAGTTGAAGCGAAGTGTATGACTGGTAGTTCATGATTTAACAAATTTCACAAATTATAGCACTTAAATTAAGCAAAAGGTTGAAAAACTTAAACAACTGAGATTGAAATACCTTAAAAACTATTTCGATAGGTAAGAGCATGGTCACAGAATTTTGAGGGGTTTACCCACCCTGCCGATCCATTTAATATTTGTATCACTTGTGCTCTAGAAAGGACACTATGTTGAAAGTAAAGCCTTCGGATCTCCTGCAAGATTGGGCATATAGCTATTAAATGGAAAACATCATATCGCTCGGATCTGTTGCAAAAGTCACACAAGAGTGGTAGGTCTGACCGATGAGGCAAATAATTTAAGCTAAGAATTTCAACTCTTGCTCTAAAAATAGTGCTTACAGCTTTCACAGGGAGATCGATTTTAAAATAATTATTAGCTTGATGGCGATGGTTTAATTCTATGTATATAGCCCTTGTTGTAGATGCCGATGCACGATTCAAATCTTGAAGATAAATTCTGTTCGTTAACTTTTGAAATTACATTTGAGAACAGCTTCTGCCAATTATCTAGATTGGATTCGGACAGATTGAGAGGGAGGCCATGAGAGCGTGCAAGTTCAACCCATTCTTTAAACGGTGACGCTTGTGTGCGCAAAAGGTTAGTCATGATAGACTTGTGGAGACTAACCCCGGGTTTTTTCATAGTTTTTAGTAAAAAACCGGAATTAGCCTTTAGGTTTTTGATATGCACGGGGGAAATACCAGACTCTACGTGGATCGCATATGTTGGAGTTGAATTCGGTAAACGAAATAGACGTTTGAAAAAGGATCTTTGAACTTGTTCAAAATCATCGAAATATATATGGCCGAAAGTTTGAACACCGTAGCACATACAAGTGCTGACAGTTGCTTCAAAAACACGATATTTTGATGCCAGATCTATATTCTGGTTGGCGAAGAAATTCGGCCACATAACGCTAAGAGCAGTTTTCACTTCCTTGCTCTTTAAGCTGGCATTTGCAGATAACAGGACTCCCAGGTATTTAAACTCTTGCAGAACCTCTATGCATTCACTGCCCAGAAACCAATTTTCTTCTCTGGATCTTTTACATTTCCGAGCTTCACACACCATTATCTTTGTTTTAAGAGCATTTATCCTAAGGTCCCAGGAGCTGCAATACCTCTGAAGCTTGTTGATTTGAAGTTGAAGAGAAGAAGGGTTATCTGCCAGCATGACAAGGTCGTCCGCATATAGAAGTACTTTGATAACCGTATCCGCAATACTGACGCCCCCAGACAAGCTCTCACAAATATCGTCAATAAAAAGAGCAAAGAAGATCGGACTCAAGATATACCCTTGAGGAACACCTGCCGTCGTTTCAAAACAGGTTGACGTCTCTAATCCATCCCATACCACCGCCTTAGTTCCATATAGAAATTTTTTATATATAATCAGAAACCAAGGGAAGCATTTTGTAGATCAGAGCTTGGCGGTTAACAGTGTCAAAGGCTGCTTTAAAATCAACAAAACAGGCATAAAGCCTTTTTTCTTTTGGGTGTATTTAGTGGCAATGCTTGACAAGGCGAAAATGTGGTCAACAGTTGAGAATCCCGCACGGAAGCCGGCTTGAAATATACTTAAACGTTGGTTTGATTCTATCCAATTTGAGAGTCTGGTATACAAAATTGTAGCAAACACCTTCCTATACGAATTAAGTACTGATATGCCTCTATAGTTGTCGGGCAAGTTTGCATCTCCTTTTTTTAAAATTGGAAATATAATAGCTTTATTAAAGCTTTCAGGAACACAGGCATGATCATATATATAATTATATAACGACACCAGATAGTGTTTGAATTCCAATGTAGAGTTTTTAAAAAACTCAACAGGAATGCCATCAATCCCCGGGTCTTTCCTGTTCTTCATTTTTAGAAGAGCCGTTTCCAGTTCAGTTAGAACTATGGGCGAGTCAAGCTCGTCAACCATTACATTTGGCAAGGCGTAGTGAAGTAGATGCAACTCGGAAGTGTTGAGTTGTCAACAAAAATGGAAAATGAGAAGCTAAAAGTTCGGCTTGTAATGAACTCCCCGATAGTCTATTGCTTCCACCCAACACTCTAACGTTGCACCAGAACGTTTTAGACTCCTTACAATTTTCCAAATATCTAGCTAGGTTTTTTGCGAAGTGTAGTTGTTTATTTTTACAAGTTTGCTTATAAAGTTTGTTTGATTGTATATACGCAGTTTTAAAATAGTCAGAATTCGATTTCCTTTAACAAGTTAAGAAAAGCAAAAGCTATTTCTCGGAGTTTGATGCATTCAGAATCAAACCATCTGCACCGCGGTATTGACTGATTAGAGTATCGATTTTTTTTATTTTAGAATATATTAGGCTAAATATTGCCATAGGCCCAATTGGGTGGGGGTAATTTAACTATGGCCCCAAGATATTTTGCATCTGGTTTTATACTCCCCGCTGATATTGACTGGCCCATGAATTTGACCTCTGCCTGTCTGTACTGCAGGTTATCTTCATTTAATTTGTTATTGTTCGCTATTGCCCTTTCTATGACCTTCGTAAGTTCTCGATCATGATCATCGTAGTCTGTACCCGAAACAAACAAATCGTCAAGTATATTTCAACTTCTGGAATATCCCCAAATAGTTGGACCACTTTTCTCATGAAAAGCTCAGGCCAACTACTGATACCAAAGGTTACCTTATGCCACCTAAATCGACCAAAAGGAGTGATGAATGCTGTCAGATCCGAGCTCACATGATCTAACTCCAACTGCCAGAATCCATTCTTCAAGTTCATTACGGTAAAAACTGATTTATTCGAAAGTCGACTGGTAATGGGTTAAGCTGTCGGAATTGAAAAAAACTCACAGCGAACACATTAGTTCAACGGTTTCTGATCCCAGCACAAGCGTAATTACCCATCCGATTTCTCGACAATCTGTATATTATTCGCCCAATCTGTTGGATGTTCCACCGGACTTACAAAACCATCATCGATCAGCACTTCTAAATGCCCTTTTAGACGATCAGTTATCAGTTCAGTTTTCAGTTCAGTTAAAAAAGACAGTGCATTTAGACGTCCGGTGTTCAGTTGAGCTTTTATTTTTCTTGTGAGTAGTCGAAAAACAGAAGAAATACATTGCGTAATGGACCGTAGCCGTGTTTCTTTGCACGCGGATATAGGGATGGCACCAGAAAACGACTATCGCCGCATAAGAATTCATCAAAAAAAATTGGCAGCACAAATGTACCTATGACATGCACCGTGACACAGCTGTAAGTTGTAGTTAAAAAATTTGTATTGAAAATCCTGAAATTGAAAAATATTTACTTCAGCCAATTGAAATTGATGCCAAGCATATTCTAAAATTATGAAAAACAATTTCACATTAACAGATTTGCTAAATTCAATTACCCTTAAAATGAAGTTTGAAAAATAATAATAATAAAATCACGAATAAAATATTCGGCGGGATGTGTTAGTGGTCGGTGGGTTGTCAAACTTTGACATTTCCTGAAAAATTCATCGGAAGGATTCATCAGAAACGAAGAAAATGGATTTTGGAAGCACTGTTTATCCCCGCTAAAGGACTTAGCGGCGATAGCTATCCCCGCTAAAGTTAGCGTATATAGGATAAGTTGTTGTTGTATTTTACATGCAAATTTCAAATTATCCCTATATCCGCGTGCAAAGAAACACGGCTCATATTATCACTCCGTTTCGACATATTGAAAAACAAACAGGAGATCTAAAATGTTGATTCACCGCCAACTGCAATTGAAATGACGGTTGAACTGGCAACTGAACTGAAACGTACTTACACATCAGTTTAACTGATAACTGAACTGACAACTTATGGGAATTCCATCAGTTTCTGTTGAAGACTATGACGTCACAATTACCGTAACCACCGGACACATCCGCCGAAGTACAACAATGCACAAATGTAAACATTGCAAGAATGTCAAAACAAAGAAAGTAAACATTGTCAAAGCTTGAATAAAAATTCCTCACTTACTTTTATAACGTGGTAAAATTCAGTGGTTTTTCTTTGCCGTTTATAGCGTAATTTTTATACAGTTTGCCCTTGAACTTGTCTCTTTTGACCGCGCCTTTGAGTTTTCAGCATTGCCTTGATTTTCGACAACACCTTTTTGTCCAAGCATATAACTGAAGTCCATTCCAGTTTTTTTTTTTGAAAATTAGTTCTGAGCCGAACATTTCGGCCCTTCCAAGCCAAGGAATTCAACAGTGCAAGGAATTTTTAATAATTTTCAACAAAATAGCAAGCAGCAAAATCCCAAAATTGCAGAAGTTTGTGTGGTGTGTGTGTGCAACAAATCAACGAAGTCTAGAGGTCAAAGGCAAACGAAGTCTAGAGGTCAAATCAAAGTCAACTTCCGACGCGGCGACAAAGAAATACCAAGTAAGTGAATTTTTCTTACTTTTTTTGTTTGTTTAAAACTATACTAAAATAACAAATAATAAAAATGGAACACAAAGCCTTAGCAAGGATAGAAAAAAGAAATATTTAAAGATCAGGTCAATTTTAGTAAAACTACTAGTCAAGCCCGTAGAACAGCCAATTATCTTGCGGGGCGCTTAGCATTGCTAGAACAGGATCTGACCACAGCTAAAACATTTCATCAGAACCTTCTAACGTCCATCGAAGAGGAGGATGCAGAAACCTACGGAAAAGCTGAAGAAATATATGAAAGAATTTATGAGTTGTATATAGTTTACCGTGGAGAAATGCTCGATGCAGCAGAAAAATGAAAGGAAAGTGACAAAAAGGATATAAAAGCAGATGCATCAGGCGAAACTCATGCTCACTCCTTCAGGGTGGACATTAAGCTGACAAAAATCAATTTGCCAACTTTTTCCGGCACATATGAAACGTTTAGGTCATTTCACGACTTATTCGTCTCTCTTATCCATAATAATAGTGCGCTTTCTGAAATTCAAAAGTTGCATTACTTAAAATCAAGTGTGTTAGGAGAAGCTCAGAAACTGTTAGCTCACCTTAGTATAGATAATGGCAACTACATCAAGGCGCGGACTATCCTTACAGATCATCTTCTTCGACTACTTACCTTGTCGTGGTGGAGATGCTGAGTAAGACCCCGTTGATACCGGAGAGCGATTGCAGTAGGGCTTCCCATGCTGTAAGGTCTCCGGAGGAGGGCTCCGAAGCTAAAGAGTAGTCAACCCAATTCTAGTGGTGGAGCGAGCGCAATGTAAACCGTGCCCAGGGACGAAAGGTTGAGGGTTTTATCAACCGATGACGAGCTCCTTCAGGTGCCCTGGCAGGGCCTGTCGTATTCAGCCTTACCCCAGTAGAACCGGCAATGCTGGGGTGGACCTTTTCTCACCGGCTTACTCGTGGGACTCAAATCTAAAAATGAACAAAAATCAAACAAAAACAAAACAAAAAAACGAAAAACAAGAACAACAAAGCCTAGCGACATCTTCTAAGGCAGGCTTACGAACAAAAGACCTAGAAAAACAGGACGGGACTGACGACCGACTGAACTACAGAGTCAAAGACTGCTCGGAGTCCGTGAATTACTCGGACTCAGAGACAGCATCCGTCAAGACATTGCACTCTGATGCGGAGGGTTCGACAAGCGCCGAAACGGCCAGCTGCAGTCGGAAGCCCGCACGTAAAAGAGGCGGACCCAGTTCCAACAAGCACAAAATGACCCGCTTAGCCAGGTTCCAGCTGAACCGTATCCTCGAAAAACCAGAGGATACATGGGACCACAAAAATAGGGACACGGTACGGTGGGCTAGAGACATACTGGCGGAGAAGTCCGATCATCCTGAGACAGGGGGTCGTCCTCCTCCAGCCACATATGGCTCAGGCAAAACCACGTTAGCGTTGGGCACCGAAAAAAGGGAAGCGACTCCTGAACACGGGAGACCTGCCCTCAAACACGGTGCACAAACTAATAGAACGGGGAAGGCCCTTTCTGTAACAGGAGGACCCCCCCAATCCGCACCAAACAACAACAACAACAAAAAACTGAGCAGCTCGTCTGCTAATAAAAAGGACTTTGCGTCCAAACGTCCTAGATCACAGGACGATACCTCCAAAACCCCGAAGAAGGCAAAGAGCGCTGAATCAGCGCACAGACCCTTCAACGAGGTAGCGAAGGACAATTTGGTCTTCGGCATCTGCGACTGGAGCAATGATGAGGGGAGAATTAGCGGCGAGAATTGGCGAACGCTGAAGACGAGACTGACTATTGACATTCTCGCCTTTAGCGACAGAGACCCCTCGGCACTACTTCCCACCTTCACAGACAACGTGTGGTACCTCAACGGCGCCAAATTATTTAGGTGCTCCGACCAGATGTCGGCAGACTTTTTGAAGGTAGCGATCCCGAGACTAACAAATCTCTGGGTCAATGCCAAGCTGAGTATCGCTCGTTGGAGCGTTATTCCGGTCCGCCCGACAGCTCGCACTTGGGTACGCCCAGGACCAGATAAGCCGGACGAGATTCTCCGGCTTATCAAGAGACAGAATCGTGATCTTCCAACAGATAATTGGAGGATCATAAAGGCCGATGAACCAGAAGATAGGGGAAGACTTATATCCTTCCTCCTCAACCAGGAATCAGTTGAGCTCCTTAATAAAAAGGGGTTCAAAATATTCTAGGGCATGGACACTCTGTTCCTAAAAATCCATGAGAAGGACGAGAGACTACTCGCATGCATGGTATCCTCGCTAAGCAGTCTTGGCTTAGAGGCTGCGCCCGAAAGTTCTTCTCTGGAAACAGACACGGCTGGAAGAAAAGTAGATGAACAACCCTCGACATCGGGGGCTGCTTCATCACAAGATCCGCTCCCTCAAGAGCAAAACAGTGGAGAACTATCCTCTGAATCAGAGGACGGGGACACCACAATTATAGAGACGCCTGTACTAGTCAGCGATGATGCTCCGACTAGTGCAGTTAAACCTTCACCACTCTAAAATAGCTTCGGCTAATCTACTTCTCCACCTGGAAAAAGGTGGGGAAGATATCGCCCTTATCCAAGAGCAATGGGTCACAAACAACGACCGCATATCTGGACTCAGGGCAAGAAACTATTCCTTGTTTTATGTAAGAAATTCAGGTAAACCCAGAACTTGCATACTAGTAAAGAATAATATTAAAGCTTTCCTTCTTCCGAATTACAGCGAACCTGACTTCACTTGCGTGGGGTTAGATCGAGCCGGAAAAGGACCGCTGTGGATATCGTCAGCGTACCTCCCATATGATGACACGGGAGAAGTACCATCTAACACGATACGCAGGACGGTACAGACAGCGGCAGCTAATAATACCCCACTGGTTGTAGGTGCTGACGCAAACGCGCACCACACCATATGGGGCAGCAGTGACATTAACAAAAGGGGTGAGTTACTATTTGAATATATTATTGAAACTAACCTCGTAGTGCGTAACATAGGGTCTGAACCCACTTTTATAAACAGAATCAGGCAGAAAGTCATTGACCTGACACTGACCACCTGTTCACCTGATATAGTAATAGAAAATTGGAAAGTATCTAGTGAAGTCTCATTCTCGGACCACCGCTACATACTCTTCAATCTTAAATTCGAGACCCCCCCAACGAAAGTGTTTAAGAACCCAAAAAACACAAATTGGCAGGTCTATAATTCTTCACTCAAAAAGAAACTAGACAGCCTCCAAATCAGACAGCCCAATTCACCGGAAGAATTAGATGAAATGGTGAACGCAGTAACGTCTGCCATGAACAAGGCCTTTAATAAGGCCTGCCCCACTAGTAGACATAAAGTAGGTGGTAAACCCCCGTGGTGGACCTCCACTGCAGCTTCTCTGCGCAGAGATAGCAGGAGAAAGTTTAACAAGGCCAAGTCTTCAAGAAATCCAGATGACTGGGATAATTATAAAGACAGTCTTAAAATCTACAAAAAGGAAGTAAAGAGAGCACAGCGAGAGTCGTGGAAATCATTCTGTGAGAACATAGAAAGAACAAGCGACTCCAGTCGGCTGCGTAAGATCCTCTCAAAATCTCCACAAATACCTAGCGTCATACAAAGCCAAGGAGGAGTGTGGACTTCAACCAGCGAGGAGACCTTAGATCTACTACTGGATACCCACTTCCCAGGCAACAAAGTAGAGGTAAATCACCCTACACAACACCATCACAGTGTCCAAATGGTTCCGGAGCATATTGCTGACAATCGCAAACTGGCGTGGGCGATTAACAGCTTCCTCCATATAAATCACCTGGACTAGATGGAATCACACCCATAGAGCTACAGAAGAGTATCGAGACTCTCACACCCTGGCTACTGGTGATTTTCAATAGCTGCCTAAAACTCGGCTTTACGCCCACAGTTTGGAAAACGGTAAAAGTGGTCTTTATATCAAAATGCGGTAAAGCTTCACACTGTTCTCCAAAAGACCCATCATTCTAACTTCATTCCTCCTGAAAACGTTGGAAAGAGTTGTAGATTACTACATACGCTCAAACCTGGAAAACAATTCCCTTTCGAGGTGTCAACACGCCTACCGAAAAGGTTTTTCAGTAGAAACAGCACTTCATTCGCTAGTCAGCACTATCGAAAAATCGTTGTATCACAAAGAATACACGATGGTATCCTTTCTGGATATAGAAGGGGCTTTAAACAATGTCAATACAGAAGCCGTCACGAATGCACTCATCAGACTAAACGTGGATAACTGCCTCTGCACCTGAATAAAAAAACATGCTAGAAAGCAGGCTGATCCAGGCGGAGCTTGGCAGCTGTCTGACCAGGAAGTCAGAGTACAGGGGCACACCACAAGGAGGAGTGCTCTCACCGCTACTATGGATCTTAGTAGTTAACGAGATCATCTCCAACCTAGAGGAGGACGGATGCAAAGTGACGGCCTACGCAAACGACATTGCCATTGCCATAACGGGGAAATTCCCCAACACGATCAGAGACCTAATGGAATCAGCTCTCAGGAAACTATCCTCCTGGTCCATTAAGGTCGGACTCAATGTTAACCCATCCAAAACCGAACTGGTTTTATTTACAAGGAAAATCAAGGTTCAGGAGATAACGCCACCTACGCTCAACAACGAACCACTCATTTTTTCCAGCCAAGCTAAATATCTGGGAACGATCCTAGATAGCAAACTCAGTTGGAAACCAAACATCCAAGACCGCATAAGGAAGGCTACGATTGCCATTTACACCTGTAAAAAGGCCTTAGGCTCCAGATGGGGTCTACAGCCTAAGATAACTCACTGCCTGTACACGGCGGTCGTTAGGCCTATCCTCACTTACGGTATCATAGCATGGTGGCCTGCAATATCGAAGCAATGCCACGCAAGCGCCCTGGAACGCATCCAGAGGGCAGCCTGCATATGCATCACAGGAGCCTTAAGATCCACACCAACGGCAGCCTTAACGACTTTTCTAAACCTCCTCCCCATTGATATCTATGGGAAGATGGCGGCCACTAAGGCGGCCCTGAGATTAAGAGAATCCAATTTGTGGCAAAGTTCACACTTTGGGCACAGCAGCATCCTAACTGCCCACAAGATCCCCAACAATACGGATTATCTAATCCCAACACTAGATTTCAGTAATAAATACAAGACGGCCATCCCAGACCGAACCAGCTGGGAAGAAAGTCGCATTGTAAACAATGACGCCATTGAAATATACACCGATGGGTCAAAGACAGCCGACGGCACAGGGGCGGGCGTGTTTTCAGACAACCCTGCGCTCAATGTCGTACTACGACTGCCTGACCACTGCAGTGTATTTCAGGCAGAAGTCACGGCTATCCGCGAAGCAGCACGCAGACTCTCTTTGAGCCCGATAGATGGAAAAACTATCGTGATTTACATAGATAGTCAGGCAGCGATTAAAGCCTTAGAATCACCAACAATAAGATCCAAGTTGGTAAAACAATGCCGCGAATCTCTTAACGAGATCGCGGTCAGATGTAACACTTCACTGTGTTGGGTACCCGGTCACAGTGATATTCCAGGCAACTGTAAGGCGGACGAGTTAGCCAGACGGGGTTCCGCACAAGAACTCTCTGACAACAGAGAGACACCGGCGGTACCCATTCAGACGCTGAAACTCAAACTTCTAGACAATGCGTTAATAGAAGCAAATAACAGATGGAATAGCATCAGTACATATGTGTCCTCAAAGCAAATTTGGACCAAATACGATGCGAAGAGAACATCCAAACTTCTCTCCATCAGCAGGAAAAATATCAGCTCTGTAATCGGAGCAATCACCGGGCACTGCCTTTTAGGCAGACATGCCATCAGATTGGGAGCTCCCTCAAACGACTTCTGCAGAAGCTGTAGAGACGTCGAAGAGGAAGAAACCACCACTCATCTCCTGTGCAACTGCCCCGCACTAGCCAATTCAAGGAAACAAATCCTCGGCAACTATTTCCTCGATGATCTAAGTGATCTCAGTGAAACAGATATTCGCTGTATCAGTAAATTCGTCACTAGGTCCAAATGGTTAAACTGAACTAGAGGACGGATTGGACGATGACTTGAGCCACTCACACTCCCCTCCCGCAGACCATTCCAAACCTACCCCCCTGCAAAGGAAAAGAGTTCTCACTGAAATTAGATTGTATCAGTAACTTCAGTCAGAACTCCAATCCGAGGGCGAGACAGTAACCCGGCGAATCGACTGAAACGGTCTCCACCGGCCTTGCTGCCTCCCCGCTATGCAGACAAAACGGGAACAGAGTTGAGGTTAGATTGTAACAGTCACCACGCTCTGTTTCTCTCCCATACCTCAAAACCTGCACCACAAATCCCCGAACTCAGTCATCATAATTCCAAATCGACTATCAAGGCCGCCCCTCCCTGCTCCTTTCCGCGGATGGTGTAACTCGAGGCTCGTACTGCAACAGTCGCCACAAGCCGCATCCCCCCCGCGATGCGTGTAGCAGAGTTGGACCACCTTCAGTCACGCCCTCTGGCACAGTTTTGTAACCAACTACTTGACTGTGCAGCCGGTACACCCTGACCCCCCCTCCAAGGAATGTAATAGCTTGCGCGGGATTGACTGTATCAGTCTCCCTGGCACGGTATTGCCTGCAAAGAGAGTGAAGAGCAGTTTGAGGTTCGATTGTAACAGTAATCTCAAAAGACTCTTTCCTCCCCCGGTGATCAGGAGGCAATAGCTTCCCTCCGCGGCGCAGAATTTGAGATCAACCTTGGGTTTGATTGCATCAATCTCCTCATCTCGATCGCAACCCTTTGCCTCTGCACTAGTAACCCAACACATCGCAACCCATGCGAAACACAGCCAGGCTGCACACCCTGACCCCTTCAGAAGTATCTTCGCCCCTAAGACCACTACCTCACAGGAGGCAATCACAGAGAACCAAGTAGGCCGAGCGACGACCGGCAGAACACCCCCCCCCCCCCTTTTTGTGATATCACAACGGGCCGAAATTGCGGCCTAAGTGTGCCTGGGCTCACGCCCTCGCAGCCACCTTACCTAACCTAACCTATCCTTATAGATAGGTATGATCACATACGAGTGTTGGTAAACACTCACCTAAAGTGTTTATTCAATCAGGTTCCTATAAATCAAGAACGAGCAGAATTAATTAAACAGCTATTGGACACCACCACAGAAGTGCTTCATAGTTTAAAAAAATTGAATGTTCCGGTAGACGAGTGGGATGTAATTGTAGTTTTTGTGTTGCTTCAAAAACTACCAAGTAAGACGCAACAACTTTAGGAGGAGCGTTTAGGCGCTAAGCAGAATCCAAAGGATTTGCCGACATTTTCCGAATTTTCACAGTTTTTAGAAATGCGTTTTCGAACCTTGGAGGCGGTTAGTTCCCAACAAGCCAAGTCTACAACCGAACCGCCAAAACAAACACTTCATAGAAGCAGTTTTCACTCGCAGGCTAATAATTCAAGGCTCTCTTGTCAAATTTGCAACAAGGGACAACATGCTATTCGCAAATGCAAACGGTTTTTAAAAATGAGCACTGCCGATCGTTGGAAAATGGTTGATAGGATAGGCTCCTGTTCCAACTGTTTAGCATATAACCACAATTCAGAGCAGTGTCCTAGTAGTTATAGATGCTACTATTGCCAACAACCCCATCACTCTCTGTTACATGTAGCAACCACCACCTTTCAGCCTCAACAACATCTATCACCCCAACAACCAACTATTTCAGTCAACCAATCACCAGGACCTTCCACGTCAAACGCTTTCGTAGCAGCACGAGGTGCTCAACAACAACGTCAAACTTTTATCACCTCCGCCATAAATCCAGACGCTCCGAATTTTCAGCCATCCAATGGAAGTCAAGAAAATTCCACCGTCAATTCACTGCATGCAATTTCGCAAACACCGACGCAGCTTTTGCTGGCGAAAGCGATTGTTAAAGTGAGGTCAGCTACAGGAGAAACGTTTACGTTGCGAGCCCTTTTGGATTCGGGTTCAGAGGCAACATTCATCATCGAGTCAGCTGTTCAACTTTTGCGCTTGAGGCCGAGACGCACTCATGTCGAGGTTTCTGGGTTAGGTATGGTCAGCAGTGGCACATGCAAAAGGGTAGTCGACGTCGTCGTCGCATCTCGACACACTGACTTCGAAACAGCTGTTCAGGCTTTCATTTACAAGTCGCTGTCTGGCCATATCCCGGCCCGTAAGCTCCCAGTTAGTGACTGGAAGCACCTCGACGACTTGCTCTTAGCTGATCCAGCATTTTACAAGCCATCCCATGTCGACATCTTATTAGGAAGTGATGTTTTAGCTGACGTTTTGCTTCCTGATTTAGTTCGTTCGCAAGACAAAACTTTGCCCATTGCTCAGAACACAAAATTTGGGTGGATTTTGTTCGGGAAGGCACCACTTGAGCCCAGGCCCATTCACAGCTTTCTTTCGACCAGTTATATCGACGAACAACTTCGCAACTTCTGGGAAATGGAAGAGGCCCCATTCAAGGCTATAGAAACAATTGAGGATGTTGAATGTGAACATTACCGGGGGAGGGTCAAGCAGTTCCCCGACGGTCATTACCAGGTCTAGCTCTTCCATTCAAAGGCAACGTACATCCAGTCTTAGGAAGGTCATATGAAGAGAAAAGTAACGAGGTTAAAATGGTATTACAGGAAGCCGGGTTTAAGTTACGTAAGTGGACGTCGAACAGCACAGAGCTTCTGAAAGGAATACCCAGCGAAGATACTGAATCCGCGTTCGCAGTGCCATTGGAGGCTTCGAACCAAGTCAAGACCTTAGGTATTCAATGGCTACCAGTCGAAGATCAGTTGTGCTTTAGATTCACTCCTCCGATTAACTCTCAGCCAACAAAACGATTCATATTGTCGACGATTGCTCGGCTGTATGACCCAATGGGTTGGATATCTCCTGCGAAATGCTTCATGCAGCAACTATGGATCCGAAAATTATCCTGGGACGAAGTAATTGACACGACCATTTTGCAGGAATGGACCACATTTTACGAGGATTTGCCGGCGATCAATCGAGTTGCATGGATTTAGCGATGCATCCGAGAAGGCGTATAGTGCCGCAGTCTAGTACGGTCAGCAGATGAGCAAGGAAAGGTTCACATGCACTTGGTCATTTCCAAATCAAAGGTCGCGCCTATGAACCCAGTAAGTCTTCCTCGGTTGGAACTTTGCAGTGCAGTTTTGCTTGCCAAGCTTCTCATTTACACAGCACAAACACTTCGACGCGAAAGTATTGTAATGCACGCTTGGACTGATTCCATGATCACCCTAGGTTGGATTCTTTCACCTGCATCAAGATGGGAAACCTTCGTTTGAAATCGAGTTGGAGAGATCCAACGACTAACCCCGGGCAAAATTTGGAAACACGTACCCAGGCAACACAACCCAGCAGATTTGGCGTCACGACGGGCTTCACCGTCCAAGTTGGTACAAGCGAATCTCTGGTGGAATGGGCCTTCGTTTCTCTTGTCCAAATTGGAGTTTCGAAATTCCTGATCAGCCGTCGACTTTCAGTACGGAAGAAGGAAAAGAATCGGTACATGTTCATCGTACTGAGGTATCAGAAGGGCTCATAACTTCACTTATAAAACGCTCTTCAAACTTAGGTCGTCTCATTAGAATAGTAGGCTATTGCATGCGATTTACCCACAACGTTCGTAAGCCCCACGGTACCAGAGTCTCTGGTCCCTTATGTCCGGAGGAAACCAAAAAAAAGCATAACATAATTGCAAGATGCGCTCAACACGACATGTTTCCCGAGGGGAAAGCATCCGTAGGGCCAGAGGCATGGGAGCTCTCAATCCTTTTATAGACGTCGAAGGAATCATCCGAGTTGGCGGAAGACTAAGGCACTCAGATATTTCTTACGATCAACAGCACTCCATCATTTTACTATCCGGACATCCTATCACAGAAATCATCATACGGGAAGCCCATGAGAGGACTCTCCACGGTGGAATTCAACTGATGATCTGCTACCTTCGGATTAAATACTGGATAACCAACATGAAACGTTCGATCAAGAAGCACCTGCACAGGTGCACAATTTGCTACAGGTTTCGGAGCAAGGCAGCTCAGCAGCTAATGGGCGAACTCCCATCTCCGAGAGTGACGAGGTCAAGGCCGTACAAAGGCTACATTTGTGTCTTTGTTTGCCACTAAGGCGATCCATCTAGAAGCGGTCAGACATCTGACGACGCAGGCATTCATAGCGGCATTTCGGCGATTTGCAGCAAGGAGAGAAGTATGCAGCCAAGTCTACAGTGATTGTATTGTATTGTATGTGCAGCGGGGTCATCAGTAGATGACAAGCACTTAGACCTATTGGTCCATTGTACTTCAGCATAGCTGCCGCTCGCTGGTTATTGGCGATTAGTAAGATACAGTGAGGGAGAACTTGCCAGTAGCCTTGGCAAAGCGAAGAATATTAGCAAGTTCAATGTCCCCCATCTCATCTTCGTTGACGAATTGTTTGCCTATAGTGGTGAGCCTGGTTCTGGCGAAAGCCGGACATTCACAGATGAAGTGAGATACCGTTTCATCCGCCTCCAGGCAGCACTAACATAGGCCCGAGCTCTTAATGTGGATGGTTTTGAGGTGCTCGTTAAGAGGACTGAAACCGGTGACGAGACCAATCAAGAGTCTCAAGTCTTTCCTGTTTAGTCCAAGCAAAAACTTAGCTCTGCTGATTTTCGGAAAGTCCACTAGCTTCTTCGAATACCTGCATGAGACCAGGTCATGCCAGTATTCGGAATGTTGTTGGCGTAGAGGCGAATCCATTTCACGTTTGTGGACGGATGAGCAGTATCCTATAGATGGTTGTGGGCCAATGAAGGCTGTTGAAGAGCCCTTCCTGGCAAGAGCATCCGCTCTTTCATTACCATCGATACCTGTGTGCCCAGGAACCCAGGCAAGCGATACCGAGTTACATCTACCCAGATGGTTTAGCTTAACCATGGTTTCCTCAACTATTTTTGAGTTGATAGAACCAGCCCGACAGGCTTTGATAACGGCTTGGCTATCTGAGCAGATGTATAAGGTTTTACCCTTAATCCTTCTCCTTAACAGGATATTGGCGGCAGTGGCAATCGCAAAGATTTCTGCCTGAAAACCAGTTGTTTGTCTACCCAAGGCTGCAGATAGATTTATCCGACAGTCTCTAGAGTAGACCCCGGCTCCGGAGATACCGTCAATGAGTGAGCCATCGGTATAGACGATGACATTACCCGGCCTAAAGTCATTCCACCCCTCACTGTTCCATTTCAGGCGTTCAGGAAGGATGACCTGAAAACGGCGCTCAAAGACTTGCTTCATGCACACAGTGTCAAGTGCTCCTCCCCGATGGCCAGGTAGGCTGTCATAGAGAGCTCTGTACCTAGCACCTCTGGCCCCGTCGCCGAGATTGACCTGCCGTCCAAGTACTACACACATACGGTATAGTGATTTTCTGGCCTCACTCTCAGAAAGGAACTGCAAGGGAGGTAAACAGAGCAACACTTCCATAGCAGCAGTGGGAGTTCCTCTCATCGCACCTGTAATGGATAAGCACGCAAGGTGCTGTAGCTTCGACAGTTGACGTTTGAGGATGTGAGCTCTAGCCCACCATACAATCGCACCATACATAAGGTATGGCCTAACGATGCACGTGTAAATCCAGTGAACCAGCCTGGGACTAAGTCCCCAGGTTCTGCTGAACATCCTGCGGCACTGCCAGAGAATGTTACTTGCCTTCGAAATCCTAGCAACCAAATGTTCAGAAAAGTTAAGCTTTGGATCTAACACAATACCCAGATACTTAACCTTGCTTGATAGCTTTAGTTGAGTGCCCTGGAAGTAAGGCCACCTCACTTGAGGTATTGCCCTTCTACTCGTGAACAGCATCATCTCAGTCTTCGCGGGGTTGACTGACAGAGCTTGCTCGCGGCACCAACTCCCAACACTACTGAGCGCTGTTTCCATCCGCTCACAAAGAGTTGGTAAAAACCTGCCGCTGACAATAATGCACACATCATCAGCGTACCCAATAACAGGGTGACCTTCCCCATCAAGTCTTCTCAACAAGGAGTCGACCAACAGGTTCCACAATGTAGCGGAAAGTACACCGCCCTGCGCAAAGCCTTTAGCAGCGCGCACAGTTCTGACGCAGCCGCCAACAGCAGCTGTAACTTCTCTGCTCCTAAGCATTTCCAGGATCCATTCCACAGTGGTAGAATCGACGCCCTTCAGTGTTAAGGCAGACTCAATTCTGCAAAAGGTGGGATTGTCAAAGGCACCCTCAATATCCATGAAGACAGCAAGAGCATAGTTCTTGCGGTCAAGCGCCCTACGCACTCTGGCCGTCAGATCCGTTAATGCCGTCTCAGTGGACTTGCCTTTTTGATAGGCGTGTTGGCTATCATGAATACCCAGCGAAGCTGGAATACTCTTAAGCCGTACGTCAATCAGTTTTTCAAGGCCCTTTAACAGAAATAATGAAAGGCTAATAGTCCTGAAGCTTTTGGGAAGATCATAGGCGGCCTTTCCCGGTTTGGGAATGAAAACCGCCCTAGCTCTTCTCGCAGAGCCACGCTAGCTCTGTAGATTCTAGTTAGCAGTGTGAGCAAAATCTCGATACCCTTTTGCAAGAGTATGGGATAGATGCCATCAGGTCCAGGAGCCTTGAAAGGAGAAAAGGCCAGGATAATGGCTCTCGCCCTCTCTCTTGTAACAATGCTCGCCGCGACCCGCCACTGCTCGCTTTTGTTTGGCCACACGCAATTATCAACGGCTTTGCAGCCAGGAATACAGCGATTGTGGGCCCAATTTCGTCGGAGCAGAAGCTGAAATAGGTCGCCTTTTAGAAGCAGGAGTCCATGACTGGAAGGAGGTCGCTGAGGTGTTGTCCGCACAGGGAACCAAGTGGAAATTCATTCTACCCGCTTCTCCCCACTTTGGAGGATTGTGGGGAGCCGGAGTTAAAAGCGTCAAATACCACCTCAGAAGGATCGCCGGTAATGGGTCACTAACCTTTGAGGAACTGGTTACACTTTTGACGCAGATCGAAGCGTGCTTGAATTCAAGGCCCCTTATCAGAAAACCCGGAAGATTTCCAAGCGCTGACGCCAGCAAATTTTCTAATAGGGGAGACACTTTTCACTGTTTCTGAGCCTGATCTGACAATCGGAAACCAGACTTATCAAGATCGGTGGAAAAATCTTCAAGTACACCTGCATATTTTCTGGAAACAATGGCAGGGTGAATACTTAGCTCGGCTACAACACCGCCCAAAATGGTTGAAGCAGAGTCCGCAGCTGAAGGTCGATGATCTTGTACTGATCAAGGACGAACGATTTTCTCCAGCCAGATGGAGTCTCGGTCGGATTACGGAAACATATCCCGGATCAGACCAGCTTACCAGGGTAGCAAAGATGAAAACATCACAGGGCGAATTCCGACGACACATCACGAAACTATGTCCAGTACCAACCAACGAACCTACCAGCATCAGTCAATAAGCTAGGCACCCATTCATCATATTCAAATCATATATATATATGTATATCAATTCTACAAAAAAATATATACCAACAATTCATTAAGTCATCCAATCAACATAAACAACCATACAATATTAATTCAATCGCACCAAATTGCATGCAAACTAATTCATACCAATTGGCCGTACTACATTCGTACCAATTTACATACGACTCACACTTTAACAAGTAGCACATCACGGCAACACTCATCCATCATAACAATCCGGTTTCTGTAAAAAAACGACTCAAATAATAACTCAACAAACACATACAGGATACAGTCCATTCTATTCGTCGAACAACAGTCAACAATTCGCATAATAGAAATACACACAAAAACACACATTTCAATCGAAAAAAAACCAAAACAAAAAAAAAACACAATAATAACTTCCAAAAAAGTCGAATTTTAATCGCAAGGAAAGGAATACACTTTACACACAAACAACCATGTAGAACTCACCTGAATTGCACAAATGAGGAATACGAAATACGAGTATTAACATGAATTAATTACACTCCGCGCCCCCGACATTACTTAAATACACGAAAAACAAATAAAATAATAATTTTAAATTGCCATCGCCAGCACTCCAACATACAATGAAATGTTTGTATTCCAACTTTATACCATCGACAGCGGGTGGCAACAGGTGCAGTAGTGTATTCGCTTACTGAATGGAAGGTCGTGCGTTCGAATCCCGGCCAAGTCCATTACTTTATATCGAATACATGAAATCGTAATCTCCCTAAGCATCTTAGACACCACCCGTGGAGAAAAACCCTACAACTGCACCCAAAGACTTCTTTCCTATCTCTCTATTCTTTCTAATAGTAAGTAGCACCGAAAAGCATGCAATGAAATACGATATTGCCAGGTGCTGCTTGCTGTTAAACACAAAATGATTACGCTGTGTTACGCACTATAAGGGTACTGTAACAACAGAAAAAATCCCTTTAGCGTAAGCAAATTATAAAAAAAAAAAAATATTACCGGTGCAGTGGCCACTGGATAGATCGTCGCATCGATGTAAACAAACAACACCGAATTTCGAACGGCCACAGCGGTAGGAAGAAACATGAGAAAGCGGGATCGTGCGTAGAAACGCATAAGAGCTAGTATTGTTGTTGTTCTTTTTCTCTTTGTTGTGGTTTGTTTTGTCTTCTGCTTATGCCTGGGTTTGGGCACATGTAGTTATATAATGTAAACAAGAATATTTAATCATCTGAATCTCTTTTCATGTCCCTATCATGAGAGTTGCCAGCAGTCAAAAGGGTGGATTTAAGGGAATTCAAATAAATCGAAAACAGCACGAAACAAACCAGACCAGAAGGAATAATTCTATGTTCGCCGTAACGTGGATCATTCCCCGGGCGGGGGAGAATGTTGGAGACTATGACGTCACCATTACCGTAACCACCGGACACATCCGACGAAGTACAACAATGCCCAAATGTAAAAATTGCAAGAATGTCAAAACAAAGAAAGTAAACATTGTCAAAGCTTGAATAAAAATTCCTCACTTACTTTTATAACGTGGTAAAATTCAGTGGTTTTTCTTTGCCGTTTATAGCGTAATTTCTATACAGTTTGCCCTTGAACTTGTCTCTTTTGACAGCGCCTTTGAGTTTTCAGCATTGCCTTGATTTTCGACAACACCTTTTTGTCCAAGCATATAACTGAAGTCCATTTTTTTTTTTTTTTTTTTTTCAATTGAAAAATTTATTGGTAGAGTACAAGTAAGCCAAGTGTCTTTTATAGTACATTAAGAATTTTGAATTTTTTTTGAGATCATTCCGGAGTGCTCCTTACATATTCCTCACTGGCTTCCGAATCGCATTCAATTACATTTACGTGATTCCTGTGACTCGACTTTTGAACATATTTGTTTTTGCATACTGCTGCAAAACGAACCGGTTTATCGCAAACTATGCACTTGCATCCCTCCACTAGCGCTTCTTGTGTTGTCCCGTTTCTACCTTTCAAAAGGGTTCACATGATGATTCACTTCTAAATCAATTCCCATACGAGTGTCTAATTTTCTTGTTAGGAGAACTTTAATGGCCTCCACTTCGTGCTCTGCCACAGACAGGAGGGGATTCAGGAATTTTACATTTTGCTATGGCTTCCAAGCGTGTCCTGACTTGATTCTAGCAATCTTGAACGCAATTCCTTGTTATCCAATTCAATAACCATTTTGTCCCTTATCATTCGCAGAAGTTCGCTCGATTCCGGATTTCGGTTTCAAATTCAACAAATGGGTGATCTGATCTACACACGCACTTTTTTACGTTTTTATGACCACGTTGCAACGCGGGATACAATCACCTCGATTACCGTTGTCATTTATCGAAAACATCTTTTGTCTTTTCCCGAGTCGTGTCGGTTTTCAATCCTTATTACCTAACGCACACGACCCGTCAAATTCGTAGCAGATTTGTACACGACTAGAATGTAATAAAATCTTTGAGAAAGATTGGTATCAAACGTGTTTTTATTTTGAAAAACATGTTTTTATTTTGAAAATAAATTGGTGTGAAAATAAGTGCAAGGAATTTCAATGTTTCAATGTTTTTTAAACTTTTTTTGACATCTGATTACAAATTTTCCTTCACTTTGGTTTGTTTAATTAACAAATTTTCGCTATTTTCTTTAGAGCGGTGACTTTTACTACGATTCCTTAAATCACTCGAATCCTTGATTTAGTTGGAGTTGGATTCATTTCAGCCTCATGTGACCGGTGAGCGGATTGAATGTCTGTTGTTGGCGAGTTTGGCAAGAGAGCTATGGATGTTGATTCCGAAAAATCGTTCCACGTAGAAGGGATTGGTGTGCAAACTGCCTGCGATGTCGGCGGATAGTTGATATTGCAATCAGGCGATTGTGACTGAACTATTGAAATAGTTGGAGCCCCAATAGCCACACCTTTTGGATTTAACATTTTTTCGAACGACAGCAGATTCGAAATAGCTTCGTCTTGAGGGGAAAGTATCGCCTGTTTGTAGTTGCCTTAAAGTTGCATGTGATTCCTTTTTGTTGTGGACTAATTTTTTTTTTACTTTGTATTTTAAATCCGCCCAAACAAAAAAAAATCAGTTTACAACATTTATTACTCAAATATTTGTAAGTCGGTACATACCTTTTGCCAATAGCTGTTCATTTTTGTAGCAATACAGGTCCAAGATTGTTCGAAATCGATTTTATTTAACCCTCTGCTGAATCCTTTTGCCAGATGTAAATTCTTCTCCATTAATGAAGTAAGAACTTCTGACTGTCTTTTGTTTGTAATTTTTAATTTCTTATCCATTTTTAGGTCTTTCTAACTGTTGAAATTGATTAACGGACAAACGCAAATAAACTGAATATTTTATACTCAAAAACGAATGCGTGAATGGTGTGGGTATTTCCATTCAGGAGAAATGAATTTTGCTTTAAAACAATCCATTACAAACGCTGAAATACAGTCTAATTGAATCACACGACTACCTGCCGGGAGCAAAATTGCAAACGACAAAAAAGGTTGTTTTTAAGGTCATTAGTAGTGTTGAGTTTTCTTAGGTAATTAAAGTAAAGTCGCGAGACGACTTCAAATCTAGTACAAAAAGGCATTTGACATTTTCATCCGACCTTTGCCGTGTAAAACCACAAGCATAATACAGATTTGGAAGAGTCATGTATTTTGGAGTCGAAAACGACAACGGTAATCGAAGTGAATAATCTTCAAATCGCCTCGTTACTACCGTCAATGAAATCCTCTCTGCTGAACTGTCCAATCGTGTGCCTAAGACTCCAGAAACACAATTGGAACTAGATGAGCTTAACGCTGTTCTAACTTCCGCCTTAAACGTAGCATTCGACGAATCCTGTCCAATTACTACGAGGAAGGCAGACAATCATCCACCGTGGTGGAATGCAGCACTTAACAAGCTTCGCCACACAAGCAGGAAGCAATTCAACAAAGCCAAAACAACGAGGCTACCTCTGGACTGAGATATCTACAAAGCAAGCCTTAAGAGCTATAAAGCGGAAGTTCGTAAGGCCAGGCGTAGATCCTGGCGCAGTTTCTATCAGAGTATTGACAATACGTCTCAATCCTCTAGGCTACGCAAAGTCCTTTCCAAAAACCCAACCATACCAAGTGTCCTCATGAATCCCAACGGATCATGGACAGAATCAGATGAAGCATCGCTTGGTCTGCTTATGGACACCCACTTCCCCGGCTGCACGCCTATACCTAGCGAAAACCCTGCCCTGGTAAACGCTGCACGCCTGCCGTCACCTCCGGACCTCATAAACGAGGAAAAACTGAAATGGGCAGTGAACAGCTTTGAGCCATTCAAGTCCCCGGGGCCAGACCGCATTTTCCCGGCACAAATTCAGGCGGGCCTAAGCATAACGGGGCAGCACCTGTCCCGTATTATGAGGGGCTGCTTGATGCTAGGAACAATGCCGGCCGCCTGGACTGAAGTAAGAGTGGTATTCATAGCCAAGGCAGGAAAAACATCGCACAATTCTCCGAAGGACCTTAGACCCATAAGCCTAACATCCTTCCTCCTCAAGATTCTAGAAAGAATTCTAGATCTTCACATCAAGGCCACCATTGATAGCAAATTGCTATCCACATCACAACACGCTTACCAAAAAGGTAAATCTGTTGAAACGGCCCTGCACTCTATCGTCTACCACGTCGAAAAATCCCTATCTATCAAAGAACTTGCCTTAGTGACATTTCTCGACATAGAGGGAGCTTTCAACAACGTTGAAACCTATTCGATTACCAACGCCCTACGCGGGCTCAACATCGACGACTCAATCTGCTGTTTTGTGGAATACATGCTCAAAAGCAGGGTAATAACCGCATCCTTCGGAAGTAGCACTGTCAAACGACGTGCACACAGGGGCACTCCCCAAGTATTGGGAGTATTGTCTCCGCTACTGTGGAACCTAGTGCTCAACGAAGCCCTTCTGAACATTGAACACACTGGATGTGGAGTTATCGCCTATGCAGACGATGTCGCGATACTTGTAACAGGCAAATACCCGCAGACGCTGGCCGATGTCATGCAATCTGCTATCAACATACTGACAGGTTGGACCGCAAGATGCGGCCTGTCCGTCAATCCAACAAAGACTGAGCTGGTCCTGTTCACACGAAGACATAAACTCCCTGAGTTCACCACCCCGAAGATTAGAGGCACTCCTCTGGCACTCTCAAATAGCGCTAGCTATTTAGGCCTGAAGCTTGATCGCAAGCTACTTTGGAGGGAAAATGTAGTCGAACGTGCCAGGAAATCCCTAGTGGCTCCACGTGGGGCCTACAACCAAAAATTATGCACTGGTTATACATGTCGGTAGTTAAACCGATTCTCTTCTATGGAGTACTGGTCTGGTGGCCCGCCTTGGAGAAGAAGTCCAACCTAATCTTGCTGGACAAAACTCAACGAGTTGCATGCCTCAGCATCACCGGTGCGCTGAGAACATCTCCCACTGCGGCGCTCTAAGCCATGCTCCACCTTCTCCCGACCGACATCGTCGGCAAACAGTTGGCTGCCAACTCAGCAATAAGACTGAGAAGCTCCAAACAATGGAAAGAGCAACACACTGGATATGCCAATGTACTATCGATGTATCGACATCTCCCTAAGGTCACCGACCACCTGCCCACTGAATACAACTTCAACCTGGGCTACAAACATCTAATCCCAGACAGAACCGAGTGGACACAACGTCATGTCCTACACCACGAATCGCTGTCAATTTTTACGGATGGGTCCAAAACGGAGGACGGAGTCGGTGCCGGAGTCTTCTCTGAAGACCTGGACATTCACCTCTCCTTTAACCTTCCAGAACACTGCAGCGTTTTTCAGGCAGAAGTCACCGCCGTCCGCCAAGCCGCTGCCTGGCTGTCGGTTAATACGATATCGAAATCAGATATTGTAATATACATCGACAGTCAGGCGGCCATCAAATCCCTTGCATCCAGCACTACAAGATCCAAGGCAGTGAAAGACTGCCGTGCATCTCTTAACGAGATAGCCGGTCAGTATAGCCTCACCCTTTGCTGGGTGCCGGGTCACTGTGACATACCAGGGAATTGTGAAGCTGACGAACTGGCCCGACGAGGCTCTTCTGGTTTAAATAGCATAAGCGTCACCGACATCGAGGCGCCAACGTCTTATGCTAAAAACCTCATAGACACCAATGCGGTGAACGAAGCCAACCGTCGTTGGCACCAACTCGACCAGTGCAACACCGCAAGGCTACTCTGGCCGGCATTTAACAAATCCAGGTCCATCGAACTTCTGAGGCATAAGAGAGGAACCCTCTCGAAATTAGTAAATGCCCTCACTGGGCACTGTGCTATAGGAAGACATGCCCAAAGGCTGGGCATCCCCTACAATGACTTCTGTAGAAGCTGTAGGGACGAGGAAGAAGAGGAGACCATCAGTCACTTCCTTTGCACGTGTCCTGCACTCGCCAACATTAGGAAGGCTACATTGGGTGAATACCTTTTCAATGATCTAAACGATCTTAACAACGCCTGCACAGCAAGGATTAGCTCCTTCATTCAGAGGAGCAAATGGTTCCCTGAGTAAGAGGGTGGCCCACCCACCTTAAACATCGGCAGCACAATGGACCTACTTCTGGTCTAAGTGCATCCTCACCGCGGGCCGTTTTCAACCAACCAACCAACCAACCGCCAATGTCCTCTGTGCCTCTGAAAGCGAGCACATTATTAGCTTCGCTCCAATGCTCCCACATTGGCTAATTCTTCGCTGGTTCATCGAAACTCATTTCGCTTGGACCTCTTTTGCATTGTTCTGAAATATATATTTTTTATAACATCTGACACCATGTAAAAGGAAATATGCTCGCATATAACCCACGTTATAAAATGTCTTTATTTATTTATTCAGTTACATTTTAGTTAAACTAAACTGCACTTATTGTATCGAGCAACTGAACATAATCGTTCATACCGCCGTTAAGAGCGTCCAAAAATGCACGAGCAGTATTACCTAATATTATTATGACATAGCTGAATTATCTGTAGATAGCTCAATAACTTTTACATCGAACGTCATATAAACGAATTCATAAAGCCCAAAAAGTGTATTGTTCGGAAGTGTTTTGGCGTATAGTTGAAGATAATCGCCACAGGGACGCCAAGCACCATTCATCTTTTACACAATATCAAGAGGACTCAGGGACTTTGAGAAGAAATAGTCCTTGCATCACTAACTCACTAAATTCAAATTTTGAGGAAATGGAGGACCTCTGGTCTCAATGTGATGCGTTAAACAGTGTATCACCTTTTTCGGAATCGATGTATTTATCAGATGACGAAACTCGGTAAGCAAGTTGTGCACGTCTCCACGTCCATTTTGATAATTGTTACACTTGCGTATCTTTGCGTTGAGAGTTTTTCATGGCTTCGCATTTTGGTACACTTGTCAATAAGACTTTTCGCTTTCAGATCAACGCCAAGACCGTAGTGTGACAAATAATTAGCTCTTTGTTTAGGCCTCAATACCTTCGCTACTAAACACTGACACTTGAAATTCCGCCGCGGTCCCAAGTCCTAATTCAAAGTATGTCCGCCATACATCTTGATGTATGATCCATTAGCTGTTGTTCAATTAAAGGATTCGGATGATACAGGTAGTCAAAGTTTCCTTATTCTTAAAATCAAAGAATGAATATATGTTTTATGAAAAGCTTCAGAGTTTCGGCGTAAACTCTAAAAACCTTGTTTAATTATTATGTTTTTTTTTATTTAAGCTTGTAAAAAGGACCATTTGTATTACAATTATGATCAAGTTTTTTTTTTTTAATTGCAAAATTTTAAGATTTTCGAAAAGCTCAACAGAAATTTAATTTTTGACTATTTCTGAAACATTTACTAGGAAAACCAGCTGCCAGTTTTTGCCTATTTGCGGTTTAGAGAGATTTTATTAAAGAAGGTTATTTTTATTCATTTATGGTTTTTTTTATTATATCCTTAAAAATGCAAGTGGTCATTAAAAAATTATTTTTATATTTAAAAATGTATTCTTAACTATATTCATGTAATAAATATTTAACGGTCCTCCGGTCATTTTTTCCAAGAAGTCTGACGTTACAAAGCAAAGTGCCTATAAACAAAAAATAGTAACACATGATGGTGAAACAATAACGGATGCAAACATGCTTGTGGCCTTAATTGTTCCCCTGAGACTTAGGTGTTCAAATAGTGAATATTGGAAAAACCCTCGCCCATCATCAGTTCATTTCTGCTGACCAATGATGTTCCAGTATGCAAAGGAAACTGCAGATCTTATAAGGAGCACAGTGAATGACATCAAAAGCCAAATCGCTGATCTTCAACCTTTTGAATATAAGGTTAATGACGAAGTAGTTATTGTTGTAAACCACGAACTATTTTTAATGATGATTGACGGAAAAGTGTTGAATGAATTCACTGAAACAAAGTAAACACGGTCATGTCCCATTTGCAAAAGAACGCAAAAAAAGTTCAATAATGAAGGCCAGTCAACAAATGACGATCATAATTACGAATATGAAATATCTCCATAACATACCAGAACCAAATGCCTGGAACTCATTTTGAAACTTGCATATACATACACTCAAACAAGATGAAGAAAATATTGATGAAAGTATTGGAACTAAGGAGGGAGAAAAAATAAGGAATCAAGATATCCAAAAAAAATTTCGCAAGTAAATGGAACTCGATGTGGATACACCAAAACAAGGATTTGGAAACACTAACGATGGAAATACATTGAGCAGATTTTTTGCAGAACCAAATGTAACAGCGCGTATAACTGGAGTCAATATGGAGGTGATAAAAAGGCTTCAAGTAATACAGTTCTAAACAGCAGAGAAAATGTCGACGGTTCAAAGTTTGGAGTTTATGCAATGGAAACAATAAATTTATTGAAAGCAACTTACACCTACTCTTCGTAAAATGTTGGCTCATGGCAAAAGTATAATCGAGTATCAGTCGTTACCAACCGGAGAACTGGCAGAAGAAGCTCAGGAATCCAAAAATAAAGACTACAAAAAATATAGGTACCAAAATACCTGCAAGGTTTCAAGGATGCGGCAGAACGAAGACCTAGGTATAACATGCTTGCAGCCTCATCGGACCCTCTTATTTGTTCCCTAAGGCGTGTAAGAACTGAAAAAGACCTCAAAGCACGATACTCTCCAGAAATGATTAGTTTATTACAAATTACACCGGACTTTGACGAAAGTTTCCAAGAAATCTAGTTTATTAGATACTGATAAACTTGAAATATAATATTGAAATAATTTGGTATCTTGATGTGCCACTAAATAAAAAAAAAAACTTTTTGCAACACAAACAAAATTTAAATGGTTCTTTTTTTCCTCTACTGTTTTACTTGAAAGAGTTTTTAAATACTCTGCAATTACTCCGAACATTAACATTTGAGTTTTATTTTAAAGTAAAATACTACTTTTACATTTTTGGATAAAAATGTTTTTTTTAACATTAAATTCTGGAATTTATTATTTTACAGCACTTTACATACTTTCTCTATACCTTGACTTAAAATGTAGATACCACTGAAGTAGTATATTTTCACTCTAATGTGCAGCAAAATAATAAAAAAGGCTTTTGATACACATGCAGAAATATTTAAAAATATGTGTTGTTTGTTTACTTTTGTGCACCACTGTGACATTGTTTGATTTTAAGACACCTTGTTTTAACTTCAGTTATTTACTATTGACATTTTTTGAGGTAAAATATTAAGTCCAATTCCTATTGTGAGAAAGTCGTAATTCAGGAGGAAATTCTGAAACACCCTGTAAATATTTCTATTCTTAAAATTCACAAAATATATAGCTTTGAAAATTTTCTTGAAGTGGAAAAAAAACATAGGGACGGGCTACAGTCCGCTTGGGCGAACTGTTGGATACCCTATTCTTATTCCTATCCCTCATAAGTGGGCGTGACAAAAGTCTAAATATAGTTGAATTGTTAAGAACGCTCTACATATTTTGTTATATAACATTTAAAGGATTTTATCAAAAAAAAAACGCCTCCTAGCTCAAACTTGGGTGTTTCAATAAAATTGGTTTATTTAATTGTGGGCGTGTCAGTAGGCGGATTTAAAAAAAATTAACACATGAGCATAAAGGGCCCCTAGAGAGTATATATTATAAATTTCAGCTCCCAAGCTCAAACTTTGAATTTTCAAAAAAAAAAAAAATTGTGGGCCCACTGGCACGGATTTTGAAAATATTTACACATGAGCATAAAGGGCCCATAGAGAGTATATACGAGTATTATAAATTTCAGCTCCCTAGCTCAAACTTTGGATTTTCAAAAAAATTGTTTTATTTATATGTGGGCGTGTCAGTGGGCGGATTTTAAAAAAATTTTATCCCGAGCAGTTTTAGGAGTCGTAGATCATATATAAAAAATTTCAGCTTTCTGACTCAAAATTCGATTTTTTCCAAAATTTTGTTTTTTTGAGTTTGTGGGCGTGTCTGTGGGCGGATTTCAAAAATTCGTAAACTTGATTATTTCGGGACCCTAGAGAGTATATGGTTAAAATTTCAGCTCTCTAGGTCCAGTTTAAAGGCCTAATTTTTGCCGACAGACGGGCGGACATGGCTAGATCGACATTACGAGTACTATCGATGCTGATCATAAGTATAGTAACTTTTAGGGGTCTACGGGCAATATTAAGGTATGTTACAAACTATGCGTCAAAATTAATATACCCTTAGAATAGGGTATAAATATCACGTTATCTTTATTTGTTTACGGGCTATGATTTTTGCAACATAAAAAGTCAATATACGCCACTGTGCGGTCGTGTAATCCTTTGTGCTGTCCTGTGTAATACGGTTGGTTGTGAATTGCGCCTCCAGTTGCAAAAACCATATGCGAAAGAGCACAATATGCATCTGTTGAGGTGGAAATAAAAATAAGTATATTATATCGGTATCACTTGTGTGTGAAATGCGGGGTAACCAATAAAGATATATAGCTTTTTATGTATATCAACTCTTTATTAAAACACACAAATAACAATTAAACAATTAATGGATACTTAAGTAAAGTAAGCGTTTAAAATTTGTGACAATAATAATAATATACAATGTCTCTTGAGGACTACGACGTGTGAGGTGTGACGACGACGATGGTGAAAGATAAAATGTGGATTGCAGCCGCAGATGCATACCATAAGATCGATGGATACATTTTTTACTGGTAGGGTTCCCAGCAATACTAAAACATGATGCCACAACCCTTATGGCTATGCCACATGTGCAGCAAGAGTCGTGCGTGCATGATGATTTTGTATGTAAAAAAATGACACATTGACATGCAGCAAGTCATTTCTGATGCAAGTTGTCTCTATTTCTAATCTAAATGCACCGATTGTATTAGAGCAGCACATTTTGGTAAAACTTTTCCGGGTTGCAGTTTAGTGCTGAGAAATTCCTTGACAATACCTAACATCTTAGTCTGTTTGGTCGTTCAATGATACTGAATGAAGGCAATTTCTTATTGCACATGTGTTTCATGCTCGTTGATGCATACATTACTGTGTGCGTCCCTGACGCACATGTGTTTCAGCCATTAGTCTAAGTGTGTCGATCTTTGCTAACTACCCTATCATTCTAGACTTACTTACCAAACATAATCATTAAAAAGTAACACGTAGACATTTAGGAGTGTTATAAGTTATACTAAAAATGAAGTTAGCTTAGGCAACTAAAAGTTGTTAAAATCACTTTAATTCTTTCCATACAGGATTTTTTGTGCATTTTATTTTTGTATTGCATTTTTCCTTTCATACGTGCTGTATTTGTATTTTAAGACAGGAATAAAGATTTAAAATTTATATGTTATCGGCACGGAGAAGGGAAGGAGGGCTCAACACAGGACGTCCCAGGCATGAATTGCTCGTTTTGGGTAAGCATGTTTTCCAAGTCAAGTTGAACACTAATCCGTAAGAGCAATGTTTCAAAGCTACCGAGTAGGACTTCTCGTCGTTGGATTCACATTCGTAAAAGAGCGAGCAATCCAATGGTTGCGGGAAGCGTCCCTCGCTCGGGCAAACGAAAGGCGCACTAATTGATTTAGCAGTTTTTTCGACACAGAATGGATGATTTCCCTCGTACTGGCACATTAGTTTCAATGGATTGAATTTTTGACCGAAGGGACATGTCAATTGGATCTTCCACAGATTACCGAAGCCGACAGAGACGCATAAAAAGTATTGATCGCATTTGTTCTGGTCAGGAAATAATCCTGGCTTGGAACAGACGAACGATGGTAAAGGAGGCTTAGTTGGAATAATTACGGTTGTAGACGGAGTTGAGGCTGTTGTAACTTTTTTGGTAGTGGATATTTGAGGCGAAGTCGAAGTTTTTTTTTCTGTTGTCGAAGTAGATTGCTCCGTGGTCGATGTTACTTCTTCGGTTGTGGATGTTTCAGGCGAAGTCGAGCTGCTTTCTTCAGTTGTCGAAGTAGATTGCTCCGTGGTCGATGTTACTTCTTCGGTTGTGGATGTTTCGGGTGAAGTCGAGCTGGTTTCTTCAGTTGTCGAAGTAGATTGCTCCGTGGTCGATGTTACTTCTTCGGTTGTGGATGTTTCAGGCGAAGTAGAGCTGCTTTCTTCAGTTGTCGAAGTAGATTGCTCCGTGGTCGATGTTACTTCCACGGTTGTGGATGTTCCAGGCGAGGTCGAGCTGCTCTCCTCAGTTGTCGAAGTAGATTGCTCCGTGGTAGATGTTACTTCTTCGATTGTGGATGTTTCGGGCGACGTCGAGCTGCTTTCTTCAATTGTCGAAGTAGATTGCTCCGTCGTGGATGTTACTTCTTCGGTTGTGGATGTTTCGGGCGACGTCGAGCTGCTTTCTTCAGTTGTCGAAGTAGATTGCTCCGTCGTGGATGTTACTTCTTCGGTTGTGGATGTTTCGGGCGACGTCGAGCTGCTTTCTTCAGTTGTCGAAGTAGATTGCTCCGTCGTCGATGTTACTCCTTCGGTTGTGGATGTTTCAGGTGAAGTCAAGCTGCTTTCTTCAGTTGTCGAAGTAGATTGCTCCGTGGTCGATGTTACTTCTACAGTTGTGGATGTTTCAGGCGAGGTCGAGCTGCTCTCTTCAGTTGTCGAAGTAGATTGCTCAGTGGTGGATGTTACTTCTTCGGTTGTGGATGTTTCGGGTGAAGTCGAGCTGCTTTCTTCAGTTGTCGAAGTAGATTGGTCCGTGGTCGATGTTACTTCTACGGTTATGGATGTTTCAGGCGAGGTCGAGCTGCTCTCTTCAGTTGTCGAAGTAGATTGCTCCGTGGTCGATGTTACTTCTACGGTTGTGGATGTTTCAGGCGAGGTCGAGCTGCTCTCTTCAGTTGTCGAAGTAGATTGCTCCGTGGTCGATGTTACTTCTTCGGTTGTGGATGTTTTGGGCGACGTCGAGCTGCTTTCTTCAGTTGTCGAAGTAGATTGCTCCATCGTCGATGTTACTCCTTCGGTTGTGGATGTTTCAGGTGAAGTCGAGCTGCTTTCTTCAGTTGTCGAAGTAGATTGCTCCGTGCTCGATGTTACTTCTACGGTTGTGGATGTTTCAGGCGATGTCGAGCTGCTCTCTTCAGTTGTCGAAGTAGATTGCTCCGTGGTGGATGTTACTTCTTCGGTTGTGGATGTTTCGGGTGAAGTCGAGCTGCTTTCTTCAGTTGTCGAAGTAGATTGCTCCGTGGTCGATGTTAATTCTACGGTTATGGATGTTTCAGGCGAGGTCGAGCTGCTCTCTTCAGTTGTCGAAGTAGATTGCTCCGTGGTGGATGTTACTTCTTCGGTTGTGGATGTTTCGGCCGAAGTCGAGCTGCTTTCTTCAGTTGTCGAAGTAGATTGCTCCGTGCTCGATGTTACTCCTTCGGTTGTGGATGTTTCAGGTGAAGTCGAGCTGCTTTCTTCGGTTGTCGAAGTAGATTCCTCCGTGGTCGATGTTAATTCTACGGTTGTGGATGTTTCAGGCGAGGTCGAGCTGCTCTCTTCAGTTGTCGAAGTAGATTGCTCCGTGGTGGATGTTACTTCTTCGGTTGTGGATGTTTCGGGCGAAGTCGAGCTGCTTTCTTCAGTTGTCGAAGTAGATTGCTCCGTGCTCGATGTTACTCCTTCGGTTGTGGATGTTTCAGGTGAAGTCGAGCTGCTTTCTTCAGTTGTCGAAGTAGATTGCTCCGTGGTCGATGTTACTTCTACGGTTGTGGATGTTACAGGCGAGGTCGAGCTGCTCTCTTCAGTTGTCGAAGTAGATTGCTCCGTGGTGGATGTTGCTTCTTCGGTTGTGGATGTTTCGGGCGAAGTCGAGCTGCTTTCTTCAGTTGTCGAAGTAGATTGCTCCGCGGTCGATGTTACTCCTTCGGTTGTGGATGTTTCAGGTGAAGTCGAGCTGCTTTCTTCAGTTGTCGAAGTAGATTGCTCCGTGGTCGATGTTACTTCTACGGTTGTGGATGTTTCAGGCGAGGTCGAGCTGCTCTCTTCAGTTGTCGAAGTAGATTGCTCAGTGGTGGATGTTATTTCTTCGGTTGTGGATGTTTCGGGTGAAGTCGAGCTGCTTTCTTCAGTTGTCGAAGTAGATTGGTCCGTGGTCGATGTTACTTCTACGGTTGTGGATGTTTCAGGCGAGGTCGAGCTGCTCTCTTCAGTTGTCGAAGTAGATTGCTCCGTGGTCGATGTTACTTCTACGGTTGTGGATGTTTCAGGCGAGGTCGAGCTGCTCTCCTCAGTTGTCGAAGTAGATTGCTCCGTGGTCGATGTTACTTCTTCGGTTGTGGATGTTTTGGGCGACGTCGAGCTGCTTTCTTCAGTTGTCGAAGTAGATTGCTCCATCGTCGATGTTACTCCTTCGGTTGTGGACGTTTCAGGTGAAGTCGAGCTGATTTCTTCAGTTGTCGAAGTAGATTGCTCCGTGCTCGATGTTACTTCTACGGTTGTGGATGTTTCAGGCGATGTCGAGCTGCTCTCTTCAGTTGTCGAAGTAGATTGCTCCGTGGTGGATGTTACTTCTTCGGTTGTGGATGTTTCGGGTGAAGTCGAGCTGCTTTCTTCAGTTGTCGAAGTAGATTGCTCCGTGGTCGATGTTAATTCTACGGTTATGGATGTTTCAGGCGAGGTCGAGCTGCTCTCTTCAGTTGTCGAAGTAGATTGCTCGGTGGTGGATGTTACTTCTTCGGTTGTGGATGTTTCGGCCGAAGTCGAGCTGCTTTCTTCAGTTGTCGAAGTAGATTGCTCCGTGCTCGATGTTACTCCTTCGGTTGTGGATGTTTCAGGTGAAGTCGAGCTGCTTTCTTCGGTTGTCGAAGTAGATTGCTCCGTGGTCGATGTTACTTCTACGGTTGTGGATGTTTCAGGCGAGGTCGAGCTGCTCTCTTCAGTTGTCGAAGTAGATTGCTCCGTGGTGGATGTTACTTCTTCGGTTGTGGATGTTTCGGGCGAAGTCGAGCTGCTTTCTTCAGTTGTCGAAGTAGATTGCTCCGTGCTCGATGTTACTCCTTCGGTTGTGGATGCTTCAGGTGAAGTCGACCTGCTTTCTTCAGTTGTCGAAGTAGATTGCTCCGTGGTCGATGTTACTTCTACGGTTGTGGATGTTACAGGCGAGGTCGAGCTGCTCTCTTCAGTTGTCGAAGTAGATTGCTCCGTGGTGGATGTTTCTTCTTCGGTTGTGGATGTTTCGGGCGAAGTCGAGCTGCTTTCTTCAGTTGTCGAAGTAGATTGCTCCGCGGTCGATGTTACTCCTTCGGTTGTGGATGTTTCAGGTGAAGTCGAGCTGCTTTCTTCAGTTGTCGAAGTAGATTGCTCCGTGGTCGATGTTACTTCTACGTTTGTGGATGTTTCAGGCGAGGTCGAGCTGCTCTCCTCAGTTGTCGAAGTAGATTGCTCCGTGGTGGATTTTACTTCTTCGGTTGTGGATGTTTCGGGCGAAGTCGAGCTGCTTTCTTCAGTTGTCGAAGTAGATTGCTCCGTGGTGGATGTTGCTTCTTCGGTTGTGGATGTTTCGGGCGAAGTCGAGCTGCTTTCTTCAGTTGTCGAAGTAGATTGCTCCGTGGTCGATGTTACTTCTTCGGTTGTGGATGTTTCGGGCGAAGTCGAGCTGCTTTCTTCAGTTGTCGAAGTAGATTGCTCCGTGGTCGATGTTACTTCTTCGGTTGTGGATGTTTCAGGCGAGGTCGAGCTGCTCTCCTCAGTTGTCGAAGTAGATTGCTCCGTGGTGGATGTTACTTCTTCGGTTGTGGATGTTTCGGGCGAAGTCGAGCTGCTTTCTTCAGTTGTCCAAGTAGATTGCTCCGTGGTGGATGTTACTTCTTCGGTTGTGGATGTTTCGGGCGAAGTCGAGCTGCTTTCTTCAGTTGTCGAAGTAGATTGCTCCGTGGTCGATGTTACTTCTTCGGTTGTGGATGTTTCGGGTGAAGTCGAGCTGGTTTCTTCAGTTGTCGAAGTAGATTGCTCCGTGGTCGATGTTACTTCTTCGGTTGTGGATGTTTCGGGTGAAGTCGAGCTGGTTTCTTCAGTTGTCGAAGTAGATTGCTCCGTGCTCGATGTTACTCCTTCGGTTGTGGATGTTTCAGGTGAAGTCGAGCTGCTTTCTTCAGTTGTCGAAGTAGATTGCTCCGTGGTCGATGTTACTTCTACGGTTGTGGATGTTTCAGGCGAGGTCGAGCTGCTCTCCTCAGTTGTCGAAGTAGATTGCTCCGTGGTGGATGTTACTTCTTCGGTTGTGGATGTTTCAGGTGAAGTCGAGCTGCTTTCTTCAGTTGTCGAAGTAGATTGCTCCGTGGTCGATGTTACTTCTTCGGTTGTGGATGTTTCGGGCGAAGTCGAGCTGCTTTCTTCAGTTGTCGAAGTAGATTGCTCCGTGCTCGATGTTACTTCTACGGTTGTGGATGTTTCAGGCGAGGTCGAGCTGCTCTCTTCAGTTGTCAAAGTAGATTGCTCCGTGGTGGATGTTACTCCTTCGGTTGTGGATGTTTCAGGTGAAGTCGAGCTGCTTTCTTCAGTTGTCCAAGTAGATTGCTCCGTGGTGGATGTTACTTCTTCGGTTGTGGATGTTTCGGGCGAAGTCGAGCTGCTTTCTTCAGTTGTCGAAGTAGATTGCTCCGTGGTCGATGTTACTTCTTCGGTTGTGGATGTTTCGGGCGAAGTCGAGCTGCTTTCTTCAGTTGTCGAAGTAGATTGCTCCGTGCTCGATGTTACTCCTTCGGTTGTGGATGTTTCAGGTGAAGTCGAGCTGCTTTCTTCAGTTGTCGAAGTAGATTGCTCCGTGGTCGATGTTACTCCTTCGGTTGTGGATGTTTCAGGTGAAGTCGAGCTGCTTTCTTCAGTTGTCGAAGTAGATTGCTCCGTGGTCGATGTTACTTCTACGGTTGTGGATGTTTCAGGCGAGGTCGAGCTGCTCTCTTCAGTTGTCAAAGTAGATTGCTCCGTGGTGGATGTTACTCCTTCGGTTGTGGATGTTTCAGGTGAAGTCGAGCTGCTTTCTTCAGTTGTCGAAGTAGAATGCTCCGTGGTCGATGTTACTTCTTCGGTTACGGATGTTTCAGGCGAAGTTGAACTACTTCCTTCTATTGTCGAAGTAGATTGTTGAATGGTCGATGTTACCTCTTCAGTTGTGGATGTTTCAGGGGAAGTCGATTCCACTGTAGTGCTGTCTGGTTTCTCAGTTGTCCCGGGATTTACGGAAGTTGAAGTGGAATACTTTGAAGTGCTGTCTGTTTTTCCAGTTGTAATTGGGCTTACTGATGGACTACCCCCATCGTTATCATTATCGCACTTTATACAATTAGCATTGATACATGTTTGAGTTTTAGCACTAAACACTTGTCCAGTTGCACACTGAAGAAATACCACTGATATGGATGAATTCATTGTACATTTGTAAAACACAGACGCGTCTGTGTTAGTTGAGAAATACCCATTCATCGCACAGGTTCCTTGACCAACAGCCCCGCTGTCAACAAGGATTGCTCCCAATATAGAAAATAAAAGGAGGATCATCGCTTTCGCAATTAATGATCTAGCCATCTTGTCTTCACCTACGGTTGTTGGAATTAAATTAAAAAAAAACTTCGAGAATAATGTCCTACACTTATCCAAGAACTATTTTGCTCTGCTGTTTGACGACTGAGCTTGAATAATTTAAAATCAATTATTTATCGAATCAAGGCGACAAGATTTGAATTTCTTTGGTGGCAGAATTCATAAATCTCTTATTATTTTAACGTGCTTTTAGCGTAAAACACCATAATCTTATCACAGCGTTCATAACTATGTGTGTTTGTAGGATAAAAGTAAAATAAATTTCTTCGAAAACTGATTATCATCATTTCACATCAGTTAAAAATTGTGGTAATTTGCGTAGCACCAGCATTGGCATGAAAAATAAAAAAATAAATATCATGACGGTGAACAAATGGCATAAGCTCCCCGCCCCTGGCTCAGTAATACGAGATCTTATCATTGGGTGAGCGATTGGAATTCATTGATTGAATCCACGTTTTGGGCACGTGGTAGCTTTTGTTATGAACTTTCTACTGGTATATAACTTGCCGGGCCTGGGGCAGTTTTTCGAACACTTATCATTGGGTGAACGATTAGGTTGAAGTGGCAGTAGGACGAAGCGGACACACTAAGACCAATAAAAGGTTCATTCTGATATGAAAAATTAACGACTGGAATTAATTTTTTTTTTTATATTGGCTTTGCAAATGTCTGCGACGCACGCGTTTTTTTATTTGCTCCATTATCTCATATCAAACTAACTTTCTTACTTACTTAATGGGCTCCCGACCCGTGGAGAGTCTCTGCCACCTCATCTCGATACAGCTCAAAGAGTTCGCGGTTATATCTTCTCCTCCATTCACCATCCTCGCACACAGGACCAATTATATCAAACACCGATTTTAAATCGTGTTGTTCTTTTAGTACGAAAATTCTTTAAATAGTCCCTTGTTATAACTATGCAAATAAAAAAATGGTAAACGTTCCTGTTTTTTGTTTGCTAATCATCATCATCATCAATAGAGTTAAATCTTAATCCATATTATGAAATTCAAACGCAAATGCACGGGATTTGAATACCGCTGGAGACAATAATTGCAAATTTACTCGTGTTCAATGAAATTTAAAGTTTATTCCGTGCTGTTAGTTCTTCTTCTCGCTTTGCTCATGTTTCTTCAAATGCTAGCAAGTTGTAGTACCACACTGTTGAAGATTGTCCACCTAATGGGCAACCCACACGTCGTTTATGTTGGCAACGCTATACTATTGACAAGCTGTTGTCACTTTGACATATATATAAACGAAATCTTTACCACGTGTATATAATAACCTTAAATTTATTCCTTCTCGGATTTTTATCGTCTTCCTGTCAGGACAATTAAAATCATTTATTGAAAAAAATACTGCGTTTTGTTTCCTCTTAATACAAAAGGTTATGGGCGCAGCACGCTTCCACTTCCACACTCAAAGTAATTGAAACCGTATGGTGGACTGTAAGCAGAAGCCTTCTGGCGATCTAAAGAATTTGTTTGAAATAGTTTCCTGTTCATCAAGCTCCTCGCAGGGGACTATGCGAATGGTTCGTGTTCATACTAAACCTCACTAATATTATGCAGTACTATTACCCAGCTACAGACAATAGAAATTGAACGCTTTAAAAGTTATCCAAACCATTGCCCATGTAGGTGCAAGCGATGAGATTTTAGTTCCGCTTCACCTTGAGCCTCGTTCTGCATGGTTTGTGCAGGCGGATGGCTAATATGATAAAAAAAAACATAGGGACGGGCTACAGTCCGCTTGGACGAACAGTTGGGTACCCTATTCTTATTCCTATCCCTTATAAGTGGGCGTGACAAAAGTCTAAGTATGGTTGTTGTTAAAAACGCTCTACATATTTTCTTATATAACATTTAAAGGATTTTATCTCAAAAAACGCTCCCTAGCTCAAACTTGGGTGTTTCAATAAAACTGTTTTATTTAATTGTGGGCGTGTCAGTAGGCGGATTTAAAAAAAAATAACACATGAGCATAAAGGGCCCCTAGAGAGTATATATATTATAAATTTCAGCTCCCTAGCTCAAACTTTGAATTTTCAAAAAAAAAAAATTAATTGTGGGCGTGTCAGTGGGCGGATTTTGAAAATATTTACACATGAGCATAAAGCGCCCATAGAGAGTATATATTATAATTTTCAGCTCGCTAGCTCAAAATTTGGATTTTCAAAAAAATTGTTTTATTTATTTGTGGGCGTGTCTGTGAGCGGATTTTGAAATTTTTTTATCCCGAGCAGTTTTAGGAGTCATAGATTACATATAAAAAATTTCAGCTTTCTAACTCAAAATTCGATTTTTTCCAAAATTTTGTTTGTCTGTGGGCGGATTTCAAAAATTCGTAAATTTGATTATTTCGGGACCCTAGAGAGTATATGGTTAAAATTTCAGCTCTCTAGGTCCAGTTTAAAGGCCTAATTTTTGCCGACGGACGGACGGACGGACGGACGTACATGGCTAGATCGACATTACTATCGATGCTGATCATTAATATAGTAATTTTTAGGGCTCTACGAGCAATATTAAGGTATGTTACAAACTATGCGTCAAAATTAATATACCCTTAGAAAAGGGTATAAAAAGAGTGTGCTTTAGACCACACGACTGAAGTAAAACCTTTTTAGCTCCATATATATGCACATAACATATAGATATACTGTACATGTTTATATAATGTATAATGTATAATAGGTATATACATGTATACACATATATGCATATATATTAATTTTCTGCAAATATTTCAATTTATTATGGGTTTTCATTGATAAATTAATATTTTTAAATAGATTTTTTATTTTTATTCATTATTTTCATTATTTTCACTATCGGTTACATCAGTGATTACTGTGGTTGATTGTAAGACCGAGACAATACGCTTATGGTATGAGAAATAAGATACATAGGGTTTTCGAATGAAAATTAGAAAGATATCTAGAGAAAACTGCATCGATTGCTGTTCCATGTCTTGTGCATTTCGGTTATTATTCATTTGTAGTTCTAATCTATCTTGTAGACAGTTTGCAAAGAGTTGTCCATCTTCGGACGCGAAATAAATATAGAAATAATCTGCCTAAATTAGTGGCAACGTATGATAGTTTACTCCTAATTCTTCAGAGCCTACTCGGCCGTAAATCATAAATCTTTTATATAAAAACTTTATAATATTATTAACTGTGTTATTGGGCGAAAAGTAAACAACTAACATTATGATGTTTGCTCCATCGTCCAAAACACAGTGAGCAATACATAATATCACCAATTGATGACTGATATATATGTATATATATTTCATGCACTGGCTACGAGAGAAAGAGAGAAAGAAAATGTGCGCGCGCACTGCTCTCTCTTGCTCCTACAGTGTAATATAGAAAATAGGCCTGCACTGTTTCATAGACAAAAGAAACGTAATTGGCTATGAGAGAAAGAGAGAAAGAAAATGTGTGCTCGCACCTCTCTCTCTCTTGCCCCTACAGTAATATACGAAACGTTACTCTCTCTCTCTTTCTATTTTCACTAACTTAATCCCCAACTCAAGCGTAAAGTTTTACTTCAAAATAATATTTTTATTTTTCCTTCAAAAACTCATAGAGTGGAACTTCGGTACCTGAAACTCTCTTCGATGTCGCCTTTAAGTAACCTTTCTCCACCAAATAGCTGGGTCTTTTTCTTACAATGGTCAATTAGTGCCTTAGTGGAACGCAACTGCGCTATTCCTTTAAACAAATGCTCGCCACTACTCAATTCAACCGCAAAAATAGTTTCAATGATCACATCCTCTACCGAACGAACCCATTCTCGGTGTTTGTAAGGAATAGTTACCCCAAACGCCACAGTAATGAATTTCCGTGGCGCTAATTTCAAATGGGAGTTTAAGGATTTTTTCGTATTTTAATTTTAATTTTAATTAAACGACATAAATACATATATACAAAGTTCACTGCTACTAACTCCTCTTCTTCCACTATTACTGCATGTGTTGCTATTGGTAATGTGGTCAACGTCTACAACTTCTATCCTTCTATGACAAAAAACTTTCAATTAGGCTTTCCCTGTACTTCTAGGTTGTGGATCTTACTGTTTAAACGATGTTTTGTGAGTTCCTTTCACGTAAGGAGAGTACGCGAAAACTGAATAAAATCAATATAATTTGATTCTTCTCCTCATTCATTTCATATTATTACTTTTGAGGCCCTTTTAGACGATCAGTTATCAGTTCAGTTTTTAGTTCAGTGTCAGTTCAGTTCAAAAAGACAGTGCATTTATTTCATTTCATTTCTTGTGAGCAGTCGAAAGTCAAAAGAAATACATTGCGTAATGGACGATGAAAACCGATAAATTTTAATGAAATCGACCATATTATCACTCCGTTTCGACATATTGAAAATAAAAAACAGGAACTCTAAAATGTTGATTCACCGCCAACTGCAATTGAAATGACGGTTGAACTGACAACTGAACTGAAACGTATTTACACATCAGTTTAACTGATAACTGAACTGACAACTTATGGGAATTCCATCAGTTTGAGTTTCAGTTAAACGCTTCAATTTTTGCATTTAGACATCAGTTTAACTGAAATCTGAACTGATAGCTCAACTGAAACTGAAACTGAAATGATCGTCTAAATGGGCCTTTATTCATTATATTAAGTTAATGTACATTGAATGATAAGTGTTGTAATAGTGTAATTCATTATACATAACATATCTCACTTTTATACCCTATTCCAAGGGTATATTAATTTTGACTCATAGTTTTTAACATACCTTAATATTGCCCCCAGACCCTTAAAAGTTACTATATTTATGATCTGGATGTGTGATTTGTTGACCAAATTAAGTGTTACAATAAAGTATATTTATGATCAGCATCGATAACAATGTTGATCTAGCCATGTCCGTCCGTCCGGCCGTCCGTCTGTCAGCAAAAATTAGGCCTTTAAACTGGACCCAGAGAGCTGAAATTTTAACCATATATTCTCTAGGGGCCCGAAATAATCAAGTTTAAGAATTTTCCTATGTTTAAGTGTAGATTGCATGTAAAAATATACAAAATATTTGTTCCCCTTTTTCCCCTCCGTATCCACCCGAACTTCCCACAATGATAACTACATTAAAATAATTTAATTTAAAACAGCCTTGTTAATTTTAATTTTGTGGATTTAATAAACTTTATTGCGGTTAAGCAACCGTTCACCCGTAAAGCCAAAATGCAAATCACTTAATTTCTAACAAACAAAAATGGCCCGTGGCCTATGGTTTCGCTGAGCGTGGGAATCCAATTCATATCTTTCGCGATTATTAGCCAAAAGTGCATTATTGCACATCCCCTATTCGTGGGAATGAAAACCTTTTCGTAGGCTCACGCAACTCATGTGTCATGTTTCGGCACGAAACATGGACTAGAAATTTGGATTCCCACACTCGTCGCAACTTAAGATAAGATATCAAAAATAATAACCAAAATGCAATTGCGCATTAATGAATATGATTGGCATTGAACATAATGCAACTGCGCATTAATGAATATGATTGGCATTGAACATACTCCCCCCTTTTGAGGGTTTCTAGCTTCTAAATTTAACAAGCAGACAGAATGAAGTAAAAAATTATAAATTTTCATGCGAACCAAAAAAATGGATTTAAATATTACAAACTGGATTATTAACTTCTTAAACCCTATAAAATATATAAACTTAGATTTAATTATAACAAGATACATCTTAAGACTTTAAAACTTCTTCCTTTTTAGGGTTCCGTAGCCAAATTGCAAAATATGGTACCCTTATAGATTCGTCATGTCTGTCTGTCTGTCTGTCTGTCTGTCTGTCCGGAAATGTCACAGCCACTTTTTTTCAAAGAGATGTAGCAAGTTTTGGATTAGCCGCAACCGCAACATGCAGCGTACAACTTAAGTTTAATGATACATACACAAATATTTGAATTTAAAAATAGCGAAAACAATATTGAACTAGATGGCCACTTGAAAGCGGGATGCTCGAAGTGCCGGCTTTGGCCGCCGCCTTTGATGACAGTAAAATGCAATTAGCCCAATCATGCCAGCCAGCAGAAAATAGCCCAGCCCATAATGATGATAATCATGCCAGCTTATTTCTTCTGGGGTCACTTCAGCTTGATGCATTACCGTATCGATTTTGTTCTTTAACCTTTCAAACTCTACCTTGTCAACGTCATTTGCTTGAGGTGGGCCGCTGAAAACTGTATTTGATTGATTCATTACCCAGGCGCTTATGTTTGTTTTCGGAATGAACGAATTCTTGATGCCTAGTGTATTATTGACTTCTAGTTCACCTTTAATTGCCATAGTTGGCATTTTTAGAATGCAGGGTTCCACACATTCCAATAGAACGTTTCCAACTATCGATAAGCTTTCTAGAGACTCTCTGCAGATCCATCGATTAGGGGTTTTCAATGGCTTCCAATATTCTTCGGTCGGCATTTTCTTTAACTTGCATTCAAGCAAGGCTTTGTTTTTATGATTCAGTAGAGCTACTTCACAACTGCTAAGCGCCGCTTGCCTTGTATATGTGGGATGCGATTTTTCACAAAGAAAGTGCCGAGCAGATACCAGCTTGCATAAGCTCAACTCCAGTTCGGACATTGGGAAGAAGGCATCCCTTGTTGCGGATATAGCCAAGAATGGTGAAGCGACTCCAATCATATAGCAATCGGATGTCTGCAAGATTGGAATTGGCAGTAAATTAAACAATTGGAACTCCGCGGTGTCGGCAAGTGGAATCCTCATTTCAAACACAACCGAATCCTCCAAAATTCTGCCCTTCACTGACACCATTTTGTACAAGTCGATGGCTGATCCCTTTACCAACGTCAATGTGGTGGGTAGTGAGCTTTGGCCAGAATAATTTGTTCAGTAAGTTGGGGTGGAGTTATCAATTGAGGATTTATCCTGGCATGGTTTAAATCCAAAAGCACATCCAGCAGTATTTCTTGAATCCTTTCAAAATTTGAAATCACCAAAAGCAAGTATGAAGTAAGCGAAGCGATATTTTGCTTGACCTCCTGCAGTCCTAATTTTTCATTAATGGAGTTTACGAACTTTCCTAAATACGCATTAAGAGCTTCAAATTGTTGACTAATTTGAAGTGCACCACGCTTAAGGAGATTGGTCGTAGAATCGGCAATGGAACTTTGTTTTCGGATTAATTCCGCGAAGTGCCTTTCATTATTTTTAACGCCTTGTATTTGAGCCTCAATATGCCGAGCATCATCCTGATCGAGAATCCCAAAGAGGCTGTTGGCCACCTTTCCCACAATGTCGAGCGGCGATCTACGAGCTCGATCGTGTCCGTGCCTTCCCATGTTGTAATTGTAAAGGAGTTCGTTGTTGTGATCTATAGCCGTGAGTCTATGCTGTACAGTCTCGATCGTAGGTTTGCAATATATTTGGTGCAACATTTCTTGCGTGCAAACCTCTTCTAGCTTCCCTAGGTAGGATTTGACTTCATTTAATTCCAAAAAGTAAGTTGTTAGATTGTAGTACACATAAACATTCCAATGACTATTAGCAGTTTGTATTTTTCCGATATCTTCAAAGTATATCCCAACGGCTTCATTTAATTTTGTTATGCTAACTCTATCCGCGATCTGTCCTAGCGCCGAGGCTGGACAACAAAGCAATACTATTAGAGCCAGTGCCAGCAGTGATCTCCCACTTTTTCGTTTCTTGCTTACTTGCTTATCTATGCCTATGGCTTTGGAGATTTCTTCAGTGCCCTGGTTCTCGATTCCCGAATTCTCCTTCCCAGCATCTATGTTAATTACTTCGGGCATTGGCAATGGACACAAGTTGTGTATCGCTCGTTTGAAACTTCCGCCATGACATTGCCCTTCACAACTTGATCTACCCGCCCTAGTTTCCACTTCAAAGGCGGAATGTTTGCCTCTTTGATTACCACTAATGCACCAATAGGCAGATTGGGTGATTTGCGGTCCCATTTCGTTCTTTGTTGTAGAAGATGTAAATATTCACATGACCATCCCTTCCAGAAATGCTGTTGAATATGCTGTATTTGACGGAATTTTTTAAGAGTGCTAAATTTGCTTTCCGTAATATCTGGCTCAGGTACAGTAGTAATTGGCGCTCCAGTCAGGAAGTGCCCAGGCGTTAAAGCTTCTAGGTCATTTGGATCAGATGACATGGGAATGAGAGGTCGTGAGTTAAGGATCGCTTCTATTTGTATTACCACTGTCGTCAATTCTTTGTAAGTGAGTGATGCCTCTCTGAGGCAATGAAATAGCAAAACCTTTGCGGATTTCACTGCAGCCTCCCAAAGTCCCCCAAAGTGTGGCGAGCGCTTTCCAAACATGTTGCCGTGATAGCAGACTGGTTCTTTTCGGATTCGAATGCCTTTTGTAATTCCATCAATTCGTTTTTTGCACCTACAAAATTGGTAGCATTATCAGAAAAGATACTATGAGAAACTCCTCCTCTGCAAATAAATCTCTTCAGCGCGTAGATAAAGCTCTCCGCCGCCAGATCTCCTACTACCTCAATGTGAACTGCCTTTGTAGAGAAACATACAAATACCGCTAAATATGATTTTGTAGTGAGTTTTAACAGGGCCACAGAGATCGACTCCACAATAATAGAAAGGACGGGAGGGATTAACTCTCTCCTTTGGTAAATTGCCCATGATCTGTTGTATAGGCCTTGGATTTGAGCCAAAACATTTTATGCAGTTGGAAACTATTTGCCTCGCCATTCTGCCAACACTTAGTATCCAAAATTCTTGCCTCGAAATTGCGATCAGAATACGAAGCGCGGCGTGCATGTGTTTTTCATGCAGGTAGGTAAGAAGCAACTTCGTTACGATATAGTTTTTTGGTAATAAAATCTGATGCTTCGCGTCCGCCACAATTGATGCATTTTTTAATCGTCCACCAACTTCGATTAATTTAGTGGTTTCATCAAAAAACGGTGACAGTGATGCTATGCGGGAGCCTTTACGCACACTCAAACCCCTCTGCAAATGATGGTAGTCATCCGAAAATGTCTTCCTTTGAACATGTACCCAGATAAACCAGGTTCCCCGCTGAAGCTCTTCAACAGTTAATTGACCTTTATTTCTGAAGGATCTATGCTTTCTGCAATTATAGTAAAATCGAAAGCAATATGCGAATATTTTTTGCAATGATAGAATGAGTTTCGGTGATTCACGCGCTCGAATACATTTTCATTGTCAGCAGTAGAAGCGACCAGCACTGTTCTCTTCTTGCGACATTCTGGTATTTCCTCTGGAGCAATGTATGGCGATATTTCCCATGCAGACTCGTCTTTGGCAAAGAAGTCTGGACCATCGAACCAGCAGCGGTTTTTTAGAAGCGACTGGCGATCCAGTCCTCTGGATAGAATGTCAGCAGGATTATTGCTCTCTTTATATGACTCCATTGCTTTATATCCGTGATTGCCTGAATCTTAGGAACTCTATTCGTAACGTATATATCCCATGTGTACGAAGGCGATCCTATCCACGCAAGTACTGTGGTGGAATCAGTGTAATAGCATACACGTTTTATTTTGTTGGTTAAAACAAAGCCACTAACTCAACCATCAGAACAGCGCCTTGCAGTTCCAGGCGCGCAATGGAAGTGGCTTTAAGAGGTGCAATTCGCAGTTTCGAGCACAACAATTGAGAGTAGGCCTTTCCCTCACCGTCAACAGATCGTATATAAACACAGGATCCGAAGGCGTTCAGACTACTATCCGAGAATGCGTGCAGTTCAATGTCACTGCAATTGCGGGAAACATATCGTGGGACGCTCAGCTCTTTCAGCGGGGAAAATTCCTGTAAGTAATCACGCCACTTGGTGGCTTGCCCCTTGGGAATTGGGTCATCCCAAGATAACTTTGATTTTCACAGTTCCTGTAAAAAAAGCTTCCCAAGAACTATCACGGGTCCAAGTAATCCTAGCGGATCAAACAACCTGGCTAGATCGGCCAACACAGTCCGTTTGCACACCAAGTCCGGTAATTTGTAACCTGAATTTAAATGCATCAGAAGAAGGATCCCATATTAGTCCTAACGTCTTAATCACTTCGGATTGATAAAAAGTAACGAGCTGTTCGTTATGCTCTTCGGGTACCCTTGCTAGTATTTGTGGGTGGTTGGCGCAGAACTTTCTTAGTTCAAAGCTGCCCAGTACAGTGCGCGAATTTCAGTTAATAATTTCTCGGCATCTTCGATACTCTCGGCGCCGCGCCCGTAAGACAATCGGCGACGTAAAAACAGTTACTTATAGCATGCGAGGCATGTTCATGTTCATCTCTGTTGTCATCTGCAAGCCTTGCCAAGCATCCTGTAGCCAGATAGGACGCCGAGGCTCTACCATAAGTAACGGTGTTAAGTTGGAATAATTGTAATGGCTGGCCCTGATGTGATCTCCATACAATCAATTGCATCGCTCTATCTCTAGGATCTATACTAAAATTTGTCGGCACATTTTACTTATATCCCCTGTGAAAACATATCTGTGCATTCGAAAGTTAACTATAATCGAAAACAAATCTGGTTGGATTGTTGGACCAACCATTAAAATATCATTGAGTGAATGCCCTGATGTGCTTTTGGCGGAAGCATCGAAGACTACCCTTAGTTTTGTTGTTGAACTTTCGGGTTTCATTATGCAATGGTGGGGAAGTACATAATAACGGTTGGATAATTTGTTCGGTTCAATTTGGGTCATATATTCATATTCTTGCATGAATTCAATGTATGACGCGTTCAAGTTATCATGCGTATCTAATCTTTTTTCCAGAGCCAGTAATCGTTTTTTGGCCAGTTCAAAGGACTCTTCCAACACGATGCGAGGGTCTTCTTTAAAAGGAAGTCGTACCACGAATTGGCAGTTTGGTATTGGTTTGAAAATGGGTCTTGCATTCGTGTTCCTCTTCGCTCATGGTGTTTACAGACGCATCATGATCTTCTGTTTCCCAGAATTTGCGCACCAGTTTATCTAACAATGACAGTGAGGGTCTTGTGGCTATATGACAGTGGGCTGTGGGGCCACCGACTGATGCGCCTCCAGCCACAATCCACTCCAACTTAGAATTGCGCAGCAATGGGAGATCATTTGAGATTTTAATATCTCCTGGAAGGAGTAAAGCAAAAAATAGTTCTGCTCCTATGAGCATGTCAATACGCTGAGCCTTGGAGAACGTAGGATCCGCTAGCTGCACCTGTGGCGGTAACTTCCAAAGCGATGTGTCTATTTCGTGAGTAGGTTGGTATTGGCTTATTCGAGGCATGATGCTTGCCTCCATTGTTGACCTATACGATGACGTCCTGGATTCAATAGTCACGTTGGTGATGAATTCAGCCTTGCACTCCTTGCCACCAATACCACTAGCCGTGTTTGTTTGCACGCGGATATAGGGATGGCATCAGAAAACGACCATCGCCGCTTAAGAATTCATCGAAAAAAACTTAGCAGCACACATGCACCTATGACGTTTATTAGTGAAACTGCTGTAAGTTGAGTTAAGAAATTTTTATTGAAAATCGTGAAATTCGAAAACATTAATTTGCGGCAGTTGAAATTAATGCAAAACATATTCTAAAATTATAAAAAACAGTTTCACATTGACAGATTTACTAAATTTAAAAAAAAAAAATATAATAAAATCCCGAACAAAATATTCGGCGGGATGTGTTAGTGGTCGGCGGGATGTCAAACTTTGACATTTCCTGAAAAATTCATCGCAACGATTCATCAGAAACGAAGAAAATGGGTTGTGGAAGCACTGTTTATCCCCGCTAAAGGACTTAGCGGCGATAACTATCCCCGCTAAAGTTAGCGTATATAGGATAAGTTGTTGTTGTATTTTACATGCAAATTTCAAATTATCCCTATATCCGCGTGCAAAGAAACACGGCTACTGATTGGCAGATCCACACGACGTTTCCTATACCCTAACTCATGTGCCATACTTGCGGTTATAAAATTCATTTGAGACCCAGAATCTAAAAGAGCACGACAAGGCATGCGTGAACCACAATCAGAAATGGCTTTGACAATGGCAGTAGCCAGGTAAGCATGCCGGTTGCTTATCTTACTATCTATGGCTGCATTATGTGCAGATGTACTAGATGGCTGTTCTACTAATTTCTTATTTTTATAACACTTACCCCTTTGAATTGTGTGTGAAAAATGATTATCACTATTGTTGGTCGGCTGCTGCCAGGGCTGCCAAGCGTATGATAATTATGCTACATGTAAGATAATCGTAGCTTGTGTATGATGTAAGATTGGAAATCATTATCATACGCCAAATGTATGATAGTTTTCATATTTTTAAAAAAAAAAAATCTTTTACTAAGGCAACGTTAAGAAATAACTACTCGCTTTTCTCAAATAGTTATTTGGCATCATATGTAATCTAGTACTTTCGTTGTTGTCAGCAACTCAGGGCCTCCACACATCTATCACACACACACACACACTCACTCTATTTCAGCGCAAAAACATTTGGCGCGTTCAATTTGCAAGTCAACCGCAAGTTAACTACTAATTAAATGTCTATCACTTGCCAAACGATGGTCACGTGAGTTATTTGATCAATGAGAAAAGGTAAAATAGTAGTCACTAGTAGTAGACTTGTAAATTGAACGCGCTCATTGTGTATTCGTTCATTCGTTGCTTTGAAAAATCATTTTTAGATTTACCGTTGATCGTTCTGTCAACTGTCATAATAATTGTAATGTAACTGTAGCATTAGGCAATCAAATCATCGAAAATTAAAATTAGAATAAAGTCGTCTCAAACCATTAAGTGACATTGAAAAATATTTTTTTGTTGTAGTGCTATTCGAAATTGTAAGTATTTACATAAATGATATATATTCAAAACTGTATTTTTTTCAATAAAGGCCTACTTGAGATATCTCAAAAAAAAATGTTGATTGGCTTAAACTACTATCAAAACATTTATGAGTGAAATTCGACTTCGTTCATTTGTCCACCACGGGAACGTAAGCAGCGGTTGATACGTTGAACCCAATTTTTGATGACTCGGCCGCACATTTTGACCAATACGGCCGCTTTTTCTCGTTCAATATTGGCTCTGAGATCCTCTAACGGTTTGTTGGCATAGATCCATGATTTAATGTAGCCCCATGAAAAAAAGTCTAGAGGCGTTAAATTACACGATCTCGGCGGCCAATAGATGGGTCCGTTTCTGGAGATAAAACGTTCACCGAACTGATACTTCAATAACTCAATTGATGCACCCGCTATGTGCCTTGTGGCACCGTCTTGTTGGAACCACATATCACTGATATCCAATTTATGCAATTGCTTAAATAAATAACGTTCCAACATGTCTCTGTACCGAATACCATTTACCGTAACGTGACGGTAATTTTCATGGACGAAAAAAAAACCGCCATCCGCATCAAAACCGCACCAAATAGTGACTTTTTGCGGATGATGTACTGTTTCGTGAAGCACATGAGGGTTCTCACCTGTCTAATAATGCATATTTTGCTTATTGACGAAGCCGTTTAACCAAAAATGTGCTTCATCGCTGAAGATGATTTTGCGATGAAATTCTTCATTTTCTTCCATCATTTCCAGAGCCCAATTCGAGAACGTAGGTCGCTTCATATGATCAACTGGCTTTAGTTATTGAGTCAGCTTGATCTTGTAAGGGTGAAGGGCAAGATCCTTACGTAAAATTCGCCATAATGTGGTCTGGGAGAGGCCCTATTCTTGAGAACTCAGTGAAACGTAGTCGTAATTTTTTCACTAGACTGCGAATTGCTTGTCTACTGTAAACGAGAGCGTTAACGCTCTTAAAGTTGCGACCACCGACTCGGAATTTCGGTAGTAAATTTTTATTTTTGTAAACGTTGTTCCTTCGTGTACTTCACCATGATGAAAATGTTAATTTCACTGAATATTTTGACATTGACAGTTCGGTAATCGGTGATTTTTTCTTGTGCAGTTATTGCAAACGGAAATGGTCGTTCACACTGAAAGTTTGAAGTTGTCAAATCGCTAATGAAAGACCCTTTATTTGTGCAGAATTTATATACTGCAAATATGGAGCTGGAGCAAATTCAGACGGACGCGGAATCAGAATTCCTTGGTTATTTAAAAAAACATATGTAAAATTCACCAAACGTACAAATTTAATTACATTGTAGCATATGTAAATTTATTTTCGTTTTTCTATGTACATATATTTGTTTTTATTTCAATGTATTTTTTTTTTAAATTCATAAAAAATTACTATTAACTAAATAAGAAATAAAAAAAATTAACTTTGTCATGTGTGAAAGATTAATACATATCTTTCCTAGTAAACCCTGAGATATCACATTCAGAACAATGTTTTTCTTGATGGGAAATTTCTTTTTTAGATGAAAGAATCTTGTAAACAACAACACAACATTTTTTGACATTCATTGGAACTGCCAGATAGCAACGAATTTTTTTTGGGTAGTTTATGGACGAATCCCTTTAAAAACGAGACAGTTCGTTGCGTAGCGTAGCGTATGATAATTTTCTCTCTGGTGGGATAGAAACCAGCAAATTGTATGATAACTCGCTCTCAAGAATATGGCAGCACTGGCTGCTGCTGATAGAAATTTCTTCTCTTCGGTTGATGATGCTGCTTCTGATGATGCTGCTTCTAATGATGCTGCTGCTGCTGCTGCTGATGATAATGAGAATGATCATGTTTTTGTTGCACTGGGGTTTCTGACTGATGATGTTGCGGCTGATGATGCTGCTGATGATCATCCTGCTGTACTGAAGTTGGTGGATGTTCAGGGTGCTGCTGCCGCTGATGATGAAGCAGTGTGTTGTGATTGCCCTCGCATCTTTGGCAATTTCTGGACTGACATGATTGGGAGTGATGACCCAATTTAAGGCAGTTTCGGCAAAGGTTTAGCCTACGAACAGCCTTGTCTCGATCTACATCTGAAAGGGATAAAAATTGTGAGCAATGATAAATCTGGTGCTTACCGGAATTGCACATAGTGCAATTGATACTGCTGTAACTGCTTGCTGCAACGTGCGCGGATGGTCTCTTCCGTTCGTCTCGACTGCTAATGGCCTCCAATGTCTGGAACCTTAATTCGACGAAATTGAAGAACTCGTTCAAGGTTGGGCTGCTTTTTGGATTGTCCAGTGATTGCTCAAATAATCCTCTATCTGTAAAATTTTTCTGAACCACAGCTGTATCCTTGAATCTTGTCAATAATTTTTGAGAACAACTGTCCACATTTGTTCGAAACCATTTTCGCATGAATAATCCTTCAAAATGTTTAGATGCGAAAAGGCCTCTTTGTATGAAAGAGATGAAGGACCTGGAACTACTTCAGTTTCTCCCTCCGAAGAAGAATCGGCAGAGATATGTCCCCCTTTAGTATCAGAAGGTGCTGGTTGAATGGAGTTTAAAAATTCATTTTCCCAATTCTCCGACCAGACATTAGATGTCGCAACATTATCGTCCACAGTTAAAAAATCTTCTGGCATCGCAGGTTCGGGTATTATCTCCTCAGCAACCACATTGTTGTCCTCTATCTCAAAAAACCCACATTTGACAAAACAATTTGAAATGCTTATTGGAGTAACGTCTTCCTATGCCTTTTTAAGCCAGCTGCAAGCGTTTAAGACATTAATTTTAGCTGATAACTCCGATATGTTATTGGCCCCGTCTATACATAAAATCAAGTGCTGCATAAGGTATTTTCTATAATGGGACTTCAAACTTTTAATAATGCCTTGATCAAGTGGCTGTAGATGTGAAGTTGTATTTGCAGGGAAAAATTTCAGCTCGATGTTTTTTAATCCACTTACAACATGGGCCGGTGCATTGTCTGCAAAAAGAAGAACCTTCCGATTTTGCTTTTGCAATTTTTTTGTCAAAAATGGTTAACCAGTCTTGAAGCAAAGTGGAGTTCATCCAAGCCTTCTTGGTGCTTCTCCAAGTTATTCCCAGTGCTTTTTCGATATTTATATTTTTAAATGCTCTGGGTTTAGCAGCTCTTCCTGTTGGTTAAGTAACGCGTTAGCTAACTAAAGTTACAAAAATGTATCATACAAAATTTACTTACCAATGACCATTACTGGTTCTTTTTCTCCGACAACGCTGCAAAGCAATGCTACTGTCAAACTTTCCTTCGAAAGCTTGCCACCACTGCATCTCTCGTTTTTGAGTTGGAGTGACTTTGAAGGTGTTGCTTTAAAAAATAGCACGATTTCATCCAAGTTAAAAATGTTTTTTGCGTCACAGCCAGATGGTTTTCAAAGTTTTTTTTAAATCATCGCATGTAGCAATATAAAGAAGGACCTGTACGAACTGACGAGACCAAAGGGTCGGATTTCGATTCCCGGCCCACATATCCCAAAAGAAAGAATCGAAGGGAACATACGGCATCTAAATCCTGAACTCCGTAGTGAGAACTGGGAGGTGATCGAGGTAGGTGAACATTCCGAGACAGGCACCGAGATTGTGGTTTTGCTAAGCCACATATCAATGCCTTTGCTGAGGAGGTTCAACAACAAAGTTCGCACTGGTATCACCAGATGCAAGGTTCGACCCTTTACGAAAAGAATTGAGAGAAAGAGGAGGACGGTGGAATACCAGGTAAGTCCAGTATGAAGGTAGCACAAATAAACCTACACCACAGTATAGCTGCTAGCTCTAACCTCATCCATCTCTTAGGTGACAGGAAAATAGACGTCGCCTTGGTGCAAGGGCCATGGATATCCCGTGGCAAAATATGTGGGCTGCGCTAAACCGTAAAGATTTAGTAACCTACAGCATCAAACCGCTTAACGCGGAGTGTAAGAATAGAATTTGTATAGTAGCTAGAAAACATATTAAACTATTACTTCTATCTAACTACAGCAATCCAGACCAGACCGTTGCAAGGCTTGAACGGAGCGGGCTCCCCCCACTGATTATATCAGCCGTCTACATGCCTTATGAAGACGAAGGACCGCCAGCTCCAATCACCCACGCCTTAGTCCACAAAGCGGAACAAGAGGGCTGGGACCTGATAATGGGTTGTGATGGAAACGCCCACCATTCGCAATGGGGCAGCATAGATATCAATACACGAGGTGAGTCAGTTTTTGAATTGATTATTGAAAACAATCTTCTAGTTGCCAATAGAGGAGACGAACCAACATTCGTAGTTAGAAATAGGCAGGAAGTTATAGATATAACATTATTTAACAACTCCAGCACCCTTTTTTTTTTTTTTTTTTTTTTTTAAAAGGAAATCCAAATCCCAGAGCACTCAGACTCGGTAACGGACCATTGTACTACCAGGGAGAAATCCTCCTTTTTGGTATAGAGGCGGGATTGAACCTGCACCGCATGGGTAACAAGCCAACACACTAACCTCTACACCGTCGCCACCCTTTTCCAGCACCCTTACTATTGATAAATGGAATGTTCCGAATGTGCATTCCTTCTCTGATCATAGATTGATTGAGTTCATTGTAGGGAACTGCTGTGAACCTCCCCAGTCACACAAAAATCCAAAAATAGCCCACAGGGTTCTTTTTAGAAAGGAGATCGAGAAAAGTAAAGATCTTTTACAAGAAGGCAATCTTAATTGCCCGACCAACATCGACCTGAAAGCCGAGAAAGTAGTTTCTGTTTTCAAAGAGGCTTTCGTAAGGGCATGCCCGGTCGTAAAACGAAAGAACAAAATATCACCCCCTTGGTGGAACAAGAAACTGGCCGAAATTAGGAAGGAAACAAGGAAACTTCTTAATACGGCAAACAGGACGAAACTAGACTCTGACTGGGAAATATACAAAGCCAGTCAGATAAGCTTCAAAAATAAAGTTCAGAGATCCAAGCGCCAATCATGGAAAAACTTCTGTGACGAATTAAAGGGCACTATGGAAACCACGAGATTAAGGAAAGTTCTAACCAGAGAACCATTAACTCTGGGATCCCTCAAGAAACCTGAAGGAAACTGGAAAGAGTCCTGTTCAGAGTCTTTAAACCTACTACTGAACACACACTTTCCAGGCTGCACCACTCAGCCTTGTCTCGATGAACGCACCAACATTACTGGTGAAACGATCCTCCCTGGAGACCTGATAACAGAAGATAGAATAGAATGGGCCATCCAATCCTTCTCTCCCTATAAGTCTCCAGGGCTCGATGGGGTCATCCCCATTACTGTTGCAAAAGACTGTTAAAACCATTATTCCGGTATTAAAGGAACTTTATATTGGCAGTCTCACACAGGGATATATACCAAGAACATGGAGAGAAGTGAAGGTTATTTTCATACCAAAGGCTGGCAAGGCAAGTCACACCAATGCAAAGGACTTCAGACCAATAAGCCTCACTTCCTTCATACTGAAAACTGCCCAACATGCCTACACAAAGGGTAAAAGTGTGGAAACCGCGCTACACTGTGTTGTCGGCACAATCGAGAAAACACTAAAGGACAAAGAGTACACCTTAGCGGCCTTCTTAGACATTGAAGGAGCGTTCAACAATGTCAATATTGGCGCGGTACGCAGAACGCTAAGTAAGCTTACGATTGATAATTCTATTATCAACTGGATTATCAGCATACTCAAAGAAAGGCACATTATAGCGGAACTTGGGATCTCTTGGCTAGAAGCTTAAGCCTCTAGAGGGACTCCTCAGGGAGGGGTTATTTCCCCGCTGCTATGGGTCATTGTTCTGAATGAGGCGCTTATGCAGCTCAAGAATAGTGGCGTTAGAACAACAGCTTATGCTGATGACGTCGTGCTGTTGGCAACAGGTAAATTCCTGCCAACACTCACCGAACAAATCAAAGGGGCTCTCAAAACCCTTGACAACTGGGCCAGGCACTGCGGCCTAGCGGTAAATCCCCAGAAAACCGAACTGGTAATTTTCACAAATAAAAGGAAAATACCACCGTTTGTCACACCTTCTGTTGGTGGTACACCCCTCAGAATCTCTGACAGTGCGAAGTACCTGGGACTCATACTAGACAAAAAACTAAACTGGAAAATGAACACCAATGAAAGAATCAAAAAAGCCACAATAGCCTTTTACTCCTGCAGCTAAATCTTTGGGAAAACCTGGGGACCATCTCCCAAAATTAAACTGTGGATGTACACGGCAATAGTAAAACCCATACTGACATATGGCAGTCTCTTATGGTGGCAGGCAACCAATAAAGCCACCTACCTAAATGCCCTTACAAAAGTTCAGAGACTAGCGTGCATCGGCAGAACTCGTACGATGAGGACAACTCCAACCGCAGGACTGGAGGCTATCCTCAACCTGCCTCCGCGAGAAATCTTTGTTCACTTAACAGCCGCCATTAGTGCCATGAGAATTTGCCAAACAGCGAACTGGAAATCTAATGCAATGGGTCATTCGATGATCCTACAGAAATACTTTGGTCATGTACCAACTACGGACTACATCACGCCATACTTAGACTTCACAAGACCTTTCTCGAGTGCCTATCCCAGTAGGGAAGAATGGAGAAGCGGACTCGTCCCCGACACACAAGCCATAGCCGTATTTACGGACGGCTCAAAAATGGCAACGGGGGTGGGGTCAGGCGTCTTTTCCGCACGGTACTAGATACTTGCCACACCACTAGAATGCTATGGCCAACCAACAATGATGCCAGAACCGAGAGTCTAATGAAAAAGGATAGAACATCACTATCCACCCTCGTAGGTATTTTAACGGGGCACAACATTCTGCGGTACCATATGAAAAAATTACGCTTGACGGAGGAAGAACTCTGTAGAAGCTGTGGCGACGAGGAAGCTCTGGAAGACACTACCCACTTCCTGTGTCCCTGCCCGGGTCTCCAACACACTAGACACAGATTCCTGGGGAGACACTTCTTCCACGACCTAGACGAGCTCTCCAGCACACCAATAAACAGAATAATGAAGTTCATCAAATCTACAGGATGGTTTGCATCGAACAGCACAGCGAGTAATTAATCTCAGCTGTTTATAGACAGGGTTAAAAATGAGTAAGGGACTACCCTCCTCCACCGATGGGCATCACAATGGGTCAGCATTGACCTGAGTGTGGCACTATGCCAGCCCACCTACCTAACCTAACCTAAGTAGCAATATCAACATCCGCGCCTTCTCCACTTAGAATTTTAAACACAATGTTATGTCGCTTCTTAAATGCCTCAAGCCATCCATTAGAAGCAGTAAAATTTTCGATTTTAAGATTTGTTGCTATAGCCAGTGCTTTTGCTTGGAGAATTGAACCAGATATTGGCACATTCTTTTGTCTAGATAAGCAAAACCATTTGAATGACAAATCATCAATTTCGGCAAAAGATACACATGATTTAATACGTTTTCTTTTCAAGCAAAGAAATTTTTCAAATGATAATTTGATGTTCTCCTTCGCGCTAAAAATTCTTTGGATTTGGGATTTGCTGTATAATTAAATTTCTTTGCAAGATCTCTCTGAGACAAATGTTCATCTTCGAAACACTTTATAACTTTAACCTTTTTTTCCAGATCAAGTTCACTATAATTTCGTTTACTCATTTTACTTTTACTATTTTTCAAACGTATCACTTTATTGAAAATCAAAAACAATCACCTTTAACAAATCATTTGCACTGACTGACGAACCTCTGCCTATAAGATAAAAAAGTCAAACTAACTTACACAGTTTGGAATATCCCCGAATAAAACTAATGATGTTAAAGCATGTATAAATCACAGTAATATCCTGATCAACGCTGATGATATGAAAATATTTAAATCTATCACTAGTCAGCAAGATAGAATTTTTCTTCAATCTGACATTAATACGAGTAGCTTCGCCAATTGGTGTGATAAAAATGTTTTATCCCTGAACCCTACTAAATGTCAACATATGACATTCTCTAGAAAGAATATACCTTCCACCTTTCAATATTCTTTGTCTCAACATATTCTTTGTAATGTTGATAATTTTAAGGATCTTGGGGTTTATTTCGATCCCAAACTGGTTTTTGCCAAGCATATCAATTTTATTGTTAATAAATCTAATTCTATGCTGGGCTTCGTAAAAAGGTGGGCGAAAGAATTTAATGACCCATACGTTACTATGTCATTGTACAATTGTTTTGTCCGTCCGATTCTAGAGTATGCTTCACAAGTTTGGACGCCGTTCTACAACATTTATTCAAATCGAATAGAGGCCATTCAACGTAAATTTATTCGATTTGTACTTAGAGGACTTCCATGAGATGATTCATTTAACCTTCCTCCCTACAGTCAACGTATCAAGCTTCTTCAAATGTTACCCCTTTCTCAACGAAGGCTTAATAGCGATATCATTTTTTTACAGCAGCTTATATCCGGTCAAATAGATGCACCTGACTTGCTGTAGTCTATTGGCTTTAATTTTCGTGGTGGTGCCCATAATTTACGCAGTGTTGAATTATTGTTTAGCCCCCATCATAGAACGAATTGTGGGAGGCATGAGCCTATTAGTCGCATGAGTAGAATCTATAATATAAATGATCATGTGATTCACTTGCATGTTAGTAAAATTAAGCTGAAAAATATTTTGCGCAATAATACCTTAATGTCTTAATGTCTTAATTTATTTGCATGATTTGTGTTTGTGTTAGTATTTTATAGGTACATAATTATTGTATTTTTAATTGTTTTGTCCTTACTAAATGATGAGCCTGTGGGAGCACTTTTAGTGCCGGCAAATTTCTGCTCGTGATACAAGGTGGCGCAAAAGTCATCTTCCTATCGGAAGAAGCATAATTTTTGCAAATGGCGGCAAATGTAAATTCTACTTTGATATTTGTGAAGTTAACTGATACAGAAAAAACTTAAGACACCAATTAACATAATCCAAAAGCAGAACCAAAGTTTTTCATTCATAAAAAAAATTACAGCGAAAGAACATCGGGTGACAACTTTTGCGCCACCTTGTAGTTGCTTGCTTTAAGCACTCCACGACACAGAACTGATAGTGTAATAAAAAAAGTAACCGGCATCTTTTTAAACGGTATGAAAAATTCAAAAAAGGAACCAAATTCGATGCATACATACATATTTCGTATTTCCTACATTGGTCCAATTAGGCAGGAAAATACATTAAGCATGGTGTTCCATGGGCCGATTAGCAGGTGTCCCGATTATAGAGGGACATTTGTATGAAAAATAGCAGGGAATGCATAACGTGCGGTCCGAATAGGAGGTGGCCCGATTATATAGTGTCAAGATTAGCAGGTTTTACTATTTTCAGTTTTTTCAGTTGCCCCACGAGGTCCCCTGGTTGAAACTTGTATTCTGATTTGCAGCAAAATATCACATTTTAAAGCTGTCTTTCTTATAAGGATCTGTAAGGTTGAAAGCCCAACAATATAGCCTCTAGTGCTGCCGTTGGGGACGCGAATCGCACCTGTTATACCGAGGCAGGCGATTCTCTTTAGCTTCTGGAGCTTGGTTCATTGTGCGTTTAAGAACTTTCGTTCAACAGACGATGGCTGTGTATATGATAATGGATCTGACCATCATGAAATACAGCCAGTGTATCATTTTTGGATCCAGACCCCAAGTTTTGCCATACACTCAATGGACTAGCAAAGCTTCTCAGACCCGTTCAATGCACTCCAATATGCAAACATAAAAACTGACGATTTGGTATGTATTCTTGGCAAAGACTTACCTCGCACCTTGTGCAAGCTTGGCCGAATAACAACTATACAAACGGACAAATTAATTCATTCTGTTTTGTTTCTCCATCCGCCTCATGCGACCTGTTTTGCATTCCACATTACTTTCCGAAATAAAGATATACAATAATTGTAATTAGCGTGGGGTTCGCTGTTTTAAAGTGTATTTTCAACTTCATGAATCTGAGTTCCATAAACGCTACAAATAAGCTTACCTGTCATCGACCCAAAAAACTAGTTGTTCTAATCTGCCACTGAAGCTCGAAAACTGGACAAGAGAGACTTTCGACCTTAAATCTTTTCAATAATAAATCATAAATTTTGAAGACTGTCGCTTGATTGCTGAAATTGCTTTATTGGTTGGTAATATTTGCTACAAAAACATTGTAGATTGTAAAAATAAATAAGTATTAAGTAGGTTGCCTTGGTGGCCAACTAAAGAACGATCCTTGGAATGGTGGGTTTAAGTAAACTATGGTTTATGGGATTGAAAATTTACTAATACAATACAATTTACTGCAGTTTAATTTTTGTGACGATATCCGTGCCTGTGCAACCTTTTCGATGAGCTATCATCATCGTTATCATCGTCGTCCTTGTCGTCGTTGTCATCATCGTCATCATCATCATCGTCGTTGCTCTTGTTTTTCTTGCTCTTATCTTCCTCGCTGGATTTGGATTTCTTTCCTTGCTTCTTATCCTTTTTCTTTTCCTTGCTCTCATCGGAGGCGGGCTTCGAAATTTCAACGGATTTTTCCTCTACGGAAGCGTCCTCCTCTGGCACTGGTTTGACTTGTTCCACGGTTTCATCGCTTGGCGCAACGGCTGACTCGACAGATTCCTGTTCAACCGTTTCGGCGCTGGGGGCACTAACAGCTGGACGGACAGGGCGGACAGGCTTTACTGGTTTTACGACAGCTTCTATAGATTCAGCAGTCTCTGCACTTGGCGGATTTACCGCCGGACGGCTAGGGCTGCTGGGTTTCTGCTGGACAGCGGGTTGCGGAGCAATAATAACTGCTACGCCAGATACACCAACCTTATCTTCGACGGATTCAATGCTGGATTCACTTCTCGGCCATACGGGACGTTGGGGGCGAAGTGGCCAGAATGGTATTAGAGAACCGCTTCCAGGGCGATTTGCCTGCCCAGGACTGCTTGGTAGTTGAGGATATGATGGCCAGGACGGCCATATAGGTCTGTGGGGTTGAGTTGGGGCGTTTGAGTTTCCATTGCTTGATGGCAATTGTGGTTGAAAAGGACGACTTCCAGGGCGATTTGCCTGTCCAGGACGGCTTCCAGGGCGATTAGCCTGTCCAGTATGGCTTGGTACTTGTGGATATATTGGCCAGTATGGCCATACATTTCCATTGCTTGGCGGTAACTGAGGTTGTAGAGGACGACTTGGTACTTGAGGATATAATGGCCAGTGTGGCCATATAGGTTTGTTGGGTTGATTAGGAGCGTTTGAATTTCCATTGCCTGGTGGCAATTGAGGTTTTTGGGGCCAAGTTGGGAACGGCCAAGGCCAAACAAATCCTGGAGAAGCGGCGGAACCTGGTTCTGCGCCTGGGGCTGTACCTGGGGCTGCACCTGGGGCTGATCCTGGTTCTGAGTCTGGGGCTGCGCTTGGGGCTGTGCCTGGGGCTGCACCTGGGGCTGATCCTGGTTCTGAGCCTGGGGCTGCGCCTGGGGCTGTGCCTGGGGCTGTGCCTGGGGCTGCACCTGGTTCTGTGCCTGGAGCTGCGCCTGGGGCTGATTCTGGTTCTGAGCCTGGGGCTGTGCCTGGGGCTGCACCTGCTTCTGTGCCTGGAGCTGCGCCTGGAGCGGCGCCTGGAGCTGTACCTGGTTCTGTGCCTGGAGCTGCGCCTGGTTCTGCGCCTGGTGCTGTGCCTTGGGCTGTGCCTGGGGCTGTACCTGGTTGTGTGCCTGGAGCTGCGCCTGGTTCTGCGCCTGGAGATGCGCCTGGGGCTGATCCTGGTTCTGAGCCTGGGGCTGCAACTGCTTCTGTGCCTGGAGCTGCGTTTGTAGCGGCGCCTGGAGCTGCACCTGGGGCTGATCCTGGTTCTGAGCTTGGGGCTGTGCCCGGGGCTGCACCTAGTTCTGCGCCTGGAGCGGCGCCTGAAGCTGCACCTGGAGCGGCGCCTGGAGCTGCACCTGGTTCTGTGCCTGGAGCTGCGCCTGGTTCTGCGCCTGGAGCTGTGCCTGGAGCTGCACCTGGTTGTGTGCCTGGAGCTGCGCCTGGTTCTGCGCCTGGAGATGCACCTGGCGCTGATCCTGGTTCTGAGCCTGGGGCTGCACCTGCTTCAGTGCCTGGAGCTGCGCCTGTAGCGGCGCCTGGAGCTGCACCTGGGGCTGCACCTGGTTCTGTGCCTGGAGCTGCGCCTAGAGCGGCGCCTGGAGCTGCACCTGGGGCTGATCCTGGTTCTGAGCCTGGGGCTGTGCCTGGGGCTGCACCTGCTTCTGTGCCTGGAGCTGCGCCTGGGGCTGATCCTGGTTCTGAGCCTGGGGCTGCACCTGGGGCTGATCCTGGTTCTGAGCCTGGGGCTGCGCCTGGGGCTGCACCTGGTTCTGTGCCTGGAGCTGCACCTGGTTCTGAGCCTGGAGATGCGCCTGGGGCTGATCCTGGTTCTGAGCCTGGGGCTGCACCTGCTTCTGTGCCTGGAGCTACGCCTGGAGCGGCGCCTGGAGCTGCGCCTTGGGCTGATCCTGGTTCTGAGCCTGGGGCTGTGCCTGGAGCTGCATCTGATTCTGCGCCTGGGGCTGCACCTGGTTCTGTGCCTGGAGCTGCGCCTGGAGCGGCGCCTTGAGCTGCACCTGGGGCTGATCCTGGTCCTGAGCCTGGGGCTGTGCCTGGAGCTGCACCTGGTTCTGTGGCTGGAGCGCCTGGAGCTGTGCCTGGAGCTGCGCCTGGAGCTGCGCCTGGGGCTGCGCCTGGGGCTGATCCTGGTTCAGAGCCTGCGGCTGTGCCTGGGGCTGCACCTGGTTCTGTGCCTGGATCTGCGACTGAATCTGCGCCTGGAGCTGTGCCTGGGGCTGCACCTGCTTCTGTGCCTGGAGCTGCGCCTGGTTCTCCGCTTGGGGCTGATCCTGGTTCTGAGCCTGGGGCTGCACCTGGTTCTGTGCCTGGAGCGCCTGGAGCGGCGCCTGGAGCTGATCCTGGTTTTGAGCCTGGGGCTGTGCTTGGGGCTGCACCTGGTTCTGTGCCTGGAGCTGCGCCTGAATCTGCGCCTGGAGCTGTGCCTGGGGCTGCGCCTGGGGATGATCCTGGTTCTGAGCCTGGGGCTGCACCTTGTTCTGTGCCTGGAGCTGCGCCTGGATCTGCGACTGGAGCGGTGCCTGGGGCCGCACCTGGTTCTGCGCCTGTGGCTGCACCTGGCTCTGTGCCTGGTTGTGCGACTGGTTGTGCCACTGGGGCTGCAGCTTGTTCTGTGCCTGGAGCTGCGTCTGGTTGTGCGACTGGTTCATCGACAGGGCCTGAAGCTGCACCTGGATCTACGACTGGGGCTGCGCCTGGTCGTGTGCCTGGCTCAACGTCTGGGCCTGGAGCTGCACCTGGTTCTGCACCTGGGGCTGCACCTGCTTCTGTGCCTGGAGCTGCGCCTGGTTCTGCGACTGGTTCATCGACTGGGCCTGGAGCTGCACCTGGTTCTGCGCCTGGGGCCGCAACTGGGGCTGCACCTGGTTCTGTGCCTGGAGCTGCGCCTGGGGCTACACCTGGGGCTGCAACTGGGGCTGAGCCTGTTTCTGCTCCTGGTTCTGCACCTGGTTCTGTGCCTGGAGCTGCGCTTGGTTCTGCTCCTGGGGCTGCACCTGGTTCTGTGCCTGGAGCTGCGCCTGGTTGTGCGACTGGTTCATCGACTGGGCCTGGAGCTGCACCTGGTTCTGCGCCTGGGGCCGCAACAGGGGCTGCACCTGGTTCTGCGCCTGTGGCTGCACTTGGCTGTGTGCCTGGTTGTGCGGCTGGTTGTGCGACTGGTTCATCGACAGGGCCTGAAGCTGCACCTAGATCTGCGCCTGGGGCTGCGCCTGGGGCTGCGCCTGGGGCTGCGCCTGGTTGTGTGCCTGGCTCAACGACTGGGCCTGGAGCCGCACCTGATTCTGCACCTGGGGCTGCACCTGATTCTGCACCTGGGGCTGCACCTGCTTCTGTGCCTGGAGCTGCGCCTGGTTGTGCGACTGGTTCATCGACTGGGCCTGGAGCTGCACCTGGTTCTGCGCCTGGGGCCGCAACTGGGACTGAACCTGGTTCTATGCCTGGAGATGCGCCTGGGGCTGCACCTGGGGCTGCAACTGGGGCTGAGCCTGTTTCTGCTCCTGGTTCTGCGCCTGGTTCTGTGCCTGGAGCTGCGCTTGGTTCTGCTCCTGGGGCTGCACCTGGTTCTGTGCCTGGAGCTGCGCCTGGTTGTGCGACTGGTTCATCGACTTGGCCTGGAGCTGCACCTGGAGCTATGCCTAGGGCTGCACCTGGTTCTGTGCCTGGAGCTACGCCTGGTTCTGCGCTTGGTTCTCCGCCTGGGGCTTTTCCTGGGTCTCCGCCTGGGGTTGCGCCTGGGGCTGCACCTGGTTCTGCGTCTGGGGCTGCACCTGGTTCTGCGCCTGTGGCTGCGCCTGGGGCTGCGCTTGGGGCTGCACCTGGCTCTGTGCCTGGTTGTGCGACTGGTTGTGCCCCTGGGGCTGCACCTTGTTCTGTGCCTGGAGCTGCGCCTGGTTGTGTACCTGGTTCAACGACTGGGCCTGGAGCTGCGCCTGGTCCTGCGCCTGGTTCTGCGACTGGTTCTGCGACTGGTTCTGCGACTGGTTCTGAGCCTGGGGCTGCATCTGGTTCTGCGCCTGCGCCTGACGCTGCGCTTGGGGCTGCACCTGCTTCTGTGCCTGGAGCTGCGCCTGGTTGTGCGACTGGTTCAACGACTGGGCCTGGAGCTGCGCCTTGTCCTGCGCCTGGTTCTGCGCCTGGGGCTGCACCTGGTTCTGCGCCTGGGGCTGCGCTTGGGGCTACCCCTGCTTCTGTACCTGGGGCTGGGCCTGGTTGTGCGACTTGTTCAACGACTGGGCCTGCAGCTGCGCCTGGTCCTGCGCCTGGTTGTGTGCCTGGTTCAACCACTGGGCCTGGTTCAGCTCCTGTTTCTGTGCCTGATTGTAGGCCTGGTTCTACAACTGGGCCTGGTTCTACGACTAGGCCTGGCTCTGTGCCTGGAGCTGCACCTGGTTGTGCGCCTGGTTCTGTACCTGGGGAGGTGCCTGGAGCTGCGCCTGGGGCTACACCTAGTTCTGCACCTGGTTCAACAACTGGGCCTGTTTCTACGCCTGGTTCTACGACTGATCCTGCTTCTGCGCCTGGGACTGCGCTTGGGCCTGTGCCTGAGGCTGTGCCTGGAGCTACGCCTGGTTCTACGCCTGCTCCTGCTCCTTGTGCTGTGCCTGGAGCTGCACCTGGTTCTGCACCTGGTCCTACGCCTGGGCCTGGTTCTGCGCCGAGTTCTGCTCCTGGTTCTTTGCCTGGGGCTGCTACTGGTTCTGCGCCTGATGGTTCAACGCCTGCGGCTGCGCCCGGGGCTGCGCCTGGTTCCATGCCTGGTTCCACGCCTGGGCCTGGGGCTAGTACTGGGGCTGCATCTGGTTCTGCGCTTAGTTCTGTGCCTGGATCTGCACCTGGTTCTGCCCCGGTGGATTTGGGTGGGGTTGCAGGTGATGGCTCAAGAGCTGAACTTGTGCTGTTTGCTAAAGCCGCATTTGAAACCTCACTTGAGGCTTTTAGCTGAGAGCAGACATTAGTTCCGTCATTCACGCACCGGCTATTCTCTGGGCATTGAGTAGCTGCTCCACTGTCTGCCAAGTAGTTACCACTTCCGTCTGCCGTGCAGTTTTTGAAGCTGAGTGGTCCGACGCAGACCACGGCTTTGCCATTACAATTAATTGACTGACCTCCTGCTAGTGTGGCAGCCTGCAATTAAAAAAACACAAAATATATAAACCTCTCTACTGCACCCTTCATCGCACAATATCTTGTTAAGTTATTTAAAATTAATTTTAAACACTGACAGTTCGTCTCAAAATATTTCCCTAATAATATAATTTCACTGACTAGCTTTCAAACATCACTGTCCTCAGTTAAATTCTTTGGATTGGCCACGAAGAGCTTTTACATAACAAACCGTCTCTGATTTCCATCACACTCATATGTTCGCCGCAAAGGCAGTCAACTTGCTTGAGATACGTATTCCTTCTGGCTGTTCGCTCCCATCCAAATCATTGCAAATTCTAATGTCATCTGGAGTCATCCATGATGCGGTATGTTCGCAAGGCGTTTTATCCACACGATATCAGTCAGAAAGGATTCACAAATAAGTGCACAAAAAGTATACAAGGACATAAAGTGTGAACAATATTATATTTTCTATTTACCACTAGTATTAGGAATAATCCGACTATTTTATTCGTTCCCATGTCGTTTTCGAAGTTAAGTTTCGTTACTGTTCCGATAGCAGATATTATCGGGGTTTTTATGCAAAGTTCTTGAGACAACCCTCTTATCTTGCCCGCATCTAGCTTCGGTAAAACAAGCCTTATCTTGGCTTTGCTAACTGATATGGACCGGGATTTATGATTTTGCAGGTTAATTAATTTACAGCAGATAGTGAGGTAAATGTAAAGCAGATAAGTCAGTCTTTTTATTTAAACTTTTGTATTTTGATCTTTATTCTTAAGATAGAGATGACTCATTCGTAGTTTTTGTGAATGCAACGGAAATTCTCGAGAAATTATCTTCCAATCTACACAGGCATTCATAGATTAGATTTAGTTTATACAAAGATTATACATTTTTACAAATTTGAGCTTGCAACTGTCTTTGGAAATGTCCTCCGATGTATTACAGTAGTGTTTGCGCATTTGCTCAGTGGTTGGTGTGCTCGACTACTGAACAATGTCTTTAAGTCAACCCAGGAATCCCAACATGTTTAACCATTGCCCCACATCTTGAAAAAAACGGACCTAAACATTCACAGACTTGTTTATTAGATTGCCTTAAACCACCTCTGAGAAGCTAGCATTCGATATGGAACTCACAGTTTCGAGACTCGCGTTGAAGCCAACAGCTCGTTCTGAATATTAAACAGGCTCTGTTAATCGCGGCTCAAATCCCGCTGGGGCCAAATAACATCTATAGTTTCTTCCACTGCCCCACCTCTTGTGAACGTGTGACAAACATTCAAGAGTATCAATTGTGATGAGAAGCTTTTCAAATTTGACGTCCGGATTCGGCTTAAAACTGTAGGTCGCTTCCACTTCGCAAAAGCAAATGGTTGGAGAATCTAGGTTTAAGCCCCTGTTGGGCCGTTAATGCCTTATATTTATTTATCTATTTTTGTCTGTTGAATCGTTCTTTCATCTTCCTGTTTTTATTCCTTGCGTCGATACGCTGATTCAGAAATTGTGGGACAAATTTCTTAACGAAGTTGCAGGAATCCTTTCAAGCTTACAGATACTTCCCCCTGGATTTGCTGCAACTGAACAAGTAGAAGATTTGGATCGTCTTGCTCCATACTTATGCTCAAAAGAGCAAATCTTTTTTGGTTTTGCATGTTTCATTGAAGAAAAAGAGCAATTCTAGATTTCCCCCTGCTTCGAAAGATGCGATCTCAAATTGTTTAGAGATTTTCTCTATAATTTAATACTACATACAAATAGTCTTGCTTCAAACGTCAAAGTGAGGAAAACGTGGTTTTGATTTATTGTGAAACAATTTCAATAGGAAGGACAGATACTGCGAGTGATACCCCACCCTCACCAATACTAGAATAATCAACTAATGACAACCAAACCATGTTTCATTGAAAAGAGCAATTCAAGATTTTGAGAGCAGTTCCTTCTTCGATTTTCAATGAAAAACGATATTAAATGATCGAGTCTCGGAATTCGCTAGGAGAGCTGAGTATAAATTGTCATGTTAAAAATTATCAGAACTCAAGAAAGGTGCCGCGGTTTTGGTTTGGAAGTTTTGAATTTTTGTGATACGAGTAGATTTTCAACAATCAACTATCTTTTAACCCTCTACAGCATGAATTATTATTTAAAGAGAAAAAAAAATAAAATCCTTTTTAAATAGCTTCGGGCTGTTTTAAGACATCTTTTATTAAAAAACCAAAAAAAAAAAATTTGTTTAAATAATAAGAATACAGGCCAAATATGGCTTCGTGTGCATTAACGGTTGTAAAACTAGAACATTTTTGATTTTAGTTTAAGTAAATAAAATATATAAAAAGCAGCAAAATATAAAGAAAAAAATATTTATATACAAAACAGAACAATTCATTTAATAAATAAATAAATGAAACAAAACATAACAATTCATTGTATCATAAAAAAGTAAAATAATGATTGAAAGTTGTGTGTTTATACGCCATGAAATTTAGAAAAGCAATTTCTCTTTTCATTGTAACCAAAATAAGCTCTACATTTTTGGCAAAAAGTAAATGAACGAAAAGTACAGTCGTTTTGACAAATTTGGCGGTTCTTTTTTATTTGTGGGAAATAACCGACGTTTTCGAATCGAACTGATAACAATGGAAAATCTCCATGTCTTTCAGGGCGCTTTCTCTTTCGTGTTGAAGTCGCAGGAGATCCAAGTCTAGATCCAATACAGGGTCGTCCACGTCTTTTCAAAGGTTGCTTTTCAGCTTTACATAAATATTCGACCATTTCTAGTTTAAAATCAAATAAAGGTAAATCATGTTGACGATCTTGGATCGTAATTGTATGCGATATAAGCCCAACATCAAATCCAGCAAGTCGACACCACCCATATATTTGTTGTACCTAGATCTCAACAGGTTGTGGAGCAGGAATAATTTTATACCACTTATCATTTCTGGAGTAACGGCTCTAATTTATAACTGGATTCATTCCAACATAAGGCGGCATTAAAGATACGAGTACTATTTTGTTGTCAAACCAGGACACCAAACTCAATTTTACTCCACTGATAGTTGCCAGTTTTTCCATCATACTTCCACGTCCTTGCTTCATAAGTTGTTCCTTCGGAATTCTGGAGTTTGGCACTCGGTTGAGTCTTATAGTCCCTAGTTTCAAAAGTCCACTTTTCAACGAATAAACCTGCAAATTTGGACTATTATACCAGTTGTCGAAAAAAATCTTGGGATTAGCATTTTCATGAACTGTTGACGTAAGCCTTGTGACAACGTTACCACTGACCCCCAGATCTGGCGCTCCCTCAGGATACTTATTGCTTTGGTGTCCGTTAAATAAATCAAAATCGTAACTTAATCCCGAAATTCCACTAAGGACTTGATTTTTATAGCCCCATTTATGTGGCTTAGCTGGGTTATATTGCTTCAGTTCATGGCGGCATTTCGTCGGAATAATTTGTTCGTTTACGGCGAGGGACTCTTCTTTTGGAATCAACAGCAAACGTTCCCTTATTTTCTCCAAAAGGGGTCTTACTTTGAAGAGTTTTTCATGTCCTTCTGTTCCCAATGGTTTGATATCGTTGAAATCCATTGACCTTTTGATAATTTCCCACCTATTGCACGTTATTGTTTCATATGTCATTTGTTGTCCTACCGTCTTATTCCAGTAATGTCTGGACGATGGAAGTTGACAACAAGACATGAATATCACCATTCCGATGAATTGTTCCATTTCGTTCTTTGTGATATTAACTGGCTTATTTATATCATCTTGGCGGGCTTTTTAATTAGATTCCTCTATAATGAAGGTCAACAAATCATCAGAAATTTTTTTTTTTTTTAAAGTCTAATGGTATCTCTAGTTTTTTTTTTACATATTCTGGAAGCTCGGCCGATCCTGCAAATTTGAAACCTCTTCATCGTAATCAGGAAGATGTGCCCTTCTGAATGATGATCCTCCATAAAAACGACGACATTCCATTTTTCTAAGCAAAAAAGTAACATACGAAACGAAAAAAAAAAACATGTGCACCACAACAAGAGTCAAGTGAACAAAATGTGTAGATTTACAACCGCTTGCTGCATACGAAGCCAAGTATGGCTTCTGCAGTTTTACCTCTCAAACGAGCAAGATAATATTTTTTTTTTAATAAAATTTTATTTGTGGCACAGAGAAAGTATCCAATCACAAATATATTTTTATGACCACTTAACTCACCGTACACCAAAGTTATAATTTTTTCATATCAGAAAATTTTTCACGCTTTCGTTTTCAACGACAACAAGCAAACCACTGACCTACAAGTAGGAATATCTTCGTTGATTTTTGTCGCACTCGCTCGAAAAGTACCGCTATGTGTTCTCAGAAATACATAGAAGAGAATTGTGTTGTACAAAGATCTTTTTTTTTTATGAGAATAAGAAGTAAAAAAGGAAAAAAATTGAAAAGCCATATTTGGCTTCGTATGCAGTAGAGGGTTAACAGTTTTGGTGACTCTTCCCATACACAACGGCAAGTGTGGAGAGGTCATTTTCGACACTGAAAAGAATCCAAACTTAATAACGGAACTCTACGGGCAACAAAAGACTCAACACCCTTGATGTACTCAGGCTTGCCATATGTGGGGATTTGTCGCCAAACGGCCGATTTTATGTTTTATTTGGCGACACAAATTTCGGTTTGGCGTCACCCAGAAAAAAGTGTGATTTCTGGCGATTCGCTGGATGCATTCATTAATTTTTTTTACAATAAAGAGCCTGAATACACACATTATTTCACACAAAATTACAGAATAGAGATGAGCAGCGTATGAAAGATTATCGGTATCTGTCAGCTTACACAAATTTGCACTGTAAATATCGATCTCAGATCTGACATACGAGTAATTATATCGATTAAATCGAAACGACCTACCGCTATAATTAATGACGTCTGCAATTGAATTTGAAAACTTTATGTCGTTTTCGATTGGGCTTTTCGTTTTTTTTTCTCAGATCTCAGATTTTGCGATCCCTATCGAAAACAAAAGCAGATTGTTTTTATTTGTAATAGAATTAGTGTGACAATTGACAGCCCGCTAGTTGTTGACAAACGAATTATTAAAACAGCTTATACGAGTATGTACGTATTCATTGTTGTTAAATAATTTCAAATAAAAAAAGAAGAAAATTCATTGAAGAAAATATTATCTTATTTTCTTGTTTTTTTTTTTGCAGATTTTCAGCAATCAGCAAACTTAATTATGCCAGGCTATCTGTTTCGGCTACGGGACTCTCTCATCTGTTCCACCAACAGAATTATACATTTGATATTATTCACTTGTTTTATTTTCCTTAGAATGAAGCAGAAAGAAATTACTGGTCGAAAAATATTTTTTCTCCACAAAGAAAAAAAACCTGTCGAATTGTATATCGAGAAACTTCAAAGTGAAAAATGCTTAATATTGCAGTACTCGTATTAGTGCAAGTAGGTGTAGATCTTGCTTCGAAATTGAGATTTGCGAAAAGTGATCTAGGTAAAAATATAATCGATTTTTTTGCCCAATAGAAAACGACATTCGACATGAGAAAAAAACGAAAGAAAAAAACAGTTAGAAAGGATTATTTAAGAGAAGAATGCAAGAAGAAAAATGCATGCACCAACCCATCTGTAAATGCACCAACTCATCTGTAAAATATGGTCGGAGGAAAGTTTGGCCGATGAGTGGAACCTCAGCATAGTTTGCCCAATCCTCAAGAAAGGAGACCCTCTGAACTGCTCCAACTACAGAGGTATTAGTTTTCTTAACATCGCCTACAAGATCTTATCTGCCGTGCTGTGTGAACGCCTGAAGCCTTTTGTCAACAACCTGATTGGTCCCTATCAGTGTGGCTTCAGGCCAGGAAAGTCTACCATCGACCAAATATTCACACTGCGGCAGATCTTGGAAAAAAACCAGGAAGTCCAAATCGATACCCACCACCTTTTCATCGATTTTAAGCCCGCCTATGACAGCATTTATAGAGACGAGCCAAACTCGTCCGTTTGTGCAGGATGACGATGGAGAAGGCACGCAGCTCCATCAAGGTTGGTAAAGAACTCACCGACACCTTCGATGTCAAAAAAGGATTTAGACAAGGCGATGCGCTGTCATGTGACTTCTTCAACATCGTTCTTGAAAGAATAGTGCAAAACTCCAATACCAACAGCAGAGGCACAATCTTTCAAAGTCCGTCCATCTACTCGCCTACGCCGACGACAACGACATAATCGGCAGAACACAGCGGGATGTCACAGGCGCGCTCGTGAGTATTGAGACGGAGGCGGCGAAGATGGGTTTGGCGATCAATGAGGGCAAGACAAAGTATATGCTGTCATCAAGAAAGGACACCCAGCACCGACGTCTTGGACAAAATGTCACTATAGACAGATATAACTTTGAGGTGGTTCAGGACTACCTAGGCTCCGCAATGAACTCAGGCAATGACACCAGCGCTGAGATTAAACGAAGAATAACCCTTACCAATCGCTGTTTCTTTGGGCTAAGAAAGCAATTGAGTAACAAAGCCCTCTCTCGAACAACCAAAGTGATCCTTTATAAGACCTTAATAATCCCAGTCCTTCTCTATGGTGCAAAGGCATGGACTCTAACAAAATCAGATGTGGTCACTCTTGATCGTTTTGAGAGGAAAATTCGTCCGGTAATTTTTGTGTCCCGTCTGCATAGACGGTGAATGGAGGAGGAGATACAATGACGAACTGTACAGCGAAGTCAGAAGAGTGAAGGTCCAACGACTGAGGTGGCTGGGTCATGTAGAGCGAATGTATAGTATAGGAAGACTGCGACTCAGGTTCAGGTAGCGCTCGCAAGTGGAAGGGGACCTTAACCAACTTAGCGTGCGAAACTGGAGACAGCTGGCTGGAGACGCTTGTTGGTTGAGGCCCAGGTCCACTAAGAAAAAAAAGAATTTTAAAGTATAACCCGGAATGGGAACAATGAGATATATATAATATAATATCTTTACAATTGTAGTGCAGGATTGTTCTAACATTTCTCTTAACCTTTTCAAATATTAAATGGTGGATAACAAAGTCCAGGAAAGAAGAATTCGCCCATTGCAAAAAACGTAAATGCGAGTTACATTCTCACAAAACCGACCTTGAGCGACACTCGGAAAGATCGGCCATGTTGCAAAATCAACAAAAATTAAATCAAAATCGATGGAAAGTTTTGGTAAATATTTCAAATAAGCTTTTCTCTTCTTTGTTAAATGTATTGTAAAATTTGAAGTTACATTTGCAATAATCGACAAACATTCCAAAATGAATGTATTTAAGCTTGCTTATTAAACCGCGTGTCATAGTGCGATTCGATCATCTCGGAGAAATTTTTAGCACCTGCATACCAACGCATGCACCAAGCGTGAAGATTCACAAAACAAAGTGTTCGGCGTTGATTAAAAAAGTGATAGCACCTGCATTTTTGTTGAAATTACTAAATGATGTCTCGGATGCAAGATATTCTCTCATTATTGAATCGACTGACGTAGTAAATATTTATGTATTTGTATCAGATACTTTTCCCAAAAAACTGTCTTTATCGTGACCAACTACCTCGGTATTTTCGAAGTGATAGAGTGCACTGGAAAAAATACTTGTCAAAAAAGTAATCGCCTTCATTAAGACTTTAAAATTGAATAAGATGTCCTTATTGGCATTGAAACAGATGGCGCTAGTAGCAGTTGTGGGAAGAACCGTGATATCATCCACTTGTGCACATCTTTTGCGTCGAAAGGCTTTCCATCTGAGTTTAATTACATCGTTCGTGAAACTTATAATTGGCTTGTTGCTACCCAACAGAATCATTTGCGCACAAGGCGAAAATCAAGCTAACGAAATGCTTAAAATTATGAGCAACTAGCTGTAATACACACAACACAAATCAAAATATGAATAAGAAAAACAACAGAACTTAAATTAACTCACATTAATAAATAAAAGAACACGCCACAACACAACAAAAATCCGAGAACTGTCATTTTTGACAGTGTCAAAGTAACCAACATGCCCAGCGAAGAAGACAGTTCGATCTCGCTTCACCTCATGGCAGCGTCATTTAAGGAATATTGTTTTCACCTCTAACCAACAGCCGCAAAAATCCATGATGGCCGAATGGGATATGAGTGAGATACACATCAGACAACAATGCACTCTAACACACACTCCGAAATTGTGGGCATTTGTTGATAATCAGCGGACCTACTCGTACATGAGTTACATCAAGCCACACTACCACATATCATGCAGTTTTTAGTGCAAAAAATCCAGTGGTATTTTGGTTTTCATGAGTTAAAACGCATTTACGATCAGTTTTTAGAACTTAAAACTCATTTCGGTATATGTGCCGTCAGCGAAAAATGTTATCCTGGCTCAGCAGCTCCAAGGCCCGAAAGTGTACGTATTGCTTCAGCGATTTTGCTCTTAATAAAGAAATAAACCATAAGCACCAATTTTAAAGCAACAGATATAAACTTTTTTAAGGAGCAAAAAGTAATAGAAGGTGTTGCGCGTTGCCTTGCGCATACGATTTTGCCAACTTTACCTCCGATTGACATCGACCGTTATGAAATCCTGGATGAAGTTACTAACCTAAACTACTTGAAACCTAGAGCAGACATCGATTTAGGTTCTGAATTTTAAAGAAATGTTAAGCGGCCCTTACACGGTCAATCGAATGACATCAATCACTAGTATATGTTTGTGAAAATGTATCTGTATGAGTCACACACACTTGGTGAAGTCCGATTGACGAAAATCAAAGCAAGTTTGATTTTGCATGATGAACGTCATTCTGATTGATATGTGTAAGGGTTGGATTGACGTAATTACTTCATTGTGTTTTGTGTCACGGAAGCGAAAACATGTCTGGCGCCAGCGGAAAATTAAAGGACGATGAAGACCGAGCATTTGTATCGGAATTAATTGAAACGTATCGGTCATTACCGAGCTTAGGTGATGTCAAAGGGAAAGTTTCCATTACTATTTTGCTGATTGAAATTGCAGATATACGAGTAGCAGCTGTAAATTTTAAATCCTCAAATGAATTCCCTGTAGCAAGATATCGCAATGTTATAGAAAGCCTCTGGTTTACGGAAATCGCTTCACGCATTCATGTATCTTTTTTCATAATCAAAGGAGAAATTATTTTAAGCAGTTCCTCGTAAGTGGAGTTATCCATTCTCATAATATTTTTATAATCATCCTGTGCAGATATTTTCAATTCATTCAAAAGATTTTCATGTGTGATCTGATTCCTTTTCTTTAACCACTCCTTCATCCAAATTCTCTTTTTTCTCGACAGTTTTTTCTTCTTCATCTTTATACAATGTGCAAGAGCAATATATGCAATATAATCGTCCGTTTCACTCACCGCACATCCGTACACCACAAAAACTCACAAAAAATAAAAATTTCACGTCAATCGATTGAACTGTGTAAGGGGTGGCGTCAATTCACACATACACGATGCATGATGTCAACCGATTGACCGTGTAAGGTCCGCTTTAGAGAAGGCAATGCATATATAGAGTGTATGCATGAAGTTAAACAGCCCGCATACAATTTTATATTTCTTTTGTTAGCAGAAATGCAAATGAGGTTATCTGGCTGCAATACATTTTTTGTTAAAATGGGATATTTCTACGGACATCTGCTTGAGTCAACTTGGACCTAATTTTTAAAATTTATTTACATTTGGAACCACAAAAAACCTTCAACTTTTGAAAAATGATTTCCACTTAATTGCTCGGCGGAATTTAATCCAGAAGATATTCCGAAAAACGACGTAGTTAAGTTTTGGGATAAAAGTACATAAAACATCAAATGCTAGTGGAAATCGGGAATTCTCGGAGCTAGAGCAGTTTGCCTTAAGTTCACTTTCTGTGCCGGCGAGTAATGCGGTGGTTAAGCGAGCATTTTCTTTCATGAATGCCATAAACACAAAAAGCAGGTCAAGAATACAAATGCAATAATGCGTATACGCATTCACTCTAGTTAACGACACTTACTTTTGCCTTTAATGCCAAAATCTATGATGAGCCGACCACTGATTCTTCATTTGATATGATTGCCTCAGGTTCACAAGTGCCTGAGTTTCTTGCTCAGCTTGAACTGAGTCAACTGTTTCAAGGTAGGGTTAACCTATGATGCGAAGACGTGTTTTTGTTTGGCAGTCAGAGGAGCATAGAATATGCTCTGCTGTTTCTTCTTTTTCATTGCAATTAATTGTTTGTCCTGTCTGTTACCTTTAGTATTTTGCAAGTATTGAATTGCTTTTTTTCCAATCATTTATTATTGCAGCTTTTAGCAGAGCCGTAAATGATATTGCAGATCCTTTCCTGGCAGGCTCGTCTGATTTTTCATTACCGTCAAAGCCGCTATGGTCAGGCACCCAGATCAGGTGGACTCTATGGTGCTGGCTAATATCTGGGCTAGTTTGAAGCAGTCCCATACTAGTTTTGACTTGATTGCTGAGGCGTTTATAGCCAGCAATGCAACTCTGCTGTCAGAGAGGATGTAAATGGACATGTTGGTGATGTTTCTGTTTAGATTCTCCCTGATGCAGAGTTTTATTGCGTGTATTTCAGATTGAAATACGGAAATGCTTTTCTCCATAGTCGTGTATCGAGAGGTTTTGTTCTTGTTTTTTTTTAAATTGTTGTTTGCACCCACGAGTAAGCACCTGCAGAGCATCATACAGGTGAAAGGCTGATTACTATAAGAGTTCGCGTAGTATCTCATAGGGACATACAATTCAACATTCACATTTTTGTTAACCCTGCAAAATTTAGTCATCGGCACCTATTTCATACCACCTTGACTTGGGTTATGTGCGGTTCTTGGTTGTCGCTCTTCCAACAGCCTGTCGGTCATGAGCGACCCATCTGATGACCACAGTCATCGACAGAATAGCCCGTTGAATCTTTGCGACGTTATCCCTCGCACCTGCGCCATCCACTCGGCAAGGTGACTGGCCCATCATGAAATATCAGCGCATCAGTTCACTCTTAACCTTGTAATTGGACATACAGTGAAATGCAATGAATTTTTCCTTACGTACAACACGAATGTGGAATGCTCTTTCATGCTCTATTTTACTTTCACATTATTATCTACAAACATTCAAAACCAACGTGCATATCGGCATATCTCTATATCTTCTTATGCTAGTTTTCAAATTTCCTTAACGCCTGTAGGTATTTTTTTTTTATTTATTATAATGTACGTACATGTTCATTATAAAAAAAAAATACCATTCAAAGTAAATAAGTAAGCCCGGAAAATTCGGAATCATTATGCATTGAATAGGTTTTGTTCGAACTTCCCAGATTACCTTTCGAACGATTCGAGAAAGAAACTTCCTGAGAGAAATAAAGGTCGACGAGTGCCTTTCGAAGTGCAGGGAAATAACTTCACGGGCAATAACTTCACCTGGGCAATAACTTCACCTCGAGTGGGCAATACCTTCACTTTTTTTTTGTGAAGTTATTGCCCACTGATGGTGAGCAATAACTTCACCCAAAATTTTGTGAAGTTATTTCCCACCTATAATTTGAGAATTTGTCTATTACAACTAAAGACCCTTGCACCCACTCCAAATCAAACAGTGACCCCAAGCAGGGGGGTTGCAGGGGGGCAGGATGCCCCCCCCCCCCATATGCATTGCACTGTTTATGGGATTAGTTGCGAAATAGCAAGTAGATTCCATAAACAGTGCAATGCATATGGGGGGGCATGCTGCCACCCTGCAACCCCCCTGCTTGGGGTCACTGTTTGATTCGGGGTAGGTGCGAGGTACGTTTCTTGAATTATCATAAAATGTTAAGAGAATTTATTTCCCACTAAAAAGTGTAGTTATTGCTCACCATCATTGGGCATTAAGTTCACAAAAAAAAAGTGAAATTATTGCCCACTCGAGGTGAAGTTATTGCCCAGGTGAAGTTATTGCCGTGAAGTTATTTCCCTGCACCGCCTTTCGATACGTTGTCAAGCTATCGCGATGAACGAAAATGAAGAATTTCATTGCAAAATCATCTTCAGCGATGAAGCGCATTTTTGGTTAAACGGCTTCGTTAATAAGCAAAATATTGGACAGGTGAGAACCCTCATATGCTTCAGGAAACAGCACTTCGTCCGCAAAAAGTCACTGTTTGGTGCGATTTTCTTGCCGGTGGCGTCATTGGGCCGTTTGTTCTCGTCGATGAAAATGTCACGTTATGAAAAATAGTATTCGCTTCAGAGACATGTTGGGACATAATTTCTTTGAGCAATTGCATGAATTGCACATCAGTGATATGTGATTCCAACAAGACGTTGCCACAAGCGGGTGCAACAGTCGAGTTATTGAAGTCTCGGTTCGGTGAAAGTGTTATCTCGAGAAACGGACCCGTCTATTGGCCGCCGAGATCGTGTGATTTAATGCCTCTAGCCTTTTTTTATGGAGCTACATTAAATCATTAACACAAGCCGGCGACGTTAAAGGAGCTCAGAGCCAATATTAAACGAGAAATAGCGACCGTATCGGTCGAATTGTGCGGCCGAGTCATCGAAAATTAGGTTCAACACATCGACCTCTGCATACGTTCCCGTGGTGGAGATATGAACGAAACCGAATTGTATTCATAAATGTATGGATATTATTTTTTTTGTGATATCTCAAAAAGTTTGCATTATATTTAAAAAAGAAGTTGTCAAGTCCTTAATGGAAGACCATTTATTAAACTGTTGTCAAACGTTTAATTTCTTTTCTTTATACACTTCAGTGTATATTTCTTTTTCTATGATATTTAAAAAAAGGGGTAATTTTGTGACCTAAAAGGTAAGAAGTGTAATTTGTTTTTAAGGTAACAGAATTGTTGCAATAAACGAAATAATGAGTTCTTCGAATCGATACATTTTGCAAAATCCGCAAAGCTACAATTGGCTTTTAAGTTATTAAATTTGTTCCCCCGTTGTCATTTTTTTTTTATTATTTTTTTTTTTGACGGCAACCATTTAGTCGTATAACCAACCATTTAGCCTTATAAAGACTCATCAGCAACCGAAGGCTCCATCGGGTGGGTACATGTAACTTAAACTATAGCTTCTTCAACTTTTTCTGTATTCGAAGCTATATTTTTGGCACTATTGGAAGCGACCTAATAAACAGAATACTTGTGTTGCCGTGCGATCAACTCCAGACATTTATATGAATAGAGTAGTGATTCGCAAGTGCAAATAGTTCAAATACCTGGAATCTATTATCAATAGACCACGACATTAAACATCGCGAATGCTTAGGGTGGATGAAGTGGCGTGAAATGCAGCCATCTTCGGTAACCGAAAAATGCCCCTAAGCTGAAAGAAAGGCTCTACACCGCAGTTGTACGCCCGGCGCTCATATTCACAATGTTGGACAGCGTACTAAAAGAATGAGGGCAAATTCATTGGCAACTGAGATGAAGATGCTTCGCATGCCAGCAGGAGTAACAGAGATTCATCGAATAATAAGTGCCAAGTTCTAAGGAAGCCTTCACGTCAAAGAACCTATCTCGAAGAGTGCAACCGGGTTAGTTGGCCTGTCAAAAAGGCAATATCAATCAACGTTCACATACAAACGCAAAAGAGAAGCAGGCCTAAAAACTCCTGGATCACACAAATTCAGCAACACCAGCATTTGATTGACCTCAGTGACGAAGTGTTTCGGGAGGCGTGCTGTTATTTTCTGAGGTCGAACCGTGAACCCCACACGTACGAAGGGCGTTCAATATATTCTCGGTATCGGGGTGAAGCTGTGGTTATATATATAAATTGACTTATTTATCAAGTAATACTATTATTTTAGTGCATTGATGTAAGCTTTCATATAAATGTGATTATTAATTCGAGTTTTATCTCTAGTTAAACAGAATCATAATGGCAACTGAGACGATAATGGTGAAAATTGAGCATCACGCTGTAATTAAATTTCTCACTAAGCAAGGAAAAAGTCAAAAAACTATTCTTGAAGAGATGGTGGCTGTTTACCAGGGTTCCGCACCTTCATTATCAACTGTGCAAAAGTGGTCAAGTGAGTTCAAGAGAGGCAGAGAGAGCATTGAAGACGACCCCCGCTCCGGCGCCCCGGCTACTGCTTGTACGGGAGAAAGCATCAAAGAAGTCGAAAAACTTGTTCTTGAGGATGCCCGAATAAAGGTGAAAATGATGGCAGAGATCACCAAGCTTTCAATTGGTACCATTCACACCATTCTTCATGACCATCTTAACCTTTCAAAGGTCAGTGCAAGGTGGGTGCCACGAATGCTCACAGCGCCTCAGAAAAAAGTGAGAATCGCATGCTGTAGAGAGCTTTTGGAGATGTGTAGTAAGAACGCGGACGGTGTTATGGATCGAATTGTTACTGGGGACGAAACATGGGTCCACCACTATGACCCTGAAAGCAAACAGGAGTCCATGCAGTGGCATAAAAAAGGAACAGACCACCCGAAGAAGTTCAAAGTCACTCCGTCTGCCGGGAAGCTCATGGCCACAGTTTTTTGGGACTCAAAGGGAATCTTGCTCATTGAGTACAAAAAAAAATGTGAAACCATCAACGCCACATCCTACGCTTCCACTTTGCATAATTTGCGGGAGGAAATTAAAAAGAAAAGACGGGGTAAACTCGCAGCGGGTGTGTTGCTTCTTCATGACAACGCTCCTGTTCACACGGCGCGAGTTTCCAAGGCTGCTGCGCGAGATTGTGGTTTCGAAGAAATCCAACACCCACCCTATAGTCCAGACCTTGCCCCTAGTGATTATTTCCGGTTTCCGAATTTGAAAAAATGTCTTCGTGGAAAAAGATTTTCGGATGATGAAGAACTCAAGTCGGCAATAAATGGGTATTTTGCAGAGAAAGAGGAAATTTATTTTTTTGAGGGTTTAAAAAAGCTTATCTCAAGATGTAACAAATGCATTGATGTTAGGGGAAATTATATTGAAAGATAAAGACAATTTAAATTGAATTCGCATTTCCCTTCATATCGATACCGAGAATATATTGAACGCCCCTCGTAGACCAGTATTGATGCTGTTAAGTGGGAGAATTATGATCCCTTTGATGCTGATCACAGCCTGACCGCCATTAAGGAAGAAGAAGAGAATTGGAAGGGACCTACAATTTTACGCCGACTACGCACGACGAATTTGAGAATTTTCTCATCGCAATTGATACTCTGGTATGTGTATCGGACTTTCTGGGACAGTAGTTCTGATTTGAACCTTAACCCCTTGCCAGTATTCCAACACATGACGACTGAGCCAATCAGCCACTGTGCCCACATTGAAAATGGATTCATACAAAAATCTAAGCAAATTCTTTGGTTTTGTACTATAGCAAACACACGTGGCTATCTACAAAAAACAGAACATTGTTTTCTTCTTGTTGGTCTTTTTCTATTTTGTTCGCAAAACTACATATAAATTTGTATTATGGGAACGTTACACAGTTAAACCAGCTAATGAACACATCGGCAAATAAACTTCTACCGCACAGAGATAAGGTTGTTTTCGAATAGTAACTACTTGTTTTCGCAATCTGCAGATAAGATAGCCTTACGTAGATACTTTTCTAGTTAAATAAACCGTTTTCTTCCCAAATCGTTAGCAGAACTCCGATTGTAAAAATTTCAAAAATTTCAAATTAACCAAGAAGTCTCTAAAAATGATATTGTTAGAACTTTTTTCGGTTTGTTTTTATTTTATTGGTCCTTACCGGAAACCACTTATATATATATGTAGTAACCATTAAAAAAGACACAATGATAATATTTGTATGTACTAATTTTACGAAAAAAAAACAGTCATGTTAAACGATCCCACCAAAAGCCTTGCATAAATATTGGCTTCTTTGATAAAAGCCTGTCAAAAACAACGCATCTTAATTCGCTATTTCCGAACAAATATTTGCGGAGATATTTGCCTTATTAATCCTGAGTTAATAAATTGTTTAGCTATGTTATGTGACTTGCTAAGCATGTTTTTTTTTTGTTTTTGATGCGACAACTTTATTACTTGATTAGCGCGTAATTTTGTAAGCGGAGAATTGTTGATGCAGTGGTGAGTGGACAGCAAAATGCGTTCGACTTATGTTTTTAAGGGAAGATTTAAGTCTCTACTTTTCCAACGAATTTGTTATTCCTACAGATTCCCTTCTACATAAAAGATTACTTTTTCCTTAGTTTAAATATGAATCAATATGTTTTTTTGTTTAATTTCTTCTCCCAGGAAAACTATACTCAAGATGCTTATAAATTAAAGTTGCTTAATCTTAAATCGTCCGCAAAGATGTCACTTGTAACACAAAGATGATACATGGTCTCATAATAGGCGGGCCATCAATTCGAATCTGAGGAACAATCGAAGTATTGTATATTATAATCGAAGTGAGTCACCGGAGAATTCGCAATTAAAGTCGGTGTACACCAGAGATACATTTTAAGTCCTTTGATATTTATCCCAAAAAAAAAACAGTTAGCTTGTGCTGCCCATTCTCTGACCCACTTTGACCTATTTATATAAATGGAAGACTGTTTTCCAAGTGCGAAAACTTGAATATATCTAAGATCTATTATATATTGCGATGCAGCCTGTGATGACGACATTAATCATCGGGTAAGCGTAAGGTGGATATCGTGGCCATCCTCTGTGACCAAAAAATGACCCTCAGCTAAAAGGAAGACTCCACACCGAGGTTCTGCGACCGGAGCTCACATACGGTTCACAATATTGAGCAGCTTACAAATTATGAGGTCAATCAACGGCAGTTAAGATGAAGATGCTTCGGGACTTATAAGCCTTGATCGAATAACAACTTGCAAGATCCGAAGGAGGCATCATGTGAAAAAACCTAAACAAAATGGATGACCAACTCAGATGGTACTGTCGTGTTTGAAGGAGAGATCATTCGGACCCCGTCAAAAATGCAATATCAATCAACGATCCTATACAATCTCGGAAGAGTGGCAGACCTAAAAATTCTTGGATCACACAAATATAACAACACGAGCATTAAATTGGCTTCAGCGACGAAGTGATAAATCGGGAGGGCCGCCTATACCTTTCGATGGCAACCCGGCGTATCCCGCAGCGGATTCCGTCTTTTAGAAAAAGAAAAAGAAGATAGATACAACCAAATTGTCGTATGTGTATTTTATCTAGATCTTGGCTAAGAGAGATGATCTATTTGCATCTGTGACAAGGAGCAGTGCTTGCATTAATAGCGAAGAAGTCCGAAGACACTCCAAGGAAATGGATATATAACTATTTATACTGAGTGGAGTGCTTAAAACCAGGTGGAGTTGATAATATAAGAAATATTTATTTTAGAAAACTACAGAAAACAGGGGTAAGGTTTCTAGCCTTTGTTATAAAATGCAATACTCTCCAGATCCCTTGAAAATAGCCAAAGTTACTACAGAAGGAAATGTCGGAAGCCATGTCCGTCCGCCATCAATTTTTTAGGTCCAAAAATTGAGCTACAAAGCTTAAATTCGGAACATATACTCTCGATAGGCCCTAAATAGTAAAGTGTAAGAATTTTAAAATCCGCCCACTGACAGCTTACAATCTCGAAAAACAAATTTATCAAAAAAATCGAATTTTGAACTGGATAGCGGAAATTTTTAATATATTATCTTTAGGCGCCCAAAAGCTAAATAAAACATTTTTATCGAAGTTTGAGCTAGAAAACTGAAATTTATAATATACATATTTATGGTAAATCAAGCGAATTCAAGAATTCAGTTGGATAGTTGACAACTTCGTCTGGATTCACCACAGTATCGATGGACTTATATGTTGTCGTTTCGCCGGGTATTCCATTCTGAATGGTGAAGTTGATGGTATTGACATCGATGTTTTTGGCCGCTAATATAGCACGCGTACTGAGCCACTGATGTTTATTGTAGTTCTGTGCAATGTTTGGGAAAACTTTTTGCACCAATTCGTCTATGCTTTCTGTGATCTTACAGAACTTTGCTGGCAAGGTGATACATTGCGTAGATTCATCAATTTGCATTCGTCCATTTCCAATATCCATTAATTGTTTTGCAAAATTTCCAGCCGGATGCATCCCGTTGTAGTTGTACACGCATATTGATTTTCAAAGTCAGTTACTGTAAATGACGCCATAAAACTGATGATTTGAGACATGCATTAAGTTCATCAGCGGGTGTTGAACGTGGTATAATTCCATTCGATTGAATTATTTATCTAAATTAATTTAATTCACAATGAAATGCACAAAACTATTCGAAAAACGACAATATTGTCTGTTCAATGTGAGCCAGACATGAATTTCACAATTTACATAAATTCTTATATCACCCACAACTCGAAACGTCATCATTCGTTCGCTGATTTCGTTTCAATTCAAATATATGAAATTCATTGGAATGACAGTGGCGCCATCTGTCGAAAATTGGTTGTACCAACTCAGAAACCTTTGTGTGCACAACAACTTTGCTCAAGATCATCACATGATCAAATGCATAGTTTACGATTCTATAAAGGACATACAGACAAACATTCATTTTTATATATATATATACTCTTTATGGGTTCTTAATGCTCTTTTTTTAAATATTTTAAGAATCCAGCAAATTCGTTGGTTCTTTTTTAAAAGTCCTATTCTTCGCATAGTATGTAGATAGGTGAAGTCGTTTTAAACAATTTCTTTATTTAAAGTTTTCTGCCATACCCACATTTATGGGGCGTTTTTTTAACAAAAACTTTGTTTTTCGACAAAATTTTTTAAATATGTTGCAACAAAATATGTAGAGCGTTTTTAACAATTCACCCATACTTAGACTTTTGCAACAATTTATGAGGGATAGGAGTATTAATAGTGTAACCAACAGTTCCAAGCGGACTGGCAACTCGGCCGATTTGAAAATCTGATTCCAAAAACAGATTTTTCGTCCGATCGCAGTCGGCCGAATGAGTAACGTTAAAAGTGTAAATGCGCAATTGTTTTTTTTTTAGTCGCCCGATTGGAGTGATTTGTGTTTTAAATTTGTAAATTTGGTAAACAGTGGATACAAACAATGTCGAACATGGTAATAAACAGTGAAGTCTTTTGGGGGAATCTCGACCTGCGCTCTATGATAAGAAGCTAAATTGCTATAACGACCGGCAAGTAAAAGAGAAGTTGAAAAAAGTTAAACTAAAGAAGAAAAAAGTTAAACTAAAGTTAAAAAACGCATTAGTTTAGATAATGAATAATTTAGATTTTGCCATAATACAGATCCTTCCAATAAAGTAAAATACTGTGAAAAATATTTACGATTATCCTGAGGCATTTGTGAACCACGCTGACTCGTTGGTAATATGTATGGGGTAAAAATTGCCCCTGTCGGAGTTTCTGTGTTAATTTCCATTTTTTCACTATCATTTTGTATTGCAAAATTATGGAGACGCAACAAGCCCTTATAATACTTTCGCAAAAATCAAAATTTGTGTGTAGAGGTCGGTGTCTTACTTGCAACCGATATGAAATCTATTTTTTATTTGATTTGTGAATCGTTCATGCGAGCACACTACGATCGGCCGATTTGAAAATGGGTTTATGCGAGCGGACTTCAATAAATCGGTAGGTCTAATCGGCCTTGCACGCCCAGACTAAGTACTCGTGCCTATCTTTTATCTCTTTACCTAATAGTAACGAGCGACATCAGATGGATTTTTTGCATTTTCCCTCTTTAATGGGTTGGATACTCTTAACTAATTTCAACAATTCGTTTGTACATTATCTAATTTGTGAGAAATCCATATGACTCTGTTTTCACTAAAAGTTTTTTTGAAGTTTACACTTTAATGATTTATGACATTGATGACATTAAGTTGAAAAAATGTAATTGGTCAAATAACCACCTCCTGAGATGACGCACATTTTTGTGCTTGGTTGACAGTATTTTTCGAATGGTTTCTCGCAAATTATCTGGCTCCAATTCATTGCTTATTGTCAACTAATTCTCCATCTGTCTATAACATAAATGTCAAATCTCATTGCGATTTGCAAAAATTATGGCATATTCACATTGTGACATTACTTTTGCCCCACCTTGTATAATGAAAACATAAGCTGCGTATTATAATTAAAGAAGATCCATATAACCAGTACAACGACTGCGAATTCCTGTGTTATATTCAGTTTTCGTGAACAAAAAATGCTATTCCTAAACTCACTCACAACCAGAGCAATACTTCAAAAATTTTAACTATTCAAAGTTTCGATTTCCATTCTGTGCTGTTAGCTGGTTAGCATTAAGTCGTCACATTGAGAATTGATAATCCAACCGAAACGTGAAAAATGTCGGTCAAGCGCGTAATAATTCCACTTTAATAACTCGCAGGTTCTAAAATAAAACTACTTTGCCTCAAAACTTCATCGAAAGAACTTTGGAATAATTTGCGCAATACAGGTGTCGGAAAAAGAGAAAAAACGGAATGTGTGCTTGATCCTTATGTCCTGAACAGTCACTTCCTTTCAAGTACATTGAATAATGAACCATTTGAACCAGACAACAATAGCAGTCAGTGAAAATTTGTCTAGACCCAGATATCGACAATGTGGGCTTCCTCAAGGTTCAATTTTGAGTTCAATACTATTTTGTATTATAATAAATGATCTTGCTTAGGTCTGTTGTAATGTGTCTATTCATTTGTATGCAGATGATGTACAAGTTTATTCCCAAGACCAATTGGATTGGTTGAAGACCTGGGTGTTTAGAGTAAATGAAGATCTCAATTTCAAATTGGTCTATCAAAAACGGACCTAGCTTGAACCCCACAAAATCGCAAGCTATACTATTTCCCAAAGCAACATATAAAATACATGAATTGCCATCTATATTGTGTTGGGAAAGCTATCCGTAGTAAAGTAGGATTTTACACGTGTTACAAATACAAGATCCTACTGCGGACCACTGCCGATAAAAGCTGAAGTGAAATCTTGGTGCGGATAGTTTGAGTGAACTTTTGGTGGGTTCGTTCTTTTTGTTCCTACAATGGATACATTTTATGATTCATTTGTTAAAGATCGCTGAAATTTCGATACAGGTTTTCGACTCATGAGCTAAGATGAATTTGGAGTTCAGTTGAAAATTAGTAGAAATGCTAGACAAAGGAATTGCATTCCCATTTATTTCGCAACGTTGTTATTTCTTATATTTCTTTTCACGAAATATGAATACAGTTGTACACACAAACTTTAAATAACCGTTCGAAACCAATTTCAATCCAACGCACATTCAATACCTCTATGGTCGACTATACGACGAGTATAGCTTTTGAATTTACTCTACGAACATACTGCCCTCACTTTCTCGTTTTCTTGTTAATAATAAAAGAGCATATATCGTTTCGCCAAAAAAATTACAAACAGAAAAAATTTGCTAAATTATTCATTCTGGTTGAATGAAAATGTTAGATTTTGTTTATTATTAAAAATTCTTGCTAGTTTTGGCCTGGCACGGATCTAGCTATTTCTTCCATTTGTTGATTTTTTTCTGCAAATCATTCTGACAGATCCAAGCTGTTATCGTAGTTAGACTACCAAATTTCAAATATAAAAACCATACTTCTGCGAATGGTTTTGGTGGGAATTCCTACTTCACTATGGATAGCTTTCTCACCAAAACAGGGCTACTGTAACTACCCTTGTATTTAAAGTTAACTGTAAACTCTCTTGCAGTGCTCATATAAATTTGTAACTATGACCGGTTATATGGTGTGCTTAGGACTATAGACTATAGTACAAATCGTATGATGTTATTGAAAGCCACTTGTGGTTTCCTGGTATAGTTGACATTACAAAAAATTAAACTTATAGTCAAATAGAAAACAAAAGTTTTTAAAAAAGTATCTTTGATTCTTATTGGTCTGCAGCTACTAGTGAGGTAGAGACACTGAGGTGCACTGTTTGACGAGAGTACGTGACAGCTTAAACATAAGTTTGATGTTCTTTTGAATGTATTGCACAAGGTTTTAACGGTATAAATAAACGGAAGCGTTGAGGTACCTAGCTATTGACGGGAAAACAAGAAGTGTCAGTCGCATTTTCGTTCAAGCAAGAACATGTCTTGACTTTTTTTCGGATTAAGTCACAATTGATTCTTCTCGGCCCACAACAGAAAGCATCCTCGACCATACCAACTGGATAAATAAAGAATAATTGCACGTCATCCGCATAGATATTAGCCTTGTAAAATGTCCTTATTAATTCAAAGCAAGAAAAGAAAAGTACCCAAGAATTGACCCCTCCGGAACTCCACAATAAGTTGAAAGAAAAGAGGAAGCCTGAGAGTTAAAAGAAAAACCTTTAGTTCTTAGACACATAGTTTTTAATGAGGGTGTATATAAATTTTATGGTTTTCTATGAAATAAACAAAGCAAAGTTTCGATATTTTTTCGCTTTCTTCTTAGCGACTGAGAAAAGAAATCTTAGGTATTATTAGAAAAGGTAATCGTTTCTACATTGGCACACGACTATCATATAGCGACACGGGGGATGTAGATTGGATGTACTTTAGCCCTTATCTCTGAATACTTTCAAGTATCTACTGAATAAAACAACCTGTGGGGATAATTAAACTGTTTAAAATCGTTAATCGTTATCGCGCTTGCGATAACAAAAGTTGACTTCCAAAATCAAAAATAACAATAGCAAGCTCTATTTTTTGTATGTCTACCAAACAAAAAAGATATTGCAATCGTACTGAAATTTTGAACTGAATCTGAGTATGAGTCGTGATATCACGACCTAACGAGGAGGTAAGTTCAAAAAATGTATCCCGCATTTCCGTCCGTCTGTCCGTCTGTGACCAAGGTTCCTGCCACAATGGCTGGAGGAATTTTCTTCAAACTTCGTACTTAAGTTTTGTAGGCTTATATCTCGAAACCAATTTTAACTTTCCAGTGGAAGTTCTTGTAATGGGACCGATTTCTTGAATCGCGCATTTTGACATATCTCCACGTTTTAAGGTCACCAGAATCCAAATCCAACGTTTTTATAGAGATGTCTGTGTGTGTGTGTATGTACGTATGTGCGTATGTGTATTCAGAATTATCTTTCGTCATGATTATCTCGAGAACCAAAGACGATATTGACATAGGACCGGGTTTATTCGAAGCGTAATAACGTAACTCAGAACTGATTAAGTTTCCAGCAAAATCGGTCCAGCCGTTTTTTGTTAGTAAATAAATAACTAAAATAATTTGCCTTTATTTGTACTATTTATTGTCATTTGTCATTGAGTAAATCATTATTACATTGTGCTCCGTTATTCCGTATACATGCAAATTTGCAGGTCTCCGTGTTCATAACAATGGTTGCCTTAATATATATCACACTTCCCTGTTATTAACAACATTTAATTTCCATGAATAATATTAAAGAGCATTTTTTAATATTAAATAATTCTTAACCATATCTTGTAGTTAACCACATTTCAAAATTTACCACTAATCGCATATATAATATTGATCCCAGATCCCACTGGGAAGTTAGTCGTGTGGACCTTGCGGGTTGCAATCAGACCATTTTTTTTTTATTCTATTGTTTTAAATAACGGTATACGCATAAAACCTGTTTTTCACAACACTGATTCTCTATAAAAGGAGCGTAAGAAAATATATATATATACTCAGTTTTTGCCAAAATAGACGAATAACGGTTCTTTACAGAAATGCTACCATCTCAAAAATGAGCCAAGTTACTTGTAAGCAAATACGCATAGGTGCTCAGATTTCGTTTTAATTTTTTTTTTATATAACAGTTTTTAGTTTTTTTTTAAATTTCACATTGCTCATAAATGGTTATCTAACGTTTTAGATCAGTCTTAATGTTTAAAGTAGGTACATTGGTGAGTGTAAAAAGATCGCTTAATATTTTTCCACGAAATACTCGATTAACGCAACTTTAGAAAAACGATCAATATCTCAAAAACAGGTGAAGTGATTTCAAAGCAACTTTATATATTGATATTAGTTTCGAACGGATGTTCTGTGATCGTAACCGTTCCTTACGAAATGGCTTCAATTCAACCCGTTTTGGCCCTGTCGCCGGCAGGAAGTCAATTGTAACATGGGTCACTACGTTCAGACAAACAGCAAGTGCTTATGATGAAGTTGAGTCCCACGGCCCATCAGATCACTTGAGAATATTGAGGTAGTGAGAGCTTCAATCATGCCATTCCCACGGCGTTCTACGCGCAAGCATGCGTCCGCATCGTTGACTTTAAGATCAAATATGACTAAGGGGACATTTAGTTCCAACAGGTCGAAGCAACGAATCAATAAGAGGCGACTTGGAGTAGCTAGCGCACGTTATGTATCTTCATAAATAAAATATTATAGCATGTATTGTAGGTATATGTACGTTTATAAAACGTAATCATAACCTTTTCCTTTCAAATCAAATAATGTTCACTCAAATAATATTGTAAATTAAATCCATACACCTTACAGTGCATAAAGTATTTATGTTTCTGTTTGTCCGAGTTATAAAGAGAAATAAATTGTTCTCGGCATTTGATAATCATAAACGAACCAATAAAGTTGTATTTTTGTTGAAGTAATTACTGAATAAAAATTTAATTGGCGTAGTCGTTCGGATTCTTTTAAACAAATGCGGTTTATTGTGTAAAATCAACCACACTGCATTTAGATTATCGTGAATAATAATAAAAACGAAAACGCAACTGTTTATTGTGAATACTAAAAATACAACGGACTATTGTGCGACCATATATCGCGTATAATAAAAATACACAGCGATTTATTGTGTTCAAAGTCGCAGACACCCCGGTTAACTGTGAAAATTGTGAAGAAGAAACAAAGAAGAGTAGTATAAAACTTTCATCGAGCCAGGAACCTGTTACAACAACAAAAATAACCAGAAAAAGACCACCGAAAATCAGGATAAAAATATAGGACCGGGCTATAGTCCGCTTAGGCGAACTGTTGGATACCCTATTCTTATTCCTATCCCTCATAAGTGGGCGTGACAAAAGTCTAAGTATGGTTGAATTGTTAAGAACGCTCTACATATTTTGTTATTATAACATTTAAAGGATTTAATCAAAAAAAACGAAAAAAATAAACAAATATTAGGCATTAACGGCCCATAGAGGGCCTAAAACCTAGCTTCTCCAACCAGTGTCCTTGCAAAATGGAAGGGACCTACAATTTTACGCCGAATCCGAGCGGCAAATTTGAGAAGCTTCTCGTGGCAAATGATACTCTTGGATTTTTGTCAGACGTTCGCAAGAGGTGGGGCAGTGGAAAAAACTCAAGATGTTACTTTGGCCCTGGGAATTGAACCGGGGACCTTGCGATTAGTAGTCCGACACACTAACCAAAGAACGCTCCCTAGCTCAAACTTTGGTTTTTCAATAAAATTGTTTTATTTTATTGTGGGTGTGTCAATGGGTTTTTTTTAGAAATTTAATCTCTTCAGCAGTTTTAAGATTCAAAGATCATATATAAAAAATGTCAGCTTTCTAGCTAAAAATTCGATTTTTTCGATAAATTGTTTTTTTTTGGTTTGTGGGCGTGCCTGAAAAAATTCTTAAACTTGATTATTTCGGGCCCCTAGAGAGTATATGGTTAAAATTTCAACTCTCTAGGTCCAGTTTAAAGGCCGAATTGTTGCCGACAGACGGACGAACGGACATGGCTAGATCGACATTGCTAGCGATGCTGATCATAAATATAGTAACTTTTAGAGGTCTACGGGCAATATTAAGGTATGTTACAAACTATGAGTCAAAATTAATATACCCTTAGAAAAGGGTAAAGAAATTCGTGTTTCTAATACTGTTGCTCCATACGAATTGAAAACAATTTTAGAAGAAGATAGTGATATTTTCGAAACCCATAATCTTCTCAATCGTTCTGCTAAAATAGCACTTCAAACATACATGTTAGACCTTAACGTCCCATACAGGGCCTAGAACCTAGCTTCTCTTCTACAGTCTTACGCCGAATCCGAACGGCAAATTTGAGAAGCTTCTCTTGACAATTTGATACTCTTGGATGTTTGTCAGACGTTCGCAAGAGATGCCAACCACACGCGGTATTCCGAAGTGGTCCCTCATTTAAATACTAACCACACGCTACGTCGTTTAATTGCGGTGATCGAACGAGAACCGATTGATTCGATGTGGCAAGTTCGTTGCAATGTCTAGTCAAACCCACTCAACTGTTTCAGACGTGAGCGCTATATTTCATAGTCTCCGCATTCTGGATGCTATATACCGACCACTATGACGGTAACCCAAGGTCATGATATGACTTCATTAAAAACGTAGAAGAAATATTACTTTTACTAAAACAAAAGGATGAGACATCTTATGTGAATGTTATTTTACGAGCTGTCCGAAAGAAAATTGTGGGATATGGCAATGAATAACTAAATATGTGTGGCACTCCAACAAATTGGGGCACTATAGAAGGTAATCTCATTCTGCATAAGGCAGACTTGATAAAAGACCTTCAGACCTTTGTACTCGTATATACACTTATGGTAGAAACACATCAACACTTCAAAGTCGCCTTCAACTTTGACAACCACGTCGCACGTTTTTGAACCAATGCTTTTTAATGGGATGGAACACATTAGCACTTCAGCCTCAACTTCACCTTCAACGTTAGACCTAAATCCTAAATTCAAAGTTGAAGTGCAAGTCCCACCAACCTTGAGGCGATGTTTTCAGTTTTCTCAACATGCAAATGCTTATATTTTGAGCGAATTTTCTCGCTTGCTTGTATTTTGACATAATTTTCTCTTTTCTTTACAACCATTCTTTGTTTCGCTCTTGAAGTTACATTTTTCATTGTGTTTACTTTAAACGCTCTTGTCAAAGTCCAAGTCGAAGTTGAAGTGTTGATGTGTTTCTACCATTAATAGTATTATCACTTCGTGAATTCGACGACTACGCCACCAGACGACGTAAATACTACATTAAAACATAGGGACGGGCTACAGTCCGCTTGGGCGAACTGTTGGATACCCTATTCTTATTCCTATCCCTCATGAGTGGGCGTGACAAAAGTCTAAGTATGGTTAAATTGTTAAGAACGCTCTACATATTTTGTTATATAACATTTAAAGGATTTTATCAAAAAAAACGCTCCCTAGCTCAAACTTGGGTGTTTCAATAAAATTGTTTTATTTAATTGTGGGCGTGTCAGTAGGCGGATTTAAAAAAAAATTAACACATGAGCATAAAGGGCCCCTAGAGAGTATATATTATAAATTTCAGCTCCCTAGCTCAAATTTTGGTTTTTCAATAAAATTGTTTTATTTTTTTGTGGGCGTGGCAGTGGGCGGATTTTGAAAATTTTATATCCCGAGCAGTTTTAGGAGTCATAGATCATATATAAAAAATTTCAGCTTCCTAGCTCAAAATTCGATTTTTTCCAAAATTTTGTTTTTTTGAGTTTGTGGGCGTGTCTGTGGGCGGATTTCAAAAATTCGTAAACTTGATTATTTCGGGACCCTAGAGAGTATATGGTTAAAATTTCAGCTCTCTAGGTCCAGTTTAAAGGCCTAATTTTTGCCGACGGACGGACGGACGGACGGACGGACATGGCTAGATCGACATTACTATCGATGCTGATCATAAATATAGTAACTTTTAGGGGTCTACGGGCAATATTAAGGTATGTTACAAACTATGCGTCAAAATTAATATACCCCTAGAATAGGGTATAAAAAAGCTATATCCATACTAGCATATTGAAGAACCTTTTCTACACCTTTGTTGTCTTCCATTATCTTCCATTCTCGTGAACAGCTCTGCCACTTTGCTACGATCGTAGCAAAACTGCTACGCGTTTTCCAATTTGCTATGCTCCCTAAAAACGTCTATTTTGCTACTTTTTTTTAAAGCACGAAATGTCAACATAAATCTTAAAATTTTTCTTGAAAAAAAATAAAATAAACGAAAGTATATTTAATCTTTACTCACTTTCCCACACCAACTTATATTCTTTTCTACCATACCCAACAAGTACCCATTTCTTGGGATGTGTTAGTGTTTGAATTTGACTGGAATCTGGAATCGGTCTGAAATTTTTTCAGATTTGAGCTTGACAAAGAACAAGAAGACGAACTCATTTAAAATAGAGACAGTAGATAAAATAATGGCTGGTTTCAAAATGTTTGGTTTCAAAAAGAAACGAAATATGGGTGTCGAATCTTTGATTTTTTCTAAAAGGTACTTAAAAACTTAAATTTTGAACTCTAAAAAAAACTGTATTAATCTAAAAGATTTGACGGAATTTCTATGTGATATTAATTCTGCTATTGGTACAAAGAACCTACATACATTTATAATTTTATGATATTATGAACTAATTATTTTTCTAAGGCAATGCATGCGCTAAGGCAATAAAGGCTCTTTTAAAGTGAAGTTTTTAATGTTATTTTTTTTGTTTGTCTGTTTATAGTTTTGTAAAATATATTATAGTTTACCAACTATACTTGTACCAGTCCTTAAAAACATATTTACTTTGAATAAAGAATTGAGTGTTTTTTTTTTTTTGTTTTCGAAAAAAAATGATATTTTTGAGTTTTGCTATGCAAATTAAGTTTTGCTGCACAAATTTGCTACGCAAATTTTTTGACTTATGCCAGTACTGCTCGTGAATATAAGGAGGGATATGAAGATCATGAATATGAAGATCATTCAGGTAGCGACTACCGATGGTGGCTGATGTTTGACGTAGCAGGAAATTCTCATCGGGTAGATTTATCGTATTTTATTTGTTGGCTCTGATGGAATGGAAGTATCAGCAGAATATTTATACCCTTTTCTAAGGGTATATTAATTTTGACGCATAGTTTGTAACATACCTTAATATTGCTCATAGACCCCTAAAAGTTACTATATTTATGATCAGCATCGATAGTAATGTCGATCTAGCCATGTCCGTCCGTCCGTCCGTCCGTCGGCAAAAATTAGGCCTTTAAACTGGACCTAGAGAGCTGAAATTTTAACCATATACTTTCTAGGGTTCCGAAATAATCAAGTTTAAGAATTTTTGAAATCCGCCCACAAACTCAAAAAATAAATTTTTCGAAAAAATCGAATTTTGAGCTAGAAAGCTGAAATTTTTATATATGATCTATGACTACTAAAACTGATCGGGAGATAAAATTTTTAAAATCCGCAAACTGACACGCCCACAATTAAATAAAACAATTTCATTGAAAAGTCAAAGTTTGAGCTAGGGAGCTGAAATTAAAAGTAAATACTCTCTAGGCGCCCTTTATGCTTATGTATAAATATTTTCAAAATCCGCGTATTGACACGCCTACAATTTAAAAAAATACTTTTTTGAAAATCCAAAATTTGAGTTAGGGAGCTGAAATTCATAATATATACTCTCTAGGGGCCCTTTATGTTCCTGCGAAAGTTTTTTTTAAATCCGCCTACTGACACGCCCACAATTAAATAAAACAATTTTATTGGAAAACCAAAGTTTGAGCTAGGGAGCGTTTTTTTTACAAAAGCATCGATTTTTTCGATAAAATCCTTTAAATATTATATAGCAAAATATGTGCGTTCTTAACAATTCAATCATACTTAGACTTTTGTCACGCCCACTTATGAGGGATAGGAATAAGAATATGTATATGTCCCTATGTTTTTACATAAATTTAATTTTTTTGTTAGTGTGTGTAACAATTATCAAAAAATTGCATTTATTAGAAAGGTTATTAAGTTCTCAACAAAAAAAACATAAACAAATGGTAGGTTAGTGGAAGTTAACGGATATTTTTTCTCTTTCTTGCATATGCTGTAAGAAAAAGTGCAGTTTTTTTTTTTGTTCACATGATTAGACGCACTGTATAAATGTAGATACAAAAAAATGAGTGTGCTTAAGACCACACGACTGAAGTAAAACTTCTTTCGCTTCATCTAATTTAAATTGTGGGCTTATTTGTGGGCGAATTTTGAAAATATTTACATATGAGCATCAAGGGACCCTGGAGAGTCTATGTTATAAATTTCAGCTCCCTAGCTCAAACGTTGGTTTTTTGTTTAAATTGTGGGCGTGTCAGTGGGCGAATTTTTTAAATATTTACACATGAGCATTAAGAGCCCCTGGAGAGTCTATATTATAAATTTCAGCTCTCTAGCTCAAACTTTGATTTTTTGCCGTCCGACCTGAACATCTGACGATGGCGGTGACGCTCTATATTTTCAACTAATGAACTGCGATTCATGGACACAATGACTTTACTCACTTCCGGTAAATTCCATCTGTCGGCAACTGTTCTCCTTTGGATCGGTTTGGATAGATGATGAGCTTAGTATTGCGATCTATTGAGGAGATTCAAGGGTGTTTACCCATTCCACGAACCTTTCCGCCGAAAGGTTGTTACAAAAGAGTGTGCGTTTGTCTACACTTCGGTATTGCCGGAAGTCTACGTTTGTCTACACTTTCGTTGCACCGTAAGTCTACATTGGTCTACACTTCCGTGTCGCATTCACCAGCTTGCTCCCCAAGTCAAGCGTGCGTAAAGAAGTTTTACTTCAAAAACTCCTCTGATGATAAGCATTATGAATTTTTATTCTTCAAGCTTATTATAATCATAAACAAGTATAAAATTACCCATCCTTCTCCATCTACCTTTCGACTTATACCATTTGATAAAACTCCCTATAAATGAAACCCTTAACATAAATTTCAATCATTGACATGCTTTATTAACGATCATTTAATTCAATATATGAACAAACCTTCTACATCCATCGAACAACCGTTTTACTGTCCAAAAGAAGATCTGAGGAGCTTGACCTCTGAAAGTTGCATTTCAAAAATCATGCAACATATAGAAGCCACTTGCGACGCGACTTCGCTTCGTTGAGTAAACTATCGAAACTACGAAGATGAGTTCAACATGTGGAATCGATGACAAAATTATCTCCGGAACCCTACTTTTGCATTATGAAGAATGCCAAATAAAAATAAACAAATAATTTAGAAAAACAAAGCAACCATGTTTTTGGGATCAAATTAAAATTATACCATCAATCTTTATTAAAGTTAATAACTCTCTTGATTTACTAGACAAACTTAACGGCAGTACCTTAGGAGCAACCAAAATAAAAAAATCCCAGGTTGTCACGCTTGCCAAAGGCGGAAACATACTAGACCAGCGACCAAAGCCCTTAATAGCATCTTCATCTTCATCTTCGTCATCTTGATTGCAGCAATACTATACCTTAGACGTCATCGAAGCAACGATATTCAAGAAAAAGCAATGGACCAAAAAGCTCCGAATGGTAATTTTACATTATCATGACTTCATTGTTGGGCGGGAGGAGTTATGTATGTATCATTTGAATAATATTTTTCTTAATTGTAAATTAAAACAATAGATTTAGGTGTGCGATATGTTTGCCATTTCCGTTCTCACACCTAATAATGAGTAAAGTATGTATGTATCTATTTGTCCAGGCTATAAAGAGAAACAAATTGTTCTGGGCATTTTATAATAAGAAACGAACCAACAAAGTTGTATTTTTATTGAAGTAATTATTGAATAACAATTTAATTCGCGCTCCCCCGAATCAGCCCCTGGCGATTTTTTGTGTGATTTTTTGAAAACCCTCGTTTATGTCAACCGTCCAAGGACCCTACTGCTATGCTGGGAAGGTTCACATGCTGGTAAGGATCACGACAAACGCCAGAAATCGGCTTATTCAGAGTAGTTGCCTGAATTCCAAAACGTCCAAAAAATGCGCATAGTAAATGCACGGTGCAGGGAAATAACTTCACGGGCAATAACTTCACATGGGCAATAACCTCACCTCGAGTGGGCAATAATTTCACTTTTTTTTGTTAACTTATTGCCCACCATAGGTGAGCAATATCTTCACTTTTTTGTGGGAAAGAAATTCTCTTAACATTTTATGATAATTCAAGAACCGTACCTCGCACCTACTCCAAATCAAACAGTGACCCCAAGCAGGGGGGTTGCAGGGGGCAACATGCCCCCCCCCCCCCCCCCATAGCTATTGAACTGTTTATGGAATCTACTTGCGGTTTCGCAACTAAACCCATAAATAGTGCAATGCATATTGGGTGGGGGGGGCATGCTGCCCCCCTGCAAACCCCCTGCTAGGGGTCACTGTTTGATTTGGGGAGGGTGCAGGGGTCTTTAGTTATAATAGACAAATTCAAATTATAGGTGGGAAATAACTTCACAAAATTTACGATGAAGTTATTGCTCACCATCAGTGGGCTACGCTAACTTTAGCGGGGATAGCTATCGCCGCTAAGTCAGTTAGCGGGGATAAACAGTGCTTCCAAAACCCATTTTCTTCGTTTCTGATGAACCGATGCGATGAATTTTTCAGGAAATGTCAAAGTTTGCCATCCCTCCGACCACTAACACATCCCGCTTCATTATAAATGTAATTGAATCTAGCAAATCTGTTAATGTGAAATTGTTTTTCATAATTTTAGAATATGCTTGGCATCAATTCAATTGGCGCAAGTAAATATTTTTCAATTTCAGGATTTTCAATACAAATTTCTTAACTACAACTTACAGCTGTGTCACGGTGCATGTCATAGGTGCATGTGTGCTGCCAAGTTTTTTTTGATGAATTCTTAAGCGGCGATGGTCGTTTTCTGATGCCATCCCTATATCCGCGTGCAAAGAAACACGGCTAGCTAATGTCTAAGCAATTAGTAACAACCATACTTTTTAACAGCTTGATTAAATAATAATTTAATGGCTCATTCGTACATTTTTTATTACTGCAAATCAAAATATAATTGACAAATTATTACAAAGTATATTTTTTTACTTACGACTCTGGCGACGAATCCATTTTATTTGGCGGTTCAAATTTTAGTATCAAATGTCATTTGCATCATAATCATTCACGATGCTCTGTTTGCTTTTGTTTGCGCGTTCACAATGCGTTTTAGAAAAGTATGCATTGCATCATAGTAATCCGTTTGCGTTTTGGAATTCTTGATAAGGCAGTCATGCAGAAGTACTGCGTTTTGGAATGCAGCCGTTACTGACAACATAACATATTATGAAAAACAATTTCATATTAACAGATTTGCTAAATTCAATTACCCTTATAATGAAGTTTGAATAATAATAATAATAAAATCATGAATAAAATATTCGTTGGGATGTGTCATTGGTCGGCGGGATGTCAAACTTTGACTTTTCCTGAAAGATTCATCGCAAAAATTCATCAGAAATGAAGAAAATGGATTTTGGAAGCACTGCTTATCCCCGCTAAAGGACTTAGCGGCGATAGCTATAGCCGTGTTTCTTTGCACGCGGATATAGGGATAATTTTCAATTTGCATGTAAAATACAACAACAACTTATCCTATATACTCTAACTTTAGCGGGGATAGCTATCGCCGCTAAGTCATTTAGCGGGGATAAACAGTGCTTCCAAAACCCATTTTCTTCGTTTTTGATGAATCGAAGCGATGACATCCCGCCGACCACTAACACATCCCGCCGAATATTTTGTTCGGGATTTTATTATTATTTTTTTTCAAAATTTAGTACTGTAGTAATGCTTTTGTAAGCGCTTCTTCCGGATACTTATGGAAATCGCGTTTAGCCCCTTCTTGTGAATTTTCCATTTTTTTAACGCTTAAATAAATAATAATAATTTCTATATTTCTAAATTTAAACCTGTTTTGTAACTCTAAATATAAAAAAACAAAAAATTTAATGTAAAAAATGAGCGGCCGACTTAACAATATCTGTCTTCCGAAGTCGGCCACCCATTCTTTCAATGCGATAACAGGGGACCGACTACTGAAACCAAGCAAAAAAACATGGAAGTTTTGTCAAAAATTAATGTAGGATGAGTTTAACCTTCAATCTGCATAGTAACTTAAGCAAAAACAAAAACAACATAGTCTTCTATAGTCGGCCGTGGGAGGCCGAGCCTAGAAGAATCATGCAAAAAATGTCCCCTTAGGACGGCCCCCTCTGTACTAATTTTAAATATTTTTTTTCTCCACTTTCGGGCAAAAAACAATGAAAAGAAACTGTAGACAACTCAAATAAAATCATAAAATGCACTTACCGATAGAATTTTACTAGGTGTGGAGGGTTTCTGAAATTCACTTGCACTATTTTTTTATACCCTATTCTAAGGGTATATTAATTTTGACGCATAGTTTGTAACATACCTTAATATTGCCCGTAGACAGCTAAAAGTTACTATATTTATGATCAGCATCGATAGTAATGTCGATCTAGCCATGTCCGTCCGTCCGTTCGTCGGCAAAAATTAGGCCTTTAAACTGGGCCTAGAGAGCTGAAATTTTAACCATATACTCTCTAGGGTCTCGAAATAATCAAGTTTACGAATTTTTGAAATCCGCCCACAGACACCCCACAAACTCAAAAAAACAAAATTTTGGAAAAAATCGAATTTTGAGCTAGAAAGCTGAAATTTTTTATATATGATCTATGACTCCAAAAACTGCTCGGAATATAAAATTTTCAACATCCGCTCACTGACACGCCCACAAATAAATAAAACATTTTTTTTGAAAATCCAAAGTTTGAGCTAGGGAGCTGAAATTTATAATATATATGTGGGTGGCAATGGTGCAGTAGTAGTGTATTCGCTTACGGAATGGTAGGTCGTGCGTTCGAATCCCGGCCAAGTCCATTACTTTACACCGAATACATGAAATCGTAATCTCCCTAAGTAACTTAGACACCACCCGTGGAGAAAAACCCTACAACTGCACCCAAACACTTCTTTCCTATCTGTCTATTCTTTCTAATACCAAGTAGCTTACACTGTGCTCTTAGCATTATAAGGGTACTGTAACAACAGAAAAAAATCCCTTTAGCGTAAGTTAATTATAAAAAAAAAAAAAAAAAAATATATAATCTCTAGGAGCCCTTTATGCCCATGTGTTATTTTTTTTAAATCCGCCTACTGACACGCCCACAATTAAATAAAACAATTTTATTGAAACACCCAAGTTTGAGCTAGGGAGCGTTTTTTCGATAAAATCCTTTAAATGTTATATGTATAACAAAATATGTAGAGCGTTCTTAACAATTCAACCATACTTAGACTTTTGTCACGCCCACTTATGAGGGATAGGAATAAGAATATGGTATCCAACAGTTCGCCCAAGCGGACTGTAGCCCGTCGCTATGTTTTTAACTCAAAATGACAAATTTACCACTTCCAAGAACTTGAATCAAACTAACAATTATCAAGGAGAAAATAGCAGCTGCATGGCATCCTGACTTTGCTCACAGACAGGAAAACCGTTAGCCTTTTGGGGGAAAACATTTCTGTGTGTGTTTTACAAACGCATTTGCTATTACGCATCATTTTATGTCGCGCCGGCCGACTACTGAAGACGGCCGACCTCACATGCCATCACAATATCACATAAAACAATTAAAAAATACCAAATACCTTCATGTCAACATATCTCCAGACAATTAACCCGACCTATGTAATTCTAAGAATTATTAACAAGCACCAAATGTACACTTCCACGAACACCCAATCACCGGATGTCCACCAATAAATACCAAATACCGACATACACTCCGTTCCAACTGAATAGGTACAAGCTTTTTCAAATCTATATGGCTCATTATTTCCACATAATGTACATGAATCTATAATTTGATGCTGCTAAGTATTTGTCTATAATGTTGCCAAAAGAAATGAGAAAGAATAATTCAAAAAGCACCGTTACTTTTTCTCTGGCTCTCTCGCAAAGCATTTCATACGGAAAAATGCAGTTTTTTTTGCGTCAACTGATAAGGTACATAGTCATTATCTTCATTGTGCTGATGGTTTAACGGTGGTTTTTTCTAAATTTTAAGCCGTTTTAAATGATTGGCACTGTTGATCACTCTTCTTACCGTCGAAACACTAGCACTAAAGCCCACTTTTTGCTTTATTTTCGCAGCTGAGTCACAGGAATTGGACGCACCTCGCAAAATTGCTCTTCTATCAGCCGCTGTTGTGGTCGTTTTATAACATCCTTTCATATTTTTACCGTACGACTCTTTATTTCTCAAGTACGAATAGATCAAGTTAAAGCTTCGTCCAATTTTGATAACTATAGCACGCCCGGTTAATCCTTGTTCCTTAAGTAAATCGATCTTAGCCTTCTCAACACTGCTAAGATTTTTTTGTACCCATCGTTCTCCAAATTTACAAACAAATGACAATTAAATAAACTAATACACTCAGAAAACTTTAAAAATTGTTTAAACGGGTTAATCTTCTCGGGACACACATGCACAATGAAGATAATGACTATGTACCTTATCAGTTGACGCAAAAAAAACTGCATTTTTCCGTATGAAATACTTTGCGAGAGAGCCAGAGAAAAAGTAACGGTGCTTTTTGAATTATTCTTTCTCATTTCTTTTGGCAACATTATAGACAAATACTTAGCAGCATCATATTATAGATTCATGTACCTACATTATGTGGAAATAATGAGCCATATAGATTTGAAAAAGCTTGTATATATTCAGTTGGAACGGAGTGTATCAGCATATTTCCAGAAACCCGACCTATGTATAATTCTAAGAACTAGTAATAAGCAATTATCATAAAATGTAATAGGCTAGGAAATACCTGATATATCATGTTCGATGGCACTTACCTCAGTTTTGAAAAGAATAATTTAGATCATTACTAGCTGACCCATGCTCGCCTTGCATCGCCAGGCTGCCACTTCTCAAATTTAAAACAAAATACTTACTGATAAGAACTGAGAAAACGTCGATAGTGTCTCTTCTCATTATATGGATATACTCTCAGTGTGACTCCCTCTCAATCTCAATTACATTTCATACCCTATCTTTCTCAATACCATGCGCCACAAAAAAAACAACACAAACTGCAAAAGGTGCATACGAAAAAGAAAGAAAAAGTACACACACAAATTTTCCTTCACTCAACACTGGGAAAGACCAACGATCTAGCTTCAATCGAACATTTTACTTTTTTTGAATTGTATAAAATTTATAGTTTAATGCTTATTGTTCAACTTCAGGACAACCTACAAAGATGATTTATATTTTAAAATCTTTGTACATAATTGAACTTTATATTAAAAAAAAATCCTATTTCATTTGGATGAGTCATTCCAAAGCTAGGAGCTAGAAAGCATTCGAGATTTACAACTTTTCTTAGATATCAGCTTAGATCTCCGCTTCTGGACAGTGGATGAAGCATTTTCGGTAAAAAGTAGCCTATGTCCATTCTCAGGCTCTGGACTATCTGTGTACCACATTTCATTTAAATCGGTTCAGTAGTATTGGCGTTAAATCGAGACAGACAGAGTTACTTTCGCATTTATAATATTAATATGGAACAGTTGTCAAAGAGAGTGGTTGTAGTTGGGTTGTTCTTCCTTTAAAAACTTAAGCTCCGGCACGACGAACATAACTCGCTCAATTCATCGGTAAAACAATCAGTGTCGCGAGTTGCGTAATAAAGTGCACTCATTTTGCGTCATCAGAAGAATGGAACGCACTCGGAATAGTTGGAAGTGTCCTTTATTTGCTGATTTATGCGATCTAAAAGACAACATATTGCCAACCTACGAAGATATGATGATATTTTATGAGTGGGTCCGACACAAGTTAAAATATGAGAGGGAGACTAAAAAGGAGCCCGCATACAAAGAAATAGAAGCAGTTGTAATTGCAAAACTGATAGATATTTGGACAAAAGCTTCTATTCCAACGGTGGAACTAAAACGAATGTAGGTAATGTTGCAAACATATCATTTAAAGTGCATAAACCTTCTCAAGTCTCACCCAAAAATACCCCCAAGCAAGTTGGAAGAATTTCCTCTTGGAAGTAAAATTTTGTTCGATATTTCAGCTTGCACGTGTCGAGAATTAAATGCACTTGCCTTAAAAATAAAAAAATATCTATAAGAGAATATCTATAAAAGACCAACGAACAGTTGTGCACAAAATAAAATGTGGATATTAAAGAGAACATATCGTTTTAATTGAATTACTTCAAAATCCTTGGCGTTGCCCGTGTAATTTTCTGTCCACACCCAAAAAAAAAACGTGTACTGCAGATATCTAAACTTCCCAGGTGGTTTAACCAGCCAGTAGGATTGAGTGAGATATCCGAGGGCGCTTTATCTGAAATGAGTTTCGTGGGGTTGTCGTGGCGTATTTCTTCATATTCAATTAATAAAAATTAGATACTGTTTTCTCCTAAATGACTGATAATCGCTATCGCAATATGTTCATATGTTTCCTTGGTGGAAAAAGGGAAAGGTTTTAGCCGCGGATTTTATGCAGGCCGCGTTGCCGGTAGATGCGACACCACACAATAATGCCTTCCTATATAAGAACATTTGCATTCCTGCAGCATTGTAGAAGTTCCCGAAGCTGTCTTCTCCTGCTACCTACTCCAAATACTGGGTCCGTCATGGAGAGCACCTGGAGATATCGATCGTTTGTGGCTGGGTTACCTGAAATTAAAATAATAAGAGGGCTGTGTGGGTTGAGATTTTTCTTAACATCCTGGTGCTTCGTAAAGCCTTCCATTGCTTTAATAGCGGTAGGAGTTGGGTTTTCGGTGACGGGAGGTCAATGGCTTTTCGCCCAAAAATTTGCAGTTTTTCATGTAGGTGGGGCTTAATTTATATCATATTACGAAGAGCGATTTTGGCGTGTTAGTTATCGTAAATTTGAACCTCTCGCAGTAGTGAACTCCGAAGTATTTAATACTTTACCTGGTTGTAAAGGTACGGTTACACGCTCATTTTTTCGAGTCATTTAAATGACGCTGTGACGTAAAAATCACGTCACAAAACCGTCATTTTAATGTCGTTCTGTGTGATCGCCATTTTTGGGACGACATTTCAGGCGTCATTTAAATGACTAGGAAAATGGCGAAGAAAATGACATGAATTTTGTGCCATTAAAATGACGGAAAAAAATGGCCGTGTGATCGCTCTTTAATGACGCCTAGGACAAATGACTACACTTTTTGGCTGTCGCGTCATTTAAATGACAGCCTCCAAAAAATGACAAGGCACGAAATTCATGCCGTGTCATTTTTCTACGCAAATGACAAGTGACACAGCATTTAATATGATATCTGTGCTTTGATTTGTGTTTGTTGCATGTGTCTGGCTGCTATTTCGGTACAAATTACTATGGGTGAAATGGAATGCGATCCGTTGCCGTCAAGTGCCGACAATATGGACTATTCTGTTAACTATCGTGTGAGTTTGAATACCCAAAGTACAACTAAGTCGAACTATTAGGCAAAACGCAGAAAACAGGAGTAAATAGGGATAGAAAAATTGGCTATTCGTGGAGCGACGAAGAAGAATCGTGTTTGATTGTGGCGGTGCAAAAGGAACGGGTGCTTTGGGATAGCTCAGTTCCAGAATACAAACTTCAACATGTCAAAATTGATTCTTGGACAATTGTTGTACTAGAGCTGGCCATCGACGAAGTTGATTTAACCGAAGCCAGAAAGAAGTGGAATAGCATGCGCAGCAACTTCAAGGCGTTCGTGACGAAACTGCGCAAGACAAAGTCCGGTCAAGGTGCAATCGATGCAGGCGATGTAAAATATCCACATTTACATTACTTTATTCGTGGTGATTAAAAAATTATGGAGCGACGTGCACGCCAACACCTCTTTCTTTGTTTTTTCGGCATCCAGGTTGATTTGCTGTCGAAGGACACGAAAACGCGCTGACTGCTTTTAAGTCTTTTGAATGCTTTAAGTCTTTTGACTGATTTCAAGTCGTGTGACTGCTTTAAGTAGTCTTCTATAATATTGGATGCTTGCAAGTCCCTATTTTATATATGTAAGTTTATGTATATATGTTGTTTTACTAAGAGGTCCTTACAACCAAATGGTCCTTTAGTCCTGGAAAAAGGATATTGTTCCAAAATGTTGTCACAAACCGCACGGTATAAATGTGTTAAACGTTATTTTACTGAGAGGTCCTTGCAACAACAAAAAAGGTCCTTCAAACCTGGAGAAAGGTTATTTTTCCAAAATGTTATTGGCAACCGCACTATATAATTGTGTTGAACGTTATTACCAGTCGTGCTTCCGCTGAAACGCTCTCTCGCGTATTTGTGTTCTGTTTTTCGATGTGTGGCTTCACCAACCTTAACAAATAATCGAATTGATTGGCTGACATACGAAGGACATTGCGATATAGATAGATAGAGATAGATAGATTCTTTATTTTTTCATCATAAAGTTTACAAATTGGTATACTTAAGAATAAGGACATGGCAATACTGCCGTCTGCCTGAGATGACATTTCATAATATGATTTAAAAATAAAAGAAATAATAAAAAGCAAAAATTTTAAAATATAAAGAAAAGGAAAAAAGAAAAAATGTTTAACAAAAGATATGAAGAAATATTATTATATAAAACAATGCTATCAATTTTAACGTGATTTGAAACACAAAATATTATACAATTTGGTTAATTTGATTAGCTGTTTATACAAAATTTTATCAATTTTAACATGATTTGAAACCCAAGATAATACACAATTTGGTTAGAAATAGCTGTTTATACAATATTATCAATTTTAACGTGATTTGAAACACAAAAGAGATATTATCAAATTTAGTATGATCAGCAACAAAACAATAAATAGTTAGGTATAAAATTGGGTTAAAACTGCAATAAGTGGGTAATCGACTAAGTTTAATATGTGAAACTGTTACGGTAAGAAAGAGCATGTTGGCAATATTTAAAGAGGCTGAGCCAGCCCATTGCTCCATTTAAAATTTCAAAAAGTATGTCCAAAGATATAAAACTTTCCCGAAAATGCAACCGGCGAATTTCTTGTAGTGTGCAATGCCCAGGTATGGACGAATATGGAGTATAAGAGTTCTGTCGTCGGCGTGGCAACCCCGTACAGCATTTTCGCTCAGTTTCTGCTGAGCTTTTCAACTGCTAGAATACTATTTTATTATATTTTTTTTTCATATGACGAAAATCAGGCGGTTGAAAAGGTGCGATGGTGTGAGTGGCGTGGGCGAGGTCTTAAATAGGGGGATTAAGTTGTTTTTTGAGGCCGTGGGCAACCGAAGGAGTGGACAGTTGAGTTCACAAGGGCGGGACAATAGGCCATGGTTCCGTCTTCATCCAGGAATCAGGAGTTCTTTTCGATTATTCTCCCACTATCACTTCAAGGCTGTAATGTCGTTAATTCGATTCTTTTCTCCTTCCAACATTTCATCTTTATTTCATTTTTTCTAAATTTATTTGTATAGGCACGTACGATTGTACGGCAGGTAAGGGCAGGCAAGAACTCACCCAGTCGGCGAGCTAAGCCGTGCTCAACGCAAGACGTGCCACCGCCTGCCACCTTACCCTGCCTCCTCTCATAACCCGAGCCATAGCCGACAGTCGGTGTTAATATACATATACGACATAGCCGGGTGCGTAGCACTCAGTAGGTAGGCGTTCGCAACAGTAGAATAGGACAAGCAGCAACGAAATGATATATATCTTCATTCACTCTTCCGTTACATAGATCACATAGCTGGGGCAAGTCTGATCGATGAGGTATAAAGTTCAAATTTAAAATTTCAACTCTTGCTCTAAAAATAATACTTATAACCGAGGCTGAAAATTCATTACTAAAGTAAGAGACTTCCGAGGGCAGTTCATGGTTTAAATGACTATAAATAGCTCTTGAAGTAGATGAAGATGCTCAGGAAAGGTTATCCAGAAACATTTTGTGATCCACCTTAGCAATCACATCAGAAAACTGAGCCTGCCAATCGGTCACATTAGTTTCTGTTAAGTTTAAACTTGTTTCGTAAGATAAAGCTAGTTCGTTCCAGTTTTTAAACGGGGAAGCATTCACTCGAAGTAATTTTCTTAAGATGATTTTGTGAAGACAAGTTTCACTTCTTTTCATCACTCTAGTAATGAAGTTCGCATTTGCCTTCAAATTTTGTATATATATAGGGACTATTCCTGACTCTACATATATGGCGTAGTTGGGTGTTGAGTTAGGCAAACGAAATATCCTCTTAAAAAAGTTCCTTTGTACAGTTTCAAAAGCTTCGAAGTGTGTGTATCCGACGGGTTGGACGCCATATGCCATGCATGCATTTACTGTCGCGTTGAAAACTTTGTACTTGGACGTTATATCAACATTTTGGTTCGAAAAAAACTTTGGCCACATTGTATTAAGAGCCAATTTAGCTTCGTTGCTTTTTTCTTTGGAGTGCTTTAGATAGCTTAAATTGTAGGTCAAGAGGACACCCAAATATTTAAACTCCTGTACAACCTCAATGTGTGTATTGTTTAGAGACCATTTTTCTTCCGCTCGCCTTCTTGATTGTCTCGTTTCAAATATAACAATCTTAGTTTTTTGGGTATTAATTTGCAAGCCCCAAGACTCGCAAAATGAACTTAGACGGTTTATTTGCAATTGAAGCGTGAAAGGATTATCAGCAAGCATAACTAGATCGTCCGCGTACAACAGGACTTTGATTATAATGTTAGCAAAATTAACTCCACCCGGAAGAAGCTCGCAGACATCATCTATGAACAGGGCAAATAATAATGGGCTGAGGATACAACCCTGAGGAACACCTGTAATTGTATCAAATCGATTTGAAAATGTGAAACCGTCCCATACCCTTGCATTTGTTGACGAAATAGGACTTCCATACACTTCGAGAAACTTTCTTGACAAACCAATGCAAGAAAGTTTGTATATTAAAGCTTGTCTATTGACTTTATCGAATGCAGCTTTAAAATCAACAAAGCAAGTGTATATTTTCTTTTTTCTATCTATAAATTGTTGAGCAATGCTTGAAATGGCCAAGATATGATCCATGGTTGAAAAACCTGGGCGGAAACCGGCTTGAAAGATGCTCAAAAGACTGTTATCCTCAATCCATTTGAGAGCCTTTCATATAGGATTGCAGTGAAAGTTTTTCTTATTGAATTTAAAATTGAAATACCTCTATAATTTTCCGCAGCGTTAGCATCACCTTTTTTAAAAATGGCAAAAATTACAGATTCGTTGAAACTATTAGGGACACATCCATCATTGTACACTTTGTTATAGAAAGACACGAGGTAGTTTTTAAAATCAATAGTGCTGTTTTTATAAAACTCGACTGGTATGCCGTCTAGGCCAGGAGCCTTGCTGTTTTTCAATCTTTGGATCGTTACTTCCAATTCGGGCAATGAGAATTCTAAATCCAGCTCGTTGACTCTAGTATCAGGTAGCGCGTAATCAAAGGTATGAAGGTCTTTATCAGCTGAGAGTAGAGTTTTAAAATGAGCTGCTAACGTCTCAGCTTCTAAAGAGAACTTCATACCCTGATTGCGCCCACCAAGATTGCGCACTGTCTCCCAAAATATCTTTGAGTTTGTGCAGTTTTCCAATTTCTTAGCCACGTTTATTAAATAGGTGATTTTCTTAACTGAGCACATTTTTTTAAAATCATTATTAACGCGAAGATAGATGTTTTTGAAAAATTGAGAATTGGTCGTTCTAAACAGTTTTAAGTAAACGAACGAAAGTTTACGGAGATTTCTGCAATCCTTATCAAACCATACATTTTTAGCTACAAAAGTGTGTGTACTCTTCAACGCAAAAGGGGCTGCGGTCTTTATAACCCGTTCTATACTTTCACATACCACTTCAGACGAGACTGCGGATTGTTGGGGCAGAGATAGTAAGTGCCGAGAAAGGAGGGTTCTATAGAGGGTTGCATTGTTCTCCGACCACTTCAGCTTATTAAAACTAGAAGGTGTAGCGTGCTGGTTTAACTCCTTTAGCTGAATTTTAATTACAATTGGAAAATGAGCCGAGTAGTTGACTAGTGCAACTTCAAAGTCATCGATAATGTTCAGCCAGTCCCCTGAAATCGCAGCAAAGTCAATCACGGATTGTCCCTGCCTCCTAACAAAAGTGAATTCTACACATGCATCACTAATAGAAGACTCATTTAAAACAAATAGTCCGAAAACTTCAAAAAATTCTGTTAAACTCCCCCCGTTGCGGTTATAAATTTTATCCTTAGAACATCTACTCTTGGCCAGTGCAACTCGTGCTCGTAAAATATTGGCGGAAGAATTTTGATATTCACCAATCCTAGCATTTAAATCACCGACGATTAACACATGGTCAAGAGAAGTGTTATTCATAAATTCCACTAGTTCATCGAAGTCGCTAAGCCAATGATTGCAATTTAAATAAATAGGAATAATATAATAGTTTAATAATTTTAAAATAATTCAATAATTCAATAATTTTAAAATTAATAAGATTACCCCATAAAGATTTTTTAATCCCATATAGAATACCCCCACTGGCTCTTCCATGCAAATTAGATCTTATCGCGGGTGTAAACATTACTTTAAAGTCTTTGAAATATTTTAGAAATTCATTTTGATTCTTTTCTGCAATAAAAGTTTCTATAAGAATTATAACATCAAATTGGTGTAAATATTTAAAAAAAATCGGAATGTAAAAGCTTACTTTTGAGACCAGTTATATTATACGAGCATATATTTAATTTTTGAAAAATAGTTGTGTTATGGCAGACGACAGAATTTACCTATTGTGTTTTATCCCTAACATGGTGTGAACTCTGATTTCCAAATGGCGTTCGCTGCGGTTGGAGGCCAAAAGCGGAAGAAGAGCTTGGAACCACGGCCAACCTCGCTCCCTCGCTGCAGTTAAAGTACTCGTAACCACTGTCACCAAATAGTTCACTAATGAGTGACATGTCCGCTGCTGATTTGACCACTAAACCTCGTGAAATTTGATATAGTTCAGGTTCTTCTTTGCGCAATTCGAGCAGTAATCCAGCACAAAATCCACTCTTCTCGCGACGGGTCAACCACTTCTTTTGCCAAATACGTCGCGTTGGCTCGTAATCAAGGTCGTCTTCACTGCTTTCCAGCACACACGCTGCCAAATACGCCGTCTCCGCAATTTCCACCATCATCGCAAAAGTTCTTTTTGACATCTTTTATTTAGATGAGAGAAAAACACTAAATGACAGAAGCTATAATTCTCTCATTGGTCATTAAGAAATCGAAATAATAGGAATGGTGTCATTTGTCATTTTGATGAGGCAAGTCATTACCGTATGATCGTCATATTTTCGCTCTTCATTTAATGAGATCCCAACGGAAAATTCTAAATGACTCGTAGTGTACGCCATTTGACTTTGGGACAAAAATGACGATGATAGTCATTTCGTGTGATCACCATTTTTTCTGAAATGACCAATGACGAATCGTAGCTTAACGTCACAGCCTGACGTCACAGCGTCATTTAAATGACTCGAAAAAATGACCGTGTAATCGTACCTTAATAACTCTGTTCGCGAGGAGAAAACAATAAAACTGTACTTTCTGGCATTGCCGATTGACAGACATTTCAGTATCACAGCAAAACTACAGCTCGACCGCTGATTGGTGTGAAATGGCTTGAAATTGTAGGGATGTTTTTTTGACATTCGGCTAGAGAGTTAGCTGAAAAATGAACAATTGTACTGTACTGGCATCTTAGGTAGTTGGATCATTTAGTGGTAACTAAGCAATTATAGGTTAGGCAAAAGGCATATTAAATGCAACCAATGTGTCCATGGAACATTCCATCCATTAAGTATGCTAACGCCGACGTATCCATCGAAACAATAAAAACGGATTCTATGGGCTGGGCCTTAAACCTACTTTATCCATCGAGGTTAACGGATCCATTAGTTATGGGCCACCTTAATAGAGAATGCGTGTATTCACATTTGCATGTTAAATGCAACAACATCTTAGCCTATATACGCTAAATTTAACGGGGATAACTATCGCCGCTAAGTCCTTAAGCGGATATAGATCAGTGCTGCCAAGCACCGTTTTCAACGTAATCTGATCAGTTTTGTTATCGAATATCAAAACGTTGACCATTCTCACCAACTCAACTGACACATAAACCCCCAAGTTTGGGTGTGAAGTTTTCTTTTTACCAAGAAAAATATTGAACTGCTGCTATTTCCAAAGCACATTTCGTATACTTTATACTTTTAAGTTACAAACATTTAAAACCAATGTGCATCGGCATCTCTCCCTATCTTCTAACCCTAATTTCCTTAACGCCCGCGCTGTGAGCTAATACATTATAAGGGTATCAAAAAATTGCTTATAAAAAAAAAAATAAAAAAAAATATATATAATAATTCAAAAAAAAAATTAAATAAGAGAAAATCTGTTCTTCAATCAAGACTTTAATTGGAATGTCATTCATTGCTTTAAAAAAAAACAATAACCTTCATACACAAAACAAGCACAACTCTCATTATAAGAACAAGAAGGTACATAAATTATCTTACTATGTCAAGGTCTCAGCCGACTTACAGCAACGGAATTTATTTTGACGATACAAATGTTTGCAAAGATTCTTACATAGGTGCGATGATAAATTTTTTTTTACTAAATTACCATTCCCCGAATGTTATTTGCCTTGCTAATCAGTTAACGCCTTCTAAACACTTTGATCTGATAACTGGAACGCCTTTATGTAATTTTTATTGTATCCACTACCTTGCGGGTGTTTACTTCTCAAAGCCCCAGCTCAAACAAGACAAACGCATATAATTTCAATCAATTTGCTCCGATTGTAACAACGCCCTAAAGTAGAATATAGCATGAGAGAAAATCATTGCGGTTGGCGATTATCAATCAAATCGACATTATTTGTCGATTGTATCGATTGGTTGCAATGTTTGGTATGGTTTAGTCAATCGATTGAGCAATGCTCTATTGTTAAATGCTCGCTAAGAATTAACATCTAAAAGTAAGCAACACTTTTAAGAATTAAAAAGCAGACATTTTGTTTAAATTTAAAAAAAATATATGTAGTTGTGTTAAGGTGAGTTTTAATTATTGAGTTCTAATTGTGTTGCCTAATTTTAACTGGCAACCATGTTAAATCACCAGAATATTGTTAATATTTATATACATAACGTGTCGATCAGAAAATTACAATCTACAGCAAACGTTTGTGAAATAGAAGCAGACGAAATAGAAACAATTTGACTACAATCGACAATCACAATACGAAATAGAGAAATCGACAATCGTTGATCGAAAAAAAATCGTTCATCGATCAAGAAATCGCCTTATGTCAATTATCGGACAACAAACGCTTTTGCATAGAAAGATGAAAAACTTCAAAGCTTGAAGTGTTCAAAACTAAATAATTCGATATGCATTTATCTTTATCTAAAATTGTGTGAAAACGATTAAGATGATTTATTTTTAAACCTTTCGGTCCGTGTCGGACACATACAACAAATATTTTCATTTGACAAATATTTTTATACTACAGTTTTCATTTTTTACCAGTCAACATTCTGTGTGAAAAAAATTAAAGAAAGTAGGTATATTTTTTGTTCGATCAATTTTTTACAATTTTCTCAGTATGCGAACTGGTTTGTATAGTTTCGCACGAAAGTTTATATAAGGCGGTGACACGCGGCGTAAAAAGGCGTTCAGTGTGGCGCAGCTTTAAGCAACCAATTTGAAGTGTACATCTTCGCTGCTAGTCAAACGCACATAGCCAATGGCCATGAATCAATCATTTGATAATGGTTAACCATGATCTGTTGTTGGAAAAGCTCTACAAAGCTGGCTTCAGAGGTTCTGTTCTCAACGAGACTCAACGAGTGAAAATAGATGAAATGAGGAGTAGTATTCAATATATAAATATAGGCGTACCACAAGGATCTGTTTTGGGACATATATTTTTCCTTGTCTGTATAAATTCTCTCCTCAGTCTTAAATTAAAAGATGTATCAAAGGCTTTTGCTGACGATATTGGATGTGCTTATCGGTAATTCTCGTAGAGCTTGATTCGGATATAAACTGGGACCTTCATTTATTTAGAGTATGGTTTGCTGAATAAACTTGTCATAAGCTCTAAGACCAAAATAATATTCATAAAAATGCTCCTGATGAAGATATCTTTTATCATGCACCAGAGTGTCAAAAATTAAAGCTTACCACATGTGAATGTTACTCCTCGGAAATTTTCTCTAGCGGCCTTAACTGCAATGCCAATTACTTCTTGATTGAAAAAGTTGATGAGTTCAAGTACTTGGGGTTAATCATTGACTCAAGTTTGTCCTTCTCACAACATACTGAGGCTTTAACAAAATATTTTCGTCTTGCACTGAGACATTTTTTCTATTCGAGAAGTGTTTGCTCTTCAAAATTATTAGAAACTGTATATTATGGAGTTTTTAATTCAAAACTTCAATGGTATAAGCTGCTGGGGAGGAAACTCAACCAATATTAACTCTCCAAAAATATACAGTGAGAAAAGTATGCCTAAAAATGTCGAAACTCTCTGCCGGGACTAAATAATTGATTATTTTAATAAAATCCATATATTTCTCAAACTCTAGTAGGTTTCTTAGTTTAACGCTTGTAAGGTATAAATAAAAAAAAAGTATTTATTTTATATGCCTATCTCTTTCTCTTTAAAATTACCTGCAATCTGCTAATCTGCTTCTGTATTGCTTAATTCAATTTTGTTGTATTTCTAATTTTTTCCCCTCTTTTCTCTTCTATTTTACTATCATTGTTTATACCCTATTCTAAGGGTATATTAATTTTGTTTGCATAGTTTGTAACATAACTTAATATTGCCCGTAGACACCTAAAAGTTACTATATTTATGATCAGCATCGATAGTAATGTCGATCTAGCCATGGCCGCCCGTCCGTCCGTCCGTCGGCAAAAATTAGGCCTTTAAACTGCGCCTAGAGAGCTGAAATTTTAACCATATACTCTCTAGGGTCCCGAAATAATCAAGTTTACGAATTTTTGAAATCAAAAAAACAAAATTTTCGAAAAAATCTAATTTTGAGCCAGAATGCTGAAATTTTTTATATATGATCTATGACTCCTAAAACTGCTCGGGAGGTAATATTTTCAAAATCCGCCCACTGAAACGCCCACAATTAAATAAAACAATTTTATTAAAAAACCGAAATTTGAGCCAGGGAGCTGAAATTTATAATATATACTCTCCAGGGGCCCTTTAAGCTCATGTGTAAATATTATCAAAATCCGCCTACTGACACGCCCACAATTTAAAAAAAAAAAACTTTTTTTGAAAATCCAAAGTTTGAGCTAGGGAGTTGAAATTTATAATATAGGTATACTCTCTAGGGGCCCTTAACCCTAGAAAGAAAATCATATTTTTTATGACGTAAAAGATAATCATACGTCTCAGAGACGTATAGAACTTTGGTAGTGTATTTAATGAAACCCACGAACTTTTTAAAAAAATATTAACGCTTTATTTATTTATGTAGTTCATATTAAGTAAAATAAATCAATGATTTAGTATAAATAAATATTAATTTAAACAATAAAAACAAAAAACTTATGCCCCATTACAAATCAACAAAAAACAACTTATATTTTAAAAGAGCCTTAAAATTGACATTAAGTCATAATTGTTTGCCAAATTTTAATTTTTAAATTTAAAATAAGTCTACTAATAAGTCTTAGCAATTTTAAGTTATATACGATTAAATTAAATGTAAGAATGGCACAGGTCACACACGCCCCAAGAAGTCCGGCATAGCTATAACTTGTTACCGCAGGTACTTACCATCGCGCCACGACCGTTACGGGCTAGCTCCGACCACCGACTGAGTTAGTTTAAGCAACCAACCCAATGCGGTTTATAGTTAAAATGATATAACATTTTTTCCGCGCGTCATACGTCTAGCAGACGTAGATTATCTTTCTAGGGTTAATGCTCATGCGTAAATTTTTTTAAATTCCGCCTACTGACACGCCCACAATTAAATAAAACAATTTTATTGAAAAACCCAAGTTTGAGCTAGGGAGCGTTTTTTCTTACAAAAGCTTTGTTTTTTTCGATAAAATCCTTTAAATGTTACGAGTATATAACAAAATATGTAGAGCGTTCTTAACTTATGAGGGATAGGAATAAGAATAGGGTATCCAACAGTTCGCCCAAGCGGACTGTAGCCCGTCCCTATGTTTTTTTTTGTTTTTTCAAGGGTCACCCCACCCACAGTTTGATTAATTTTTTTATTTATTTTTCATAATAAGCATTTAACACTATTTTATTTTAAAATATAAAATGTCTCATGTTTCTCATTTTAATTTTAAATTTTGTATTATGTCTACGCAATATTGTAAATGTAACCTTAATTATTATTTGAACTGAGAAATAAACATCTTAAACTTAAACTAACTAACTAAACTAAATATAGAAGCTTACGCATTCCATCAAAACCAACATGTTGGACATGTTTTTTACGGTTTTTATCGCTCGAGCAAGTTTTCAGATCGATTATATCATAAGAGGTTCGTGATTTGAACTGAACAAAAAAGGTCAACAATTTCTTGCAGAAATTTAAAATTTTGGAAAAAAAACAGCAAATAATTAATGTAGGTATAGTATGTAGATCCAAATACTAGAAGTTTCCACCCAAATATCTTTTCAAATAGTGGAAACAAATATTTTTGTAGATACTCGTCATATAATATTTTTATAGACACTAACATATCCTGTGTTTAATTGGAAAGACAATAGATATGCGTGGAATTCTCACACGGCGTTAACAAAATGATGATTGCAAGTCCTGGAAGTTTTGGTATTGAGTTTCCCTTCTCGCCGAAGAAATGTAACCATTGTAATGTGAGAGGAATAAACAACAACTCGGCATGTCAAATAAATGGCATAACAAACAAAGCAATATTCTCGAAAGCAAGCATTTGCTTGGAAAATACTGAATCTGATATTTGCTTAACTCAAAGCTTCTACTTGGTTACTTACTAATTCAGTACATAACGGGCTCACGACCCATGGAGAGTCTATGCCTGAAACACTACAGCCTACAACCTGCGCTATCTCGGGCAAGCTGCTGCCAGTTGTCTCGACCAAGTGCTCTAGCATCTCCGACGTTTTGTTTTTTAAAACGGAGGTTCAGGCTTCTTTGTCGTATCGAACCTGGTGGCTGGGAGTCCAAGATTTTCTTCGTTGGACCATTATTGTTCATTCGCTCCGCATCAGCAGCGTACTAGGCTTGAAAGTCAGTCGACTTTCGACTTCGACAAACTTGCTCAAGTAGTTTTATTCATACTGAATTTGAGCCAATACTAAATATAATACTCGTATGTATGTTCCCTTTACTCGATGTTCTCGTTTTAATCTACATATACAACTCAATATCTTTCTGAAAATTCTACTTATTTGAGTTTGGTGTTGAGAGGCGAGAATTCAAAAACGTGGGAGTCATTCAAAACTATTTTATTCCGATTCAAAAGAAATGGCATTCTGTTAACAACAAAAATATTTTAAATATTTAAGTATTTTGTATTTAAATCAAAGACTAAAACCAGAATTAGAACAAAAATTGATAATTGCTTAATTTAATCGTCATCTTCGTCATCTTCCTCTTTCACAAGCTTTTGCTGTTTCTTCAACTGCTTCAATGCAAGTTTCTCTGAATCTGATTTAGCTTTGGCTTCTATTTTCTGGCGGTTCTTGTCTTCCTTGAGCTTGGCTTTTATTTCTTTTTTCAACTTCTTCGATTCAAGCTTTGCAATTGCGCGATCGTTTGGTATGCCATAGAATGTCCCAATAGGCCCAAATGTGGGCTCTTTTAATAGGCAACGACCAAATAATGCATTGAAGACCTCTTCAGGAGAACATTGTATATGGAATTTATGGAATCCACCAAGCAAACTTGAAACACACCAGTAGTAGGCAGAAGACGTTGTTGGGTCGGGTATGCTACCAGACTGAAGACAGATGGGTTCGTCAAGGCAAGGCGATATGTCTCTGGTGCAACGTCGAAGAACGGGACTGAAGGCAAATCTTTCTGGGCAATCATTTTCTTCAGGTAGAAGGTTTTCGGCGTCGCCATAGCAAACTGTATAAACATGGCAATTCAAAGGATTCGAAAAATTACCCTCTTCTGTGCAGATAATCGGTGGTGTAGCTTCGTTTCGTGAAGGGGCTGTTTCGACAGAAGCTGGTGGATTTATATCTGAGGCTTGCGGAATTTCGGACTGTGACGTTGATTCGGATGTTGGCACACTTTCAGAAGTCATTGATTCAGGTTCCGTAACTGCTGCCGACTTCGTTGCAGCAGTTTGAGCTGGGTGAGATGTAGTTACTTCAGGAACTTGTGTTGCAACACTTGCAGTCAAACCTGCATCTAGTAAATCTGTTGACTCAGATATAGGACCTTTAGTTGGCACAATTACTTCAAATTCATTATTAACCTCGGATACCAGGGTAGTTATAGTCCCCTGGTTGCTTTGGTTCTCAGAAGAGGAAGAAGTTGCTTCAGGTTCCGTAACTGCTTCAGACTTAGCTACAGCAGTTTGAACTGGGTGAGATGTAGTTACTTCAGAAACTTGGGTTGCAATACTTGCAGTCAAACCTGCATCCAGTAAATCAGTTGACTCAGATATAGGACCTTTAGTTGGCACAGTTACTTCAAGTTCATTATTAACCTCAGATACCAGGGTAGTTGTAGTCTCCCGAATGGTTTGATTGTCAGAAGAAGAAGGTTCTTCAGGTTCCGTAACTGCTTCAGACTTCGTTGCCGAAACTTGAACTGGGTGAGATGTAGTTACTTCAGGAACTTGTATTGCAACACTTGCAGTCAAACCGGCATCGGGTAAATCTGTTGCTTCAGATATAGGACGTTCCGTTGGCGCAGCTACGTCAAGTACATTTTTAAGCTCAGATACCACGGAAGTTATAGTTTCTCGGTTTGTTTCATTCTCGGTCGGTGTTTCCACTTCATCTACCATTGATTCGACTGTTTTTACTGAGCGACTCAAATTGTTCACAATTAATAGCTCATCGTGCTTCGAAGTCGAAACTTTTAACTTCGGTTCGGGTAAATTTGTTGTTTGACAAGGGGGCCTTTCACTGTTTTCGGATTCATTGTTATTGCCTGCCATGGAACTACCTCCATTTCTTTGAGTTGTATCAGTGAGACAATCGCAGATACAAAGAGTGGACTTTGTTGCAGACGCTTTAGAAGATTCTTCTGGTCTGAAGGTGGTACCTTGAGATTTCGCAGTGTCTGGGGAGCCGGGCTCTGGAGTGCTGATGGTGCTCTGAGATTTAGTTGTCTGAGTTTCTTCGATTGTTGTTGAACTTGATTCATGGATCCTGTTTGGCGTTGTTATATCAAGTACTTTTGGTGCCCTATTCGCAGTGGAGTTTAATTCAGAATAGGTGGCAGTGCTCCTATACTCTTTAGTTGTCTGAGTTATTTTTGCAGGTTCCGGGCTTAATTCAGCAATGTTAGTGGTGCGTTGAGATTCATCAGTTGTTGCTGGTGCTGTCGTGCTTGATGCAGTTGTATCTGTTGGGGATGAAGTAGGGTCCGAAATTATATTTGAACCAATAGTGCTGATGATCCTCTGCGATTCTAGAGTTGTTTGAATTGGTTCTAATGTTGTCGATATTGATTTTTCTGATACACTGTCCGGAGTCGAACTTGATTCAATCAATTTAGTGATGATCTGAGATTCAGTATTTGGGCTAGTTGTTTCTGTCGATATCGCGCCCTGAGATTCCATAGTAATTACTGTTGTTGCCGAATTTGAGGGAGTTGCATCAGATTTTGATGTTGATTCTATTATTTTTAATGTAGTTTCCGATTTCGAACTTGATGTCGTGCTTTCGAAGCGCTGTGGTTTAGAAGTGGCTTGGGTCAATAAAGAGCTCAGTTCAGACGGACTTGTTTTATATGTTTCGTCTGGTATTTCTGTTACTAAATCCGCATTTGAAGCCGTTTTAGTTTCAGTGCTCATGGAAGCTGTTTGGTTTTTGCGTTTCTTATCCTCAGTCGTGGTACTCCAGTCCAGATCATTTGAAGAAATGATTATATTATTCTCCACTGCTGGTTCAGAAAATATATCATTGTCAAGTGGCTTGGGTTGAATAGCCGGAGGTTTTTCTATATATACAAAAAAGAGAGGTAATGAAGGTTTGATAAAAAAAAAATTTAAAAAAATGCTGAAAAAAGATTTGGGAATTTGCCGACTTCAAAAAAATTAAAACTTTAAAAATTATAGTTCTAACAATTGCTATTAAGCGTTTTCTAAAATTTCTATGAATTTCGGACCGTAGAAGTTAATTTTTTTACATTGGGTTATCAGCGAGAGTTAATGAAGTTGAAGTTTGCATGTTTAAATTCTGTGTTGTCGAAGTCATATACTTTAGAATTCCAGTATTTATCTACAAATAAACAGGCATTCTTTTTATTTCCATGTGTAAAAAAATAAACAGCTGAAACTGTCCGCTATGTTAACTTGTATTGAAATTTTCGAAATTAGGAACACGCATTTAAAATATACATCTTGGGCCTTACCAATTAACTTAGAACTTAAATCACTGGCCTCGTTCTTCAAGTTGTTTGCATAGGAGCAAAAAAGGGCTAATAATTTAAACTAAGCAATAAGTTTCTTAAAAGGCAGGGCATTATGTAATATTGATTAACTAAAAAACAGCTTTATAAAAAGTACCTTCAACCTTAAGTGATTCATCTCCGATCGCTTCTGTGGAATGGGTCGGGTTCAAAGAGTCCGTTGGTGTTCCAGTTTCTCCTATACCAAATGCAATGACATCTTGAGGATATGTTTCAACTGCAATCTTAAAAAACTATTTTAGTGGATTTCACACAACAACAACAAATAAATTCTGGACATACCAGCAGGACGAATAAAAAGAAAATTTGAACGGTTTTCATTTCGAGATCGATTTCGTTACTACTTTTGAAATGCAGCAGGTACTTGCAATTTATATGCATTGGAGGATGCGATTTCTAGGTTTTATCTCATGACCCATTTAACTTTGCACAGATAACATACATTCAGAGTGCTAGAAACAATGCTATCATGAATGAATACTGTAATTATCAGGTAGGTTCATTTGTACACGGAAAGGAAAATACTTTGCGGAGCTTCATAAAATCGAAATTCAAATCGACTATCGCAACACTTCACGTCAAAGTACAAACAAAATATTTTAAATTCTATAAATTTGCGGATTGTCATATATGACTGCTTCAATATTGGAGCAGATCCGGTGAGGCATACGAAAAAACATAAAGAAAGGCATAAATGGGTGGATTTTTAAAATCTTTACACTTGATCATGTTGGTCCCTTAGAGCAGCGATTCCTAACGTGTGTTCCGCGGAACCCAAAGGTTCTGTCATTTAATTATTTTGGTTTTACTTTTTAATAGGTAGATGAAAGTTCCGCATGGTGCAAAATGATGTTAAGGGTCATTAATGATCGTTTTTAAAACATTTTGAAATAAAAAATGTTGTTTCACCAAATTCGTTGGGTAAGCCTGTTGAAATCGTTGTTAGATTACTTTCTGGGCACAGATATTGACATCGAGTGGGTTCAAAATCCATTTGTCATTAGAACTCAATACCCTGAAGTAGCCGAAAAGGCTTTTTTAACTTTGCTCCCATTTGTCACAACGTATCATTGTAAAACAGGCTTTTTAGCTGATTGTGTCAAGATTGATGAAAAATAAAATAGTAAAAGTTTAATTTTTAACTTTGTTAAAAATAAAAAATATTAAAGGTTTTTTGCTATTTTTTCAAATTGCAGTGTCTTTCAGTGGTAATTATTGAACGTGGGGTTCCATGAAATAATAAAGATTTATTGAGGTCCCTCCTCTTCAAAAATCTGAAACTGCTTCCTTTAAGAGTACACATAAGTTCCAAATTTCGATTTTCTAGCTCCAGTTGTGATTTCTTATGTCAAACTTTTTTTTTATATATAAATGGTGTGCCATTAGCGGATTTCAAAAATATCAATAATCAATCTCAAAATCTTGAGCCTCAAATTTGATGATGGACAGACGTAAAGACGTCAGGACTTGGCTAGATCGACATAACTTTCGATGCTGATCACAAATATAGTGGTGGCAATGGTGCAATGGTAGTGTATTCACAAAGTGATTGGCAGGTCGTGTGCTGAAATCCCGACCAGGGCCATGCTTTGTAAAATTGAATACACACAACAATTCAAAACCTCCCTTACGCAATTAAGGCACCACCTGTGGAGAAAAAACCCTATCGCACCAATAATTCTTCCCTATCATCTTATTCTGTGAAGTAGTAAGCAGCACCCAAAAACAGTCAATGAATCATTTGATGGGTGCTTCTTGCAGCAACAAAAATTAATGCGCTGTGGTAACATTGTAAGGGTACTGTATCAATTACAGAAAAATAAAAAAATCCCTTTAGCGCACGCTAACTATAAAAATAAAAATAAAAAGTTGGGTCTACCAGCAATATTTAGGTACATTATGTTACAAACTCAGAGTCAAAATGAATATACCTGTTTTGATTTAATTTTTACCGATCTAACGTTGATTTATCAAGAAACAAAAAAGAAGATGAAATCAAGATTCATTTGGTTTATAATTTATTATAATCATCTGAGGCGTGCTTACTGGTTGGCGTTCGAAATACAAGAGAGCAAAAAAATGGTATACAGAATTAAGTTAGAGGTTTCAGTTAACTTACAAATACAAAAACACAAAAAATAGGGTAAATAATATTTGTTTGTGCGACATAGGCACTTAATACTGAACATTCAGCCCCCCCTGAAGGATACAGTTCCTTCAGAAAAAGGTAGAGGAGCAAGTTTTATGATGGGGCGAACATAATCGCCTAATTGTGTAGTGATTGTTGCAACTCGATTGTGGTTATCTCGTCCAGGATGTATCTCCTTTACTCGACCCAAAATCCATTTCGATGGTGGGAGATTCGGGTCTTTCAGCATCACTACGTCACCCTTCTTTAAATCCTCCTTTATTGACCTCCATTTTGGGCGCTGCTGAAGAGAAGTCAGGTACTCTATGTGCCAGCGTTTCCAGAAGCCTTGTTTTAAATTGAGGAACAGATACAAGGGGTTCACCAATCAAAAAATGAGCTGGACTTAGAGCGATGGGATCCATATCCGATGTGGGCCACATAGGTCGAGAGTTGAGTAGAGCTTCCACTTGAGAAAGCAGAGTGTACATCTCTTCGTATGTGAGTCTATGATCCCCTATGACTCGCTTGAGGTGAAACTTTACCGACTTCACCCCTGCCTCCCACAAACCGCCAAAGTGAGGTGCAGCAGGTGGGATGAATTTCCATGATATTTGTTCCTTTGATAGATGATCGCTGATGATTTTGTTGTGCTGTTGGCTGATGAGATGCTGGTATAATTCATTTAAATGCCGTTTGCTGCCATGGAAATTTGTCGCATTATCGCTCCAGATTTCGGAAGGTTTGCCTCGGCGCGATGCGAAACGATCGAGGGCAGCTATAAACGCGGCGGAAGAGAGATCACCAACTAGCTCTAGGTGGATTGCTTTTGTGGTAAAGCATACAAAAACCGCGATATATGCTTTGACGAACTTTGGATTTCGTCCTCTGGCTAGGCGCAAGGTTAAAGGACCCGCATAATCAACTCCGACGATGTTGAAGGGTCGCGAATAACGAACACGTTCGGCTGGTAGGTTACCCATAAGTTGACTAGATGTACCTTTACAATGACGGAAACACTTAACACATTGATGAACAACCTTGCGTAAGAGATTACGACAGCCGATAAGAAAATATTCTTGTCTTAGAATGGCAAACATTTGCGAAACACCAACATGTAAATAACGCTTGTGAATATGTTCCACGATAAGTTTCGCGAACCGAGTGTTTTTGTCGAGTATGATAGGGTGTTTTGTAGCGAATGATGCATTCGATTCTTGGATACGACCACCGACGCGAAGGATTTGGTCGGTATCCAAAAAGGGGTTGAGAGAAAATAGCTTGTTGCCCTTTTTTAACACTTCACCTTTCGCGATTGTATTGATTTCGGTTGCAAAACGGATTGATTGATGCCACTTAACGAAACATGTTTTTGCTTTTGAAAGTTCACTGAGAGAAAGGGAATAAGTCTCACGAGTGGTTGGGCTTACGCGGGAGTTGCAGACAAACCGTCGAATATAGGCGAGTACACGTATACATTTAAAGTAGTTGGAAATATCGTTTACGAGAGTCTCACAAATGTGTGTGGTTTTAACCTTCGATAAAAGAACCTTGAGGGGAGGAATCTTCCGTTCTTCAAGCTGTTCCTTTGAAAAGTCGGATGTTAGTTTCACAGTTTGAGGCCATTGATTTCGATCGTGCCTTATCCATTGTGGTCCCGACCACCATAAGTCATTTTGCAACAAATGAGAAGGTGGAATACCACGAGATGCGCAGTCAGCTGGATTCTGATGAGATCGTACGTGATGCCAAGACTCTCTTGGTATAGATGACAGGATTTCTGACGTACGATTCGAAATAAAGACTGACCATCTTTTTGGTACGTCTGAAAGCCAATGAAGGACGATTTCAGAATCAGTCCAGGCAAAAACTTTGATTTCTTTGTATTGCAAAGAAGTTTTAAGTTTTTGAATTAACCGTGCGAGAAGAACTGCTCCACAAAGTTCTAGTCGTGGCAGTGAGACAACCTTGATCGGTGCTACCTTACTTTTTGCGGCGACTATTGAGCTAATTTTGTTACCAGCTGTATTTTTACTTGTGCAATATACTACTGCTGCATAAGCTTCTAATGAAGCATCACAAAATCCGTGAAACTCGATGTTTTCCTTTAAAGTCCACATGACTCGCGGGATATTTATATTTTCTAACGATGGCAGCTCGTCGCGTATTAAACGCCATTGGTTAGACAATTCGGACGAGATGGGATCGTCCCATGAATACTTTTTTCTCCAGAGCTCTTGAAAGAGAATTTTGACCGCTATTACGACAGGTGCTAGAAATCCTATTGGGTCAAATATCCTTGAAGCGTCCGAAAGAATACGACGCTTGGTAAAAGTTAAATTTTCGCTTAGTTGTACCTTGAACGAAAACGTATCTTTGGCCGGTGACCATTGCAAACCGAGTAATTTTACAGAGTTATGTTCTTCGAAGTCCTTAGGTGACAACTCTCGTTGTTCTTCTGGAAGACTAAGGAGAACAGGCCAACAATTAGTGCTCCATTTGCGGAGATTGAATCCACCTGATTGAAGTAATTCTACTAACTCCAAGCGAAGCGAAATTACATCATCGACAGAATCTGCTCCGGTCATTACGTCATCGACATAGAAGTCGTTGAGTAGTACTTCAGTCGCGCGCGGATATTTATCTTTCGAATCAAGTGCCAATTGGTAGAGAGTTCTCACAGCTAAGAAAGGTGCACAAGCTGTGCCGTAGGTAATAGTCGAAAGACGAAAATGTTTAAGGGGTTGATTAGCGGATTCTCTCCAAAGAATTCGCTGAAAGTCTCTATGGCAATTTGATACTTGTATCTGACGAAACATTTTCTCTATATCGCCCGATAGTGTGTAAAGGTGGCGACGAAAACGAAGGCAAATAGAGAAAAGATCGCTTTGATATGTTTGTCCTACTAGCAATGATTCGTTTAGAGAACTATTATTACCACATCTTGCTGATCCGTCGAAAACTACCCTGACCTTGGTTGTGCTGCTGTCGTCTTTCAGGACCGCATGGTGTGGCAGATAGTAGCAGCTGTTTGTCGACAATGGAATTTCTCTGTCTGGTATCTCTTCCATGTGTCCCAAGTGGAGATATTCGCGCATGAAGCTAATGTATTGGTCTCTTAAATACTGATTGGAAGCGATTTTACGTTCTGTATACTGAAATCTCCTTAACGCGACGTTCAAGGTATTTCCGAAATCAGTTTTGTGCTCGGATCTAAACGGCATCCTTACTTGGTACCTACCATCAGGCAAACGCGAATGAAACCTTGCAAAAATGTCTTCAGCACGTTGATCATCGACTGAAAGGGTGGGTTCATGATGAACTTCCTCAAGGCGCCAAAAGCGCTCAAGATCAAATGTGTGCGATGTTTTAATTTGGGTGCAAAATGCATCAACTCTTTGTTTAGAGGATAATGTTGGGGTTGCCATGTTTCCACAAAGTACCCAACCGAATATTGTTTGAATGAGATCAGGCAGCCCAAGCTCACCACGAATAACAGATCCATCAAATACGCTGAATACCTTGTCGGCACCAACAAGAACGTCAATATTACCAGGCACGTAGAACTTCGGATCTGCTAATGTATATGACGAAAAGCTGTTTGTAGCTGAGATTAAGTTATGGCAAGCAGGTGTTAACGAAGTGAGTTTTGATATTACGTAGCACTGAATCTCAACCGACTGTTGGCTATGACACGAAAAGAGAGTTAGAGTTACAACTCCGTTTGTTACCCCTGCTGCTGTCGAACCAACACCTGTCACGGGAATGCGAGCGGCCTTGCGAATGAGACCTAATCTCTGAACAGTTTGTTCCGTGACAAATGACACCTGTGAACCCGAATCCAACAGCAATCGAACGTTCTGGAAATTGTCTTCTTTGTCTTGTACACGAGCGATGGCAGTAGGCAACAATGTATGAGTAAAACGAGTGTGGCTTTGTGATTTGGTATCTACTGCATTGATAGATGAGCAGATATGAGTGGATATCGAAGGGTTTGCTGCTAGTGACGAATTTGATGTTGTAGGTAGGTTCGAGGAAGGCGTGGTAGCGACAACAATGTTCGACGAGGAGGTGTTTGACGATGATTGGTTTGAAGACGAGTTTGTAGGGTGAACGAGGGTATGGTGACGCGTATTACACATTTTACAACGATTGTTCGACCGACACTTATTAGAGGTATGCCCAGGACGAAGGCAGTTAAAACACAAGGATTGTTCCCTTACCAAACTTCGTCGAGCATCGACAGGAAGCGCGGCAAAATGTTTACAGTGGAAGAGACTATGTTCTCCTTTACACTTAGGACAACCGAAATTTGTTTCGACTAGATGTGAACGAATGGTTCCTTGAGTCTTAGTTCGCGTTTGAATTGATCGAGGTGGATTAAAACATGATTCCAGGCAAACACAGCGATTCTGTAGGAACTCTAACAGCTCATTGATTGTGACATCAGATCTAGATCCTATAAGTTCAGCCCATGCTTGTTTTGTGTCAACATCGAGTTTCTGAACTAAAATATAAATGAGCCATGGATTGCGATCATTTGAATGTAGCGCATTCAAACCACGAATTACTTCATCTGCGCCATCGGTGATTTTGCGTAACAAAACTACATTTGGTGTATTTGTTGTAGGGAGCAACACAAACGACTCTACAAATGATTGAACAATCAAATGAGTTCGATCAAAACGACTTTCTAGACGATCCCAGGCTTCCAAATAATTAGTATCAGCATTTTTAACATGCTTTAAAAGATCACCTGCTTTTCCACTTAAAAATGATTTTAAATATTGAAGCTTCTGTGTGGGAGAAAGGGACGCATTACAATCGATAGAGCCCAGGAATGAATCGCGAAACTCAGGCCAATCTTTATAATCTCCCGAAAAAGTTGGTATCGAGAGATTTGGCAATTTTACCGCGGCGGATATATTCGAAGTGCTATTTAATTTTTCCAAAAATGAAGATTGTTGACTGGCTAACTGTTCTAAAACTGCTTCATTTGGTCGTTGTGGCGGGTTAGCTAATTTCTTAATTTGAATAAAATTAGACAGCAATGAATGAGCTAAAAAGTACTTTGTTTCGTACTCTTCAAATTCAGGCTCCGGATCCACGAAATCTGCCTCAGCCGAAAATTCGTATAAAGCATTTTGAAGTTCCATAAATTCTTCCCACGCTTCATTTAATTTAGCTAACCTAATCTCCAGCATTGATAGCGTGGTATTAATGTCCACCGATTCTGCAAACGTTGCAGCGCGAGAAATCATACCCTTTGCGCGACCACGCTTTACCTTGATGAAATTCATTTTATCCACACAACCAAAATTACAGTTACACTTTTCAATTAATTAATAGGTAGTTCGCCAAACGAAAATAAATGATTAGGTACACACGAATTGAAAATGGAGTTGATTGCAAATGTATGTAGGCTGCAATTGATCAAACGAGAAACACATGGGTGGGGAAAATTAAACTTTGATAATAATCTTTTACACGAAATTATGAATGGTTCAGTTAATTCGGCTTACGAAGGACCAGAAAATGTTTTGATTTAATTTTTACCGATCTAACGTTGATTTATCAAGAAACAAAAAAGAAGATGAAATCAAGATTCATTTGGTTTATAATTTATTATAATCATCTGAGGCGTGCTTACTGGTTGGCGTTCGAAATACAAGAGAGCAAAAAAATGGTATACAGAATTAAGTTAGAGGTTTCAGTTAACTTACAAATACAAAAACACAAAAAATAGGGTAAATAATATTTGTTTGTGCGACATAGGCACTTAATACTGAACAATACCCTTAGAATAGCGTATAAACAAGGTTATTTACCGTTACATTTTCTTATTTACTTTATTGTTACATTTTCACCGAACATTAAGCCGAATTTAAATTAAAAAACGTCTTCCGCTTAAAAACTAAGTTGTAGTCCGCTTATATTATTACCAAATGAGGCATCTGTTTTTCTCAGTGTACGTAAATACGTTAAGCATTACTCATCTTTTGTCATTAGTACTCAGGTAGAATAAACCATTTCAAGCGGTAACCAATCTTATGTACAAAGGGTAAACAATACCGAGCAGGTAGGTACCTATAAATGTGATGTGAGCCAATACTAACGTCGGTCGTTGCCATGTAATTTTCCATCACAAGATCATTTCCTGGACACGTCATTTGAGGCGCAAATCCAAATTGAAAGATTTGCACGAATATATATTTACATGCCTTCCTGTTTATCAAACACAAACATATACATTTTTGTATTGAACAACAAGTGTAACGAATGCACTTTTAAAGGTGAACCTCAATGTGACAGATTTTCCTCAAACGAAATTCTATTAAAATCAGTTTGATTTTTGGTAAAAACATAAAGCAAATTGAGAAAAGCCAAAGGAATTGTTTTTCAGAAATTTCATGAACTGCTTCCCTTCAAACCAGAGACTCTGTTTTGCATCCGCAAACGGAGTCAATGACATATGGACGACTCCGCATACGGGTCCGCAAACGACGTTTTTCGCCTGCAATTAGTATGAAAATTAATATAGCCCCGCGGACTCACATGTGTATGTATTGTGAGAGTGAGCTCGCTGTGCTCAACAAAAAAAGAATCCATAACTGATCCAAAAAAGAAGGTACAAATCGAGGCTAGATGAGAATCGAATATCGCTTCGAAGCAAAATAAAAATCAACAATTTGTTTTTCATGTTTGTTTTATTTCTTGAAACAGTATATACTCGTACATAGATTAGATATTTACACTAGGAACTAGTATACCATTTCTATAACAAATTCTCCTGCGAAAAAAGGATAGGAAGCAAATAAATGTGTATGTTATCTATACCAATGTATGTAACTTACTTTTTTCATGAATTTGTGCTGGTAGCAATAAAATCCTCGAATTCCGGTCCACGATTGGTAGTTATGTGATATTGATAAATCTAAATTCAAAAAAAGTTAAATTAGCAATGAATTTTGTGGAATAATAAATTTAAATGATACCTACATCCAGAGACAGTGACAGCTTATGAACTAATTCGTCATTACCAAAAAAATGTTCCCGACCCTCACTTCTCTTCCAATTGCTAATGTAGTCACAGTCAACTTACAAATGTGTGCGTGAAATGCATCATATATCGCGGATTAAAAAATTACAAGAAAAGTTGGTTCACCGTTTTTGCTTGAAGGGGTGCAACTGGAAGCTGTCAAGTGTTTTGTTCTGTTCCTCAGGTGAAAAAAACGTAAGCAGTGACAGAGAAAGTGAGGTCTATCCTAGCCTTGCGTGACCAACCTTTTTTTTATGGCTCGCAAATACAAGTATTTACACGATTTTTGTCCCAAAACTCGTAAATGATATACTTGCAAATGCAAATGCGATCGCAAATTATGCAGCCTGTGAGAAGTGAAAGTGCATTTAACATCGTTCTAAAAATTCTCAATTGTACGGAACTCACAAGCCAACACCAGAGGTACAATTTTTCAAAAGTCCGTTCAACTACTTGCCTATGCTGATGATATTCACATTATTGGGAGAACGTGGCGAGTTGTTAGTGGCGCATTTGCAAGCATCGAAACGGAGGCGGCGAAGATGGGTCTGGCTGTTAATGAGGACAAAACGAAGTATTTGCTGTCAACAAGAAAGGACTCTCAACATCGACGACTCGGACCAAACGTCACGATGGACAGATTTAACTTCGAAATAGTTAAAAGACTTTGTCTACCTGGGCTCCACTATCACTTCGCAAAATGAAATCGGCGCAGAGATCAAGCGAAGAATCACTCTTGCCAATCGCTGTTTCTTCGGGCTAAGAAGGCATCTAAGAACTAAAGCCCTCTCTCATAGAACCAAGGAGATATTGTACAAGACCGGTGCTGCTGTATGGTTCAGAAGCATGGAGCCTGTCAAAAGCAGATGAAACCCTTCTGGGATGCTTTGAGAGAAAGATTCTTCGAGTGATATTCGGTCCAGTTTGTGACGATGGAGTGTGGATAACAAGATTCAACGACGAACTATACGGGCTATACAGCAACGCTGACCTGGTCAAAAAGCTAAGAATGGGGACACGTGGAGTGTATGGACAACAACGCACCAGCCCGACGAGTCTTCGAATCCACCCCTGAGGGTCAACGCAGCAGAGGAAGACCCCACCTTAGGTGGCGTGCACAAGTGGAGAACAACCTCAACCAACTTGGTGTGTGTAACTGTAGGCAGCTAGCGAGGGACCGAGCTTGTTGGAGGGGCTTGTTGGTTGAGGCCGTGGTCCACCCCGAACTGTAAGTACCACAAAAAGTAAATTAAGTAAGTATCATAGGCGCAGTGGCGCAGAGGTTAGTATGTTGGGCTACTAATTTAAAGGGCTCTGGTTTATATCTCGCCTGGGCAAAGTATCATCTAAAAAAAAATTTCCACTACCCCACCTCTGGCGAACGTCCGACAAACATCTATTCCGCTTAAGAATGCAAGTCCCTTCCACTTCGCACAAGCAAATTGTTGGAGAAGCTAGAATTATCCCTGTATGGGCTCTTAATGCCTAATATTTATTTATTTTTGTTTTTATTTGAGAGGTGTTCACATGGTTTGCGAAACAATTTGACCATGACGTTCATGGATTGGAGATTTGCGAGCATGACATTTTACCAAAATAACTGACATTGCCACCTTGAAGTTTTATTATTTCATATCGACGAAACACGAAAATATCAAAGGGGAAATCCAAGTGATAGGAGTAGGTACCTAGCTAGGTTATTCCCTAGGTATGTATATATTTAATACCCTCGTTTTGTTACAGGTAGCATTATATCATTTATGATTTCATTTTTTTTATATTAAAGCGTACTAAAGGGATTTTTAGTACGTAAATATGTTTATAGTTACAAAGTGCTGGCATTAAGGATATGAGCATAAGGATGCCAGAGGAGAAATGATTATGGATAGGGACAACAAAAGATTGCCGAAGGAAAAATGACGTCAGACTCCAATACTTGCGATTTTCACGTGTGCTCTTAGCTTAACATTTATCAATATCTACAAGTTTTGCATTGACATTCGCTTTATTGGGCAAGCTAATAATAACGTTAGTAGGTACTGGTCGACGTTGGAGCTCTGTGATAGAATCCCACATTTCCAAACTGAGAAGGGAAGAGCAACAAAATAAATATTTTTTTATGATATGACTAGCAGTCACCGGTGACTTCGCTTACATTATTTCCAAGTGGTATCACAAAGGACCTTATACTGGTCTAAGTGTGTCAGTTTCTGCGTGACCTATTTTACGAGTGCCTAAGCATAATACGAAACTTGAATGCCAAACCCGGAGGAACAATACTACAAAGTCTTTTCAACATTGACTTGACTTAATTAGAAGAATGCTGCAGATGGGATATTGAAGCAGAATCGGCAAAGATGGTGTAAGTGTTGGTTGGTGAAGAGAATATAACGAAATACACTCCTTTTCACTTGATTGCGAACAGGTAGTTTCTTTATTTAATTTTACGACATTTTTTAAATTCGGTAATGTGGAAAAACCAAATGAAAGAAGGCTGCATTATGTTTATGTTTTTAAAAAAAATTTATGTTGCTTTTTCTAATAAGGTTATAAAATGAGTCCTTTCTTTCTTTTCACTTGATTACGAACAGTAACTAAATCTACCTGATAGATGCTTAAAATGTAATAAAACAACACAAATTGTTCTAGAATAAATTAATTTGGGTTTTATTAGGATTATGACAATAGTTTTCAATAAGGTGTACTACCTCCCGATCACTGTGTCACTTCAAGAAGCCTTCTATGAATAGATTCATACAGTTTTTTCAATGCCATCCCCACACGTTTCCCATGATGTTCACGTTCGGTGAATATGGCGGCCGTGCCAGTAGGTCTACATTTCGACTCTCCTGAATCCAAGTTCTGGTTATTCTTGCGGAATGTATCAATGCATTGTCCTGTTGGAAAATCCATCGTTGCCCACCAAACAATTCGGAAAATGAGAGAAATCTATCTAATATATAAAATTCTTGTGTCACAGTTTTAGTGTTTATACTCCTCCGAAACGGCTTGACCGATTTTGATGAAATTTTATATGTATATTCCGTAGGTATGAGAATAGGTTTATAACTAATTTTTATATCACTGATAATGGTGGTCTACCACAAATTTTTTTTTATTTTTTTATTTTTTTATGATTTACTATTCAAAAATACAAATAACCCTCAATTTTCAAACTTCTACCACCAACCCCCATTTTTTAATAGCGATATTAGTACTATAATAATCTTCAACTCTCAGTGATCGATTTTTATTTATCATTTATAAGTTTGTTTATTATTAAACGACAATTAAAAATACTATTATACTCAGTGCGTGCAAAATTTTGTGGGAATAATTTTTCCAAAAAGAAGACTTGGAAATTTTCATAAGGCATAATGTTATACTGTGGCTACCATTCAATGCCCAGGGAGTCCATGTATTGGAAATTAGATGAGGATACAAGAACCGCATTGGTAGCAAACAACATGTCGCGAAATCGTTTTTATGAAATCAAAAAATTAATTTTGCAGATAATAATCAATTAGATGCTCGAGACAAAATGGCATAGCTCAGACCGCTTATGAATCTTTTGTGCCAAAAATATCATCAATGGGGCTTCATGCACGAAAAATTATCCATTGATGTAGCCATGATCAAGTATTTTTGCCACTATTCTTCGAAACAGTTCATAAGAGGAAAACCTGTTCGTTTTGGTTTCAAGAACTGTATGCTGACAATTAGTTGTGGCTACCTATATAACTTTGATACTTATTGTGGTGCAAAAATGTGAACGCTGATTTATTACATATGCCACTGGGATCTGGAGTTGTACTTGAGCTTCTAGAAAAAGTTTTATTTCCTTCTGATCTTACTATATTTTGACAACTATTTTACTTCTCATAAGCTTTTGCGATTGTTGACAGAGAAGGTCTTCAGAGCTACATGGACATCAAGAGAAAACGGAACATAAAAAAATGTCAATTGGAGCTGAAAAAAGTATTCAAGAAGGAGAGAAAGGGCATTTTGATAAAGTATACGACGTAAACAAGAATATTCTTTTTGTAAAATGGAGTGATAATAGTATTGTCACTATGGGAACATACTATCCGCCCCATGCATTATGTCAGACGTTGGTCATCAGTAGAAAAAAGAAAAGTTTTCATTCAGCAGCCGAACCTTATTGCGGATTATAATAATGGTATGGGTGGCGTTGAATTACACGACCAGTGTGTCAACGCCTATATAAAATCAAAATTCGAGACAAAAAGTGGTGGCGGGCGCTTTTTCCGTCAATGCTAAGCTCTATATTGGTGAACGCTTGGAAACTTTATAAAGTCGCAGCTGATTCCGAAGATGACTTCTATCGTTTCAAAGAGATATTGCTCGATATTATCTTAGAAGATATACAGTTCTCCAACCTTCGACATCAATATGGAACACCCGGTCATAGCAAAATAGAATAGTTTGATACATTGAACTATGAACAAATATAAATATGTATTATTGTATTTTATATAAATAATGAATGTAATGAGTTTACGGAGGAGTGTACTGGCAGAGGTCGAATAAAAGACATATTATAACGTTGTGGACGCCTTTGTTTCTTTGTGTCTTTTTGGTTTTCTTTATTTTATCCAGTAAAAAATACATGTCGAAACATTTGGTCCTTCGTTAATTTGACTATCTGTAAAAGTTGCATTAGACTTAAATCAACTATTAATCAAATATTAATCATAAAAATTGTGTGTGTGTAAATCGTTTTTTCTACGCGTCGTGAAATACATAAATCGCCGGAAACATCAAGCAACTTTGTCCAACGTCCAGAGGATTAAGGATTCTTTGTCCGCGAAGTCTGCAAGAACATTTGCCAACATCCGAATTAGCAGCAAAAGCAAGTAAGTGTTGCTTTTTATTACTTTTCGTTATTAAAATAATATCATAAACTACATACATATATACATAAAATACATAATATAATCTGAGTATAATAATGGCCGAGACAAATTACAACTGCGGTATGCTGCAAAAGGGCATTTTAACCTTGGTGGTAAATAGTTTCACCAGTTTCAAGAATGCCGCCAAGAAACGTAAGCTGCAGCCATACGTTGCAAGTCGCCTAGACATGTTGGAAGAGAACATGCGAGTCGCTAGGCATTATCATCAGGCAATCGTCGGGGGCGGAAGGCTTGAAGCAGATCTGAAAATGACAGAATTAGTAGTAGTGTATGAGCAAATAACTGAAATTTACCTGGAGTATCGTACTGAGTTACTGGAAGCGTTGGAAAAATGCTCTCAGACATCATCGTCGACGGCTGGCGGGCCATCAGGTGAACCAACGGTACCCAACAACAAAATTAGGCTTCGCGAAATCGATATTCCAAAATTCAGCGGCTCGTACACAACATGGAGGTCTTTCCAAGGTTTATTTCAGTCCATGGTTCACAATAACGCGTCTTTAGATGACATCGACAAGATGCATTATTTAAAATCCTGTTTGAAGGGTGAGGCGGAGCGTCTGCTGCAACATCTATCTTGCGAAGCGGGCAATTATGCGAAGGCGTGGGAACTGTTAACTTCGCGCTACGACCATAAACGGGTTCTCGTCAATGCCCAGCTTAAGTTGCTTTTTGGACAATCGTCATTGTTCAAGGAATCAGCGAACGGACTGAAGGAGTTGCTGGATACATCTCAAGAGTGTGTCCACGCGTTGGCGAATTTGGGGTTACACGTGGAACATTGGGATGCGGTGTTGATTTACGTCCTTCTCCATAAACTTCCAACTTCTACACAGCAGCTTTGGGAAGAAAAGTTGGGTAACCTCAAGGAACTGCCAACTTACAAACAATTCGTCGAATTTTTGGAAACTCGCTTCCGCACTCTTGAGGTGGTTGACCAGCAGGACCAGAAGGGGAGTTCCAGGCCTTGGATAAGGAGTGATGCAACCAACAGCACGAAAAATCGGTCGCATGCAGAGACACCACGGGTTCTTATGGCGAAGGCCTCTACGAGGGAGGTGGTTTCCTGTAAGCTGTGTCAACGTGGTCAACATTCGCTGAGGAAATGTCAGAGTTTTCTTAATATGAACCCTATTCAACGAAAACAGGCAGTTCGCAATGCACGAGTTTGTGACAATTGTCTCGGCTATAGCCACATGTCGCGAGAATGTCCGAGCATAAAGAATTGCTATTTCTGTCAGCAGCGTCATCATTCCCTTCTACATGTACATGATAACAACAACAAAAATCAAGGTAACAATGCGCCAAAAACAACGATGCAACATGCTCAAGCCAGGCAATCGCATCAGGGGGCTGTAAATGTAAATGCATCGGGTTTTCAACCTATGGACAACCAGCAAGCATCGACGAGTAGGCAAGTGAACACTTTTTATTCACTTTCACAACGAGCAAGGGTGTTATTAGCAACAGCCGTAGTGAGGGTTAGGTCAGCTGATGGACGTTTCCATGATTTGCGTGCTCTGATCGATCCCGGATTCGAAGCCACATTTATCTCAGAGTCTGCAGCACAGTTGTTGAAATTGAAAAAGCATCGTACCTTTGTCGAGGTATCTGGGTTGGGGATGGTCAGCAGTGGCATAACACAAAACTATGTCGACATTATGTTTGCATCGCGACATTCGACATTTGAGAGCGTCGTTCGGGCGTTCGTTTTCAAGTCGCTGACTGGGCTTCTTCCGGCCCAACGGGTGGTACCTGACAAATGGTCACATCTTTCAGGTTTGAGTCTTGCAGATCCCGAATTCCATGTTCCTGCGCCAGTAGACTTACTGTTTGGAAGTGACGTTTTCGCCGAAATACTCCTTCCAGATATCCTGCGCAGCGAAAACCACATCGCTCCGATAGCACAAAAAACCCGATTAGGATGGGTTATTCTTGGCAAAGTTCCAGCTGATAATCCGCAGCATATACGTAGTTTCGTGCAGTTCACAGATCTGAGTTCCGAGCTGCAAAAATTTTGGGAAATGGAGGAGGAGCCGTTCCAAACCAGCGATCCTGAAGAAGACGTCGTTTGTGATGAACATTTTGTTCGACATACCCAACGTTTATCCAACGGGCGGTATCAAGTCAAGCTGCCGTTTAGGGAGGAAGGTCATCCTGCGATGGGGTCCAGTAAGGAATGCGCGTTTCGTCGATTTGCCCTGTTGGAAAAAAAATTAGTCTCAGATCCGAAATTGCATGATGATTACAGCGCATGTATACGGGAGTATTCGACACTACAGCATATGGAGGAAGTGGATCTAGTGGACGATGTGACACTTAAAACTCCGTATCATTACTTCTTGCCGCATCATTCAGTCTTTAAAGCAACTAGCACCACTACAAAGCTCAGAGTTGTGTTTGACGCGGCGGCTAAGACATCGGAAGGGACATCTTTAAACGATCGTTTACTCGTGGGTCCAAAACTACAATCCAATATTGTGGACATAATTCTGCGATGGAGGACTCATCGAGTGACGTTCACAGCAGACATCGAAAAGATGTATCGGCAGATTTTGGTGAGTCCCTGTGATCGCTACTATCAGCTAATCGTCTGGAGGGAACAACAATCTGCACCGCTGAAGGCCTACAAGGTAAAAACGGTCACTTTTGGTACTGCAAGTGCACCATATTTAGCAATCCGGATCCTGAAAAGGTTGGCTGATGACGAGGAACACAATTTTCCCGTGGGAGCAAAGGTGGTTCGTGAGGACATGTACGTCGACGACTTGATCAGCGGAGCCGATTCTGTAGACGACGCTAGGCAAAAGCGTAACGAGACTCGTCAATTGTTAGCCTCTGCAGGATTTCATTTGAGAAAGTGGACAAGTAACGAGAAAGCGTTGGTGGAGGACATTCAGGAGCGAGATCGTGAAATCGATTTTGAGCTTCCGTTCGGATCACTGAACCATGTTAAAACACTGGGAATTAAGTGGTACCCCATAAGTGACTCATTTTCCTTTCAGAATTTTCAACCGGATACTAAAGAAATAACGAAGAGGTCAATGTTGTCTACGATAGCTAAATTGTTTGATCCACTTGGCTGGATTTCACCGTGTATCATCACTGCCAAGATGATGATGCAACAACTTTGGAGCCTCGGTTCAAACTGGGATGATCCCATCCCCTTGCAGTTAAAGGAGCAGTGGGAAGCTTTTCGCCGAGAACTGCCACTGATAGAACGCATCAAAATTCCAAGGTGGATCAACACGATGCATAATAATAAGGCGGTGGAGTTGCATGGGTTTTGCGACGCCTCGATGAAAGCATTTGGTGCAGCGGTTTATGTTCGAGTTTTGGACAGCGATGACAATATTCATGTTCATCTCGTCATCTCAAAGACCAAAGTAGCTCCTTGTAAGAGGACCGTGTCTCTTCCGCGCTTGGAACTTTGTGGAGCAGTAATTTTGGCCACTTTACTTCAATACGCTGTCGAAGTTATGAATGTTCAAACGACTTACGCATGGACAGATTTCATGATTGCGCTTGCCTGGATACGTTCACCGCCTGCAAAATGGGACACGTTTGTAGCTAATCGCGTCTCCGAAATACAACGCCTAACCACGATTAATGCATGGAGGCATGTACCAACGCACCATAATCCCGCTGACCTAGCATCACGAGGTGTACTCCCTGGAGCTCTTGAGTCACTGAACTTTTGGTGGAGAGGACCGCGTTTCTTACATAATCGATGGGAGTTTGAGGCTCCTGAACAGCCCTTAAACATTGACACAGAGGAAGAGAGACGTGCAGTCAGAGCACACTGTGTTCACAGCTCAAACGGCGATAGCGTTAGTGAGGTGGTTCACAGTTTTTCTCATCTCTCAAAAGTAGCGAGGGTTTTAGCTACGTGTTTGCGATTCGCCTATAATTGTAGAAGAACGAAAGATGAGAGGAGATCGGAGCCACTAAGCCCACAGGACTTATCCGCGGCAACATTCCTCGCAGTCAAGGCATCACAAAAGAAGATGTTCCCGACGGAGCTGTTGGAGATGGAAACAACGGGCAGAAAACCAAAACCCTTGTGCGCACTAAACGCATTCATCGATGCTCACGGGATCTTGCGTGTGGGAGGACGCCTGCAGAATTCCACCCTAACTTATGAGGAGCAGCACCCCATAATACTAAAAATGAATCACCACTTCACCGGTCTGGTAGTTCGGGACGCTCACGGCAAAACATTCCATGGTGGAATTCAGCAAATGGTTGCCTACATCAGACGGACATACTGGATTGGGCAGATTAAGAGGATTGTCAAATACCACATCCACAGGTGCAACGACTGTTTTCGACAGAAGGCCAAGGAAATGCAGCAGCTGATGGGCAGTTTACCAGCAGCACGGGTACAAATGTCCAGACCATTTAGCCACACTGGCGTCGACTATGCAGGGCCGATCGAATTAAAATCTTGGAAAGGTCGCGGTGGAAAATCATATAAGGGATATTTCGCACTTTTCATCTGTTTAGCGACGAAGGCGATTCATATCGAGGTGGTGTCTGACCTAACAACTCGAGCGTTTTTGGCAGCTTTCCGACGTTTTACGGCACGACGTGGAGTATGCACCCAAATATATAGTGATTGCGGCACAAATTTCATCGGAGCTAACGCCGAACTACAAAGGATGTTACGGGATGCGCAGCATGATTGGAACGAGGTCGCTGGCACATTGGCGAATTTAGGTACCGAATGGCATTTCATTCCCCCCGCTTCTCCTCATTTTGGAGGACTATGGGAAGCCGGGGTGAAGTCGGTCAAGTACCACTTGAAAAGAGCAGTCGGCAACGAGAGGCTTACCTACGAGGAACTCGCCACGCTTCTGGCACAAATAGAAGCGTGTCTGAATTCAAGGCCCTTATGCCCTCTTTCCCACAACGTCGATGACTTAGAAGTTATCACGCCAGCACACTTTCTGGTCGGCGAACCCTTTCAAACAATACCACAAGGCGACAGCGCATTGCGGAAGGTCGGATATCTGGACCGTTGGAAACGGCTACAACACCGAATACCTGTCGCGACTACAACAACGACCGAAATGGGTCAAAACCGAAGGCGAACCAAAAATTGGCGATATGGTGATTATCAAAGACGAACGTCTTCCACCGTCTCGTTGGAGCCTAGCGAGAATCCAAGAAACTCACCCCGGATCGGACGGATTGACTCGTGTCGTAACCCTTAAAACGAAATCAGGGCTCCTCAAATGACCAATCGCAAAAATATGTAGCCTACCAACCAACAAAAGCAACGAGGACAACACACTTCTATAAATAGATACATTTAAACACACAAAAATCTGAAATCATAAAAAAAAAAAAAAAAAAAAAAAAAAACTGGATAATGACAATTAAAACATTCACTACGCACCATATCTGCAAGCGCCGCTTTATCTGATGGTCACCATTTTCCAAAGAGAATTGAAAAGTCTCTTAGATGCGGAGTATGCCACATGCGAGTCAGATGGGTTTGTGAGTTCTGCGACATAGGTCTGTGTGTCGGAAAAAAATGCGTTAAGAAATTTCATGTGAAAAATAAGAAATCATATTTTCCCATTGTACCTGCTTTGGGTACAGCTTAAACCAATGTTACAAAAAAAATTATTATTTATTATTAAAAAATGTCTTTGGTAATAAATGGGTTAATGTATATATTAGTTAAGTTAATAATGACCAATGAATTAAAAAAAATTAAAAGTTGCTGTTTTGTTATGTTTATAGGCCGTCATCGTCCACAGCGCGCTCCATTCCTCTTTTAGTCATAGACCACATCCACACACACTTACAATCACCCCTATCGTGGAATCCGTTGGATCTGAGATTCACTTCACTTATTCGACTCACGTGAACAGAAAATTTCTATCGTGGGATCCGTCGGATACTCTCCCTTACCGACCACTATTGGTGATTAGGAAATTCATTTGTGACAGCTCATTTCAAACACATTTGTTTTGTAAAAATTAAATTCAAAATGAAAATGAAAATAAAATAAAAACTGCGGATGTCAAATGCATGGATAGATTCGAACCGTTCGTTTTCTACGATACAGTGAATTTCATTCACTTTACTGACACGTGGATGGTTCACGTCTGTGGATTACACGATGCAAATTGTTCACTATTAGCGGATCGTTCCCCCCGACGGATTCCACGATAGGGGTGAATAACTTAGTTATATTTCATTCCCCTACCAAAATATTCACTAGAAATATTCACCCCTATCGTGGAATCCGTCGGGGGAACGATCCGCTAATAGTGAACAATTTGCATCATGTAATCCGCAGACCTGAACCATCCACATGTCGGTAACGTGACTGAAATTCACTGTATCGTGGAAAACGAACTAATCGAATCTATCCATGCTTTGACATCCGCAGTTTTTATTTTCTTTTCACTGAATTTATTTTTTACAAAACAAATTTGTTTGAAATGAGCTGTCACAATTGAATTTTCTAATCACTAATAGTGGTCAGTAAGGGAGAGTATCCGACGGATCCCACGATAGCAATTTCCTGTTCACGTGAATCGAATAAGTGAAGTGAATCTCAGATCCGACGGATTCCGCGATAAGGGTGATTTTTATGGCAAAACAACGTTTGCCGGGTCAGATAGTTTTCAGTATAGATTTGTAGGTATTCGCTGTCATTCTTGAGCTTTGAAAATCAAGGTTTCCGTAAAAGCTTACTGCTCCCCATACCATTACGCCCTCCCCTTATATATACCATTACTCCACCACCCTCTTCAATAAGTTCGCCTTAATGAAACCTCTTCTGCCAGTCGATGACGACGAATTCAAATATCATTACCTTTGGTTTTTTAGACATTAACCTGTAAGTCCCATATGCTGCAATAGTCTTGGATCCTATTCATTTGCATCTGCAGTGAACAAGGATTGTCAGCCACCATGACGATATCGTCAGCATAAAATAAAACTTTTATCCTAGTTCCAGCAATCTGCCTTCTTCCGGGCAAACAATCACAGATGTCTTGGATGTAAAGTGCAAACATGATCGGACTTAAGATACACCCTTGTGGTACACCTGGGAATGTATCAAACCAATTGGACACGTCCATCATACACCGTTCCACTAGTTGAGGCGAGTAGATAAGCGTTAGTCGCTCAAAATTTATTAAATAATTCCATTGTTGACAACTAGGAAATTAGTTTCTTTCTATTTACAGTATCGAACGCCGCCACTTTGAAATCCATGAAACGTGCAAGTAGCTTTTCGTTTTTGTGAAATGTCCTATGAATTTTTGGGCGATACTAATAATTGCAAATATGTGAATGATTAACCAATTTATAAGACGGAAGGAAGCCGTTAGTTGGGTTAGCTTTAATTTTCGCCTGTCTATTCTAGTTGGGCCCTTAAGTTCTTGAAAGTGAACGAAACGGGTCATTGTGGCTATTATGGGCAAGAGCATACATTATTGTGCATTTGTTCCTTTGCTTAAGCTTACTTAAGCGACCAGTAGCAAATTTAGTTGGGCCTTTAGTTTGGGAATACCACTTAACGACAATTTTTGGTATCGTTAGTTAACGATATCGAGTAACCATCGTAAAGTGTTTGGGAATTCCACTAGAGCAGTCAGAAAAAGAAATGTCCGACATTGTGTACCTATTCAATTCAATTCAATTCAATTTATTTAGAATAATATCGCTTACAATTTAAGATAACAAGCATCTTTTAAGATTTGCAAGCCTTTAGTGTTAATTTAAGTACAAGGTGGGCCAAAAGAAATCACCCTATTGGCAGATGCTCCTATTTTTGCAAATGGCCGCCGAAATGAAGCGATACACTCCCCAAGAACGCGGAATAATCGTGTCTATTTTTTTGCGTAACAATTCGTTTGTAGTGTTGGCGCAGCGCGAATTCCACACACACGCGCGAGCCACAACCGATATTCTGAAGGCGGCGTTCTCGGGTCGTCTCATCTCTCGTTTTGGCGATTTGCACTAGCCCGCAAGATCGCCCGATTTAACCGTTCCAAATTTTTTTTGTGGGGTTTTTTGAAGTCCCGTGTTTACGTGAACAAGCCCAAGACCCTAGAAGCCCTCAAGGACAACATTCGATACGAGTGCGAGAAGCTGTCGCCCGAAGTTCTCGCCGAAGTGATGAAAAATGCAATAAAATGAGCCCGTATGGCAATCAATTGTGCAATCATCTTCTCGACTTGACCAATAAAATTCTAAAGGTTTAAATAAACATAATCAAAAAACAGAATCGAAGTTTTTCATTTAGAAAAAAATGAGAGCCAAACAACATCGGATGACTCTTTTGGCCCACCTTGTACATGTGCAAACAAAAATTATACAAGTAGGCAAAAATAGAGAAAAACATAGGGACGGGCTACAGTCCGCTTGGGCGAACTGTTGGATACTCTATTCTTATTCCTATCCCTCATAAGTGGGCGTGACAAAAGTCTAAGTATGGTTGAATTGTTAAGAACGCTCTACATATTTTGTTATATAACATTTAAAGGATTTTATCAAAAAAAAACGCTCCCTAGCTCAAACTTGGGTGTTTCAACAAAATTGTTTTATTTAATTGTGGGCGTGTCAGTAAGCGGATTTAAAAAAAAATTAACACATGAGAATAAAGGGCCCCTAGAGAGTATATATTATAAATTTCAGCTATCTAGCTTAAAAAAAATAATAATAATTGTGTTCGTGTCAGTGGGCGGATTTTGAAAATATTTACACATGAGCATAAAGTGCCCATAGAGAATATATATTATAAATTTCAGCTCCCTAGCTCAAAATTTTGATTTTCAAAAAAATTGTTTTATTTATTTGTGGGCGTGTCAGTGGGCGGATCTAGAATTTTTTTTATCCCGAGCAGTTTTAGGAGTCATAGATCATATATAAAAAATTTCAGCTTTCCAGCTCAAAATTCGATTTTTTCCAAAATTTTGTTTTTTTGAGTTTGTGGGCGTGTCTGTGGGCGGATCTCAAAAATTCGTAAACTTGATTATTTCGGGACCCTAGAGAGTATATGGTTAAAATTTCAGCTCTCTAGGTCCAGTTTAAAGGCCTAATTTTTGCCGACAGACGGGCGGAGATGGCTAGATCGACATTACGAGTACTATCGATGCTGATCATAAATATAGTAACTTTTAGGGGTCTACGGGCAATATTAAGGTATGTTACAAACTATGCGTCAAAATTAATATACCCTTAGAATAGGGTATAAAAAAATGGAGATTATATCATAATTAATAAAAACTGAGTTAAAGAAAAAAAAGTGTTCAAAAGAGTTTACGGTCATTTAAGATAATCACCCCTATCGTGGAATCCGTCGGGGGGAACGATCCGCTAATAGTGAACAATTTGCATTGTGTAATCCGCAGATGTGAACCATCCACATGTCATTCTGCTGGGTACCTGGCCATGTTGGCATTACGGGCAATGAGGCAGCGGACTCTCTGGCAAGAAAAGGGGCAGAGGAACCCTTCATAGGACCTGAACCATTCTGCGGGATAGGAGAACACACTATACGCGAAGAGTTCAGGAGACTGGAGGAAGAAACAAAGGCCAAAACCTTTCTCAACCTCCAAGGTCTGAGGCAAGCAAAGAAACTCTTAGGAAATTACAACCAAAAGAGATTCAAAGTTTGTATCGGCCTTAACAAAAACAACCTAAGAATCCTAACAGGCCTCCTCACGGGGCACTGCAGACTCAAGATCACCTGAGGAAAATGGGCATATTGGAGGACGGGCTCTGCAGATTCTGCAGTGAAACCGCCGAAACTCCAGACCATATACTGGAATCGTGTGGGGCGCTGACCCACAAAAGGATGAAATATTTGGGCAGGCACCAAATAACAGACAAGGACATACAAACCATGGACCCACAGCTCATTCTCAGATTCATCAAAGAAACTGGACTGGACGCTGTGCTCTAAGGAGTGTGACCTGCCAAGGATAAATCAGAGCAATACCTCGACACGCTTCACAAAGAAGTATCTAGAGAGGGCTCTGAACGAGGGCATGCAACTCTCCGAGGCACAAGCAAGGGGACACAATAGACCAATAGGTCGCAGTGTAATATACGCTAACCAAATATTATTATATTATATTATTATTATATCCACATGTCGGTAACGGGAATGAAATTCACTGTATCGTGGAAAACGAACGGATCGAATCTATCCATGCATTTGATATCCGCAGTTTTTATTTTCTCGTCACTGAATTTAATTTTTACAAAACAAATGTGTTCGAAATGAGCTGTCACATTTCAATTTCCTAATCACCAATAGCGGTCGGTAAGGGAGAGTATCCGACGGATACCACGATAGCAATTTTCTGTTCACGTGAATCGAATAAGTGAAGTGAATCTCAGATCCGACGGATTCCACGATAGGGGTGTATATGTTTGTGACAGTTCTAGTGGCCAGATATTTTAAAAGAGAGGATTTAAAATTGTTTGTGCTACCAATCTTCCTAATGTTTATGGGCATGGAATTCCACAATCGTACTGAGCTTACAAAAAACTGACGCTCGGAGGTTAAACAGGCAAAACTTGTTTGAATCAGCATACGCGGTCTAGTTGACTGGAGGAATCGAAGCTTATTGACCAATAGTTCGGCTCCCTAGTTTGCAAGATGTCATGCAACAGACACAGGGCTCTATATATAAGCAAATTGTCAAAGGTACAACCGCTTATCTGCTTTGCGTATAGGGAAACATGGTCATATCTTTTTAAATTGAACACGAACCGGGCAATATTATTATATACAACATTAAGCTTTCTTCTAGTATTATAATCGGGGCAGCAGAAGATCTCACAGCAATACAGTGGGTAAGAGAAGAGTTTTCGCTAGTAGGAGTTTTGTTCGTATTGGAATGAAATGCTTAGTAGCCCAAAGAGCGGGTAACCCACCATATACTTTTCCAATAGCGGCGTTGATATGAGTAGTCCAGGACAGGGTACGGTTGAAAATAATACCGAGGTTTTTGGCCGAGTCAACATACTCTATTTGGCTCCCGGCTAGTTGAATAGGTGGAAAATGGGAAATGTCTATTATTCTTTTGTGGATCACGAGTGCTTTCGACTTAAGAGGGTTTAGGAGTAACTAGTTTTCAGTTGACCATTTCAGTATACGTTGAAGATCTTCATTTATTAGCCTCGTGGCTTCGATGTACTGTTTTGGAGCAAAACTTAGATAAATCTGGGCATCATAAGCTACATGTGCGTAGCGACATGCTTGACTGTCTTAGGTAATTCGTTTATATAGAGGGAGAAAAATAGTGGTCCCAAAATTGAGCCTAGAGGCACACCACGCCTTACTGGCAAAAACCTTGAAAAACGTTCACCCACTGCAACCCGTTGCTGCCTCCCGTGTAGGTAGGAGAAAATAAGTTTCATTGAATGGAGTGAAAACATGAACTCTTTTCTAAGTTTGGAGCAAAGAATTTGGCGATTCACAGTATCGAAGGCCTCTGAGAAGTCGAGTAAAGAGAGAATGGTAGCATTGTTTTCATCGACAGCTTTTCTGATATCGTCGATTACCACCAATAAGGCCGTCTTACAGCTCCTCATTGCTCGGAAACCCGACTGATTTTTAGTTTTTTACTTAAGAGATGACTCTGCATTTGTGCAAGGATGGGTTTCTCAAATATCTTTGAAAAGAACGGCAGTATTGAAATGGGCCGGTATTCTATGGAGTTTCCGTTAGTTTTCTTTTCGATGGGAATAACTTTAGCTTCCTTCCATTGCGAAGGGAAAGAAGACGTTGTAAGGATGGTGTTAAAAATATGAGTAAAAAGGGCATATATAAGGGAGCAGAAGCTTTACAAATTTCGGGTGGATTTCGTCAAGTCCCATGGCTTTTTATTTAATTCCTAGTAGAGCTTCAGCAACATCTTCTTGGCTTACCCTATAGAAATTGAAAAGTGGGGTACTATCATCATCCGGCGACAAATACAGCGGAAATAAGTTAATGGCGTTTGAATTTCCTGATGTTAAAAATACCGAGTTAAGTTGGTCACATTCGACATTTTCAGGGGTTTTTGACTTCTCTTTACCTATACCGATTTCACGAATTTGTTTCCACACTTCTTTGCCAGACAAGCAAGCACCAAATTTTCTGTTATAGAAAGCACGTTTTGCATTTCTAATTTTGTGGGTTGTCTTATTCCGGAGTAATCGGTATCGACCGTAGAACTCCTCAATCTTATACTTCTTCCAGCTTTTAAAAGCATCGTCTCGTTGATTCATCAGTTGAAGGATATTTGGAGTTAGCCACTGGATTGAAGCCGATTTTACAATTTTTGTTTTTAAAGGCAGATGTTCGTTAAATAGTGAGACTATTTGATGTTGGAGGAGGTTTATTTGATCATCAACCAAGGGCATCCGATATATACTATCCCAATTTTTACTGGAAACACCATATTGCAATGCTTCGTAATTTATGTTCCGAAAATCTCTAAACATGACTTTGGACTCAGTATACTTATTTTCAACCTGGTAGGTTAGAAACAACAAGTCATGATTCGAGAAGCTTGGTGCAGAGAGTTGGTTGTATTACAAAACTTTATCTTTATTGGAAACAAAGACTGAATCGATAAGGGTTGGTGGTGCGGACGTAAAGTGAGTAGGAGTGGTCGTGTTGACTGGATATAGGTCATACGATTTCATGTGCTCCAAGAAATCTATTGAACGTGGAATGTTCAGCAGGTTACAGTTAATATAGCCTATTATAACGAAGTTTGTTACACTGCAGGAATTTTCCTCTATAACGGCGTAAAGTGGAGCATGTGAAATATAATACTACGGCCTATAGACCACGCCCAGCAAAATGTTGTCTTGACTACATTTTACCTCTAAGAAATAGAAATCAATAGGCGAACCCGGATTAGACTTGCAGACAAAATAATTATAATTTAGCGTATTACGAACATACATCGCAACTCCACCTCCTATCAGATCGGAAAAGCTCGTAACCTTCAACTTTATAGATGTCCCTAGCCACTGTAGAGTTTGGATCTGTGTGGAACCATGTTTCAGAAACGCAAATAACATCTATTTTAGAGTTAACGAAAATATGGCGAAATTCATCAATTTTTGGGTAAAGGCTTTGGGCATTTATGTAACAGATGTGGATGCCTTCGTGATGTACTTGGAGAATCCTAACCATTTCAGCCAGATTTTGGTTTGCTCCAGCAATCGCAGAGTCTCTATGCCCAGCGTCCCGTAGACTATCCGTATTCATCGTGTTTTCGGGAGCTTTCTATTGAAAAATTAGTAGCACAGAATAATTTATCTAATGATAAAAGAAAAATTAAAGCCGTTAAAAATCTTACCACGGTCACTAGAACTATAAAAACATTACAACATTTAGAGAGAAAGATTGAGTGAATAAAAAATATATGCATTTGAATACAAAAATAAGAAAAAACGTTAAAAGCGTAAGCAAAACATATTGTACTCAAAAAGTGAATTTTAATAAAAAAAAAACTGCAATAATAGATGTATATCCTGCGTTGATGGCACATATATCCGCAAACAATATTTTCCCTAAGGTTACAATTTTCAATTTATTTCTTCTGATTACTGTGTTTGACACATTACCACAATTGATTTGAGAAGCGAGTTAAAAATTAATAGTATTCCAATTAGATCACCGAGGAAAGCTCATAAAAAGAGAGTAGCTAAAGAGGACATGATTTCCTAATATTTCGACACTTCGCTGGCATCTGCTGCTATACGCTTTTACTTAATTGTTGATTGTTCTGTCAGAGTGTTCTTGTGACTAGCTGTGCATCAATCATAGTACTTGAAATATCAACGCATACTTTTAGGCCTTTCAACAGAAATCTCTAATCAGCTCAAATGTAAACAAATATATCAATTTTTAACACAATTTCTCCTCCTATCATCATTCTTTCTCTCTTTGTCCCTTTCGACCCCTTACAAAATTCTACAATCTTCAAGTAAGAACCTTTCTTGCTAGGTGCTGCTGTTCGGTGTAGATACGTACATGCAATGCAAACTAAAGATAAGATTATACAGCCAGCACAAATCGTCAACTTTATTTATAACGGTTATTTTAATTTCACTAAGACTATGTCTTAAGTCAAGAGAAGCGGACAAACAAATTTGCTCGAACAACGAAAGCTAAATGCAAAGAAAGATACACTGTCGTCGTTGACAGCGCTCGTCAGTTAGCTCTTAGGTTTTTTTTAAATTCGGTACGGAACCGTACGTTGTCGCCGCCTCTAGCAATTAATACTCGCAAATACTCAAGAATGCTGCTAATTATTATTGATCCTGTGAACTGAGTGCAAATACAGTGATACAGTTTTATTCACATAAATTATTTCCCTTTAAAGAAACAATGCCAAAATGGATACTACACATTTGAATAACTTTCGCGAGTCCATGCCAGTTCCGACGAAGATTCTAGAACCGGTGGTGGGAGCACGTCGAGGTCGTACCGCAGTTACAAAAACAGGCGTAACGCGTCGTGTCATCAAGAAGCACATTCAACAGAAGTACCTGTTATGTGGGTTCGCAATACATGTAGTTATTACTTGAGACTTTAAGGCCTGACTTGTTATAGGGTTGTAATAGAAGTTTCTTTCTCTCTCTCTCTCTCTCTCTCTACCTCTTTTGGTTCAATGCAAATATTTAGGCCTTTCTATCAACGCCTGCGTACCTCTACGGCAACGTCGTTGAATCAGATAAGGAATGGGTCATTCGCATATGGCCGGCGATTGTCTATCAGGCAGTTAACCAGATCTGCCGATCTAGTCTGGAACACTTGAACACTGAGTATCATGGGAAGCCGCATGAATCGATCGCATATCGTCGGATATTCCTGATAGCGACTGGGATCACATGCGTTTCGCTGATGATAAGTGGATGTTTATTCTCTTCGGCATGGATTATGGCGACAACAACGACGCAAGTGATAGCGATTGTTTGTTATGGAGTTTTTGCAGGTAAGATAAAAACTTTTTTTGTTTTTTTCGTTATCTTAAATGAGAAGGTACATATAGGTACGTACATAATATGTAATTACAAAGAGCGTAAAGTGAGAAACAGCAAATTTCCAGTTAAAATCTGGATTTGAAATTGAAGGCCACACGATCTTTTTTTCTGTTTTTTAAAAGATAAATTGTAATCAAAAACTCGATCAATTTGATTAGGAAAACCTAAAAACGAAAATAAAAAAACTTAGTAACGTTTCCTGTGACTCCAGAATATGCATCCATGTTTACTTTATTCTAAGGGTATTAGGTACAGTTTTGACACATAGTTTGTAAGATGCCTTAATATAGATTGAAGGCCCCTTAAATATACTTAGGGTACTCATGCAACGTTGTAAGTTTACCATCTTCTTAAAAGTGTAAGTTTACGACGAATGTTTCATGAACACCCCTAAAAACTTGCTTGCATGAATGATGGTAAATCGATCTACTGTTGTCCATGCGACTTTGTTTCATCTGTGGAGTGTGGCAGAGGGAGTATTTAGTACGCCACAGCCTTACTGCGACTCGATCGCTGATTGATGATGATTGATGAAATGTTTTCCACGTTACCATCTTGGTTTCCATACCAAATTCGAGTCGAAAGTTAACCAACTTGTTGTAAAAGATTTCCCATAAAAAATTGGACAGTTTTACGAAGTTGCATGAATAATCCTAGTAGCTCAACATCTGAAGTCATGTCCATATAGCCTTGTCCGTCCGTCAATATAAAATTCATGATAGAATGCTGAAACACATAGGTACCCTCTAGGGGCATGCAATTATCAAGTGGAACGATTTTTAAATTCCACCAACTGACACGCCCACTTCTTTTCCTTCTTTTTTTCCTTTATGGTGAAGTTACGATCAGAATGCAAGTGATCGTAACCCTACAACTTTATGGCCTGCGGAGTTCGCCGGTTCAACCTCAGGTTAGGTTAGGTTAGGTTTAGGTGGCTGTCGGCAGAGGTCGACACACTTAGACCAATTTAGGTTCATTGTGATACCACGTGTTGGGTTCGATATCCCGCTTTTTATAATCCCGATTCTTAAAATCCCGCTATTATAATCCCGCTTTTTATAACCCCACTTTTTATAATCCCGCTTTTTTTAAAATCCCGTCTTTTAAAATCCCGCCTCTTATAATCCCGTTTCTTATTATCCCGCTTTTAGAATCAAAAGTAGTTGCTTTATTTTAAAAATCGCGCGATTTTTTAAAATAAAGCAACTACTTTTGATTGTAAAAGCGGGATAATAAGAAAATTAAAATAAATTAAGCAGTGAGTGTTTTTTTGAAATGCAGTTTATTTTAACATTTACCATTTTTAGAGGAAGTAACAAAATAAGAAATAAAAAATACTTTAAGTAATAAATATGACAATCTTCAATAATTTAAAAAAAAAGTAATGTTATATGATATTCTGCAAAAGGGAACAAAAAAAACTTCAAACCATTAACAACATTTTTTATTTTATTAGTTCAAGTGTATTATAAGCAATGCAACGCAAAAAACCTGTTTTAATCATAGTCATTTTTTTTTATTTCTCATTAATTTTTTTACAGCTCGTGACTTTATAACATTAGTTTTTTTATATAATTTTTCTTGTCCATTTCGTAATTTTTGTATTTCAGTTTGCACCACAATTGCTTCCTTTCTCAAATCTGCAATGAGTTTATACAAGCCAGCAATTTTTCGGCCAACCAAAACTTTCAGTCTGCCCAGCCACGATTCAGCATTATTTTGTTTTCTCAGGAATTGTTTTTCTGCACTGTCATACACAGACCAAAAGTTAGGAGAGTACTGCACTTGTCTACTTCCATTACGAATGTTTTGTAAAAAAAAACGGGATTAGCGGGATTTGGCGCGATTTTAAAAAGCGGGATTATAATAGAGCGGGATTTTGAACAAGCGGGATTTTTGAAGACCGGATTTTAAAAAAAGCAGTATTTTAGTAGACGCGATTTAAAACTTTTTTTTCGGGATTTTTGAAAAGCGGGATTGCGATACGCTCCCTGATACCACGTATGTATTATCTACCTCAACTCTGTAGATGGGACTGGCCAACGACACGCGGTTGTTCTCAAACGGTTCCCCCAACCGCCCTCAACGTCGTTTAATTGCGGTGATCTGACGAGAACCGATTAACTCGACGTGGTATGGTCGTAGGTTGGTTCGACGTCAATAAACTAATAATTCTACAAATAAAGTTTATATACGGGAGAGTTTGTCTCAATACAACCGTCGAATTTTTCAACATGCTTTGCACCTGTAAAAATGTAAACAACTTTTTTTCAGCGTATACTGCACAAGGAGCTGTTTTTGTGAAACGTCAACCGGACCAAGCAGCTATATTAGTGAACTGCATCGAAATCTTAGAAAAAGTTGTCAGATCAACAGATGGAGTATAATTTATATATATTCCAACGCTTCTCAAAAATTTTAAGTATATTTTATATATTTCTTTTGTTTTTTTTCCTCTCTTTTGTTTGCTGTTGAATTATATTCTTTTAAAAATCTATTGTATTAAACTCAATTTATATTCCTTCCTTTCTTATCCTTTGCCTCTCATTGTATTTTATATTACTTCTTAATCCTTTTGAAATTTTTGTAGTGCTCCAATTTCACTCCTTATTTATTGTCTTTCTCTTCTGCGATGGTTAGAAATCAGCTTAATGTCGATCGAACATTGAGTTCTATGGTTTGAGTCTTGTGTAGTCCGCGAAATGGCCTTAGGGTTGCCATATTAATGCTCAAAGTTTGATGCCAAAAATGGACGAGTTTTGTGACTTATTTGAGGGATCAAATTTGGATATTATATGTGTCTCAGAAACATGATTGTCGAGTGAATTGACGGATTTGACTTGTTGCTTAGCGAGGTATCGAATCTTTCGATCAGATAGAAAATTCCGTATTGGTGGTGGGGTTGCACTGTATGTCCGAGATTCAATCAAGTGCAGGCTGAGGTGCTTTTCCGCAGCAGACAGCGAGATAGAATATTTACTCGTTTATCTAAAAGGCAATGAAGGGAAAGGTTTAATAGGCACAATGTATAGGCCTAGCCAATATATTAACTTATCTCCCCTTTTAACTGTTTTAGAGGAGGTACTCGTATCATTGACGTCGCCATATTATTATTATTTGTTTAGATTTTAACAGCATTCTCTAAACCTCGATCTTTCTCACTAACAATAGTTATAACTTACGATTTCAACATCAACCATGTTATCAAAAATTTTAAATTTCGTGATTTTCGAGGAATAGATTATCCCCTTTTGGAAAAAAACAGTAGACACATATATTGGAATACCATTAGCATCCTTCCGTCATCCAGTCTACAATAGAATTGAAAACAAAAGTCATAAAAACCAAAAGTAGTCCGTGGTTCACCAGCCTAATACGGGAATTATTGTCACTGAGTTCTTCAACTACGTTGGGTGGGACTGACCTTATATCTTGTTCTTCCGACAGTTACCTAAATACGCCTAGTTTCGGTTTTAAATCGATAGACAGTGCTGACGTGGTTGAGAGTATACTCTCGATATAGTCGAATGCAATTGGGTTGGACAAAATACACCCTAAATTTTTGAAGTTACTCTTACCCATCGTACTACCATATATCACTTTCATTTTCAATACTATTTTAATATCCGCCGAGTATCCTACTCAGTGGAAGTTGGGTAAAATAATACCCAACCCTTCCCTAAAAATGCTGAGGCTGATAATTTTAAGCCAATCTCAATTCTGCCCTTTCTGTCAAAGGTGTTTGAACGTACTCTTCAAAAACAGATGAGTACGTATCTCAAAAATAACAAAATTCTTACTCCGAAACAATTTGGTTTTCACGAAAAATACAGCTGTATTACGGCTCTATTGAACGTTACTGACGATATACGACAGGCATTAGGTTAGGTTAGGTTAGCTTAAAAGGGATGTGCACAGCAATTGCTGTGCTTGCACGGGGCCCCATTGGGCCATTGTGATCCCTTGTTGTTTATCGTGGTAAAAAAACTTTACTTACAATTAAAACACTTACCATACTCGGTTTAAATTATTCTTGCTAGTTGGCCTATTGGAACCAACCTGTCTTCTTGACAAACATGATTGTGTCCGTTAGTGGTACCTGCGCTACGTCCTCTAAGTCTATGAAAAATCTGTTGCCCGGATAGCGAAGTCGAAATGTCTGGAGGTTTGGACACTCGCAGAGCAGGTGTTTGATGGTCTCAGTTTCTTCTATATACTGACAGCTTCTGCAGTAGTCTGGTGAGCTAATGTCCAGCCTGTTTGCCATTACACCTATGGTGCAGTGGCCTGTCAGTACGCCGGTTAGGATACGTATTTCTTGTTTGTTCATTCCCAGAATGTATTTTGTTCTTTTCTCGTCGATTCTTGGCCATAGACTGCAAGATATAACACAGTCGTGCCTTTGGAATCAGGTTGTGTTAATTTGTTCTCTCAGTTTTTGGCCAATGTTTCTTTTTGCTGCACTAATTGGGATTTCTATTGACGTCCATTGCGTCAAGTTCTGACCCTGTTCTTGTTAGCTCGTCTGCCTTGTCATTCCCTACGATGTCGCTTTGACTGGGGACTCAGCAGAGGGTAATCCTGTGTCGTTCGCCTATTTCGTTAATTGATTTTTGGCAGTTCCTGACAGTTTTTGACTTTAATCTGTCACTTAACCCAAAAAAATGTAAATGTTTGGTAATTTCAAAGAAGAAGCTAGAGCTTTCTTATTTTCCCACAATTAAGCTTGATTGTTCGCCAATAGAATACGTAGATAGCTCAAAAAATCTGGGAATGGTTTTCAATAGAACACTCACATGGAATAGCCACATTAATCTGATTGTGGGCAAGGCATATGGAGTTCTTCGAACTTTATGGACTGCTCAAAAGTTTACACCACCTAAAACACGATTAATTCTTGCTAAAACTTTGGTTATTCCAATACTTGTGTATGGTTCCGAAATATTTAATAACTGTGATGCGGATTCTAAAAGGAAGCTTCAAGTAGCATTTAATAGTACCATTCGCTATGTATATAGTCTCAGAAGATTCGACCATCTATCACATCTGACAAAAAACTTATTGGATATATCCTTTCCAAATTATATAAAGTTACGAACCCTACTTTTATTGTTTTCAATCATAAAAACAAGACAACCGATATATCTATACAATAAAATTCGGTTTTCGGCATCCAGTAGATCTGCCTGTTTGATTCTACCACAATTTACTTGCCTAACATCTGAGAGGCAATTTTTTATTTCTGCTATTCGCCTTTGGAATGCACTTCCGCGAAACATTAGAGAACTAGGCGACACACACCGATTTGAGAATGAGTTGAAACTTTTCTTCACAAACCAAAGCAACTAATTTCGCTTAAACCAAAGCACCCCCCCCCCCCCCCCCCCCCCCAAACCCTTTGATCAAGCAAATTCAATTAATGAATTAATTTAACTTTTTTTTTTTCTTTTTTTGTACCTTATTTAAAACTTGAAATTTTCAAAGATTTAAGTGGAAAGATTGATAATTTATTATTTAGCTTTCTTTGATTGTTAACTTTTTTCTTATTTATTTAAAATCATTCCGTTTTTCCTTAACTCATCTCATTTTTATACAAATTGTTTACATTTCACAAACTTAAAAGTGTACTCTTACTGTGAATTGAATTAATAAATAAATAAAATAAAATAAATAAAATAAATAAAATAAAATAAATAAAATGGTTTCGCTGTCTAGTGCTTTTATCGCCGGCTGACTGTCTACGAAGATTGTTATCTTGTCTGTACGAGTCCTTTATGTCTAGGGGCTCGCAGAAAACTCCTGCTCCTGTACCTACATCCATTGTTGACCCGTCCGTATAGATATCGATTTCTTGTGCGCTGACGTGCGTGTTCCAGTTCTCTCTTTGGGATATGTATGTAGAGTAGTTTTTCTCGAAGTTTCGATTGGGGATTATATGTCCGTTTTCCTGGATAGATCGATACCCAAGTAATTGTGAATTATGGAGCCGTGCCCATAGGAGCTGTGTCTGCACATGTTTGCCTCCTTGAGGCGAAGGGCTCTTTTGGCTGCCATGCTGCGAATGTATTCACCAAGGGGGGGGGGGGGTGGGGGGGGGGGGGGGGGGGGGGGGGGTAGGTTTGAAATGACTTCCAGCCCGGCTTGAGGTGTTGATCTCATTGCTCCTGTTTTAACGATACATGCTAATCTCTGTACCTTTGAGAGGTTATGGAGATAGGTAGTCCTTTCTGTTGCCTTCCACCATACAATTGACCCGTATGTAAGTATGTTTCGTATGATCGCTGTATACATCCAATGGGTTATGTAAGGGCGCATACCCCAACGTTTGCCAAAGGTCTTTGCCTCCGAGGAAAGTTTCAGACGAATTCCGTTTAGCTTCGGCATATCGAATTTCTCGATTTTTCTTTTCCTAGTGAACAGAACGCATTCGGTTTTGACTGGATTAACTCCAAGCCGTTCGGTCTTGCCCACGAGGATAATTCCTATAGGGCAGATTCCATGAGTTCAGTGATAGACTAATAGTGGGGAGATACTTGCCACAATATCGTCTGTGTACGCTACTATTTTCGTTCTTTTGACCTTTAGAGTCGTGAGGATTTTGTTGACCACTATGATCCACAGAAGGGGAGATATGACGCCACCCTGTGGGGTGCCCTGGTCACTATTTTCCTTATGTAACTCTCACCGATATACGACAGGCATTAGATAAAGACAAAGTTACGTTTTTAGTGCTCCTTGATTTTTCTAAGACATTTAACATGGTTGATCACACAATTTTATGTAAGAAGCTGATCCGACAACACAATTTTTCATCAGGTGCCGTAAAGCTGATTTTTTTTCTATCTAATAGAATGCAAGCAGTTCAGCTAAATGATAATCTGTCCGATTTTCTCCCAATTGTAAGTAGTGTTCCTCAAGGCTCTATACTTGGTCCAATATTGTTCTCATTATATGTAAATGAGCTTCCATCTACAATAGGAAACTGTTCGTCGCATATATGTATGCCGACGATGTCCAAATGTATATGAGTTGCCAACTCGGCCTTATTGAGAACGGAGTAAATTGCGTGAATGAAGATATTGGGAAAATTGAACGTTGGTCTAAATTAGACGGATTACATTTAACGTAAAAAAGTCGAAAAATAAATATCGACATACATATTATACTTCCGGGTTTCAGATCACGTCTTGCTAACGCCAATCAAATGTTGGTATTAATGCATTTGTATGATAGTAGCCTGCTTCTTTTTCACAAATTCGAGGCGTGCATGCCCCTTTTATTGATTTTTGTTTGATCGTCCTGTGATCTCTACTAAGTTGTAACAACCCACGAATTTGCATGCACAATTGCTCTAGAGTTTCAAGATGTTAAATGTGTCGCTAGGCTCACCTGGATGTTGAAATTGCCTTGCTGTGATTTGACTTTTTGGGGTGTTTTCTTTTTAACCAAAAACATTGTTTTTTCTATAAAATTCTTTACGAAGATATCCTTCTCTTCAAGTCGCCAATTTTGTTTTTTTTTTGCCACGCTCAACAGTTCCCCTAAGCGGACTGTAGCCTTTCGAAAGCAAAAATTAATATGCTTTTCAATGTGATCTCCTCCATTGAAAACCATTGGCTCTAAATTGTTTCTACAGCTTTTAAAATCGGAGTTCCTCCAGCTTATACAAATTTTATGCAGAATAATGAGAGGTGTATTGCATAACCGATGTGTGTGTTTTGCTAACTGGCCTTGAATGGTCATTCTTAAAAAGCGAACCCCACAGGCAGACCGGTAGTGAAGTGAAGTGGCAGGAAAATGATTCCTTTATAGTCTAGATCATTACCTCGTCGATAAAGAGGAAGAAGAGATTCTTACAATGTGGGCGCAGTGCCTCAGTGTATAGTGAGTTGGGCTACAGGCTAAGGGGTCCCAGATTGAAATCACCTCTAATTACCTAAAGTTTTCCCACGGCCCCACTTCTTGTGAAATTTTGACAGATATAGATGAGTATTAATTGTCATGAGAAGCTTCTCAAATTTGACGGTCGGAGTCGGCGAAAAACTGTTGTTCCTATAGCAGATTCAAGGAGCTGACTCCTCTATTGCTGGGTGAGGTGTACTGGAAAGTTAAGGACTTTATCATCATTTGATAACTTCCAAACCGTTAGTCGTTTTGATTTGCACAGTAAGATGGGAACCATTATTGAATAGGTATGTCGCCACTTCTCAAAATCACTTTTTAAACTGTTTAAATATGTACAGTCAAACCCGCTTGTCTGAAACCCGTTTTACTGAAAAACCCGCTTATTTGAAACAACTTATCTAACCCCAAAATTTTTCTAATGAATTTCTTATAAACTACTCCGTTTTACTGAAACCCGCTTAAATGAAAAACACGGATATCTGAAAAAAAATATATTCTCCAAAAAACTTAATTTTCTTAGCAATGAACTTCGCTTAAATGAAAAACAGATTTTTTTTTCAAATCGAAGAAAGTAGTAAGAAGGCCTTGAGTTTTATTTCCCATTCAAAATGTACGTACAGTTTACATAGTGACAGTTGCATTTTCCATTATTTATTGTTCGCTTGAATCCTTTTGTTCTTTTCTTGGAGGTTCACAATAAATTCAATTTAATGTCGGCACATAGTGTAAGCAAACAAACTTAATTAATTTATTTATAAAAATTTAATTTATTTATTCATATTTATTAAAAAATTTCAGTGCTGTGGCCACAAAAAGATTGTTAGTTTATCCATTAAAGAAAAACTTAACATTTAAAACTGTTTGACGAAGGCGAGTCAAGAAAAGCTACATATTTGTGTGAAATTGAATTGCAGTGCACCAACTTTAAATAGGATGATCAAACAAAAAGATAACATCCGTAATGTAGCCCTGCAAAATCTGACAAAAAAGTGGACAATTTATTGACAATATGGTTTAAGGACATGCGATCGAAAAACGTCATAGTAACTGGACCAATGCTAATGGATAAAGCCAAATCTTTTTCTGTCATGCTGAATGTCGATTTTGAGCCAACCAATGGATGGTTAGATCGTTGGAAAAAGAGAGAAAATATTCACTTAAAAAGACTTCATGGAGAGACAAATTCTGCCGATTCACAGGCTGCTCAAGATTGGGTGAATAATGTTTTGCCAGACATTCTCCAACGATACGAGGCAGATGACATTTATAATGCCGATGAGTCTGGGTTGATGTTCAAAGATTTGCCAACAGGATCATTAGTCAACCGAAAGGAGAAACCACTAGCTGCGAAATTGCCAAAGGACCGCCTTACCATACTTTTCCTTGCCAATTCTTCTGGAACAGATAAAATGGTTCATTGCGTCGGTATGTTGTCTAAGAAACTTGTGTATGTTGCTGTTTATTCATTGAAAACTTATTAGGCAAGTCACGTAATCCAAGATGTTTCAAAAACAGTACGATTCCAGGATGACAGGTTCACTATGGACAACCATAACGGGAGAACTTGACGCAAAGTTTAAAGCATCAAAGAAAAAGGTATTGCTTTTTGTAGACAACGCATCTTGCTACTAGCTTGATAACAATATTGTCTTGGAAAACATCAAAATTGAGCTTTTGCCACCAAATACGACTACTCTCATCCAACCAATGGATCAAGGAATCATTTGATGCTTTAAAGCACATTACAGAAGATGCATTACGAAAAAACAACTTCCTCATTTAGATAATGGAGATTCTTTATCAGATTTCTCTAAAAAAATTAATCTTAAGGAGGCTTTAAAGATGATAAAAAGGGCTTCGTCGATGGTGAGCCCGTCGACTATAAAAAATGGTTTCCCTATAGCAGGTTTCACTTCATCTCCTAACGAAGGGATCATTCCAGATGCTGAGGAGGATGACGGTGTTTTTTCGAACACGCTAAGACAAGAAATTGATTTTCTGGTCGACATTGATGAAGACCTTCCGTGTTTTGGAGATATGACGGATGAATACATCATTAATGAAGCAGAATTGCAGTTCGAGAATTCTTCTCAAGAAGCTGAAGTTGACTCTGATGTCGAAGTATTGGATGGTGATTTGCATATGCAAAAACCGACACTAAATGAAACGTTCAATGCACTTTGTTTTGTGAAGCGATATTTTCATGGGTGCAACGAGCTGGAACAAGGCGTCGATGAAATCGAAAATAAAATGACAAACTTTCATTTTTCGTCTTTGTCGCAAAAGAAAATTGATGATTTTTTTAACAAAGTTTAATGCACATACAAATATGTACATGCAACATTTTTTAAATTTGGGTCAATGTGCAAACTTGTATGATTTTACATAGAAATTAATATACGTAATTTACTTACATATGACAATTCTTTTTGTCTGTGTTATTTTCTTATATGTATGTATTTAAATAAATGGATTTAATTGCTTTTATACCTTGTTCTTACTACTCAATTTTACCGGTTGTTTATTCTTTTGGATTTTATTATTAGTCCGTTTAACAGAAACTTTTTTTCGGTTACCCGAAATTCGCTTATCTGAAACTTTTTTTCAGTTAACCAAGGTTCGCTTATTTGAAACTTTTTTCAGTTAACCGAGTTTCGCTTAAGTGAAAAACCCGGTTAAGTGAAATTCAAATTGAGATTTTTTGTCGTTTCTCTTAAGCGGGTTCGACTGTATGTACTTTTCTTAAAGTCCTAAACTCCTAAACATATCGATGTCTACTTTTTCATGGTTATAGAAAAAGGAAAATAATTGGGCACATATCTCAGGAAGTTCTGGAATATTGAACCGATCAGCTTGGCCTTTAAAATTAAGGTTCGGTTTTTCTTTTAGTCTTGAACTTGGGGCTGGGAGTTAAAAATTCTGTTAGCTGCATTATTATTGACGTGTTTAGGTTCAAACCGGTATCTACCTATATCTCGATCTCAAACATCATCAGGTTCAGCTCATAGAGTTCGCAGTTGTATCTTCTCCTTCTTTTGCCCTCCCTACACAAAAGACCAAATATCCGACGAAGTATTTTGCTTTCGAAGCTTGTAATTGGTCTACCCTATGCACTATCTGCTCTACAACAAGAATGATTGAGTCGTATGATAACGTATCTCCTTGCTGAAATGCGGTGTGAGTGTGGAATAATGTTGACGATAACTGTTATCATATATGCACATTCTTAAATAAAAAGCTGATGAATCACGACTTGAAATTTGTCGCTTTTTGTTGATCTACTGGGTCGGAAGCTAATCTTCTTGTTGCAAAACGAATTAAAACTTTCACACAGTACGTTAGATAATATCTTATAACCTACAATCAGTGATATGCTTCGATAATTCTTGCAATGGTGCATGCTTTCCTTTCCCCATAGTCTGTTGATGATTTTGTACTTGTGGCCTCTAAAAACGTCACCTACGTAGAGCTTCGTTGGTAAACCATCAGCAAACCTTCAACAAGGGCTCTTTTTCTGCAGTGGCTGGTAGCCTACTGAGGTTTCCGCTACATCTTTGATTATGTTCCGGTTCCACATATTGTTGGTGTTTGTGGGTGGTGATAGCACAGCGGAAAATCTCTTGCTTAGGCGATCTCTGCAGACTCTGGCTACTTTAGTCGTTGAATTCGTTTCACTGGGCGGTTAGCAGCTTTTAATCTTGAACACTTGAGCTCGTAATTTGACTGCAACAAAGAAATGGCTCGAGTCCACGTTTGCCCATTACAATGTTGGAAGCGTTCCTCGTATCGGTTCACATTTTCGATTTGGCTGGCGGGGAGCGCCAGTTTGCTCTGTGTATCCTTAGCCTTGAAAATATTTTGCTTCCTGTCATCTTATTAGGAGCTTTGGCAACCTTTTTCTACATATCCAACTTATTGTGACTCTCAATTGAAAGCAGTCCAACGAACAGCTTTTGGAAATCCTGGGTACATAAATGTTATGTTCTGGTTGAGTGCCCAGATACTTTAATGTGAAAAAAAAACAAAAACTGTCAAATCTCGAAAATGAAGATAGAGGGCCCCAGCGAGGAGCGGGTAATTCTCCGAAATCGTCCGAATCGGAGAATATTTGCTTCGAGGTAATCTTCCGAACAGTTGTTCGGAACATTTTTCCGACAAAATCTAACGCACACCGGTAGTTTGCATTGTAGTACGATGAAGTGCTTTTGACACAAGTTTTTTTTCCGAAATCGTCCGCCAACATTTTGTCGCGGAATCCGATGACAACTACCTCGAACATAAATTGAATCTCCGACAAAGTATGCATTGCGGAAAATGTCCCGCTCAGACGGTTACATCGCTAGGGCAGAGAATCTTCTCATTTCAACTAAAAGTACGCAAACGCTTTCGAAAAGAAAAATGAAAAACGTTAAAGTCGGCCTCAAAAAGAAGCATTTTTTTCATCACAGGACGCTACAGTTTTCATTTACTTAAGGTTAAATTAGACTGTATGCCAAGTGGGCAAATAATCACCATTTCTGACGGTTCTCGCTGTCAAAATAGGGTCATGCAGTGTAATCGGCATATCTGAAATGACCTAGTGACCAAATGAAAACACATAACCATGCTGATTTTGACAGATAAATTTGACCAAATTGTAAGCAGTGTAATCGGGCAATAAGCTTGAATGCCAACATAATGACCTAATGACCATATGCAATTTATTGAAATTTAATGATGGCATTGCTGTCATTTCTAATAAATTGCATAGCCATCTTCGTGTGTGCAGTGCGGTTATATTTCGTATATTATTATTATTGAATATAGGTATTTATATATTTGTTAAGTGTTAAATAATGTTTATGTCGTTCTGCTGTTATATTTAAGTGCATTATTTATTTATTTATTTCATCAAACGAAAGCAAATAATATTCGCATTTTCAGCAAACTTCTGTAGAATATAAAATAATACCTTTCCTCTTAGCGATTATGACAGTCTTATTTCTTTATTATTTTTTTTGGTCGAAAAATTAACTTTCCTTTTGACATATACAGGTTATCACGGTTTACTCTCCAATTATACGTAATAACAAATGCCTTAAATGATCAGCGGGACAAATATGACCAAAATGATCATTGTGGTCATGTAGTCTAACATGCTATGTATCTACCTTGACAGCGCTGAACTTTTGGTCATTTGACAGATAATCTGGTCATTTGGCTGTGGTCATTTGAATGCAGAATTGGCATTTAGATCGATATGATGAGTGATGGCACGCAAGTTCGCATTTATCTTTTGGGCACGCATCGGGGATTTACACTTCCAATGTTTTTCGTATTTTACCGAAGAGAAGAGACTATTGAATGAAGCATTAGATTCCTTCTGCGCTGCGAAGTTGAAAATAATGAGTAATGCAAGAGTTGCTAATTGTTTGTTTGCTGTAAGTGCTTATTTATACTACACAGCAGTAAAAAAGGATTTAGATGCAATGCCATTTGGTTAGAAAATGATGAGCCGCGTTTACAAGATGAGGATGCATAGGCACACGTTTTTTGAGAATGAACGAGGATTGATTTCTCACTCTCCAGAACTATAGCCAAACACAACCTGTGTATTAATGTAAATAACAGGCACCTACTTATTTGCATGCAAAAACATCTCATCCTTTCTTTCTTCTTCTGGGAACACAAATATATATGCATAAAATGAAAATTTTATAACACAAATGAAACGAAACGAAGGGGGACACAGAAGATAACGTCAAAGTAATGCACCCGATCTTTTAGAATCGGGTGCTTAACTTTCGATTGAAATTGAAACTGAATTGGAATTCGAGGCTGGTTTTCGCTCTCACCGAATTGAGAAATTGAATTGAAGTAGATCAGTGGTTCCCAACCTTTTCAACAGCATGCCCCCCTTATGCTGAATTGGAGAAATGCATTCCCAAATAAAAATTCCAAATGTTCATTGAAAAATATATCTAATGCATCGAGAATTTTAAATATTCTTGCTTGTATACATGTTTGTTTATACATTTTTATAAATTGATTTTGAATAACGTAATTTTATTTATTAGTAATGTAAGATGTTCAATGCGACTTCTAGGGTTGCATTTTCGTCACCAGCTCTGAAATTCTGGGTGCAATTTTCGTCAATGCAATTCTCATGTCAGCTGAAGCGTACAGTAATAAATATTGAAGTCTTCAATATTGTATTCTTTTCATCAAAAATTTACTCTCAATTTTCCCCAATTTATCTGTAAAATAGTTCAAAGTTTTTTGTCCAATCGCTGTTTTAAAGTCTGTGTTAATAAAAGTACTTCCTCTTTAATTAGTTTTTATGCTGGTGTACCTCAAGGCTCAGTACTGGGTCCGATATTATACAACTTATACACCTCAGATATCCCAAGTTTACCGAACTGTGAAGCAGCAATATTTGCTGATGATACTGCTATATTTTCGTCACATGAATGTGGTATAAATGTTCAATCGAACCTAGGAAACGCAACGAAAATATTAGAACAGTACTATACAAAATGGAAAATCAAATTAAACGCGGGAAAAATGCAAGCCATATTTTTCACTCGAAAAAGGAAACCTTGTTTTCTTCCCGCTAATCAACTGTTAGTGAATGGTCAGCAAATTTCGTGGGAGCACTCCATAAAATATCTAGGTATTCATTTAGACGCAAAGTTGTCGTTTAAGGAACACACATCACAAACTCTGAAGAAAATTAATATTGCTATCAAAATGCTATACCCATTTATTAACCGAAAGTCCCTATTATCAAGGGAAAATAAAATAATACTCGTAATATGCAAGGTTATTTTTCAAGCAATTCTTTTGTACGGATGTCAAGTTTGGGGTGATTCTGCGGATTGCCATATAAAAAAGCTGCAAATATCCCAGAATAAAGTGTTAAAAATGATGATGAATTTATCCTGGCATCATTCTACATCGGATCTACATATTCTCATCAATATTGAATTGATCTCTGATAGAATACGAAAACTCACTAACACATTTAGAATGCGATGTGATTACTTGGATAATCGATTAATAAATTAACTACATGTTTCTTCTTAGTACCTTATCACTTTCCATTCGTTTTTGTTCAATGGTCTAATTAATTTATAAAAGTTATTTATTTATTTATTTATATTCAAAAATATGTACATACTTATTTTGTTTCTAATTTAACTTTTTCTTTCATAATCTAAATGTTGTCTATTAATTAATTTATTACTTTTTGTTTTTTCTATTTTACTTGTTATTTTTATTCCTCTGTTATATGTTGTTTATTTATTTATTTATTTATTTTTTGTTGATTTTTGACAATTTTTTTTTTTTTTTGTTATCGTTTATTTTATTTTTTGGGTAATTACATAAATTATTTATTTGTTAATTTATTATTATTTGTATTACATCAGTTTTTTCTTTATGTACTTATTATACCTAATTTAAGTGATCATATAAATAAACTGAACATGATTTCCTTCTTAAATAACTTCATTGCTGGTTCTTTTTTTTTAACTTGTGAATTATTTTATGTGATAAGCATTTTTTATACCCTATTCTAGGGGTATATTAATTTTGACGCATAGTTTGTAACATACCTTAATATTTCCCGTAGACCCCTAAAAGTTACTATATTTATGATCAGCATCGATAGTAATGTCGATCTAGCCATGTCCGTCCGTCCGTCCGTCCGTCCGTCGGCAAAAATTAGGCCTTTAAACTAGACCTAGAGAGCTGAAATTTTAACCATATACTCTCTAGGGTCCCGAAATAATCAAGTTTACGAATTTTTAAAATTCCGCCCACAGACACGCCCACAAACTCAAAAAAACAAAATTTTGGAAAAAATCGAATTTTGAGCTAGAAAGCTGAATTTTTTTATATATGATCTATGACTCCTAAAACTGCTCGGGATAAAAATTTTTCAAAATCCGCATACTGGCACGCCCACAATTATTATTTATTTATTTTTTTTTGAAAATTCAAAGTGAGCTAGGGAGCTGAAATTTATAATATATACTCTCTAAGGGCCCTTTATGCTCATGTGTTAATTTTTTTTAAATCCGCCTACTGACACACCCACAATTAAATAAAACAATTTTATTGAAACACCCAAGTTTGAGCTAGGGAGCGTTTTTTTTGATAAAATCCGTTAAATGTTATATAACAAAATATGTAGAGCGTTCTTAACAATTCAACTATACTTAGACTTTTGTCACGCCCACTTATGAGCGATAGGAATAAGAATAGGGTATCCAACAGTAGCCCGTCCCTATGTTTTTTTTTTGTATCAAATTGGGGGTTTTGCCCGTTATTTCCTCCAGAATAAAAATGTTTCTTGTATATGCATAAATTTTAAGAAAATATCAGATAATATTTCAGTAGAAAGATACGTAGTAATATCATATCTCTGAATTGTAAACTGTGCGGTAGTAAGCCTTATACATACATTAAAACGAAATAAATATATATATATTATATATTATGTAATATGTTCAATGCGACTTCTAGGGTTGCATTTTCTTCACCAGCTCTGAAATTCTGGGTGCAATTTTCGTCAATGCAATTCTCATGTCAGCTGAAGCGTACAGTAATAAATATTGAAGTCTTCAATATTGTATTCTTTTCATCAAAAATTTACAATTCAAATTCTGTCCACGCCTCCCTGTTACAATCCCCATGCCCCCCTGGGAGCCGTAACCCACCGGTCGGGAACCACTGAAGTAGATGAAGATGAGCAACAAAGATTGATCAAATAAGAAGTTTCAATATCGGAGGAAGCATTTTAATGAACCTATATCGAAAAAAATGAAGCGCGACCAGTTCACTTGGTAATTTCATGTTTAAAGGAGAAATCCTACGATCTACGAACCCTGTCAAAAAGGCAATATCAATTAACGTTCCCATACAAATGCGAAAGAGAGGCAGGCCTTAGAACTCCTGGATTACACAAAACACCAGCGATACCAGCATTTGATTGGTCTCAGTAACGAAGTGATTCAAAATAAGAGGGTCTGCCGTTATTTTCTGAGGGCGAACTGGCGAACCCCACATGCGGACCAGTAGGGATGCAGTTAAGTGGAAGGGTTATGATCCATTTAATCCTGATCATAGCCTGACCGCCATTAAGGAAGAAGACGAATTGAAGTAGAATTCCAGTTTCGCAATTCTTACTAAATACATGTTGTGTATAGCCTTGTGATAAAAGCGACAAAATCCAAGTCAAATGAAGACACCACCGGAAAACACAGAGTGCGCACATACCCTCTCTCACTTGTCTATCTCGATCTTTCAATTCGCGTTTATGTGCGAATTTTCAATCGAATCACAAAAAGTTTTGTGATTAGTTTGAGTGAATCGTGTTTTGATTCAATCTGCGTTTACGTGAAATTCAATTCGGATTGAATCCGGAAATAAGACATCATGTACATGTAGTTTGTTGTGCATGAGTTGAAGGTTGGTGGTTACCGGTGGCCACTTTGATATTTTTTCCAAAAACTCCTTAGAAACCGGTATTTCAGCAAAAAATTCTTGGACCCGCTAAAAAGGTTCTTAACCCTAGAAAGCGTTGCTGACTACCCCTAACAAGCTAATCGTTCATTAAATCGACGAACTGTAATCGGCGGGCGATGATTGAGTCACTTTTTGTTGAATAGTTGATGAAAACGTATCGGCTTGTCTTAGTCACATGTTACTTACTTTTATCTTAACCCACATTTATCTACTTTAATAAAAGCCTTATAACCTTTAAATAAATGCAAACGATTTTTATGGAGAGCAAGTTGTTCGAAAAAAGATTTTCGGCCCAAGTCTCCCGCTCCACCGGAGACTTAAACACCCACGTAGGGAGACTTACACACAATCATGGCCCAACTATCACCCCTATTGCGAGTGTCAATCGACAATTGATAATTGACTAGTTTCAATGTGTGCTATTGGGAACGAACGATTCTAAAGGATTTTGTCAACCGCAGTCAATTGAAAAAATGCGATTGACAAGAATACGAGTATCAATGAAAATGATTCGTTCACAATAGCACACATTGAAAATAGTCAATTATCAATTGTCGATTGACACTCGCAACAGGGGTGTATATAAAATTAGGATTGACAATTTCCTCACTAAGGTGACTCTAAGGCTCGTTGCAAAAGCGATGGCCAGCGACAATAGCCTGATCTTTGGGGGCTTACTACACCAATGAAATGTACATACGCTCCGGTCTTGATTTATCCCCCGGATGTATTTATCCATATTGATGCAAAAGGGCTGGTCCAGATGAGGGATGGTATCCCGGTATTTTACCACCACTACCGCAGCACGAGAGATAAGCGGCTAATCCGCGGCGGGGACGTCGCCAATGCTCATGAGCTCCTCCGTTTTAGTACCGCAATAGCGTAGAGGGATAAATTCGATACGGAAAAGCAATTCTTCGAATTTTGGCGGCTTGTTGAGGGGGAGGGGAGGGGAGGGCTCGTCAACTTGTGGTGCTGTTTGCAGGAGGTGACCGACGGTGTAAGGCTTCAGTCGACTCACGGGGGGCGTGTGCATGTTGACAACGGAAAGCAATTGGGATTTTGACCACTTGTTGCGTAGTGCAACGTCCTTATTATAGTTAGAATTTGTTAAGTGGTTTAAGTTTCTGCAGATAGTCTGTAATTTGTTTTATATAAAATATAAAATTTAAATAATGATGCCGAGTTTTAACAATTTTCTCGATGAATATAATAAATGAATAAAATTAGTCGTAAAATAGTTTTTAGACCGAAAGGCAATAATTATAAGGTTATAGTTAATTTTAGAACGTCTGCATAAGGAAAATTAATTTAGAATTATTATCCTGTTAATTATACCATATTCTAAGGGTACATATATTAATTTTGACGCATAGTTTGTAACATACCTTAATATTGCCCGTAGACCCCTAAAAGTTACTATATTTATGATCAGCATCGATAGTAATGTCGATCTAGCCATGTCCGTCCGTCAGTCCGTCCGTCTGTCGGCAAAAATTAGGCCTTTAAACTGGACCTAAAGAGCTGAAATTTTAACCATATACTCTCTAGAGTCCCGAAATAATCAAGTTTACGAATTTTTGAAATCCGCCCACAGACACGCCCACAAACTCAAAAAAACAAATTTTTGGAAAAAATAGAATTTTGAGGTAGAAAGCTGAAATTTTTGATATATGATCTATGACTCCTAAAACTGCTCGGGATAAAAAAATTTCAAAATCCGCTGACTGACAAGCCCACAAATAAATAAAACAATTTTTTTGAAAATCGAAAGTTTGAGCAAGGGAGCTGAAATTTATAATATATACTCTCTAGGGGCCCTTTATTCTCATGTGTTAATTTTTTTAAAATCCGCATACTGACACGCCCACAATTAAAGAAAACAATTTTATTGAAACACCCAAGTTTGAGCTAGGGAGCGTTTTTTTTATAAAATCCTTTAAATTTTATATAACAAAATATGTAGAGCATTCTTAACAATTCAACCATACTTAGACTTTTGTCACGCCCACTTATGAGGGATAGGAATAAAAATAGGGTATCCAACAGTTCGCCCAAGCGGACTGTAGCCCGTCCCTATGTTTTTAAGTTAGATTTAATCATTGTTGTCTTGTATTTAAGTTGACATTTAAAAACCAAAAACAAAATAAATTTAAAAGTAAAAGTACACACAACCACTGCAAATTTTTTATTTTATATACATTTTTGGGGGTCTGGTTTTTCGAATTTCGTATTTCAGATTAAAATCCCACTGCGCCTGGAAGTGAGGAATCTTCTTAAGATACCAATGGGCCGCACAATTGGTTATGCCCGATTCATATATTATCTAGTATGCCTACGGGCTAAACCTCACCCCTCAGAGAGGCACTATGAGGACCGGTCGCTCGCGCTCATAGTACAATGAAATTCGTTCCTCTCATTTTTTCACTTTTTTTTGATGACTACAACTAAGTTACCTTAACAAGTAGTTTACACTTCTGTAGTGTTAATCGCGTTTGGTATGTAGCTTTTCAGCGAACGCACCGCACCTACTAATACCGTCATTATATGCGGTTTTTCCTTAATATGGCGTTAGTTCGAACGGTCTTGTTCTTTGTAGTCGGCGCTCAAGCTTTGTCACGTTTAGAGTACGGATTATTTCATTATTGCAATGACCATGAATACGAGTACGAAGTTTACGAGCAAAGTTTGTTACTTCGTTACTCACGGTAGCAATTCCTAGATCTCTGTGAATATCACTATTCCTTATATACCATGGAGCATTCACGATTGCTCTTAGCGTATTGTTTTGGAATGTTTGTATTATAGTCATATTGCTTGGTTTGGTAAAACCCCAAAGTTGTATACCGTATGTCCAAGAAGGTTTTAGCTTATACAGGAGCAGTTTGTTGTATACACTTAGCTTCGAATATCTTCCGAGTAGCCAATACATTTCTCTAAGCCTGATTGCGAGCTCGTCACGCTTTTTCTTAACGTGTGGCTTCGACTTAAGTTTAGCGTCTAGGGTCATTCCTATTCGATATTTTGCCTCGTTTGCGTATGGTATTTGTACCGAGTTAATGAAAACAGGTAAGTTGTTTATCTTTTTGTACGTGAAATTGACATGCGTTGACTTGGTCTCGTTAAGGGCGATCCGCCAGGTCTTTATCCACTCGCATACTTTGTTGAGAGCTCGTTGGAGTTTTCCCGTTGATGATTCGACTGACTCATCCATTGTGAGGATAGCCGTGTCGTCTGCGAACGTTGCTACGATGGTCTCTTCATCTTGTGGTATATCTCTTGTGTAGAGTAGGAATAAGATTGGGCCGAGAACGCTTCCTTGCGGAACACCGGCGTGGATTTCTTTGAATTCCGAGAATTCAGTCTCATGTCTAACACGAAAGAGTCTGTTTCCAAGGTAGGATTCCAGTATTTCGTATAATTTTTTCGGTAGGATTGTCCTTAGCTTATACCTTAGGCCTTTGTGCCATACCATGTCAAAGGCTTGCGATACGTCAAGAAAAGCGCTAGAGCAAATCTTTTTCCATTCTAGAGCTTTTTTAATTTCATTCGCTATTCGATACAACTGATCGATTGTGGAATGTTTGACCCGAAAGCCGAATTGATGATCTGGTATCAAGCGTCTTTCTTCAATTACTGGTTTTAATCGTTTTAGCAGAAGTTTCTCGAAGACCTTGGATATTATCGGCAGTAGCGATGTAGGTCTATATGATTTCTTATAATTTGTACTTTTCCCCTGTTTGGAAACCATAATGACTTCGGCTACTTTCCTTTGTCTTGGAACATATGAAAGTCTCAGAGAAGCATTTATAATGTAGAGGAGCTTAACTAATGCTTTATTCGGTAGCCCCTTCAGAATTTCGCCAGTGATTAGATGGGGCTTTGTTATTTTTCACCTTTCTTATTGCTCGGACATGGATACGGCTTTTACTTTATAGTTATCGGATGCCGTATTAGCATTCGGTTCTTCGTTTAAAGGTCGTCCATCGAACGGCCTGAATGTTTCTTCTAGATACTCGGCAAAAAATCCGCTTTCTTTTTGTCTCCTTTTGCCCATTCGCCGTTAGCTTTTCTTATTGGTGGAGAGTGCATTTTGGGTTTCCTTATGGACTTCAAGGCTCTCCAAAATGAGTAGTTTGAGCTCTTTTCAGCAGTGAAGCCCTCGAGGTAAGTAGAAGTTTCGAGATTTCTTAGATCCTGTAGCTCATTTTTAAGTCTGTTGCAAAGCTGGTTCAGATAAATTTTATCAGCGGTGCGCGGGATTGTTGCCATCTCTTACGCGCTCTCCTCTTTTCTCGAATGAGGTCTTCTATTTTAGGCATGTATTTGAATTTATTGTTTCGTGTAGTTGTCTTCTGGACGCGAGCGTTTTTCCATGCTGCGCTCTGAATGGCTTCCACCAGATTGTCAACTTCGGCTTCTATTTCGAGCGGTATCTTTAGTGACACATTCAAAGCAACATTTTCCTTGCAGTCTTTTCGGAAAATGTCCCTGTTGGTTTTGTTACTAATTCACCTGGGCGGTCCTTCATTTTTTGCTACACTTCCACCCGTTTCAGTGTGACTGCTGAGTGGTCTGAGCATAGATCATAGCATTCTTCGACTTCCGTCAGATTTTTGTTTAGCCCTTTTGCAATAAAGAAGTCCACGAGGTCAGGGATTTTTTTTTTGTCAGTTGGGCAATACGTTGGCTTTCCCGTCGAGAAAAAGTTCACACCACGCTTACTGGCTTTGTACAGTAGTCTGCCTTTCGTCGAGTTGCATCTTGAACCCCAAAAAGTGTGTTTTGCATTAAAGTCCGCACCGATAATAAAATTAGACCGAAATGAGTGAAAGAGGCGGTCAACGTCGTCTTCTGCCAGTCTATATCCCCGGGGAAAATAAAAAGATCCGATAAGGTAGTCTAAATGGTTTACTTTTACGGAGACTGAAGTAATTTGCATAGAATCGAGTTCTATTTTTATGTCTGTTGAGTGCTTAAGACAATCTTTGATGTAAAGAGAGGATCCGCCTCTGGCACTTTCCGAGGGATGATGCGCGTGATAGTCTCTGTAGCCTTTTATTTTGGGTCCATGTCCCTTTTTTAAATGGGTTTCCGATATCAAGCATATATCGGTATTGAAACACCCCGCTATTGCAATTAAAAAAAAATATATATATTGTAACTTTTCCGTAGCCTACCTCAAGGGGTTGAATAGTCAAATTTAATAGCATACTCCCAGGAGTAATTTAAAATTATATAATCTGTCTGTCAACTAAAACCATCTTAAGTGACCGAAAATAAAACTATTCGACACCGAGTTTGTCCATACAGAAAGCGTCTACGGCTTGTTTTTACCTAAGGATTATTTTCACCAACTCCGTTTCCCTTGAAATTCGACCAATACTTGGCCTTTTTCAAAAACCAATCCCCTTGAAATTCGACCAATACTTGGCCTTTTTCAAAAACCAATCCCCACGCTATTCGACCAATACTTGGCCTTTAGTGTGAGCAACGTCTCCCGACGCACACAACTCGACCAATACTTGGCCTTTTGTGCACGTCACTACGACCTAGGTAGACAGAGACGTCTACAAGTGGCGCCCAACTTAGTGGCCCGAGATCCACTCCACGGTACCAACGAAATTCGGTTTTGTCGGCTCTCCACGCAAGTCAGTGGAACCGACAACGTGAAAGTCACCGCGAATCGACGCAAACCTTACGCGAACGGTTAGGTAGTCCGCTCTTTTAAAACGGACGGACCAGCCAGGAACACAAGGGGTGCCGAGAAAGCACCAAAAAGGCCAGCGCGAGGCCCATCATTACAACGAGGCGCATCTTCAGCTCGAGGTACACCCTCAGCTCCGAGGACAGTTCCAAGGACAGCTTCAAGGACAGCTGCAGCTAAAATAACAGCCCCAGGTCCAGAGCAAGTAAGAACTGCCCCAGAGCCAACGCCCGGAAAACCAAATAAAGAAAATATGAATCCGTCGCTCACGCCACCACAACCACCACCAGAATATGGTAGAAGAAGCGTTAGGTTGTGCGAGTGCACCGAACGATTCTACGGTGAGTACGACGAAAAGAAATTCGTCAACTTTTTGGACAACGTCCAAATATTTAAAAGCGTTAATCGCATCAGCAATGAGGATGCTTTGCTAGAGTTGCCATTACTCCTCAAAGATGACGCGGCAACATAGTGGAAGGGTGTTCAAGCCGAAGTCAGTACTTGGCAGGAAGCTGAGGAAATACTTCGCGAACACTTCGCCCCGCAACGTAAAGCACACGTTATTTTCGAACTAGTATTCGAAAGGAAGCAGCGGCTCAACGAGCTGGCGGACCAGTTTATCAGCCAAAAGAGAGCTTTGCTTGCCGAAATCACAGCTCCAGCTATACCAGAGGTCCACGCAATTGATATGGTGTATAGCCTACTACACGACAATTACAAAAAGGCGGTGAAGAGAAGCGAGTTTTCGTCTTTCCGAACGCTGATCTCCCTTGTCGTAGAGTACGAGCGGATGCATCCATGCACCAGGAAGGAGCAAGTGAAATGCAGCTATTGCCACCATATCGGACACATGCAGGAGGAATGCCGAAAACTTGCCAAGCAACAGTCCCAACAGAGGCAACCACCACAGCCAAACGAACGATCAGCATCTATAGCGAAACCTGCTATCAGCCAGCCTGTCTGCTTCGGATGCGGAAAACTGGGGTACATACGAAGGAATTGCCCCAACTGTAGCCAGAACAGCGCAAGCGATAGTAAGGCTAGACCTAGTGGGATTGGCGGCAGTTTTAACGCCATGAACATAAGCCCTAGTGGTAACATACCAACTGTCCTGATGACGGTAAAGAACAGACAGCATATGGCTTATTTAGACACAGCCGCACGAACAAGCGTCGCTAGTAGGAATCTGTACCTACAATTAGAAGCAGAAAATCACCAATTCAAAAAGAGGAAGACAGAAATCATCTTGGCTGACGGTATAAGACGACCACAGGACATCCTAATTACGTCAGCTGAGGTACAGATGGGACACCGGAGTCTGCATCTGAACTTAAGCATACTCCCAGAGGCTAGTCAGGAGATCACACTGATCGGGATCGACTTCCTGGAAGAGAACGGCATTGTTATCAACCCCGCCGAGTGCGTATGGTTCTTTGCAGATGCACCATCAATGCGCTTTCCATATTTTAGATATTCACCCGAGGCTGAATTTTCTTCGCCTAAAATTGCCTTTGAATTGTTGGCTCCCATCTCACCCATTAAGGATCCACAAGGCAGGCAGACACAGTACACCCCCCGTCAACAAAAGCGGGAAACACGAACAGACACTTTGCCACTTCATGTCATCAGCCCAGGACGACGTACCGGTTCGAACATACGGAATGTATTTCTAAACCCAACCGAAGAAAGGGAATTGGACGACCAAATGTTTGGCCCCCCGTTTAGAGTAAACATGGTGGACATTGAGTTCAAAAACAAAGGCGAAGAGAGCGTAGCAAGCATCGACGACCTGATCAGAAAGCATGAGAACGTGTTCAAATGGGAATCGCAGGTAAGCGTACGCAAGGTAACCCACCGCATTCATACCGGGACACACGCACCCATAGCGTCACCCCCGTATCGTCTGTCACCTCCACGCATGGAGCAATTAAAGACGGAGATAAAAAAATGCTTCAGCTTGGGATAATAGAGCCCTGTGATTCTCCATGGGCTGCACCGGTGGTACTTGTTCCCAAGAAGAATGGAGAAATCAGGTTCTGTATCGACTTTAGGCGGCTCAACGAAATAACAACTGCCGACAGATACCCCTTACCAAGGATCGACGATCTACTACATAACGCAAAGTCAACACCATACATGTCGACCATCGATCTACAGCAAGGCTATTGGCAGATCCTAGTCGAGCCCGCGGATCAAAATAAAACTGTATTCATCACACCATTTGGAACATTCAGATGCCTTAGAATGCCATTTGGACTTCGAAACGCTCCGGCCACATTTCAACGTCTGGTGGATAGATTTAGGATTAGTCTGCCGGACATATTGGTGTTGGCATACATCGACGACTTTTTCATCGCATCACCGACCATGCAAAAGCATCTACAGGATCTCGACAGAGTGTTGAGCCAGCTTCAAAATTTTGGGTTACGGGCTAACCAGGATAAATGTAAATTTTGTTGCCCACGAGTAAAGTATCTTGGACACATCCTATCGAAGGACGGGATACAGACAGACCCCGAAAAAGTGCCGCCATTTCAGACATGAAGCCGCCTGGAAACATCAAGCAAATCATGACCTTCTTACAGACGTGCTCGTGGTATCGAAGATTCGTTCCAGACTTCGCGAAGGTTGCGAAGCCTTTAAGCAACCTGACAAAGAAGACGGCCAAATTTCAATGCGGACCAGCGGAGGAAAATGCATTCCAACACCTAAAGACGTTGTTAACAACGGCTCCAGTACTCAAGCAAGCAAATGCCGAGGAGTCGTATCTTTTGAAAACTGACGCCAGCAGCTACGCATTGGGAGGGAAAATTACTCGACGACCGAGAGGGAAGCACTAGCCATTGTATGGGCCGTCAATAAATTCCGAGGCTATATCGACGGGTCTGAGGTAACACTCCTCACAGACCATTAACCCCTTAGGTGGCTTATGACGCTGAAATCCCCTACTGGACGATTAGCAAGGTGGGCACTGCAGCTGCAACCCTTCAACATAAACATCAAGTATATACCAGGTAGAACCAATAACGTGGCCGATGATCTGTCCCGTCCCCCACTGGACGCATGCGAACTATACCACACTGAAATCACACTCCCAACACGACGAGCTAACGAAATCCGCGAAGAGCAGCTTAAGGACAAAAAGCTAAAGACCATCATCGACGCTCTGGAGAGCACAGAGGGAACCGAAGGCGAGTCTCATGCCGACAAGGGATTTTGTATGACTCATGGGGTTCTCTACAAGTATGGCAGTGAATCCGAAGACGCAGCCCTAGTAGTTCCAGAGCATGAGACAGCTAGTATCTTGAAGGCAATGCATGACTCACCGACAGCAGGCCACTACGGAATAGACAAGACCATAGCGAGGATCACCCCAAACTTTTATTGGGATAAAATGTTTTTCAGCGTAGAGACATATGTGAAAGAATGCGAAGCGTGTCAACGATACAAACCCAGCAATCTCCGACCAGCCGGATTATACAAAACCAAAGCCATCAACCAAAGATTCGAAAATTTGTCCATAGACCTATTTGGACCATTGCCAGCCAGCAACCAGAACCGTTGGATCTTCGTGGTAGAGGATTCCGCCAGTCGATGGGTAGAGTTATTCGCCCTTATCGAGGCCACCGCAGAACAATGCGCAAACCTGCTGCTGCACGAGGTGTTTCTAAGGTACGGAGTTCCCAGACGAATCACCAGCGACAATGGATCCCAATTCATCTCATCAGTAATGCAGTACCTAACGACGAGACTCGGAATTGACCAAATGCTGACCCCAGTGTACCATCCGCAGCCAAACATGGTCGAGAGGAAGAATCGAGACCTCAAAACCCAATTAGCGATTCTCGTCGGTAACCAACATGATACTTGGTCGCAACATCTTTCATCGATTCGCTTTGCGATGAACACCGTTATATGTTCAAGCACGGGAAAAACGGCAGCTTATCTCACCTTTGGGCGTGAACTACGAGCGCCCATCCATATGACGCATGACCTGAGTAACAGCTTGGATAGCACCAATATCATCGCAGAAATAACCCCAACCCTGCGCCAACTACCACAAGTACTCGAAGAAGTAAGCAGCTTCGAGGAGGGAACCGCCAGCAAGCGCCTGGAATATGTCAACCGGAGACGCCGTAAGGCGCCACGTCACGAAGTCGGAGATTTGGTCCTCGTGACTACGCATGTGCTGAGTAATAAAGGTAAAAATTTAACCTCCAAATTTGTCCCTAGGCGAGACGGTCCTTATCTGATCACCAAGCAGCTAGGCGATACCACTTACCAGGTTGCCAGCACTGACAACCCTGAAGTCCCACTAGGAACCTACCACGTGACGGCCTTAACACCTTTCCGTTTGAAGGGAACAACGACCCCCAACCAACCGATTCGCCCATTAAGAAGGAGGGGACGACCTCCAGCAAAACACTGATCTGGACGATTCATCGGGACGATCTCACGTCCAGAGGGGGAGATTGTAACACCCCGCTATTGCAATTAAAAAAAAAATATATATATTGTAACTTTTCCGTTGCCTACCTCAAGGCGTTTAAATAGTCAAATTTAATAGCATACTCCCAGGAGTAATTTAAAATTATATAATTTGTAAATTTTACTTCCTTTTATACCTCACACTGTCTGTCAACTAAAACCATCTTAAGTGACCGAAAATAAAACTATTCGACACCGAGTTTGTCCATACAGAAAACGTCTACGGCTTTTTTTTACCTAAGGATTATTTTCACCAACTCCGTTTCCCTTGAAATTCGACCAATACTTGGCCTTTTTCAAAAACCAATCCCCTTGAAATTCGGCCAATACTTGGCCTTTTTCAAAAACCAATCACCACGCTATTCGACCAATACTTGGCCTTTAGTGTGAGCAACGTCTCCCGACGCACACAACTCGACCAATACTTGGCCTTTTGTGCACGTCACTACGACCTAGGTAGACAGAGACGTCTACAGTATTGTTTTTCCCAAGAAATACATCTAGTTCGTTAATTTTGTTAAGGAGGCAGTTTGCGTTCGATGTCAGTACCTTAAGAAACTCTGTCATATTCATGTTTTATTGTTTGACTTGCGAGGTTTGACTCGAGCTTTGTCAATTTGTCAAATATAGCTTGATTAATCTTGCTTTGTAGCTCAAGTTTTTTTCCTTTGCACTTAGACCAACGACGTTCCGTTGCGCAGTTTTTTTATTTTCCTGTATCTGTTTCGTCCTTTTGACTGTCCTAGAGGTCTTTGGGTTATCGGTTTTAGGATATTTTAAGCTTGGTAACATCTGAACATTTTTTCCACTCTTGCGAGCGTCTGACAAACATACAAGAGTATCAATAGTCATGAATGAGAAGCTTCTCAAAAATCGCCGTTCGGATTTGGCGTTAAATTGTAGGTCCCTTTCCACTTTGCATAAGCAAATGGTTGGCGAAGCTAGGTTTTTTTATTTTTATTTTATTTTACCGTTATACTACTGATCATAGAATAGATATAGGTGATCGCTCATTATTGTAAATATTTTGTAATATGTACACCTTTAGTTATTGTATACATTGACCTCTCGAATCATTATATCCTTTTTGCAGGTATCGGTTCAGCGATATTCATTAACAAAACACACGTCATTCTGGAAGCCGTTCGACCGCGCGAGGATAAATACGTTCGCAAGACCATACATCTGTGTGGCGAAGCCTTCTGCCAACTGTTCCTCTCGTTCGTTTTCACCAGTCTTCGCACTTTATACGGAACATCACAATCCATTGTGCTGATGGCCGCGATGCTAGTAAACTTAATCCCAATCAGTCTTCTAATCACTCGACATCGAGAAGGTGCCATCACAAAGAGAATCTCTTTGATAAAACCCGAGGCACGATTTGAAGCCTTTCAACCTCTTCATTCTCTTGGTAAGCATTCGAATTTCGCTGATCAAATTGATGGCATCGAGATGCAACAGCGCCAATGGAGGAATCCAAACGACAACGAGGTGCACTCCAACTATATGGCTGCTCACGAAGAGGCCTACGCTACATTACTTAATCCACATGGAGTGGAAATCATGGAAATTATTCCGGAAGAGGACGAAAACATCTCAGTAATGCGCTCGAGTACTGTCACAATCGATAACTATGGAAGAATTAGCATTGGCGCCTCTCAAAACGTCAAATGCCCTTCGGTTCAGCAGAGTGCAACAAATCTGGAGAAGTTCCAAGAGTTCTCCAAAAATATGACCATCAGCATATGGGCCAGTTTCCTGGAAACAATGATGAAACCGCTTCGCAGAGCAATCTTCATGCCAAAATTGTATTCGACAACTCTTCTACAGTCAACGGATATCTTTTCGTACGTGATGTGCTTAACAGTGCTGCCAGGTTTGGCGGCCAATCTGCATGCGATAAAAAATGCAGAAATTCCTTTTTTGTTTTCGTTGCTCGCCTTCCCGTGGATGTGTTTCTCACTGATGACCCCGCGATTTGGAAACGCCCTCACGAAACAGAAGGTCAAGTGGCATACTCTCGGATGCATCTGCAAGGGATTGGCGTTAATTTGTAAGTATTTATGAGTTTTCCAAAACGCATGGTTCCTATTTTCTTTTCTTTTTCAGTTATAAGTTTCTCCACCTCGAAGCTCCTTTTGAGCGTTTCTTCGGTCCTTCTCGGATTCGGACAGGCAGTTACAATGTTCCTGCAAAATTTGGTCCTACAGATCAGTATGCCTCGGGCACAGTGGAACCTCATTAAAGTGCCCGTTCATTTCACAAATGGAATGCTGATTTTGGTTTGGGGCGTGGGCGCCCATTTGGTTGTAGCCAATTTAACATTTCAGGCCAGCGTTGGGTATTCAGCCGCATTGTATAGTTTTAGTATAATTCTTTGGCATTTAATCTTTATGTTTTTTAAAGAATAGTAGCGGCGCAGTTGAAGGGGTTAATAAACGATGGACTCATTGCGATTCCTGAGGTTTGTGTGATGATGAATGGATATAGTACGAGTAGTACTATATAAAGTATCTAAAATAAAAATTAATATATAACTAAAAATGTTTTTCTTTGTTTTACTTTAAATATGGGTGAAAACGCATCCATCCGGGGATGGTAAGAGAATATTATAGAGAGAGACCTAAACAGTTACAAATGCGGTTTTGTGATCAAAGAAAGCAAGGGGCTGGAAAAATATGCCGCCATGGTCGAGTATTAAGTCTTTTTGTCTTCCGGAGAGAAATACCAATCCTAAAATGTTCCATTGGGGCCCTCGGAATACTCTTTTGGAGTTACTGCCTTGCTGGCAAGGTTAGCTGCTCTTCTGTTGCTCAAATTTCCAAACGATTCATACCCGACTTGTAGGCTGCAGAGCTGTAAGTCTTGTGGCCCTTAAAGCTCCTGAAGCTATTCGAAAGCATTCGTAGATAGCTGTACCAGTGGAACCGACTCGACTCGGAATTTCGGTAGTAAATTTTAGCATTTGCAAAGGTTGTTGTTTCATTCACCATTGTAAAAATTTTACTGAATATTTTGACATTGACAGTTCGGTAATCGGTATAAGGCTGCGTTCATACTGAAGTTTGAAGTTGTCAAGTCGCTAATGAAAGACCTTTATAAGCGTTAAAACTCCTCTATATGGTCAAAAACCATGCTGTTCTGGACTAGTTTTTTTCCCATTTGCCAACTGATTCGTCCCGCTATAATATTTTGTTGAGAACGGGGAGAAGAGAGATTGGGCGTTACTCATTACAGTCATGATGATTTCGTGATGTTTTCTGATCGGATTTAGTTTTGCCCTTTTCAGGTCGTGTGCCAGTCCACGAATACCAGAATTGAGATATAAAATTCTATCTTTAAGGCTTTCGTCAAATTGTTTGATCATTTTATAAGAGAGTTTTTCTTCGGGAGCGTATCGGAATCCCGCTTTTTGAAACCCCGCTTTTCAAAAATTCCGAAAAAAAAGTTTTAAAATCCCGTCTACTAAAATACTGTTTTTTTAAAATCCCGTCTTCTAAAATCCCGATATATGTTTTTTTACAAAACATTGTTATCAAAAAAATAGTTTGAAAGATGACGAAGACGCACTTAGTTTTGCAGATTGGTTTAAAATTAATTACATTCGTAATGGAACTAGACAAGTGCAGTACCATTGTATATAGAGTTTATAGTAGTCTCATCAACACGAATTTGAAAACGGCAAACTCGACAGAGGTGGGAGCAAAAGTGGTGGCGTTTGAAGGTTTGTGTCTTAAATTTTGCTGTCTCTCTTTATCTAATCATTCTGATATTCTGTAAGTATTTAGTTTTCTGTGTAACAGCCGAATACTTTTGATGATTTGTATTGTTGCGTCGCTTCGGCAAATAGTATGTAGGATGACAGGGATATGATGGAAAAATTAGAAATCTGGCTTTGTCGTCTGCGAGTGTATGATGAAAGAGGCGATTCGTTTGAAGGGAAAAATTGAATAAAAGCTAATTTCGGTATTTCCCATCAAAGAAGGAATTATGAATTTATGGATTTTTAGACTTTTGCTATTTTCGCTGTATCCCGTTCAAAAATGTACCGATTTATATAATTTCTTCAGTATTTGATTCGGAAATATTCAATTTGTATTGTATCAGCCGTTATTCAAAGAAATAGTTGTTGGATAGGTATATCTATCTATTAGCGAATTGATGACCTACATTAATATTGAGGCAGGTCACCTGTCGTTTTGCATTTTTTTGTAATATATTCGTGGTCAGCATCAATAGTAATGTGCATCGACTATGTCCGTCCATCCACACGTCGGCAAAAATTAATTCCTTTACACTGGAGCTAGAAATCTGAAATTTAAACCATATACTCTCTAGGGGCCCGAAATAATAAATTTTAAGAATTTTTAAAATCCGCCCACTGACACACGCCCACAATTTCAAAAGAACAAATTTGTGAGCTAGAAAGCTGAAATGTTGAATATATTGTCTTAAGGCGCCCAAAATGCTGTTGATGATGCGATGGAGATAATTTTGCATATTTGCAATAAATGCTTGACTTTTTTTTTGTCCAGATTGTACCATTTGATTCTCACAAACACTTTTGTTTGTTTAGTTCTGTTCGTCCCCGCTTACATGCTTAGGATACCTTCACCCGGAGAGTTCCTGGTGCCGTATCCCAGTCCTCCATGGCAGTCCTCATAGTCTTCGTTTGACTAACCGACATTACCGTTCAAATCTCCGCCAACAAACAAAAGTCCCATAGTAGAACATCTTGTAAACTTTGGTCCTAACGTCCAAGAAACGCGTCCGATTTCCGGTGTTTTGCGGGGTGATATTTTCATAAGATAGACTCACAAAAATTAAAACTCTGGACATCTCTTCGACTCACAAAAAAGGATATTCTGAAGGTGGGATATTTAAACCGTGGATATTATGAAAAATAATATAAACTACAGTAATTATTACTAATTTTTGGAGTTGAAGTGGCCGCTAGTGCTGGTTCCATACCTACTCCACACACCCATCAACGCAAACAACTTGGAGCATTCTTCAATAGAATTCGCTTTAACATCTCGAAATGATTGCATATTTTCTTATGCAGTGTGTTAAATATTTCTCCAGCCTTTATGCATAAATCCTTATTCATAAAACAGTGTACAAAACATATAAGTTATGCACAGTTTGTGTCGATTAAAGTATCAAAAAAATACATTAATCAATTACATTTAGCTGTCCAAACTGTCGAGATCAATTGTTTGTGGAAAACCAAATGAAAAAATTCAGCTTATACATAATATTCGGAAATTTATTTGTGCAAGATAATGCAATCGCAATATGCTTATAATATGATTTTTGATACCGATTATGAATGAATGAATAACTACCCCTGACCTACCGCAAACTTTCTACAAAACCAACAACTAATATACCATCCATATACTGCACCCCTCTCACCAACACATCATATCGCCATCATGAGAAGTAAAAAAAAAAAATTCGATAAATAAACGACAAACCACACATTTATGAAAAACTTTTATTAAAAACAACAAATAATTTACCAAACATATCACGCACCCCTCTCACCAGAACATCATATTTCGGGTGGCAATGGTGCAGTAGTAGTGTATTCGCTTTCGGAATGGAAGGTCGTGCGTTCGAATCCCGGCCAAGTCCATTACTTTATACCGAATACATGAAATCGTAATCTCCCTAAGTAACTTAGACACCACCCGTGGAGAAAAACCCTACAACTGCACCCAAACACTTCTTTCCTATCACTCTATTCTTTCTAATACCAAGTAGCTTACACTGTGTTCTTAGCACTATAAGGGTACTATAACAACAGAAAAAAATCCCTTTAGCGTAAGCAAATTATAAAAAAAAAAAAAAAAAAAATATCCCAATCATGAGAAGTAAACAAAATAAATTCGATAAATGAGGAGAACGGAAGACAACAAAAATAACTACGAATATGCATATTCAAAGGCATACTAGCATTTTGTAGAAACTGCGTTATTTATGTTTTTGCAGAGCTTTCGGATGTCAAAAAAAGAACTTTTTAGGGTTAGTTTTTGACTACCAGAGGCAGAGGCGTATGTGTGTGAGCTTGCACTTTTCTATTTTCGTGCAAACACTTTACTTTTTGCCGAATGTAGTTTGGACTTTAGTTTGTTCTGAGCTTTGAAAAAGTGTGAGTATACCTAACTTTCAAGTAAGTTACTTTTTGAAAAGTTGAGAGAAAACTACAGATCACAAATGGTGTGAAAAGAGAAAAAACATTTTCGTGCCCACACTTTACTTTTTGCTGAATGTAGTTTGGACTTTAGAACTCTATATACAAAGGCAGTACTCTCCTAACTTTTGGTCTGTGTATGACAGTGCAGAAAAACAATTCCCGAGAACACAAAATAATGCTGAAGCGTGGCATCGCAGACTGAAAGTTTTGGTTGGACGAAAAAGTGCTGGCTTGTATAAAATCATTGCAGATTTGAGAAAGGAAGCAATTGTGGTGCAAACTGAAATACAAAAATGGACAAGAAAAATTATATAAAAAAACTAATATTTTAAAGTCACGCGCTGTAAAAAAAAAATAATGTGAAATAGAAAAAAAAATGAGTAAAATAGGTTTTGTGCGTCGCATTGCTTATAATAACACTTGAACTAATAAAATAAAAAATGTTGTTAATGGTTTGAAGTTTTTTTGTTCCCTTTTGCAGAATATCATATAACATAATACACTAACACAAAATATCTGCGGTAGTTCATGATTTCATCGTTAGATGGGTCTGATCGAAGAAATATCGAAACCAACAACCGATTAACATCCCATAAAACGTCAAAAACTTCGGGTATAATTTTATTATGGTTGATTTGCCTACCCGATAAGCAAATGCCAGAGAATTGTATGTAGCATGCCTGAAATGTGTTATGAAAAATTAATTCATATGCTTGCATTTTTATTTGATGACATTTATGGGAATTGTTAATGATAAGTTTTACCCGAGTTCATTACTTACTTTCTTCAAATCGTTGAATACATTTTGTTGCACTTGAAACACTTTTTGTTTACTTCCTCTTATAAATGAAAGGTTCAAATTTTTGCTTTATTTATGTTTTTGCAGAGCTTTCGGTTGTCAAAGAATAGCTTTTTGGGTTAGTTGTTGACTACCAGGAGCAGATGCGTATGGGTGTGAGCTTGCACTTTTCTAATTTGGTGCACACACTTTACTTTTTGCCGAATGTAGTTTGGGCTTTACTTTATATTTTTTTTTTTTGAACTATTGAAAATTGTCATATTTATTAAAAAAATTATTTTGATATTATTTATTTCTTATTTTGTTACTTCCTCTAAAAATGATAAATGTGAAAATAAACTGCATTTCAAAAAAACACTCATTGCTTAATTTATTTTAATTTTCTTAATATCCCGCTTTTACAATCAAAAGTAGTTGCTTTATTTTAAAAAATCGCGCGATTTATACTGGGTTTTGTAGGGAGGAATTCGTTTGTATCTTCAATCAGACTCTCTGGATATGTGTCATCCGCACTGTAGGTACTTTTTCCACTTATCCGCTAATGTATTTGCTACAGTAAGTGGATATAGGTGTAATTTTTTGACTTAAAGCATGAAAGGGAATAACTAACTCGGTCTGAGATAGGACAACGAAGAGATCTAATTCTTCCCGCAAGCTTTTTATATCCAATGAAAGATTCATTGTGCTTATAGTGTTTTCCCATTAAGCCCTTTTGGCACTAATTGATTCTCTTCTTAGTTTGGCTCAGTTTTTTCTATAACCTACACAGTTGTCGGTTGTGGGGTACCCGCAAGCTTTTCCAAGTCTTGTTCTTGTCTTCTTGCAGCGGTTTCACAAGGTAAATCTCCGCCGGATCTCTACTAAGGTGTCATTCGTGGAGTTGATGTTTACTCCTATGTAGATGAACTCCTTAACTACCTACCTCGAAGTTATTGCTATCAACAGTCAACAGTGAGTGACGTTGTGTCCTAGGTGGCGGACAAATGTTTGTTTGTTTGTTGATATCATGTACTTGGTCATTGGTCTTGTCCTCATTCACTTCACATTATTGGGATGGTTTTTGCTGCGGCTGTTTTGAGTATTTTTGTTTTTTTTATGCGAAGGTTCCACGATTATTGGAAAATATTTCATACAAGATTCCTACACCGTTTGTAGTGTTTGAACCCCATAGAGTGTTATGGGCATTCAAGCGGAATATTAATTTTAACAGGTATGCCTATACCAGCTTAATAAGAACAGTTTTCCTTGTAATTCCAATTCATAACTTCTGTATGGAAATTATATGGCAAAATCAGCTGTAAAAAACTCATCTACAGATTCGGGTGAGGAAATTTGCTGATAGGTAAAACAGTGGGTATTCTTTCCGAACTCACAAAAATGTTCTTCGAATTGAATGCCTGAACTGAAATGTGGAACATAAGTGAAAATACTATTTTAAATCGACAGCCGCTGTACGTTCGTCTTTCGTCTAATGGTAGATCAACATAGCCACTCCCACTTCGACTTTGCCAGGAGTGAAAAGTTGAGCGTTCAAAATCGAGTGAAACAGATGAGCTGCAGTTCATTATTAGAGAAGATCCATTCCACCTGTTATCATCCGTCTACCGCAGTACAACAACCTTCTACCTGCTTCAATTTACATGAGCCAAGAATGTAATTCCAAAACTCACAGCCAGAGCAGTATTTCTGTGATGTCAGTACGGAGTTGCCACTTTGTAAAATTACAAAATTGAAATTTACTACGTTGAATGGAATGACAAAATTATAAAAAAACCCCATATGCTTTATATACAAAATGGAGAAAATTCAAAGTTGGTTTAACTGTTATGCTTTTTTTAAATTGGATTGGAGAATGGATAAGCCAGCCTATAACTTCAGATGGTTACTATTCTGAATGAAATTTCTCGAAATTCGCCGAAAACACTTCCTTGATTTTTATTAGAAATATAATTCATATAAAATTTTTAATAAAACATTCTATTTCTATAACATAGAAGCTTTGAACATAATTAGTGGAGATAAAGTCATGGAAGTCCGGAATGAAATGACACCAAAGTGGGTGTCCGAATAGCTGAGATTTTCTATGCCCAAGGGAAGGTATGGAAATTACATACATTTAATAACTCGCAACCATCCATACTCATTCGCTCACAGTGGATAAAATGTAGAAAGGAAAATAAATTTGGAAAGTAAAAAATTAATAAACTGTACGGGAATAATTATTTCGAGATTTGCTTTCGTGAATATGTGTACGTGTTAAAACACATTTCAATTTTACCGAAATTCAGATGCTTCACAAAAGAGTAGAAACGATGCTACCTATAGTTATACAATGACAATGTGTATGATTACAAAAAACATTGTATTCCAAATTTGACATTTCAATTAAAGGTGGATATAAAAGTAAACAAATCATATAATTGGGACTTCCATTGCTGAGCTTGAAAAAAAAATTGATGTTGAGTGCCGTGGCCTGATTATTGAATTCGAAGCGAGTCGTTTTCAATTCGATATCTCCTTTTCGATTCGCCTCGAATGCTTTAATTATGGGGTTCGAAGCTAGTCTAATATTTCCAGTCAGTTCAGTTGGCAGTTGTTTCCAATCGATCCGGGTTTTGTGTTTTTGTCCTTGGCACAATCACTTGCTTAAAGAATTTATTTATTATTAAACAGTTCTTCACAACTAATTATTTTAAAAGAATCATTACACTCACATTTTTAATTAATTTTACTAACCATCCATCACAAATATCATCCGCGCGTTGAAAGCAATTTAACTAGTCCCCAGACCCCAACTATATAATTTCCTATCCATGATTGTTCGCAGCTCGCTGATGCCATAATCAACATCCAGTACGCAGAATCCAATCGTGCCAACCCTCAGACATTTACAATCCAAATGTCATTTTACGGCGGCTTTTTACTATCTACACACATTTTGTATTGAGTACTGAATTTTTCGCAAAAAAGAAGGTAATTCGTAAAAATTACAAGCAAACGTTTTCTCCATAACAAAATTAGAAAATATTAATTTTCTAACTGTACACATAACTATCATAGTGAACGGGTAAATGGATTTCTATCCAAATGTACATTGAATATTCTCCGATTGAACTATTTGACGAAACCGATCAGCATCTTCAGCATCCAGCAACAACGTTTGGCTTTGCTGTCGGAGGCGGTAGTCTTGAAGCCAACGGTGGTGGTGGTGGCATTGGTGACGTTTTTATTGCAAGAAAAAGTCTTGCGGCGCATCGCAGATGCAGTGAGTACTCCACAGCCACCGCAAAGTGCAGCAACAAAAGCGTCCTCGACGGAGGCACCAGTAAAAGCAGTGGCAACGGCAGCGGCATACCAATGGGTTTCGATATTGGTGCGAAAATTCAAAAAATTTTGAACTTTTTTGACAACAAGGGTGAGGGTCGAAAGCGAAGGTGAGGAAATTCCATTTGCCCGTCAGTTTTCCATCAACACTGACGTGTGACGTGACGTTTCTTTTTGTTTGTTGTTTTACAGAGCGGATCGCGACTGGAACAGTACTTCACAGTTCAAGTATCGAAAAGTTGACAGTGATTTTCCGAAGATTATAATACGCTCCTTTGAAGAAGGTAACTAGAACATATAAAAAAGATTGTTTTTTTTGTTTTTGTTTCGATAAATGCTTATGGAGACGGGCACGCTATTGTTTGAGGTTTCCTCTGGCTGAGCGACAATTGCGTTGACCTGCGCAAGATTTATTTATTTTTTAATTTTTTGCAAAAACTTTTTTACGATTTCGATTACCGTTTTTTTGTTTGGTATTGCGTCTTGAAAAGGGAGTGATGGTTGGACTTTGGGGGTCAGCAAAAACAAGTCCGTATTGAAAAGTTCTCTGTTTGTTACCCAAATTTACAATGTTGCACGTCGTCGTTCTACACGGGTAGATGTATTTGACAGGTTTCCCACAATTGGAAATGAATTTAGGCGAATGCTCGAATTTAGTTTTCTTGCATACAAATGGACCGCAAGAGGGAGTAAGAAGCCTTAAATAAAGTCGAATGGTGTTGAATTGCGCGATCTCGGCGCCAATTTAAGGCTGCAGGCATAACACTCGCATGTAGCGTAGTCATGTCAAAGTTGGAACATCTATATCGAACTAATCAACTGCAGGTCAAAAGAAGTGTTAGCCTCACGATAACAAACAACAGTCACTAAAACGGTCGCACTGACTTGCCAAAAAAAGATAACAAACAACAGTCACTAAAACGGTCGCACTGACTTGCCAAAAAAACGGTTCAGTGACACCACCAGACGAAAAACCGCACTCAACTGTGACGTGTTGTGGGTAAATAGATAATTCGAATACGTTTTAAGAGCTCCAGATGCGACAATTTTACTTATTTACGTAGCCAGGAACATGCAAATGAGCCTCATTCACTGGAATGATTTTAATTTTTTGTTTATATTTGGGTGATTTTTTTGCATTTCCAGCACCCGATAAATAAATGTACGATTTTATCCATGGTCCATCGTTTTTAAGGCAATATCTTCGTTCAAAAAACGGTACAAGCTTCCTGCCAATACATCCAGATATGCGGAACGTGTTCTGAAGGAGGTTATGGTGAAGTGGCAGTCGGTAAAAATCGAAAAATATAAACCAGTATAAGGTCCTTTGTGCCACCATCCTACTCGTTAAGAAAGTTTGTGCTTTCTTTGAAGCGTAAAAGACTTCGGCTTGTCTGCAACAACATGTTTATGCACCTTAAAGCAGGACCGGAATGATTGTTTTGTAGAGCGTCTCCTTTGTTCTTCTCGATAGGGCCTTATTCCTCAATTGCTTACTGAGCCCAAAGAAACTGCAACTTGCACGAGTTAACGGGAGAACCTAGGTAGGTAGGTAGGTAAGAGTGGCTGTCCGGTGCTATTTGTACCTGGACGCAATTAGCGCAAAGACGCCGTTTTGATGCCACTACTCAAGTGACCAATGGTGTCAATTTGTGTTTCAAATCCAGCCTGTGGAATTAAGAAACTCGTTGATATTGCAGAATTTAATATTGCTCAATTCTGAAAGGTCGTCGAAGAATGTTTTGCCGGGTGTGCGATGTCTAGCTCTAGCTAGGGCCGGACATTCGCAGAGGAAGTGGTGGAGGAGTGGATCCCTGCGGCAGTGTGAGTTGAATGGGATGCCCAAACTTGCAGCGTGAGTACCGATAGGCCAGTGTCCAGTGCTGACCGCCACAATTCTGGCAATCTCCTGTCAGCTTCTATTTGTTAGATCGTGGGTTCTTTTATCATCGAAGCATTGCCACATCTTCCTGGATATGACACAGCTATTTAGGCCGCTCCATCTGGAGTTCACCCGTGAATATTTTACCCTACAACTCCAATGGGAGGAGAGACTGTCTCTGCAAGGGAACTATCAAGGGTAGAGCCGTGTCTTGCCAGCGCATCGGCCCTTTCATTTCCCTCTATGCCACTATGGCCGGGAACCCAGAGGAGAGTAATTTTGAAGTGGCCGCTTAGACAAGTGATTGCATCTTTACACTGTGCGACTAATTTGGATGATATGCAGTGTGAGCCGAGAGCTTGAATAGCTGGCTGGCTATCATTGAAGATGGCTACGTCTCTCTTGGTTATGGGGAAGAGTGTGAGTACAAGCCTCCCAGATCGGAATTATTTCTGCCTGGAATACGCTACAGGAGTCGGAATGATTTGGATATATTCAGTTCCGATTAGAAGATACCAGCGCCGACTCCGCGTCCCATCTTTGGACCGTCGGTATTGATGGCTACCTGGTGGTTCGATTGGAGCGCTTCATTTTTTCATTCCTTTCTGGATGGGAAATAGACTTGAGCGGCTTTGTTGAGGTTGTGTTTGGGCGTTGTGTAGTCAGTGGCAGTCGCACCGAGGTTCCCGGGTAGCAAGTCAAGCACCTTACTATGACCGTACGGTTTATATGATCAGAACCCAGATTCCCGGAGCCTTACTGCGCTGCAAGATGCAGTAGATCTGATGTGAAGGTCGAGAGGGATGAAGTTTAGAAGTACACTAAGGGCGTCGTCGGTCGGATTCGAAGTGCCCCGGTAGTTGCACTAATCCCAGCCGACCTCTGGATTCGATTGAGTTTAGTGATGTTGCAGGCTTTACTTAGGGCAGGCAACCAAACTAGTGACCCGTAGGTGTGGATTGGACGTATAATGACAGTGTACATCCACAGCACCATCCTAGGCCACAGTCCCCAATTTTTGCCAAAAGTTCTGCTACAGGCGTAGAAAGCGACACTTACTTTGCGTACCCTGGTTCTACGTTTTGCTCCCAGCTCAGCTTTGGCTCTAGGATGATTCCTAGATATTTAACTTTGGAAGATAAAGAGAGTGTTTCATTTTTTAGTTTAGCGAGATTGAAAGTCGGTATCTTGTACTTGATGGTAAACATCATGAGTTCAGTTTTACTCGGATTCACGCTGAGGCCACACTTTGTAGCCCATGCGCTTAGCTTAATCAGAGCCCTCTCAGTGATCTCACTTATTACAGAGGAACACCTCCCCGATACCAGAATAACCACGTCGTCTACATACGCGACTGTTTTGATTCCTATTCTGTTAAGATCTGTCAGGATTTGGTCAATGACCAGGAGCCATAGCAGAGACCGCGCTTACCGACCTTTAGCATAAAGACGACTCAAACTCTTCTTCAGGTCTGAGGTATGTAATTGAGCCTAAGTAAGCTTTGATAAATCACCGATAACCAAGGTATAACCTTCTCCAAGTTCTTTTGGAGCATTATCGGTAAAATCCCGTCAAGCCCTGGTGACTTGTAAGGGGAGACGCTGTCTATAGCCCATTTGATATTTTTGTCTGTGATGATTGACAGGAGAACCTAGATAAAAACATTTACTGAATAGCTCGATATACCTATATATGGTACGGCTAAGTCTGCGGTGGGAGTCGACTTTTGTTGATGCAATCTAAACAGGTCTATCTCGAATAAATTTTCGCGAGGAACTATTCCCATTGTGCAGTTTAATTCACATTGCAAATTCCCTCGAAATTTACTCACGATAACTCCAAATTTCATGTTACGCGATGTAGAGCTAGTACCTGGACAAACTAGCCCGGGTAATAGGGCAACTCAGTACTCATGTGAAGAGTATACTATTCGATATCGATAGTAATGCTTGACGTAACATTGTTAATTACTATCGTGTGAAAGATATCGCTTTTGACGATTTGCTCAGGTAAATCAAATAAGTGTCAAAATACTATTGTCACGACGATAGCATTTGCGCGATAGCCAATGAGGTACCGCCTTGCATCGATTTCCATATTGTGCAGAGAGTGAAAACATTTTCTAATAACTTTTAAGGTAAGCAATTGCTTTTTTAGTTTTTTCTATTCTACAGAACATTTTCTTCTTCCTTAATGGCGGTGGAGCTGTGAACAGGATTAAGGAGACCATAACCCTCTCACTTACCTGCATCCCTACTGGTTCGCCTGTGGGTTCGCCACTGCGACCTCAGAAATAATTCCATTCATATAAATGTCTGGAATTGGTCGTAGTGGATGAGAGAACGGGCAGCACAATTATTCCGTTTTTTCGAACTAATACTATACTCATTCCCCTCCAAAACTTTCACCCTTACTTCAAGTGCTCGTTGCAGGGACGTTTGTTCCTCGCTGATGATGGCTCCATCGTCAGCAAAAATTAACTGCACTTTGGGGTCAATCTTTTTTTCTTGAAGCAGATGATCAAGGACTGTTTTAAACATCAAGGAACTTAAGACGCTTCCCTGGTGTACACCGATTTTGATTGCGAACTCCTCGGTGACGCCAGCGGGGCATCTTACTCTTGTCTTTACTCCCTCACACATGTCCATGATCATATGTACGTAGATTTCTGGAACTCCTCGCTGTCTTAGCGCCACCCATAACCAACGACCATACCACGTCGAGTTAATCGGTTCTCGTCCGATCACCGAAATTAAACGACGTTTGGCGCGGTTAGTACATAGATGGGGGACCGTTTGAGAACAATCGCGTGTCGTTGGCCAGTCCCATCTACAGAGTTGAGGTAGATAATTATACGTGGTATCACAATGGACCTAAATTGGTCTAAGTGTGTCGGCTTCTGCCGACAGCCACCTAAACCTAACCTAACCTAACCTAGCGCCACCCATGACAGATCCCTTGGTTGTCTATTAAAGGCCTTTTCAAATCCACCAACACCATTTGCAAATCCTTTAAGGAATCACGGTGTTTTTCCATCATGATCCTAATATGTGCTTTGGATTTCATCTGTGGTTGATTTACCTGCGACAAACCAGCACTGGTCTTCAGATAGCCGTATTATTTTCCGCATTCGGCTATCTTATACCCGCTCAACGATCTCCATGGTGTATGACATCAGCTTAATCGAACGGTAATTGTCACAGTCTCTCGTATCGTTTTTTTCCTTTGTACAAAGGAAGAAGAGAACATTCCCGCCACTGGTTAGGCATTGGATCGCCTCTCATCAGTTTGGAGATAAGATTCATGAGCTTTTTGGACCCGGTAACTGCCATATTTTTCCAGACCTCAGAGGGTATCTCGTCCGGTCCCAAATGCTTTTCGTTTTTTAGAGTCTTTGACCGCCTTCCTAACTTCTTCGACAGTAATGTAGTGCACTTCTTCATTGTTAGGAACGGCTTTCGGAAAATATATCCGAGGAAATTGCTCTTTAAAAGTCTCACAATATTATCAATTCAATTTATTATAAACTAACCTCCCCCGCCCGGCTTTGTCCGTGCCCAAGAATTGCATTGCCTAATACGTTCGTGTAGACTACATATTTATTGTCTACTAGCGGGTAACCGGTTTGCGTTGCTGGGCCTCACAAAAAGATAATACATGTTTTTATCTTTTAGTGACAAACAAAACTGACCGCAAACTGCCGGACTGATTTTGACCAAACTTCACAGGAACGCTCTCGGGCCAATAACAACAATTTGACCTCAATCAGTTCGGTGGTTAAAGAGATTTCACTCTTTTCTCCTCATGGCTTAGCCCGCTAACGCAACTTCTTTGTTCCGCTAAAGTTAAGTGCTAGTTGGCTGGCTATATCGACTTAATTCTTCGAATCAAACAGTGTTTGGGTGGCCCCCTCACCGGTTAAAGGAATTTACCATTTTCGTAGCATGGCTTAGCCCATATTGATGCTACTATGTCAAATTGGAGCACTTCCACAAATCTTATTGCAGACTTCGTAATCAAGTCGTCGCATTGATCAGAACAACAAAAAGGCGTTACTACGAACACAAAGTTGGTCCATTAGTTTCTGGAAAAAAGTTATGGAAAAACCTGCGAAAAATCGGTATTTGGAAGCATCTATGAAGTCTGCTGATAACATCGATTGTGATGCTCTCAACAAAAAGTTCACCTCCACGCCACAATCCTTTGACGTTGCTACACCTGTTGATTCCCCTATTGAAGAGGAATCAACAGGTGTCAACTGTTCGCTGAGCTTTATAAGAATACGTGAAGAAGACATAGTTGAAGCAATATTATCTATCAAATCGAATGCTACTGGCCTCGACCTAATGGAACCTAAGTTCGTTAAGTTATTGCTTCCTCATATACTGCTTTTATAGCTTATATATTCGATAGTATCCTGACTAAATCCGAGTTTCCTTCAGAATGGAAAAAGGCTAAAATTATTCCCGTTCTTAAAAAGCAAACGGGTACTGCTACGGAGTTCCGACCCATTGCTATCCTCCCGTTTCTATCAAAGGTGTTTGAAAAAACCATTATAAAGCAGATACAATCATATCTATCGATTAACAACCTGTTAACCACTTGCCAGTCTGGTTTTAGACCTAAGCGCAGCTGCATATCTGCCCTACTTTTTGTTACTGACGAAATAAGAGCCGCAATGGACAAGGATCACATTACTCTTCTGACGCTTTTAGACTTCTCAAACGCTTTTGACACTGTTAACCATTCAATTTTATGTAAAAAACTGCGTAATTTCTTTGGATTTTCTATAGAGTCTTGTAAGTTGATTCTCTCGTACCTTAGCGGAAGGCAACAATGCGTGGTGGCAAATGGTCAATCATCGATCTTTCTCAATGTTTTGAATGGAGTGCCACAGGGATCAATTCTTGGCCAAATTCTCTTCTCACTTTACATAAATGACGATGTGCAGCTTCTGATAAGTCGACCGTTTCGGGAAAAGAATGATGCCGTTGCATTGATGAATGAGGACCTTTCTTCCATTTCTCGCTGGTCTAAGAGAAATCATCTGTGCCTAAACCCTGTCAAATCAACAGCTCTCCCCATCTATCGCAAAATCTTTGATTTATCAGTTTTAAGACCACTGAATCTTGAAAACGATAGAATCGAATATGTTAGCAGTGCTAGAAACCTTGGAATAGTTTTCAATCGTTCCCTCACATGGAACGACCACCTAACTAAAGTAATCGGTAAAGTATATGGTATTCTCCGTCTTCTCCAATCACTCGAAGTTTCATCCCCATAAAAACCAAACTTCTTGCCAAAACGCTACTACTACCCATTATGTTATATGGATGTGAAATTTTTTGCAACTTGGACTCTGCCAACAACCGCAAATTAAATGTCGCATATAACAACATTGCCCGTTATGTCTATAATCTCCGTCGCTATGACCACGTTACCTCTTTTGCTGTTCGCATTTCTGGCTGTAGTCTAGACAATCTATTAAACTTTCGCTCACTTACCTATCTACATGAAATCATTCAAACAAAACAGCCTGATTGATTACATATTTACACGGTAAGCTGAACTTCCCTCATTCAACAAGGTCTTTTGCTCTTATACTACCTCCATACAATTTTCTTATTACTGAGCGTCAATTCTTCATCCATGTTATTCGCCTTTGGAACTCCCTGCCCATAAGTATGAGAGGTGTACAAGAAGATTTAAATGTTTACTTTTCAACTATTTGGCAAATCATTGATAATCTCTATCTATTTATTCAATTTTTGTTTTCCTCTTTTTCTTTTTTCTCTTTTTTATTGCTTGCTTCTCTTTTTTTGTAAATAGCTTAATAAATACACTAAACTCAAATTCTTAAATTAATTTAAAGGCTTTCAAAAATTTATAAGACTTTTGTCTTTTTTTTTTTTTTTTTTTTGTCGGGGTGTGAGACTTTCTGCACTGGTCCATTGTACAGACTTTTGTCTTACTCTGTAAGCGATTTTGAAATAAATAAAATATGTCAGACATTTTTGCGCAAGTTCCAACAATGACTGAACAGAGTTTGAACTCAATGGAATAAACGATGCGCGAACGCAAATAAGGCGAGAAAGACAGCACGAGTGTAAGGACAAATAGGAAGAATAGAAGAGAGAAGGTGTTGAACGTTGGTATTAAACAGTTGTTGCTCGTAGTAAGAAGGCAAAAGAGTGAGACATATCATTCCACATGCGTATTTTTCGGCGTAAGAAGGAATTTCTTGCATTATATAGGCTGATGGGTAAACTGATGGGCATTCGATGGCTGACGAGTAATGCGGCTGAATTGTTAAAAGGGTGGAATGCAATTAGCTATCACATCAGAGCATTGATGATAGAATTGGCGATCAAATAAGGAATGGTATTTCTTGCATCAACTGATGAAACCTAGACATTTGTCAGCGTTCTGCGACATCGAATCTAAGGTCATTCCAACCAAAGTTGTAATTAACATACATACCGAGAATGGAAACCCGTTCGGTTCCAGCGATGCAAGTGCCACTCATGGATAATGGCAAAGTATAAGGATCTTGCTTTCATGGTAGTAGACAGCATTGCGTTTTGGAAGCATTGAATTCTAAACTATTGGTTGTACCCCAACGAGTTATGCGTCGATGGGGAGGGGCTGTCCCAAGAAACAATTATGAGAAGCTGAGGGTACTGTCATAAGCGCAGAAATGGACTCGTACTTCTTCGTACATGTCCTAGAAATCTTAGTCGACTGAATTTTGCGTTCGAAACGATCAAGAAGATCTCCATCCGCTTATGCTAATGCCTACGCTTCTGCGCCGTAGAGCAGGACTGGGATGATGAGGGTCTTATATGGAGTCTCCTTGGTTTTTCTTTACAAGGCCTTACTAATCAATTGCCGTCTTATGCCAAAGAAACAGCGGTTGGCAACTATAATTCTTCGTTTGATTTCAGCTGTTGTGTCATTATCAGAACTAATAGCGGAGCCGAAGTAGACAAAGTCCCTAACTACCTCAAAGTTATAGCTGTCTATGTTGTGTGTCCCTCCTTGTTGACAGCATATATTTAGTTTTACCCTCATTCACCACTAAACCCATTTTTGCCGCTTCTGTGCTAGAACTTGCAAACGCACCAGTTCGCTGTGTTCTGCGTGTTCTGCCAATTATGTCAATGTCGTCAGCATACAGTCCCTGGCCAAATTATTAGACGCAATGTAGTTTTTTAATATTTTTATGTGTTGCACGAGGTTATATGCAATATTGTATATTTAAACGTACATAATAATGTGTTTTTATTTAGGAGATTTTGTATATGATTCGATTTTGTATTTATTTTTAACATGTTGCACTAGAGTGTTAACCAATTGATACGCGAAAGTAAACAAGTACAAACAAAGTACATAACAGTGCGTCTAATAAATTGGTCAGGGACTGTATGCAAGTAGTTGCACAGACTTTTGGAAAATTGTGCCTCTAGTGTTCACTTGCAATTTTCTCAAGAATGATGTTGAAGAAGTCACATGGCAGCGCATAACCTTGTCTAAATCCTCAACATCAAAGGTCTCGGTGAGATTGTTTCCAACCTTTATGGATCAGCGGGAGTTCTTCATCGTCATTCTGGACAATCTGGCAAGTTTGGTAGGGATGCCAAAACTAGACAGTTCTCTGTATAGCTCGTCTCTATAGATGCTGTTATATGCGGCCTTAAAATCGATAAAAAGATGGTGGGTATAGATTTGAACTTCTAGGGTTTTCTCCAGGATCTGCCGTAGTGTGAATATCTGATCGGCTGTGGACTTACCGGGCACTGGTAGGGAACAATCAGGTCGTTGACGAATGGTTTCAGGCGTTTACACAGTACAGCAGACATGTTCTTATAGGCAGTATTCAGGAGACTGATGCCTCTATAATGGCGCAGTTTAGAGTGTCTTCTTTCTTGTGGATCGGGCAAACGGGCAAACGATGCTGAGGTTCCATTCATCAGGCATACTTTCTTCTGACCAAATCTTGGAAATGAGTTTGTGTATGCTCTCAACCAGGTCATCTCCCGCTGCCTTAAAAAGCTCGGCATTTAAGCCGTCTGGACCAGCAGCTTTGTTGGACTTAAGTTTGGATATCGCTATCCTCACTTCGTTTTGGTCAGGTGGACGGAAGTCTTGGCTTTTATCGTCCATGCTGAATGGTTCGTTCTGCCTGACAGCGTAATTTGTGCCGTCTTCGCCCTTTAACAGTCTGCAGAAATAGTTTTTCCATGTCCTTAGCACCGACTGTGACTCTACTACAAGATTTCCTCCTTCGTCTCTACAGGTCTCTGTTCGGGTCTTGTTTCCGTGACACGTCCTTTTCACCTTTTGGTAAAACTTCCGAACAATGTTCCTGGAGTAGCATCTCTCTATTTCCTCGATCGCGCGCTTTTCATGCTCTTTGGGAACACCAGCATTTATTTGGTGAGATGCAGACTGGAAATCTTCCAAAACAACTTGAATTTAACGGTCCGAAAGGTTGTTTCTAATGCACTGCAAAGGAGGATAATCAATTACAAATGCACGCATTTTCAACAAGAGATCTTGATGCCAAACTCTGTCAAATGCCTTTCAAATATCAAGCGCAACGATCTTACTTTCGGTTAGATAAGTCATCAAATCATCAGTGGACCTGTTGCTGCAAAAACCGTACTGCCGGTCAATAAGAAGTTTTCGGGATTAATAATATTTCATGAGCTGACGGATTATCAGCGTTTCCATGACCTTGAAAAGAAGGGAAGTAAGTACACTTGCTTTGAAATAGGAGGGAGAAGAAGATCCGCCTTTTTTTGGGGAAGGGCTGGAAAAATGCAGTTTCCCATCATCTCGGAATGAGCCTGAAGAATAGGATCGATAGAAAAGCTTGCAGTAGCAGAGGGAAGAACCTTTGTTTTGTTATTATGATAAAAACCTGTATGATAAATTTTTATTTTTTTTATATCAAACTAACTTAATCTAATTGAAACTAACTAAATCTAACTTAAATATAGGTGTTATGCCCTGCCATGTGATATCTATTTCAATCGATCAGTTTTAGTAAATTAATAGTCGATGGTTCATAAATTACATGACAGGGCCTTGTTTGGCCTGGTTATATGATAGCTTTAGCCCAATTAGGCCACCAATATTTCTCCAGATTGAGTCTTTCAACATTATTCTTATCTCTTTTAGGTATGCTAATGCAGTATTTTAAGATAGCGTCAGAAAACCCCAAGCGTGTTTTTAGTTGAGCGTATTGCAACATAGTATAGAATTGCCACTTTCGTTAGGTCTGAAACAAAAATACCTTAGGTGGTACACATTCACTTTCCAATGTATATCTGAAATACCCACGGTTGCGATGAAGTAGACCCGATATCAGTTCATTCTCTTTGCTGACCGGGCGAAATGATTTCTCAAAAGGTCTAGAACTAGATTGTCAATTCTGGACACACTGGAAGAAAGCTTCGTTTTTTTAGACGCAATGCCGAGACCCGGAATGTTCGCTTCTTTACAATTGCATGCAAACTCTAAGAACATTTCTCACAAATGTTCTTAATTTGTCCATTTACGATGGATTAATGTTCCCCCAAACTGGACTCGTATATGTCAGAATTGGACGAACCAACGCTTTCTTATAAATGATCTACACATTAGGTCTCAGATATTTCGCATAGAAAATGTTTGTGAGAGTAGAAAAGGTTCTTGCAAGAACTATAGAGCTTATCTCCCTGCTTTATGTGCATGAAACATTTTACCCCTTCCGATCTGGAGTAAACGCCTTATAAATTGTAAGGCATTAACTCCAACTAAACTTGAATACAACGCTCATATCTGCTCTGTTTTTCCTACCCATTATAATTTACAAACCATTAAAATCAACGTGCATCGGTTTTTCCTCTGCCATCCTTACTCCCATTTCCTTAGTGCCCGCACTATGTAACTATAAACATTACTACATTATGAGGGTACTAATAATCTCTTTAGTGCACGTTAATTATAAAAAAGAAACCGTCGCTCGGTGCAATCAGAAAATTGTGTTACTCCCCTTTTACCCGGAAATGCGATTCTAATGACATCTATTAGCTCAAACCCATTAATACAACTTGGCAAAATTTGAGCCCCCTAATAAGTTTAATTATTCTTTTCGAATCTTACTCCAATTTTAAGAAAGAAAAAACATCTACTCCGCCAGTCCGCTTTTTTGAGATCTGCTCCCTTTTTTCACACTAAAAAATTCTTTAGCCAAACTACATGAAAGTAAATGACAGCACTGTGCTCTTCAATTTTCCAAACAACTCTAACTCTGAATGCATGTCTAGCGGCTAAGCATATCTGGCCTAAACTAAACCGACTGCATATAAGCTCCATATTACAGAGCACTGTCTAATAGGCAAGCACGCATCAAGGCTTGGCGTTTATTCAAACGACTTCTGCAGAAGCCCCATGGACGAAGAGGAGAAGGAGATTACACTTCACCATCTTTTTACGTGTCCTGTTCTCCCACAAATGAAATCTCTATCTAGGAGCCTTCTTGCTTAATGATCTAAGTGACTTGGCTAACATTGACGTTAGAAGTCTATTGTGCTTCATAAGCCACAACTAATTAACCGAGTAGTGGGAGAGACACCTAGATCCGCGTGGTATCACAATGCACCTCACATTGGCCTAAATATTTTGCCTAAGGCTGACAACTACCTCAACTTAACCTAACCTAACCTGACTCTGAATGTCTGAATGTGAAATATTCTGAACGGAATCATTTTTATTAGTATTGAAACGAATAGTATATTCGGCCAGGGCCGTGGCCGAATAGCCGAATATTCGGCCAAACTATTCCGCCAGATTATAAAGTTCTGAAAAGTACGAACACAGTTGGGGGCGAACAGGGTTTATTGAACATAAGATCATTCTACACAAATTTCACTATTTTTGGGACACAAGCCTAAAAGCTTTTTCTTATCGCTCCATTTAGTTTATGTTCTTTTCTTTGTCTTTCACGAAAAATATCCTTCAAAAAAAAAAACACCAAGCTATCGATGTTCAAGGAAAAACATTTGATTTTTTTTATTCAGTTTTTGTTTCGCTTTGTTTTTATTCAGTTTTAAAAGCTTAAATTAATTGAAAATGACCATGTTTTTTTGGTTTTTTGCTTCTTTTTCTAACTATTCGGTATTCGGCCGAATACTAACTCAATATTCGGTATTCGGCCGAATAGAAAATATAGGCCGATTACCGAATAATAACCGAATATTCGTTTCAACACTTTTTTATACCCTATTCTAAGGGTATATTAATTTTGACGAGAAGTTTGTAACATACCTTAATACTGCCGGTAGACCCCTAAAAGTTACTATATTTATGATCAGCATATACTCTAATGTCGATCTCGCCATGTCTGTCTGTCGGCAAAAATTAGGCCTTTAAACTGGACCTAGAGAGCTGATATTTTAACCATATACTCTCTAGGGGCCCGAAATAATCAAGTTTAGAATTTTTGAAATCCGCCCACACACGCCCACAATAAAATAAAACAATTTTATTGAAAAGTCAAAGTTTGAGCTAGGAAACTGAAACGTATAATATAGACTTCCTAGGTACCCTCTATACTTATGTTTAAATATTTTTTAACTCCGCCAACTGACACGCCCACAATTAAATAAAACAATTTTATTGAAAAACCAAAGTTTGAGCTATGGATTGTTTTTTTACAAAAGCTCCGTTTTTTTTCGATTAAATCCTTTAAATGTTATATAACAACTAGCTGTACCCGCCCGGCCTTGCCCGTGCCCAAGCTGGTACCTATCCGGGGTACGCTGCGTCTAACAAAAACAAATACATACATGTCTTTGTTTAGTAAGAAACAGAATTGCAAGTTAAACTTGTTGGACCGATTTTGACCAAACTTCAATACCAAAGATGGCCTGATTTGAGCTCAATCGGTTCGGTGGTTTAAGGGACTTGCTTAGCCCGTTCACGCAACTTCGTTGCTCCGCTAAGAGTAGGTGCTATTTGTCTGGCAGGCGTCTATGTCACCTTACTTTTTTTGAGCTGAATCTGATTAACAAATTCTGGAACCCGATCACAGCGCCACCTACCGGGTCCAATTGTGAAGTTTTCTATTACATATAAACCTTCCTCTTGAATCACTTTATCTATCAAAAAAACCGCATCAAAATCCGTTGCATAGTTTTCGAGACTAGCGTACACACACAAATTTTAAATTTTATATACATATACAGATATGTAGAGCGTTCTTAACAATTTAACGATACTTAGACTTTTGTCACGCCCACTAATGAGGGGTAGGAATAAGAATAGGGTATCCAACAGTTCGCCCAAGCGGACTGTAGCCCGTCCCTATGTTTTTTCTTACATCGTTCGTCATTCATTTCGTTCTCATTGTCATGTTTTGTGAGTTTGTCAGAGTCAGAGTTTGTGAGAGCTGTTAAAAATACAGTTTTTGACAAACTTAATTTTTTGTTTGTTTTCAAATAAGGACATTTGCGATTTACTCCACTTTTTTTTTTACAAATTTGCTACGAAATTTTACGATTGATGTTCGATATCTCCAAAAACAGTGCATTTGCTCTCCCGTCAAATTTGCTAAAATGGAGTTAGACGTTGTTTCCGTGGTTTTTGGAAAAATGCCCCGCCACGGAGGTTTTCGCTAAAGAATTGTGCACAATCATTTCCAGTAAAGTATTGAAGTAACTGACACCGATTCCTCATTCTTCTTTGAAAGAGTCTTATCAAGATTTGACATGTCTTCATAACTTGTGCATGTTTATAACTTATCATCCCGACTGTATTTGTATAACTTATATTCAGCAGTCTTTTTTACTAACCAAACCCTTTCTTTTCAAAAACATGAATGGTCTGGCCGCCTTTCCCAACCGAAGATGATCATCACATGAACGTCATACCGCATCGTGTCCACAAAGCTCCACTGGTTATGGCACAGCGTAAGCAGCAAATTCGTAAGTGTTTTACCCTTCATTAGAAAAAACAAAAACCAAAACTAATCTATTTCACAGAAAGAGAGAAAAATTCCTCATTCTTACGTCCAAAAACGGTTACCAAACAAGTCACTAATACAGCTTTCGCTGATATAGAATTCTCTGACGATGACGACGATGAAATTATCTTAACAAATGGCCGCGGCGAATCGTTTAACGTTGTGCGACAAAGCAGCCTCGGTCGTGCGGCAATCTCCAAGCCCACAATGATATCAACATCATCACCCAAGCTGATTAACATTCCATTCAAGAAGAGACTACTACCGCCGCCGCTCATCGAAGCTCGTACAGGTGGTATTTTGGCCTCAACACTGATGCCAGAACTCCAGCCGATTCGTCAACCGACATACTCATCCATCCTCTCGGCATATACTAATGGGTTCGATAACGCATTTACCAGCAGCATTGGTCGTAAAGGATCTACGCCAAAGGAACGGGTCGTGCCAATACAGCGAACAACACCGACTATGCACAATGGCAATTTTATGGGTTCATCGGCTTTTAAAGGCGCTCGTTCGATTATCGCCCAGGAGTATCAGTCACAGGATCGCGAACAATATAGTGAGCTGTTGACAAAGCTGGCACCCAATTTGTATGGCATAAAGGGTACTTTGCCCAAGGTGACATCGGCAAAGACCCTTCCTGCATTGCATCGGGCAAAGACAACTCCCATCATTCACCTTACCGTAAATGGTTTGAGTAATCGAAAAAATTTGGTAGAAAACGCATCGGCAATCGATCTGTCCGATGATGACGATGTCAGCGAAATCATTGACTTTGCCAATGAAGAGATGAACATTCTTTCGGCTTGTTCGAAACTGCAAAAGGATGAGGTCGAATGCAGATACGACGTCAAGAAGAGGGCTGCTGAAAAGAAAAAACAGTTGTGAGTAAAACAACGAATGCAATTTTGTTATGCAACACCTCGTGCTGATTTATCTTATACGATTGACATCAATTTCTTATCTTCATTTCAGACCCTATGTAGAGCCGGTGAATTCACTAAAGGAGAAATTCGATCTGTCGCCCGTTTGCAAGATTGACTGGCTTAAGAACTTCCGTTCAAAATGGGAAAAGAATCACCTGGAACGGAGACGGCAGCTCACTGAGACTGAAAAGGAGTAAGTGATGTCTTCATTTGATGCACGAACGAACGAACGAATCTGAAATTAGTTATGCTTAGTACGCTTCCATATTGAGTTTGAGACCCTTGCGGGAATTCGATGAGTATTTTCTAAAACTCGAATTCAATATGGTGACGTGCAACAAAACTCATTGGCTATATTCACTTTCCTTTAACTAAGTGCAACCGATTCATCTTTCAGAGTGGAAGAGCGTTCCGCTGAAACCCGCTGCAAGGAGAAGCAAATGCATGAGCGTCTCAAAGAACTGCAAATTGTCGACCCCGAGTTGGTAGTCATCGATGATTTTCCCGAAGGCGATGAGGAACCCGAATATCCAGAACTCACACCCGAGCATCAAAGTATCATCAAATCTGCTCTTTTTAATGGTTCACCGGATAAGGTAATCTTCGGTCTGCTTTCCTTTCGAAGCTCTTTTCAATAGGCTGTCTCTCTCTCTTCAAGATGCTTATATCGAAATTCAACATGACCATCACCCGCCGCGACATAACCACTCTCCTGGGCAACAATTGGCTTAACGACGAGGTCATCAATTTCTACATGAACCTCCTAACGGAGCGTGGTGAGCTCCGGCACAGCGAAGGTCTGCCAAGAGTCTATGCTATGAATACATTCTTTGTGCCCAAGCTGCAACAGGCCGGTCACAGTGGCGTTCGTCGATGGACGCGGAAAGTAGACATCTTCTCGTATGACATCATCCCAGTGCCGGTGCATGTTGGCGGTGTTCACTGGTGTATGGCCATCATACACCTCCGCGATCGCTCCATAAAGTACTACGATTCAATGGGTACGCCCAATCCACGAATTCTCTCCGCGCTGGAGCAGTATCTACGCGAAGAATCCCTGGACAAGCGAAAGAGACCGTTTGATACTTCAAGCTTTCTAATCGAAAGTGTAAGAAATGTACCCTGCCAATTGAACGGCAGCGATTGCGGTGTCTTCAGCTGCATGTTTGCCGAATATATATCTCGGGATCGAGAGATCACTTTCACCCAACAACACATGGAGTACTTTAGGCATAAAATGATTCTGGAAATAGTCCAAGGGAATCTGATGCATTAGGACATACATCAACATCAACAGACCGATACTATTTAATATTATTAATTTTCAATGTTCCACAGGGTAGGCAGTCCTTGCCCTTTCATTCAAAAAAAATAAAACAATTCAAACCATACACTGAATGGATTTATAAATCAGCAAAGAAGCCGGACAAGGAAGATGCTCGTCTATAGAAAGTTAAGTTATATATATATAATAATATGGATGATCCCTGAATGGACCCCACGATTCATCGAATTCTATTGATGTTATTAAAAACTTCGCCGCCCAATCGTTTGTCATTATGATAACTTTTAATTTAAATTATCTTTTTAATTTTTAACGTAACTCAAAATGGTGTGTTTGATGTTTGAAACTTCATTATTTATCTAAATGAACCAGGCTAAGATGAAGAGATTCAAAATTGTTTAGATAAATGATTCGAAATGTCATTAACTTTGAAAATACGAGAACGTTCAAATTAATGCCCTTTTTTCTCCCCCTACAACATTTGTAAGATTATTTGATGTTTTGTAAGTTTGTTATTTTTTTTCCTTTTCGGAGAATCCTTGTACGAAAAAATAACAAAACGAGGTAAGAGTTAAACTTGAAATAATAAATGGTAATCTATGTGAACAAATAAATTTATTATAGACTTGAAATCATTTCCTCGGTTTGAAATTAAGTTGAATCATTTGTCGCCGGTAGTTTTAAAGAATCGTTGCAATTGTTGTGCTGAATGTGAGCAAAAACAACTTTCTTCTTTTCAAAGTTTCGTTTCAGATTTAATCTAAACCTGGACCTGGAATCGGTTTTCGTTAGAAAAAAAATGAGAAGAGGCAACAATATGGTAGAGGTTAGGATTTTTGCTTAAGAAATCTACTGTCGATATCCATATCATAATCTCAGTCGAGCTGCTTAATAGCAAGCTATTAATTTACTAGGCCGCCTTTGTATAGGGTCATTCGCCAAGAGGTGCCACTTTAAATGAATAAAAAAAGCAACATTTTAATGAAAACATGCGGTATTTTTTTTTTAATTTGCTTACGCTAAAGGTTTTTTTTCTGTTGTTATAGTACCCTTATAGTGCTAAGAACACAGCGTAAGCATTTGTGTTTAACAGCAAGCAGTACCTGGCAATATCGTATTTCATTGCATGCTTTTCGGTGCTACTTACTATTAAAAAGAATAAAGAGATAGGAAAGAAGTGTTTGGGTGCTGTTGTAGGGTTTTTCTCCACGGGTGTTGTCTAAGTTGCTTAGGGAGATTACGATTTCATGTATTCGATATAAAGTAATGGAGTTGACCGGGATTCGAACGCACGACCTTCCATTCAGTTAACGTAGGGTGAGGTGGTTATAAATGCACCAGTGGTGCAAAATGCACCACAGCTATATCCAGCAAGCTGGTAGCTGTATTGGTGTCTACCTCATTTATATGTGCCCGTTACATTAAGCAACTGCGTTAGGATTCAGTCTGGTCGTGTCCGTGCTTGTTGGCGCAAATGTGCAAAATGGTTTGTGAAATTCAAGTGAAAACCAAAAAAATCGAGGTGCGTTTACTTTTTTAATATGTGCTTGTAAATCGATTTTTTCTTCACTGAAAATTATTAAATCGCTTAATTGGGACATTTCGTTTATATTTTAAATAAGAAGTTAATAGTTTTGTTGTGTTTTTTCTCAATATTCAAATTTTTATCAAAAAATACATGTTGGTGCACAATGCTCCACATAAGCATAGTGCTAAATGCACCATGGTGCATTGTGCACCTTAGCGATTTGGCGAAGAATAACTTTTTTTAGGATGCCGCGAAAACCAGTGTTACTACGCAAAAAAGGCTTTCATACGAAAGACCAGATGAGAGCAGCACTCACAAAAATCGATGGCGGAATGTCTTTCCGAGGAGCTGCAAAGAAGTTAGTCTGTCGTACCATACTGTTCGACGATATTACAAAAAATGTGAGAGTTGTCCAGCTTCAACAATATCATTGACTGCAAAATATACGAAAGTTTTTTTCTGACCGGCAGGAGGAATCTCTAAAATCCTATATTATTTATTGCGCCAACATTTTTTATGGAATCACAGCAACCCAATGCCACAAGTTAGCTTTTCAACTAGCATCCATTAATCAGATGCAAAATATAGGTACCAGCCAGCTGGAAAACTAATTCAATTGCTGGACTAGATTGACTTCGGGGCTTCCGGGGAAGGCACCCAGAATTATCGTTAAAAAAAACCTGAAGCATGCAGCTTAGCACGAGCGACATCATTCAACAAATATTCAGTTGAAATGTTTTTTGACAACCTATTTAAAATCCTTCAACAACAGCTGTAATGAATGGTTCATTTCATTTTTGCGGCTCAAATCAAAAAGAAGTGGTTAAAGAGGATGATATAAGATACGCCTTGAAAGATCCTGATGTGTTGGGGCTAACTAAACGGCAGCAATCGTCGTACAAATTTCGGCAATTTAAATATTCGTTAATTCTATTTATTTTAAAGCATTTTTATGTTCGAATAACTTGCTTTTGTTTTTTTTTTCTATATGATATGTATTTTTTTAGGTAATAATTTATTTTTGTTAATTTTCTAATAATTTTCTTAATGTTAATTAAACTTCAATTTTTCTATTTATTGTGTTTTAGTTATCCTATATATTATTTTTTTCCAATAAAACTCGATATATTAATTCAAATTATGTGTTTTTAATTATTAAAATCAATCCGTGGTGCAATAAGCACCCTCCTGGTGCATTCTGCACACGCGGTTGGTGCATTCAGTACATACCATAGTGCACCATGCACCATTTCACATATTCCAAAAAATGTATGCTAACTTTCAGAAGACAGACGCTATCAAAAATTTAAGTTTGTACGTTTCTACTTAAATAACCCATCGAATGAACTTATTGAAGGAAGCATTAGATGAACGCATAATTTCGCGCAATGCACTTGTAAATTGGCATCCAAGGTCTTGTGATTTGACGCCTGTTGGTTTTTATACCCTATTCTAAGGGTATATCAATTTTGACGCATAGTTTGTAACATACCTTAATATTGCCCGTAGACCCCTAAAAGTTACTATATTTATGATCAGCTTCGATAGTAATGTCGATCTAGCCATGTCCGTCCGTCCGTCGGCAAAAATTATTCCTTTAAACTGGGCCTAGAGAGCTGAAATTTTAACCATATATGTACTCTCTAGGGTCCCGAAATAATCAAGTTTACGAATTTTTGAAATCCGCCCACAGACACGCCCACAAACTCAAAAAAATAAAAATTTCGATAAAATCGAATTTTGAGCTAGAAAGCTGAAATTTTTTTATATGATCTATGACTCCTAAAACTGTTCGGGAGATAAAAATTTTTCAAAATCCGGCCACTGACACGCCCAAAATTAAATAATACAATTTTATTGGAAAACCAAAGTTTTTTACAAGTTTCATTTTTTCGATAAAATCTTTTAAATGTTATATAACATAATATGTAGAGCGTTCTTAATAATTCAACCATACTTAGACTTTTGTCACGCCCACTTATGAGGGATAGGAATAAGAATAGGGTATCCAACAGTTCGCCCAAGCGGACTGTAGCCCGTCCCTATGTTTTTTTTTTTGGGATACGTAAAGTCGCTTGTCTACGCTGACAAACCGACAACAATCGACGCGTTGGCTTACAACATTATTCGTGTTATTGGGGACAAGTCGAAGCTCGTTTGGGAATTCATACACAGACTTTGCAAATTAGGCAAGAATAACAGAGTAGGTATCCATAGCATGAGTAACAGAGAAACCATCTTGAATATGGGCACAACCATTTTTAAAATAGCCGCTCAGAGAGGGAGAAATGCCCAGGAAATCCGTTCACCAAAGTTCATCAACAATGCTCAAGGTCTGCTTTTTGTGGATGACCAAAAAATACTACCAGGTGGCAACAGTACCTACTGTGAAGGACTTCTAAATGAACAATTTCCTCGGATCGATTTTCCGAGAGCCATTCCTAACAATGAAGAAGTACACGACATTACTATCGAAGAAGTTAGGAAGGCGGTCAAAGACTCCAAAAAGCAATTGGGCCGGACGAGATACTTGCTCTCCGAGTTTACACGAAGTTTGGAATGCGGCTGAATTAGTATGGAATTATCATCGACAGGAAGCTGAGCTGGAAGCCAAGAGTTAGGAAAGTAGCTAATGCTTTCTACTCATGCAACCGTATCTTCGGCTAAAAATGGAGACCAAAACCCAACATAATTCTGTAGATGTATACGGCAATCGTGCGACCAATACTCACATACGGCAGCTTAGTCTGGTGACAAGCCACGACAATGTAACCAATCGCAAGGTGATGACAAAAATACGAACACGAGACCAATACCAACCGCTGGCTTGGAAGTCATCGGAATCGGCTGCAAAAGTGCTTTGAGGATCAGCCAAACAAAAAGTTGGAACCCGAGTCATTTAGGACATATACATAGGGAACAATGTCAACTCTGACTGCGTGTCTCCTTACAGCTATCCTGTGACGAGTTCTTCATCTTTATTAAAGAGAAAAAGTAAACTTTAAAAGAAGTTAAATCTTCACAGAAATATCATGAATAAGTAATTCTTATAAATACTCGTAATTATTCTCTTATTGTAAGTTGCAATTTGTAACATTCACTCCACAGACTATTTTTTAAAACGCCATATTTTTCTAATCAATAAAACTTTTTTGATTTTGATTTCTGTTTTTTTTTTTTATCCTGAAGATGAATTAGACTCATCTATTTTTAACGATAGGGTGAATCTGATTTAAAATATTATATTTTTATTAAAATACATTTTCTATGGCTATTTTTGCTGACACTAGATAGTCACGTAAACGTAATTTTAATTCAAATAAAAAGATAAATATTTGAAAACTTCTGATTATCTACGTTTTTTTACTATGTCCCGCTTTCGACTAAAGAATCCCGCTGTCTTCACTCAAAAAGTTCCAAAATCCCGACTTGGCAAAGACAAAAAATGGCAACGCTGCACCTTAACTAGACTTTGAAAGATCATTCCCTTGTTCATTTCCGAGCAGGGAGGAAAGGAATGTAAATAAACCCACGAAATGGAAATCGATATCCATCTTTACAGATGGATCAAAGATGGACTGTGGGACGGGTGCTGGATTATTCTCAGAGGAATTAAGCATAAATTGATCGATTAGATTCGCTGTATTGTATTCCATCCAAGCATCAAGTATTCCATCATTTATGTTGCACGCATGGTATCAAAGATGGCGATACCACGTAGTGATATTACCATATTTTTTGATAGCCATTCGGGTATTAAAACTGTGTCTGCTGCCGAAACTAAGCATCTGCTTGTTCACCGCTGTCGCGAGGAGCTTAAAGCACTTCGCTCGCAGCATAAGACGAGTCTCTGCTGGGTCTCAGGACACAGGGACATATCCGGCAATGAGCGAGTGGATGAACTGGCAAGGAAAGGGTCTGCGATGGACCAAGAACAGGCACTTCAGTCGGCCAAACCACCACTTCGTAATCTAAGAGAAAGAGTGGAATACAAGATCCGAATGAAAGCCAACAACAGTGACAAATCTTGCAAACTGTGGACAAAACATGATAACAATTACGGTTTTATCTATCTTCTTGAGCACTTGAAAATTCAATTTTCTATGACTTAGGAAAGAATATGATTTTTTGTTAATACACTATCAGCTCTGTGTCGTGGAGTGCTTAAAGCAAGCAACTATCACGAGCAGAAATTTGCCGGCACTAAAAGTGCTCTCACAGGCTCATCATTTAGTGCCGGTGTTAGTAAGGACAAAACAATTAAAAATACAGCAATTATATGTACCTATAAAATACTAACACAGACACAAAATCATGCAAACAATTTAAGAAAATGTTTTTATATTTTTCAGCTTATTCAGCTACTTCTTGAATAGATTTCTATTTCGAAGTTACATATCCTCCAGAGAATCTAAAATCAAATCGAATAGTAAAGCATTTTGGATATTTTACAATTCCAAACGGAAATCTTCAGGTTTTCCTAAAGAAATAGAATTTCAGAATGAGATATCGCGTGGTGGTAAATCAACGAGTAATCTACTTGCTTAATTTTTTGCTTTGAATTTGTTGCCTGTGGCTCTAGTAATAATAATAGTATTATTCATCCTATTGTAGATATTGGATATTTGGAATTTCAAAATAAAGAAGGACTTTTGGCATTGAATGGCATGATACAAGTAAGGCAGCTGGACCCGATTCCCTTCCACCATTTGTGCTTAAGAACTGTGCGCATTCTCTGTCAATTCCACTTCTTTTGATTTTTAACCAATCTTTATCCGATGGCCTTTTTCTTGATGAATGGAAGTTTGCTGGTTTGGCTTTGGTTGAAAATTATAGGCACATCAGTAAGTTATCAGCAATACCGAAGCTTTTCGAGACAATGGTAAAAGAAAAGTGAAGCGTGGTGTCCTGCTTATGGGTGGTGGTGGGTGAAAGTGGTTTTCCGTCGAACGGCGCAAATGTCCCATAACTCCCGTAACTCCCGTCCAGAGCCGGGCGACCAATTGCTTGTTCGGTGTGTCTACTGTAGAGCGGGGGAACGTTTTAAAATACGGCGAATACCGAAGAAAAACAGAGCCAGGCGAACAATTGCTTGTTCAGCCTGTCTACATAAATCCAACAGAATGTTTTAAATAAAAGAGTAACTCGAACTTCGTTGTGTGCTCACAAGCTTTATTAACAGACTGCAATAATTTAGAATTCAAGCTGCCCTCTTATACCCAGAATGCAACGGTGCAGTGTGAATCTTAAAAATTAACATTAATTCTTTATTTCTCCGTTCGTTCAATTCTGTTTTTAAAGTTTACATGTGCTTTTAAGTTTTAAAAAGTGCTTAAAGTAAAAATATGCCTTCTAATGATGTAAATTTGATGTATAATTCAAATAGCCAAAAATATAAATGTCACTGACATTGGAAGTAATAATAACAATAATTGAAAAATGTAAATAATAAGTTTAAGAAAGGCAATTAAGTGGCTGGTACAAAAGTTATATATCATGTAAATTTTCATGTAAATTTCCCCACTTCAACAGGGATTTGTTTATGTTCGCTCCACTATGACAAACCTTTCTCTTCCTACTAATTTTTGTATGATGATGTTCCTTATACAGATTTTGTTAAGGCCTTCGATTGAACTAACCACTAGATTTTAACGGAAAAAATAGAATTACTCGGTTTTCATTCTAATCGTCTTATGTTTAAAACAGGTTATTAAACTTCATAATTATTTGTCTGATGCCAGCCACCTCGGGTATTGCACAAGGAAGCCACTTGCCCCCTTGATATTTCTACTGTTTCTCAACGAAATTCCTCAACTGTTCAAAGTTACCTCATGTTTGCTTTTTGCAGATGATTTTCAAATGTTTTTAAGAATTTCCGACTCTTCTGACTGCCCTAATTTTCAAAATGAAATTTACTTGTCTGTTCCTGCACATTATTTTTATGCTGGTAACGGTGTATCATTCAGTCGTGCTTTTGAGGTTAAAGATCCCGGGATTTGACACCCAATTAAATATCAGTTTGCACATCGATCGCATGGTGTCTAAATCTTTTTCGCTATTGGCTTTCATAAAAAAGGAACTCGGATGATTTTCGCGACTCATTTTTCCTAAAGACGCTCTTTTGCTCTTTAGTACGCTCTAGATTACAATACTGCTGCGTAATCTGGGAGCCTTGCTATGGGGTTCATTCTTCTCGAATTGAATGCATCCAGCAATCTTTTACCCGCCTTGCACTCCGCAGAATTAACTTAGGTTCTCAGCTACCGCCTTAAAAAACTCGTTGCTTTTCGCCTGATCTAAGAACTCTTTTTGTCAAAAGAAAATTACAGTCCTTGATGGTTTTGAGTGACATTTGGCGCGTTCAATTTGCAAGTCAACTGCTAGTTCACTACTAATTAAATGTCTACCACTTGCCAAACGATGGTCACGTGAGTTATTTGATCAATGAGAAAAGGTAAAATAGTAGTCACTAGTAGTTGACTTGTAAATTGAACGCGCCCATTGTTTTTAACAGAATTTAGTGTTCTCAACTGTTATTTTCTTTTACTACGCGCCTTCTAGAGTTTTAAGAGCAAGGCCTTTCTTCCCTCTGCCACATAGGACTTATTATGGGTTAACTGAGCCTATAACTCCATACATTCGTTTATTTAATTCCGTTGCCTGTCACATTGATTTGAGTCGCGATTGCTTTAAGGAAACTGATCTTGTAATTTTAAATGCCAATTTTATGTTAATCAGAATTAATTTTTTTTTCATCTTCCTTAAATATATAATTTATTATGCGTTGAAATATCTATAAATACAATATGTTATATCTGTTAATTTATCTAATAATCTGTTAAGGTTTCAAAATCAAATAAATTTGTTAAAATTACTTTTCTCTTCCCAAAGCCACTAAGAGTTTAGGATAAGAAAAAACAAACGAAACACTCCAAACACAACATCTGAATGCAATCAAGATTTGTCACCACACCTTAAATGGGTGCACAAAGGGTTACCCATCACTAGGCAAACATGACTTGCTCTCAAACATAGGATGGAAGCGCAAGATACATTTGCAAGATAAAAACTTAGAACAATGCGAGCATAACATTTATAATTCCCGATCGTTTATTATGATTTCATCGTAGTCGTGGCAGTGAAATGGTACGGAGATACCCAAACAACTTGCTTGACTACGATTATCCATTAGGCAGTTGCCATATAGCACATTTCTGGACATCATCGCTTATACCATACCTTTTAGCCAAATGCATTAGATACCGATGTTCCCGCATCGCAAGAAGAAGAGAGTAACACATTGCAGTTTTAATCTTCAAAAAGACCGCACACAACGTTTGGCAAATTGTTTTTGATACGTTTACGATACATAATAGTGGATAGATTAGTTTGGCTGAGTGGTGATTTTAAAGAAAGAAAGGACACATGCGGGAGATCTGAGGCAGTTGAAGGTGGGTGCAATTGTGCCCTATTTAAGTTTTTAGCTGTGTGAATCTTTAGGTGCCGGTTGCAGTTTCTATAAATCGTCAAAATTATTCGACTTCACAATTTTATTATTAGAGCAACTAGCATTTTCCGGGGGGAGTCGGACAGAATCCCGAAAAATGTAATCCCGAAAGCCCAAAATCCCGAAAATCCAAAATCCCGAAAAGCCACAATCCCGAAAATCCAAAATTCCGAAAGACCAAAATCCCGAAAATGAAACTAAAAATTTTATTGTAGCAACAAAAAAATTTGGAAAATTTATTTAACAAAATAAACAAAATAAAAAACTTCAAATAAATAAAACATAACAAAAACAGTTCAAGTCTTACAAAAACATATCAAAAACGATCCATGACAAAACAGTATTTAATACAAGTTCATATTGTACGCAATTCCTCTGAGATAACTTATTTACAACGCAAACAATTGCAAAACATTATTACGGTAAATGGAATGGACAAACACTCTTGTCTATTATACATTCAAAATAAAATAAAGAATCCCGAAAAATTATATAAAATGAGTTGAAATGAAATGAATTTTCATTTTATATAATTTTTCGGGATTCTTTTTTCGGGATTTTGGTTTTCGGGATTGTGTCCCCAACCCTTTTCCGGGGCAACTTAATTTTTTTTTTTTGTAATTTTGTTGTTTGTTTATTTAACCAAATGATTTTTAGAAAATAATATTTTATGGGAGAAGTTATATAATTAATTATTGCATTCCCCAATCCAATGAGCGCAGACAAAAAATATGCGATATAACGCAATCAACATCTTTATTCCATAAAAAATACAGTCCGTAACTTTTGAATAGCCTCACTCATAATTTATTTTTAAATTAACTGTTTTGTGTACCTTTTGAAATTGTATATTGGGTTGAAAGGTAGAACTGAGTTCATCATTCATCAGACTAAGAGCAATTTCAAATAGTTTCGAAAAGTTAACGGAATTTTCTCAGACTATTTCGTTTCGATTCACTAAAATGCAATTTTCTTTTTGTAACATGAAAATAGAATCAGTATGTTTATTTAAGGTCAGTAATACCGTTGAATCAGCAACTGAATTTGTGATTGGACAAAGACTTGGCGTATTGCTCTCAACGAGGCCAAATCAACGCACGTGAATTTTACTTATAGAAATGTAGACAACTTACCCAATTTACCCATTATCATTGATTCGGTACAAATTCCGTACGCAAACGAGGCAAAATATTTGGGAATGACACTGGATGCGAAATTAAAATGGAAACCGCACGTCAAGAAGAAACGCGAAGAGCTCGCCATTCGATGCAAACAAATGCACTGGCTGCTTGGTAGATTTTCCCAACTCAGCATCCAGAACAAGCTGCTTTTATAAAGGGTTTTTCAATAAGAGCGCTACAAAAGTTTTAAATAAAACAAAAACGGTTTTAGATATCAATGAAATTCTTTATTCCTGTGAAAGTATGTTCGATGCCATTATGTATGGAACTCGATTTCTTTTGCATGGCCACCACGGGCACGCTTGCAGAAGTCCAGACGCTGAACCCAAATTTTCGACGGTTTTCAAGAATAAATCGGCCGATACTGCTGCAATTTCACGTTCGATATTCGTACGAAGTTCATCAATCGTCGCTGGCTTGTTGGCATAGACCATAGACTTGACGTAGCCCCACAGGAAATAGTCTAACGGCGTCAAATCGCACGACCGAGGCGGCCAAGCGACTGGACCATTTCGTGAAATAACACGGTTTCCACGTGAGATAACACGTTGAGGCCACTGACTCCGAATTTCGGTAGTAAATTTTAATAATTTCGACTTGTTTTTGGCTCGTATATCTTTCCATCTTGAAATGGCAAACCTTACTGAAGAGAAATATCAAAAGAGCGGCAAGAAATTCGGCGTCGTTTGCTGTCCCTATCGCTCTACTTTTGTAGCGTCCCTGTTGAAAAACCCTTTACAAGCAAGTACTAAAACCGGTTTGGACATGCGGTATACAACTTTGGGGTTGTACCAAATCCAGTTATATCAACATTCTACAACCTTTTCAAAATAAAGTGCTAAGAAAAATAGTAAATGCACCATGGTTTATCAGAAACACTGATATGCACAGAGACCTAAGTATGGCTACCGTCGAAGATGAAATAAAGCATTTTGCCGGAAGCAACAAACTTGCCTTCACGGTCATTGCAATAACACCATGCTACAAATTCGTGACGATACTTACCTAGTGCGCCGATTAGAAAGGATAAAATCATTTGAATTAGCGCAATAAGATGTAACCGCGTGCTTATGGCGGTATTAGCAGGTGCCTCCACTGGGAAGCTGCCTGCCAAACGCTTATTTTACAGTTTAAATAAAACTACTAGATAGGAATAACCTAGTTGTAGTATGAAGGTTTCGAAGGGAGGTGGGTTTTCTTTTCTTATCTAAAGTGAGAAAGAGTTGCATGTTAGATTTTCCACCTACCCCTATTATTCGTCCGAGCCTAGTTCTGGTTCCAAGTCTCGTGCTTTTAACCAGGATAGGTAACTGTCAGCTTGCTGAGAGACTATGGCTTGGGAGTAATATTAAAAACTCTAGAAAAAAAAAATGTTTATTTAAGTTAAAATGAAAATCAAATAATGTTTTCTTAAGAAAAGTATTTTTATTTATTTTCTATAGCTTAAACAATTATTTTAGTACTTTGTACAACTCCCCTTATTTTGAATTACGTCAAAAATGCGGTCTTTTAATGCATCATACAAAGATGTAAAAAAACGCTCCCTAGCTCAAACTTTGGATTTTAAATTTTTTTTTTTAAATTATGGGCGTGTCAGTAAGCGGATTTTGAAAATATTTACACATGAGCATAAAGGGCCCCTAGAGAGTATAATATACTCTAGAGAGTATAATATATTATATTATAAATTTCCGCTCCCTAGCTCAAACTTTGGTTTTTAAATAAAATTGTTTTATTTAATTGTGGGCGTGTCAGTCTGCGGATTTTGAAAATATTTACACATGAGCATAAAGGGCCCCTAGAGAGTATAATATACTCTAGAGAGTATAATATATTATATTATAAATTTCAGCTCCCTAGCTCAAACTTTGGTTTTTAAATAAAATTGTTTTATTTAATTGTGGGCGTGTCAGTGGGCGGATTTTGAAAATATTTACACATGAATATTATAAATTTTATAAATTTCAGCTCCCTAGCTCAAACTTTGGTTTTTAAAAAAAATTGTTTTATTTAATTGTGGGCGTGTCAGTGGGCGGATTTTGAAAATATTTACACATGAGCATAAAGGGCCCCTAGAGAGTACATATTATAAATTTCAGCTCCCTAGCTCAAACTTTGGTTTTTAAATAAAATTGTTTTATTTAATTGTGGGCGTGTCAGTGGGCGGATTTTAAAAATGTTATCTCCCGAGCAGTTTTAGCAGTCATAGATCATATATAAAAAACCTCAGCTTTCTAGCTCAAAATTCGATTTTTTCGAAAAATTTGTTTTTTTTGAGTTTGTGGGCGTGTCTGTGGGCGGATTTCAAAAATTCTTAAACTTGATTATTTTAGGACCCTAGAAAGTATATGGTTAAAATGTCAGCTTTCTAGGCCCAGTTTAAATGACTAATTTTTGCCGACAGACAGACAGACGGACGGACGGACATGGCTAAATCGACATTACTATCGATGCTGATTATAAATATAGTATTTTTTAGGGGTCTACGGGCAATATTAAGGTATGTTACAAACTATGCGTCAAAATTAATATACCCTTAGAATACGGTATAAACAATAGGTGAGGCTATCCAATTGTTTCGGACTGTAAGTCTGGTTTCGCTCCAACTTTACTCTCTTTCTCTGATGATTCCTTTCCGGATTCAAAGGTTTCGCCTTCCGACCCAGATTGCACTATATCTATGCGCAAGTAATCACGCCGCTAAATTTTCCATTTCCAACATAACTACTGACATTTCAGCGAAACAGGTGTCCAATGCTTCACTGTCTATGATAGTTTGGTCTATAAAATCAAATAAAAATCCATGAGGATTCGCTTTGCGCCAAACCTATTATTCTCGTATAAGTCAACAGATAAACTGCCAACACTTACGTTCACTTATAGTGGCTGCAGGCAATAGAAACTGGCATATGAACGTCATCCAGTGAGCTCTTAGCTGGAGCAGGCTTCCTCACTGCCGCGCAGCAGCGATGATCACGAGTTGGCTTATTGCAGGCAATTTATTTCAATTGCCACCTTGAAGCGAACGCAAACGAGATCCACGATATCGCGTCAACAATTCAATTCCCCAATTGAATTTGACCACATTTGGTCAGGCTCAGCATGTGTCGGACAGGCGGATGAACAAATGGATGATGACAACTACGATTGTGGTTCTGCTCTCTCTCCTCCATGACGTTGGCGACAACCAGATTGTAAGGCAGAGAAATAGGTGTCTGAGAACGGGGTTGCCATGAACCATTAGCTTATATGCCCATTAAACGGAGAGAGATTGTGCATCTTCATATGCTATGCAGATGAAGATTGCAATTGCTGCACTAGAACCGGTGATGGGGAAGCTTATGAGCGCAGAAATGCCTGTTTAGTAATGTAATCGGCATCTTCATTCACGTTTAAAATTCAATTCTGTTTGTAGTTTAAGACAACGCTGATTGAACTGAAAAGGAGGCTATTGAGGATGATCTAACGATACTGCGAGCTGCATATTACTTTGTAGGCAGGGGAAACGGCAAATACGAATAGAGTTAGCTTTAACTAACGTCGATAGCCATTTATACATATACCAGAGTTATGGTATATTTCTGATATGAGGCATAAGCTTTTGAAGCGAATGTATCAAACAAGTGTATCAACCATTCAATAGGAATAAAATACCACAGAAAAACAGATACCATACCTACCTTTACCTTTGATCCTCATATAAGTACTACAAACGCTTCTTATATGTAATGGGCCTTACTAATAATCAGAATTATTTGTTGTTAAAAAGAAAATCGGTGTGTACCGATAAAGATTTTAGTGTTAAGCATAATCTCAACTGAGAGCATTAAATTGAATGCACGCAAAGTCATGCTTAAGTCACTTAATATATACTCTCAAAAATAGATATTTCAAAGCAAGACATGACGGTATTTGAAAAAGGTATCGTAGTACTTAAATATAGATATACAGAACTTGGTTCATAGAGTTTATTTAGTAGTCTAACACTAGGCGTTGTTGAAATTAGAATTTTAGCTCTAAAACAATGGTATATGTCGTATAACGGTTTGTTAAAACTTAATTTTTCTAAAAACGGCCTTAACGATTTAGATAAAACAGTCTATCTTTTGGTAAGAATGGATTTTGCGAGATTTATCTTAAAACGGTACCTCCTATAGAACCGAATTTTTAACATCAGAATTTCTCGCTAACAACAAAACCGATTTTAATTAAATTTAAAATTTAGGAAGGCTTTTATGATCAAATTCATACATAACTTTTTTGATTTTTTGAATATGCTGGAAACGGGTATATTGTATATTTATATACCCCCCTCGGGATAGGGGTTAGAATTTACCCGAGGTTGGCATGGCGGTCGTAAGAGGCGACTAAAATAAAAATCCCCCCTTCGGGTAGGGGTCAGAATTTACCCGAGGTAGGCATGCCTGTCGTAAGAGGCGACTAAAGTCCAAATTTTTAAACTTTTTGAAAAAAAGTTGAAAAAAACGAAAATATGCAATGAACAAAACAAATGATATAACTACCCCAGGTGATACGCCAGGTAAACTGGTAAATCCACCCTCTTCGGAGGCCGGTTCCATGGATTCTGGGGGGAACCATTTATTGCTAAAAGATGACCCTTTCATAAAGAGTCGTAAATTGGTAAGAACACCACCATCCCAACCAACAAGAGAAAATCCTATGTTGGAAGCTTGTTACAAAAAAGCCTGTGAAGAAAGAGACAATTTTAAGCAACTCAGTGAAAAACTGGCAAGCGAAATTGATAAACTAAAGCTTGAGCTACAGCAGCTTAAAGAACAGGTCAATAATAACAATAAAAATGAGCAGATACATAAAACTGTAGTGTACTCTACGGATGAAGAAGAACTGCAAAGAGAGACAGAACCACCCTTTAAGGGAACAAAAAGGAACAAAAAAAGAAAAATGAGCAGGTCTCCGGAGCTTTCACCACCAAAAGTGACCCAGAAAAGCCCAGAAAAGATGAAAGGTAAAGAAACCAAACCACTCAAAACAATAAAGCCTCCACCAATTATAGTGCTCTGTATTACGAAGTACGAAGGCTTATTGAATATTTTAGAGGAAAATAAAATAAAAGCTAATACAGCTCTCCTAAATAGCAATGATGTTAAAATTAATGTGGATAACGAAGAATCCTACAGAAACTTAACAGAATTGCTAAACCAGAAAAAAGTTCAATGGTACTCGTTTGAAAATAAACAAACAAGACCAATAAAGGTTTTCGCAAAGAAAGTACACTACTCGTGCATACCTGAACGCATTCCAAATGACCTAATAAAGAAAAACTTCAAAATACTTGAAGTTGTCAACATGCTTAAGTACAAGAGTAAATCACCGCTCCCGATGTTCATGCTTACTTTTGAGCAAGATGAAGACATCAAAAAAATTTATGAAATTAAAGATATCTTAGGAATGAAAGTTCAAATGCATCCTTTGCGGAAATCAAAGCTAGTTCCTCAATGTAAGAACTGCCAAAAGCATGGTCACACTCACAATTACTGCAACTCAAACCCGAAATGCGTTAAATGTGCAGGAGACCACCATACAAAAGACTGCATAAGGGAACAAAATGCTCCCCCTAAATGCGCCAATTGTAGCGAAAGACACCCAGCTAACTACAGAGGATGTGTAGTAGCAAAAGAGATACAGCAGGTAAAAGACAACAAGCAAAAGAAAATGCAAAAGCCTGTTCAAAAAGACGCAACCAAAAACGGAGAAAAAAGAAACAAAAAAGACTTGAGACCGAAATCTAAAGGAGCTAAAGGAAATCTACCCTTAAGCGAAAATGAAAACTTAAGCCTTATAACCGGTCCACAGAAAACATATGCACAAGTTGCTTCGAAAAACGTTGTAAAACCAGTCGGAAACCCCAAGCCTCCCATTAATGCTATGGAGGATATCATGCAAAGAATCCTTAACAGAATGGGAGACATGGAAAAGTATAATAAGAAAATTCTGGAAAGAATATCTCTCCTTGAAAAACAAAACAGTAATAAAAGAACTGTACCTAAAAGATCATAATGGCTAAAAACATACAAATCTTATTATGGAATGCCAATGGTCTCGAGAATCGTAAAGACGAATTGCAAGCGACTCTCGACATAAACAAAATTGACATATGTCTAGTCTCCGAGACACATTTTAAAATGGGAACAAATTACGAACTTCGCGGATACAAGACATACCAAACCCCACATCCTCAAAATACAGCAAGAGGAGGGGCCGCAGTTATAATTAAGGAAGATGTTAGCCACGAAGAAGATGAAGAATATCAGTCGTGTGAAATACAAGCGAAATCCGTAAACATAAAAACAAGTAGAGGCCAGATAACGGTAGCAGCGGCATATTGTTCTCCTAGCTACAGGCTGAAACAAAACAATTTTGAAAGCCACTTCCGTAAATACGGAAATAAATTTATAATAGGCGGAGATTTCAACGCTAAGAACATATCTTGGTGATCAAGATTAACAAATACAAGAGGAAGAGAACTCCTTGAATATATTAAAAAAAAACAATGTTAACTACCATTCCACGGGAAATCCTACTTACTGGCCCACAGATAGGAACAAAATCCCGGATGTTGTCGACTTCTTCTTAACTAAGAATAATTCCTCAAATACTACCCAAGTTAAGGAAGGGCCAGATCTTGACTCAGATCACTCATCTGTGCTGCTAACAATTGGCAATAAAATTTTAATGAAGGAACACAACCCACGTCTTGTAAACAAACTAAGTGACTGATGAACGCATCGATCTATCGACAACAATTAATACAATAGAGCAATTAGAAAGTGAAGTACAGTCCTTCACCCTAGCTATACAAAAGGCTGCATGGGCTGCAACGCCTGAATTAAATAGCAAAGTAAAAAGAAACGTGTATCCCAACGAAATTTGCGACATTATATCAGAAAAGAGACGAGCTCGCAAGCGATGGCAACTATCAAGAGCTCCAAGTGATAAAAGTCCACTTAATAGCTTAAACAATAAGCTCAGAAAAAGGATAGCAGAATTTAAAAACGCATCGGTGGAAAGATACCTTACAAATCTGACAAACGATGCTAGCACAGAATACTCACTGTGGAAGGCTACAAAAAAAATTAAAAGACCTACGGCATACATTCCGCCAGTGAAAAACAGCACTGATAACTGGGCTAAAACAAACAAACAAAAGGCGGATCTATTTGCGGAACATCTGGAAAACGTTTTCAAGCCATACGACCATAATGATATTTCCCAACAAACGGAAGAAATGTGCGAAGACGAGAGATCGATTCCAGCAGTAACCTCTAGGGAAATAGCCAAAGAAATAAAAGAAAAGATCAACCCGAAAAAAAGCCCCGGGATTTGATCTAATAACGGGTGAAATTCTGAAAAAACTGCTTAAGAAAGGTATGAACAAAATAGCACAGATAATAAATGCTGCGTTCAGACTAAGGTATGTTCCGCGCATGTGGAAGGTTGCGGAAGTTATCATGGTACCTAAGCCGGGAAAATTGCCCAGTGAAGTAACGTCATATCGGCCGATATCATTGCTGCCAATCCTGTCAAAGCTATTCGAAAAAATACTCCTTAAACGACTCCATCCGATTCTAGAAGAAAAGACACTGATCCCAAACCATCAGTTTGGATTCAGAAATAAATACTCAACAATAGATCAGGTCCACTGAATAACTGATATAATAGAAAAAGCTTTAGAAGAAAAAGAAATATGCTCTGCCATCTTCCTTGATGTAACACAGGCTTTTGATAAAGTCTGGCACAAAGGATTAATCCGTAAGCTACAAAAATATCTTCCAAAAGAGTACCATGAAATACTAAAGTCGTATATAATGCAACGATTATTTAGAATTAAGCAAGAGAATGAGTACTCCGAATTGAAACACATCAAAGCTGGAGTACCGCAAGGTAGTGTGTTGGGACCAGTACTGTTCCTCCTATACACGAACGACCTACCACAAAATAACGAAACTACTGTTGCCACTTTTGCAGACGATACTGCTGTACTTGCAGTAGGAAAAACCGCACAGGAAGTTACAGAAAAACTGCAAATGACAGTAACTGATATATCCAAATGGACCAAAAAATGGCAAATAAAATTAAATGAACTAAAGTCGGTTCATATTAACTTTACGAATAAAAACGTCCAACACATACCTGTGTTGTGTACATAAATAATAAAGTAGTTCTGCATTCGAACTCAGCTAAGTATTTAGGCTTGACTTTGGACGCAAAGTTGCGTTGGAAAACACATGTCAAAAAAAACGAGATGAACTAAATATACGATACAATAAAATGTATTGGCTCATAGGGAGGAATTCATGCCTCTCAATCTACAACAAACTGCTTCTCTACAAGCAAATATTAAAACCAATTTGGACATATGGCCTCCAGTTATGGGGGTGCACAAGAAAGACAAATCTTCAAAGCATACAATGCTTTCAAAACAAAGTATTACGCAATATTGTTAATGCGCCGTGGTACATACGTAATGCTGATCTACATAGGGATCTAAAAATTGAAATGGTAGAGGACGAGGTTCGGAAAGTCGCAAGAAGACATGAAGTTAGGCTTCGCAACCATGCTAATTTAGTGGAGGCAAAGCCATAAGGGTCCTTTGATGGCCTAGGCAGCTGAAGTATATCTATCGATGAATTTACATTTTCCTAAACTTTAATTTGGTACGGAAGAGGAAACTAGTCCAAAATTTGAGATCCAAAAGAATTATCAATAGCTTACTGATGCTTTTCTCATTTTTATCGTATTGACCTGTGGTGACTTAACATAAAGTTTGTTCCCTAACTTTAATTGATTCAGATCCTTACTGATTATTTCATTTTGTTTGCGACATTCGAAAATATAAAAAATAAATAAATTTTTGGCATTAACGGCCCATACAGGGCCTTAAACCTAGCTTTGAGCCGAATCCCAACGGCAAATTTGAGAAGCTTTTCATGACAATTGATACTCTTGGATGTTTGTCAGACGTTCGCAAGAGGTGGGGCAGCGGAAAAAAAACTCTAGATGTTACTTGGCCCTGGCGGGATTTGAACCGTGGACCTTTCGATTATACTCTGTCCGGAATTATTAGTCAGTACAGTGAAGATAGGACGTTTGCTTCTCCCTCTGGCTATAATGCTTTACATAAACTTGTCGCTCTTTAAAGCTCTCTCAGGGTTGCCATAGCTTCCAATATTGACCGTCACAAATCAAGGAGACAATTCTTTAGGGTTACCATCATGCAATTGCCAGGGCACGCATTTGTTTTTAATGAACCGGTATAAAATTCTAAAGATAGTTTTAATAATTGAACAAAATAATATATTTTTTTTACACCAGAAACAGTGTGTGGCAAGCCAACAAATGAAATTCATGAGGCGTATAATTTTAAATTAAAATTTAGGTAGATTTGTAAACTAACAAAAAAAAAATCGAGATGATCATACAGATACATACAAATATAATAAAGGTATATAAGAAAAAAATTGAAGTAAATTACAAAAAAAAAATAAAAAAATATGCATGTATAATCATCTCTTAAGTATCTTCAGTCTGTTGAGTAGCTGCTGCTGCAACTCTCGTCATTTAGGTTTATAACAAGATTTACTACTGCTCATTCGTTAAAAACGTCCACTTCCCACATCTTTGGCTCAACAGTCAGTTCCACATGTTGGACACAGCGATTCCATTTTTCACTATCAACCTTTGAAATTGCTGTATGTAGCAGCTCTTTTATTTCACCTAATTTGAACGATTTGTTTTGGCTGGCTACAAACCCTTTCACTTGAAAACAAACCAGCTCTATTGGATTAAGCTCACAGTGGTAAGGCGGCAAGCGAAGATCTTTATGACCTGCAGCTTGAGCCATATCATCGTATACAATCCTTCTTAAATATATAGATCATGCTTTTCCAATTGGCCAATAAAATTTCTAATAGAATCCTAGCTAACAGGTTTGAATAAAATTTGCCATTCTTATTATACGAGTACCTCTATCGCTGACCCATTGTATGATTGCATCCCTACCTAACTTGGGATCTTCCTTTTGGGAATTCCCGTATTCATTGGCAAAACAGGCGTCATTCATCGGAAAAACAAAGACATCATAAAAACAGGTACATAATGAGATGAAATGAAGTATTTTTTTTTTTTAATTTAAACAGTTTGTGTTACAACATAATCACACGAACAAAGCAATAATGAATTAAGAAACAAAAGGTAACAAACCAAAGTTAGTTCCTAAAAACAGTACATAAGTTAAGTACATAAGCAAATGTTAAAACAAAATTGCTGATTAGTCTTTAGACTAGGTGCGATTACTGGGTGGCGACGGTGTAGAGGTTAGTGTGTTGGCTTGTGACCCGTGCGGTGCAGGTTCAATCCCCATGGGGAACAACAACATACGCCATCTAATCACATGCCTCTACACCAAAAGGAGGATTTCTGCCTGGTAGTACAATGGAACGTTACCGAGTCTGAGTGCTCTGGGATTTGGATTTCCTTTTTTTTTTAAAAAAAAAAAAAAAAAAGGTGCGATTACTGGAAGGATGGTAACATCATGCCTTCCCTGGGTGTTTTTAGTGGGTGATTCAAGTCCCACACTATCGCAAAGCTCGCAAGCGATGTCTTTCAACGATTTTAACCTAGCTAAACGCAAAAAAAAAAACAAAAATTTAACCAGTTTGTGACTTAAACTCAATCACCAAAGTTTTCTAAAAACATTTCCCAGTCCTTTCCGCTTTATGTATATTGTGAAAGGTAGAGAAAAAAAATTCCCATACATTCTGGTTTAAATCCAGACTTTCATACGAAAAAAAGGAAATCAAAATATACGACTGGCAACACTATTGATTTCATTATAAATTTATTTTCTCTAAAAAGCGTAGAAAAGCACAAATTCTCAAAGCTATTTGATGAAATTCACAGACAAATCCGAAGGAATATAGTACTGGTAACTCTCTTTTTCGTTCTCAATTTTAATGGTTACAGGCAAGTGGGGGTTGATTTCGAGCGCATAAAGTCAATTTCCACCGAGTCAGTCTCAGTGTGCCTAGGTGCCTACTGCCTTTGGCCCTATGGTATGTTGGTCACACAGGGATGCTGTGGACATTTTTTCTATAGGTCTACATTCGAGGGGCAAATTGCGTATTTTTTGTTCATGGTGGCATACTTAGAGAACGTAGCGACCGCACTGGCAATATTTCTCTCTCCCCATAAGCGCTGAACTGACTATTATTTCCGGGTGGAGTATAGTAGTCCGACACACTAACCATTGAGCCACTGCTCTCGAGTAACTGGTTAATCTCGTGTCTTAGAAAAAATTTGGGGTGGTTTAAATAGTAGTAAACTAAAAATTATTACGCTCATACTTCGAAATGAAAACGGTATATTTATAAATGACACAATTAATATATAAATTTTCCATAAATTCACAAGAGCATTATTGAAAAAAAAATCTTTTAAACAAAGCAGTACTAAGTACTAATATACTTATTGTCAAAAATAGATATTCGGCAAAACTGATCTGTGAAGGGTATAGAGAAATACATTTCACAAATGCATTACAACTCCCATGTAATTTTTCGGTTCTCGAGGTTGGGATTGGGATTGGGACGGGATCCTGTGAGATAACAACAACTTTAATGGGAATATTGTAACAGATTTGAAAAAAGTGTGAGAGGTGAAATTATTTATTGCTTGAATTCTGTTAAAGCTCGGCACTAAATCTTAACTTTACCACTTACTAATAGTCGAAATTTGTAGCTGATTATTAGTAATTCCCAATGACTACAATATATTGATGGTGATTTGTCCGCCGTTGCTATATCAACCCCTCACAGAACTAATTGGTTTTGCTTTGGTTCACCCTGGTAATGAATTTTGCAGTGTCCATAGTATAAAATGTAAACGTTTTATTCTATTGTGTAATAGAATCAAAGACTCAACTAACTGTAGTCTTGTGTGCTGAAGTAGATATGTATTTGGAACTAATTAAAGGGACATACAGTCTTACGCCGATTCCAAATTGTACATTGGAAATGCTTCCCATAATAGTGTGCATCTCTGGCGAAAGTCTGCCAAACATCCAAGAGTATCAAGTTTCATGAGGAGCTTCTCACATTGACCGTTCGGTGTCTGCGTCCTGTATGGGCCGTCAATGCCTAATATTTATTTGTTTTTTATTTATTTATTTTTGCCACCATACGAATTTATACTCTTTGATGTTGTGAGTAGTCGATCGACATCTACACAGCTAAGTTAATAATTAATTATTTATGGGCCTAGCCCATGGAATTCATTGAATCCGTTGCATCCCATAAAATCCGTCGTCATCTTTGTCAGGCGAAAACACATTGGTTGCATTGAATATGCCTTTGCTTAACCTATTATAACCTAAACACCACTGAATGATCAAACTGTCGAAGATTCCAGTACAGGACAATTATTGTTAATTTCTCACCTAACTCTCTAGCCGAATGTGAAAAACATTCCTACAATTTTAAGGCATTTCAACCAATGAGCGGTCGAGCTCCGGTTTCGCTGTGGTATACGACTGAAAGTCGGCAATGATGGCTTTTTCCTTTTTTAAAATGTTTCGACCAATGTCTGTGCCTCTCTCAATTTCGTAATGCGTGAACTTCAATTCTAGAATGTATATGCATACGTCGACGGAGAGAAAAGTAGAAAGTACATCTACTTTATACGTCGATGCTTACGGATCCGTTGGTTACGGTACGAGCAACCTTAATAGAGATTGTGTGCATTCTAAATTGCCGTCAGTTGGAAACGACGCATCGTCGGATCAACGGATTGTAGAAGAAGTTGAGAAGTTTTTCCATGTGAAGTTATCTCCCTTCACTGCACAGTATGCAATCTACGCTCGTCATGCGGCTATGACGACCTCAGAGAAAAGCTTCCGAAAAAGCTGAAGAAAATCCGCATCATCCTAAGTATTTACTACATGTCGTTGTGGTAAACGGTTGATAGGGCGGTCAAACGACACCTTTTGACTTATTCTCGACGTGTCGTCAAAATCTCGAAACCAATTACAGCCTCCAACAACCAAATCCATTTTCTACATGCAAGTACCATAGCATACACAAAAATTAAAAATAAAATAAACTGGAAATAGAGTGATACATACCAATCGAAAGTTCCAATACAATCGAAGTCGAGTTCAATCTGTTGTGGTGAAGAAATCAAATTTGCTAAATCTAGGTAGGGTAAGGTCGGGAGGATTTGACAGGCAGGAGGAACTGACATCAGCACTTTTCTGAAAAACTAAAACCCTGGCAGCAGTTTAAATGATGAGAAAACGAAGTTAGTAACGATTGGTTTGAGTGATAAATAAACAATCACTGTGGTTTAGAAGATAAGCAAAGTGGACGTGTTTTTTATTTTTGTGCCCATTTTATCTAACTTTTTTGGTAAGCAATTCAACTGTAATATTTTAATTATGTAGCTTTTGACATTGAAAGTGTTATATAGTGCACATTCATTTGTTTTAAAATTATAAATAAACAACAGTTTATCCTGAGAACCATTACGAAATTACGCTAGTCTGTCGAGTTAGGAGATCCAGCTAGTACTAAGTATTAACTAATAGTCGGTACCGAATTGGGTGGACTATCGCCTTAGTACTCCATGAAGAAATGGCTTTTGGTCTAATACTGGTATTAGCGCTGCTAGTACTTCGTGAAGAAATCGGCGGTAACCTAGCCTAGCATTAACATGGAGAGATCTGACGATGTTAATTGAGGACAAAGCGGCGAACCTCATATGCGGACCAGTAGGGAGCAGTAAAGTGGGAGTGTTATAGTTCTTCTAACCCTAATCAAAACTTCGCCGCAAAGGAAGAAGACTAAGACTCCCCGACTTATAATTAAACTGCCAAAATGCTTAACCGCTCAACTATTTACTTACCATTTCTTAATTGCTGAAACAGTCTTCCAATTATTATTTTTTATTTGTTGTACCTACTTGAATTCTTTTAGTTGAGGAACTTGGCTGACCAAATTGACCCAATATATATTCCGCCTCTCTTCTGACTATGTAATATTGTGATTGCATTAATTCAATACAAGCATTCATAGGCAGTTTGCATCACTTCATAGGCATTACAAAAACTAGATACCAATCAAAATATAATGCACATGCTCTGGACAGTGCAAACAGTTCTTCCTTAATTAAAATATATTATGTATATCTATATTTAAAATACATATCTGGTACAGCAGTACAATTGTATGCAATGCACTTGAAATGATATTAAATTCTCTCATGCGAGAAATCTCTCAATCCATCACAAACCTAACATAAACAACCCTCAATTTGCGAAATACAAAACAATCCACATCCATCTAACTGCAGCCAATGCCTTAACTGTATGAATAAAAATTCAACTCGCTGCAACATCGCCTTTCATACATGTTGTGTTGTGTTCCATAGAAATTCAGAACAGTAAAGCAACAGCCACACCAAATCCACCTATCCACTGAGTTTGTGTATCTAGATATTATTAACCGCCAAACCAGCTTTCCCACCACCAACTAGCAGCACCATCAAGGCAATTCTTATATCGTGTGTTAGCCATTCGCATTCGAATCGTCGTTGTCGTCGCATAACGCTCACGATTTACGAATTGGCTCGCGATCCAATTCACATCGAAGTCCGAATAAAAACGGAAACTAAATCGCGTATCACGGTAATAACGAAAACTTATAGATCGACAACCTTCAAAAATCCTAATTTCCCGCCTTTGTAAAAAAATAATAAAAAAAGAACTAAGAACCTCTACTATAAAGTATCTGCTGGATGCTCTCTGATCTCTGAATCTAAAACAAAACAGTCTTTCGTCTCAAGACATCGCATATGGCACTAGCGTCGTCGTTGTCGTCATATTGGCGCAATCTGCGCATTCTCGCTCACACTAGAGCTATTTTTCTTAATATTTAAGCGATTTCTTTAGTTAGTGTTGAGATCTCGCCGCGAATAGATGTTTCTTGTCTTCGCGTTGTATCTAGCGGGTTAGTGCTGTATTCTAGATACATATAGCCTATCCCTACTTAGTGCTTCAGATTCTAAGTGCGGGTTTATTGTGGTGGGTTTTAAAATAAATACCTAAATTATTGAAAAAAAAAACAGTTTAAAGATACAAACAAGTGGAAAAAAATTAAATTTTATGGCAAGAATACGAAAAAAAGTATCTTTTGAGGTATTTTTAGAAATTACCTACATCTTTTCGCTTTCGTCGTCTCGATTATATAATTTTTGTTATTTTTTTTTAACAGACACTATACTCCACAAAGAGGGGCTTTAACGTTCTACCGTTTTGGGTCAAAGTGTAACAATACCACATGAATGCATTCTGCTGTTCGTTGTTCATTTCTTAATAAAAAAAAAACAACTCCCTGCTCGACTTAATTTTATGCTTACACGATCACTTAGCACTCAACTGGTGAATTAATGTGTTAAATTGAATTTTTAAATTGCTATTGTGGGCATTTTTTGAATTTTCGTAAACAGCTGTGCTTCATAAACAACAAGTTTTTTTGTTCTTCTAAAGTCACTCTAGTCTCGATCGATATTGTTGCGTATTATTCATTTCTTCAATTAAGAATTGTGAATAATTAAGTTACCTGTAGTGACCATCTGTTAATGAAAACAAAGTGAACAAAATTAGTGATTAAATTGGAAAGAAGAAAAAAATCTCATTCAAGATTTTGCGCTACTAAAAAACTGATCGCCACTATAAAACTGATCGTGGCCGTGATGTATCTCAATCTCAATGTATGAGATCACACTCCCCCTCTAAAAGATACTCACTCCTACAGCGGGAGACGTTAATAATCTTTAATCTATAGACTGTCATCGTAATTACATCATTTATGTATCTCGAAATTTTCATTTTTCAACACGAGAACGAGAGTGAGAGTGTCTTTTGATATTGTATCCTTTGCGGAGTAAATTATTTTTAAATGAATTTGTTTACTCTATGGTAACCTAATTAGACAGGTATCTAAGAATTTAAATGTACGTATCTTGAGAGTGGTTATCTCTGACAGAGCATCTGATAAGCATAATGAATTATTGTTGTTCTTTTGTTTTATTTGCCAAAAACCGGATAATTAAAAAAAATCAATTTGCTTACAACACTTTGTTTCTGATTAAGTCAGAGATATATTTGTAGGTACATTTTTTACCGCGCCAGATAGCGAGAATGAGAAGTATCTTTTACTTTTTCGCTAAATTGGTTGTATCTATTAAGAAAACTGGAATTGTTTTTTCTGTTTTCGTCTCGCTAAATGTGCCTTGTCTGGGTTAACTTAGAATTTATGTTATTAATGTATTTGAAGGTTAATAATACTGTGTTGGCATTGAGCGGCGGTTGTACGAAGCATATGGTGTTTTAGCAAAGAGGAAAGTACCTATATATTTCTGAAGATCGACGATGGCTGATCATAATAGAAGGTATCATTGTGTTCGACTTGCACTTCCATTGGAAATGTTTTAAGATTCATGCTAATTATTGGGTGTTAGAAACAATGGTTGCGAGAAGTTAAGTTAAAGTGGGTGGGAAAGAAATAGAGAGAGAGAGAGAGAGAGAGAGAGGGAGAGAGAGAGAGAGAGAGAGACGGTGATCGGTTCGATCATACTATAATATTAGAATATGAATTATTTGGAATATTTTTATATTCCTAAAACTTAAGTATTGCGCGTTGTAAGTTGAAAAACATCAAGGAGTTCAAGATCTTTTTAATTAAGGCCAATGGACATAGCAACTCTGGTGATAAACAAATAGAAACAACAACATCATCAATGATTTGATTTGAAAACCGAAAAATTAAACTGATGAGTGTTTGAGACTTTTTTTTCACTTTTGATACAGAGCTTGCTGAAAGCCATTCCATAATAGGTCAGTCAGTTGAATGTCATTGGCCATTAAAGTCAAATTCGCGTAGACACATTCAGCGAAATAAGTGTGATGTTTCGTTTACGTTTTTATACCCTATTCTAAGGGTATATTAATTTTGACGCATAGTTTGTAACATACCTTAAAATTGCCCGTAGACCCCTAAAAGTTACTATATTTATGATCAGCATCGATAGTAATGTCGATCTAGCCATGTCCGTCCGTCCGTCCGTCCGTCCGCCCGTCCGTCTGTCGGCAAAAATTAGGCCTTTAAACTGGACCTAGAGAGCTGAAATTTTAACCATATACTCTCTAGGGTCCCGAAGTAATCAAGTTTACGAATTTTTGAAATCCGCCCACAGACACGCCCACAAACTAAAAAAAAAGAAAATTTTGGAAAAAATCGAATTTTGAGCTAGAAAGCTGAATTTTTTTATATATGATCTACCTAAAACTGCTAAATTTTCAAAATCCGCCCACTGACACGCCCACAAATAAATAAAACAATTTTATTGAAAAACCAAAATTTGAGCTAGGGATCCAATAGAGGATTCTCTCTATTGGCCCTTTATGCTCATGTGTAAATATTTCCAAAATCCGCCAACAATATTTTTTTTTTTTTTTTGAAAATTCAAAGTTTGAGGTAGGGAGCTGAAATTTATAATATATACTCTCTAGGGGCCCTTTATTCTCATGTGTTATTTTTTTTTAAATCCGCCTACTGTCACGCCCACAATTAAATAAAACAATTTTATTGAAACACCCAAGTTTGAGCTAGGGACCGTTTTTTTTTATAAAATCCTTTAAATGTTATATAACAAAATATGTAGAGCGTTCTTAACAATTCAACCATACTTAGACTTTTGTGACGCCCACTTATGAGGGATAGGAATAAGAATAGGGTATCCAACAGATCGCCCAAGCGGACTGCATCTCGCTTTAAATAGAGAAAAAAATATTTATGGAACCGCGTTCAAGAAGAGAAAATGGCAGATCTACAGACGATTGGACATGCGATGCTTCTGTCATCATTGCGGTCTCATCTTAAGATGATTCTTATTTTTGGGTCACACTTGCTAGCCTTAGATTTTTTTGTTCATTTTGCGGGCTCCCAGATTTTAACACTTCTTTCATCAGCCTTGTCCCCCTCTCGCGACCAAAGCTGCTTCTGAACCAATATTGAATCCGTCCCGTTGTCAAAATTAAATACACTTGAAAGTTAAAACCAAGAGATTTTTTATTTTGCTTCGCATACAGGTTTCGCCCTAGTGAAGTGTCGGCAAATTTCAGCTATCAATCCGGAGTCGCCATCGGACAGATTGTGCAAATTAATTGAAAAATTTGTATGCAAGATACATTTTTTCAAAGACAAAGACTCAAATCCAGGATTCAAAACCGAACGCACTACCTACATTACATGAGCTGGCCAGATAGCCAAACATAGATATCGTATACCGCTGCATATCTAACATGACTAAAAATAGCAGTACCTATTGAGGGCTTTCCATCCCTGTCATACAGGGCGCACCAATTGTGCTTCAATAAGAAATCCAAATAACTTTTTTTTTAATCAATGTATTTGATTTTTTTTATTGTATAGAAAATTGAATGATAGCCCGTAAATGACCTCCATGCTCATCCACTCATATGCGGCACCTGATCAGAAAATTATTCATTGCGGCCTGAATGGACTGCTTCAATTCAGTCAAATTCCTTGGTTTCGTTTTGTACACCTCTTGCTTGACATAACGTCATTAAAAGTCTGGTGCAGTCAGGTCAGGTGACCTTTGGGGGCCAACGGTAAGTGGAGTTTCTGGATATTAATTGGTTTGGGAATTTTCGTTGGAGCTCCGCCATAACCGGTCTGGCTATGTGTGCAGTTGCTCCATATTGCTGGAACCAAATGCTGTTAAAACGGGTACTTCTTCGGCATAGTTCTGAGTAAAAAAAAAACTCCTTCAACATCTTCAAATAACGATCAGTTACTGTTACACCATTTTCTTCAAAGAAGTATGGCCCTACAATGCACCTTGATAAAACTGCGCACCACACAGTGATTCGTTCTGGGTGCAGTACCGTCTCATGAGGTATTTCTGGATTAGATTCACTCCATATATGGCAATTTTTCTTATTTACATTGCCGTTCAGATCAAAATGGGCCTCATCAGACATAACAAGCAATTTATCAAGCGTTTGTCTTCATCGGTGATTTCAATCATGTTTTGGCAAAATTCAGGCGAATAGGCAAATCCAGACGGTTTAACTTGCTTGCAATTTGGACTTTGTACGGAAACAAGTTTAAGTCATCACAAATTATCCGTTGTAATGACCGTCTGCTAACTCCAATTCGCGCCGATAAGTTTCGAGTCGAAACGCTTGGATTTGCCTGAATTGACGATGCTACAGCCGCGATTGTGTCTTGAACCCGAATATAGGGATATCGATGGTACGGTCTTCGTGCGATGCTTCCAGATTCGAAAAATATCATCTACTCGGGGGAGGACAGCCAAACGCTGCACTATTCAAATCCTGTTTTCGGTATCCCAAGCATTTATTTTAATAAATCTAAATAGCAACCTGCCAAATAAAAAAAGAAAAATAAGCCGATTACTCACACGGAAAAAAAGTTATTACGTTTTGTTTTTGTAGCCCGATTCGTGCGCCACCCTGTACTTCACTTTTGACTTCAAAAACCATACAAAGGGGCATATAAAACTTGGGAACGTAAACTTGAGCCTTAATTATGGGAACTACGAGCATATATATTTTTGTATAAAAGATTATTACCTTTCATTTTTATATGAAAAGCCCTAAAAAAAACTTCTTCACTTAGGTTACCATAAGCGTCACAAATTACCTTAAAACAAATTAATGATTTAATTTAATTCTATTATAAACACTTATTTCCAGAATCTCCTCTATTTAATAAAAAAAAATGTGCCTTAATTAATATTAATAATTAATCAAATAATAAATTCAAAGTGCAAGTGCTAATTAGCTTTTAATTCTGAATCAAGGAAATATAAAAAAGAAAATACTAAAAATATTTTTTTTAATTGCAATAAGTGTTCAAAAGTAAACGTCTATAAAATGACAACAAGACGTAAAATGAATTTGGCTGTATGCCTGTTGCAATGCTGCCTAATCATCACATTAATGCCATTCAGCATGGGATTTAATTTGGATTTACCAAGTTTTATCAAACACAAAGGCAATCCCGGATCAATGTTTGGATTTAGTGTTGCATTACATAAAAGTGCTGCCAACGGACCCTACACATCTAAGTGGTGAGTACCAAATTTATTTATTTATTCATTATTCTAAATTTAAGAAAATTCGTTTACATCTTAACATTTTGATATGTGGTGACATTTTTATTTGAGAAACTAGAAATAGTGATGATGCTACTTTTTCAAAAAATACCTTTGATATGTTTTTTTAGCTTGTGTATTGTTGTAAATATTGTGTTGCATTTGTTAGATAAAATACACAGATTTCATCATAAACAAAACAAAAACAAATCATTCGACGAGCAAAAGACCGCTTGAATATTTCTCGAATAATTTATTATTAACAATTTTAATTAATCTTTCTTTTTGAAGTCCTCGTTGTTATTTGTTATCGGATTTTGTATTTTTCATTATACCTCGTTTATTTGATTGTATTATACTTTGGGGAGCTTGCGGCTATTTTAAGAAAAAGTGGAAAACTTACAGTTTGTTCGTTCCTGCATTTCGAAACAAGGCATGTTCACATCCTTTTGTAAATAGACGGAAAGTCCCTACAACTTTCAGATTTGCCTCGTGGAGGGCTTCAATGAAGCAACTATCACGAGCAGAAATTTGACGGCACATAAAGTGCCAAGGCGCATTATATAGTGCCGGTGTTAGTAAGTACAAATACGAAGTAAACAAAGGAGCAAAAAACAACGATATACTAAAGGTGTACTTATTCAAATACTAAGGCAGGCACAATGACATACAAAAAAAATAAGAGAGCCAAACAATTAGTCATAAAGTCATAAAGTCAACACGTCGTAATTTATAGGCACCGCCATGGATATTAAAACCAATGGAAGACAGCAAATCAGGCGCGTCTATATGACCGGATGCAAGTTGCTGCAGAAAAGCGAAATTGGCACTAGGCTGTCTTTGCGAGAAGGGTATCCTTTGAAAAAGCTTAATGCGTTGATTACAAGAAGGAAGGTTAACTGGATCATTCCATTTAAGTCCTTTTAGTGCAAATCGAATAAATTTCTGTTGAATAGCCTCGATGCGATTTGAACACTAGAACGGTGTCCAAACTTGTGATACATATCCACCCTAGATTTGGACGGACAAATCAATTTTACCAAGTCAAGAAACTTCTTTGGACCACGTTTTTACGAAGAATTGGATAGAATTGGACTTATTAACAATAAAGTTGATAAGCTTGAAAAATCTTTGAAATTATTAACATGACAAAGAGTATATTGAGGTAATTAATATTGAAAGGTGGAAGGGATATTATTTCTAGAAAATGTCATACGTTGACACTTAGTAGGGCTTAGGAACAATCCGCTTTTAACACATCAAATGGTGGAACTATTATTGAAGCTGAATTCTGTTTTGCTGATTAGTAACCGATTTATATATTTTCATATCATTAGCGTAGATCAAAATATTACTATGGCTTATACATACCTTAAAATCATTAATGGCTATTATGAAAAGAATTAGGCCTACATGAATTTCTTGAGGAACTCTCGATTGAACTGTAAGAGATTTTCAGAGCGAACCTCTAAATTTGACTTGGTATAACTCTTATCTAAGCAAGGTATGAGTCAACACATTTTATGAAACCTGGTGGGAAACCATAAACGCTGAGCTTAAACTATAGTTTATAGTTCAAAATATATCAGAGATATTTCAGAGGGATAGCAAAATTAAATTTAATAATCCCTCTTAGAAAAAGCTCCCTTTCATCATGTTTATAAACTACTAACGTCTTACAAGTCACAATGAATGCTTTTAGATTTTATGGTAATAATTTTTATTTCGAACAACTGAAACCTTCTGTTGGAATAAAAGAAGAACATCATTCCCTAAAATGTACTTATTTTCATTGCTTGAAACATCTACGCCCAACATACGACTGAGTTCTCCATGGGATTTTCTAAGAAATGCTACATGCATACTTAAAATCGGATCCAATAACTGATAGGGAAACCCCATAGTAAGCGTAAGCTGATCAATAGTCATAAGAGTTGTATTCAAGAACAACTTTTAAGCTTATCAGTATCCACGTTCTGTAGTTAATTTCGATATCTTGGAAAATAAAGTCTCTAAGCACAGGATTTAGCCAAGAAAAACAAAAGAAAAAGGGGCAATAATATAATTGATCATTTCAGCGAAGATTTATAAAACATAAAAGTATCAGACTGTGCTAATTGTTCTTAAGTACAATAAATGTATATGCCCACGTATGTCTCGATAGATTAAAGCCTGACACACGGGCAGTTAAAAATATAAGCATTAGGTAGGTACTTATATGGCCTTCTATAACCTTCTCAATCTCAATCTCAATCTCAATCAATAATTTTTGTAGAGAATTGAATGTTTGTCAGAATTTCGCAAAAGGAGGGGCAGTAAAAAAAAAACTTAAACCATAGATGTAACAAAGGGAATTTGAAATTGAGACCCCTCGCTTTGTAGTCCAGCGCATTAATCACTGAGACACAGTTCCAGTCAGCTAAATTTTGGCTAAAAATTCGGTCATCTCCTTCTCTAATCTACAAATATCAAGTCCTTTCCGGACTAGAACCGTTTTTTATAATTAAAAAGGAATTCGAAATCCCAGAGCGCTCAGAGTCGGTAACGGTGCATTTTAATAACAGTCATAAATCCTCTTTTTGGTGTCGAGGTTGGAGAAAACAAGGTGTCATTCGTTTCTCACCATAATAAGTGGCGTATGTTGTTGTTTCCCATGGGGATTGAACCTGCACCGCGCAGGTCAAAAGCAGATACACACACACTTACTTTTATTTTTAAATTCATTTTTATTAGTTATTACCTTATATTAACTTACATACTAGACAAAAATGATTAAATCTAAGTTTAAATTAACAGGATACTTATTATGAATTAATTGCCCATTAGCATCTCTTCTAAACTTTACTATAACTTTGTAATTATTGGCTTGCGGCCTCAAAACTATTTTACTATTTTACGAATCTGAGCACTCAGCCGTGTGCTGAATGAAGCCTGCCACAAATTGGGCATGGCATTGGGTTGAAAGGCTTTGCCTTTATGCAAACATAGATACATAGTTATTTGGTTTCTTAATAAAATATCAAAAAATTGCAAATTAAGTCAAAATGCCCGCCAAAACTGGGCCTTGCAAGAAATGTTGTATATGTATGCGAGTTGTTAAGAAGGGCATCCATATGAAGTCTGCATAATTTGTTACTACTGTTTTGATCGTACATTTGTGGCAGTGCTGTGGAGTAATCATTTCTTTTTTAATTAAAAATAAACCCATACCTTTTTTTATTTCTAAATGTTTTTCGCTAATAACATTTAATATGTATATTGTTAGCTAGACCAATAAGAAGTCAGTGATCTCATTTAAATAGTATTCCTCGTATTACATGCAGGCATGCAGCTTTATGTACATGTAATAATAAGCATTACAAAAATGCCTCAGAAAAGATTCGTTTGTGTATTATTAGGCAACGCGTTCAAATAACTAGTAGTAAGTTAACTTGCAAGCGACTTGTGTTGCTTTTGAACTTGAACTTGCCCGCTGTCTACGTATCGTGTTGTAATTTTTTTAAGGTACCTATTGATCGAAAACAATTTTTATGTGAAAAACGCTTCCAACAAGTAGGGGTGACAAACAAGTTTCTATGTGTCGAATTTTTATTAAATACATTGTCTTTACACAAGCCTGACTTCCGATAGAACGGGTTTATTTTATTAGTGGGCCGATATCAAAAAAACTTTTTGTGTTCCCTCCTCCCTAGCACAAATTCAAATGCCTTAAAATTGGCTAGATCGACATAACGTTCGATGCTGATCAAAAGTATAGTAACTAAAGTTGTAAACGAAAAATATAAAGACACGTGGCATACTATGTATCAACAATTACAAATATACCCTTTGAATGGGGCAGACCGCCCTTGCACAGGGCAATATATGTACATAATATACCTACGATTCAAACAAAAAGGTGAAGTGGTCACATTTCAAAATTCCCTTGAATTATCCTCGATAAATTGACAACCATATAAACTCCTGGGTCTTCTCACCTCCCCCACAATCTGATGTCCAAAGAAGGAACATAATTCAAAAAAGACTATCCCTTTTTATCATTTAATATTTTACTTAGCACTCTCTGTTTTGTTCCCAATGCATTTATATGACACGGCTTATATTACACATCGCCAAAGTTTTCTTTTTTAAAAGTGCAATCGCTGATTAGAAAAAAGGGCTACGTTAAAACCAAACCTAGTCAGCGGTCACTTCCGTCACCTCGCCTGCTCCATTTCATCGTAATTTACTCCCAGTCCTTTTTAACCACTCATCATACCGCCTTTGTTACGCTTCGCTAATCACAAAGTCGTAAAAATATGCAGTAAATTAGTTCCTAATGATATGAAACCGTAAACGAGGGGACAAAGTTGGAAAATGTATGTATAAAAGCGTACTCCATGCAAACAGTTTTCGAAAAAAACGCATCCATTGTGCATTTTTAGTGAGAATAGTTTCATGGATCATTTATTAAAAAAACATTTTTTTAAAACATACAAAAAAATGCACTATAAAATTAATGATTCATGCATTCGACTCTGCCTCCAAGTGCAGTTCCGGGGTATTTTCTCACTTTTTCTGATTTTATTAATTTTACACCCACGTTAATTTGATGAGTAATTGTTTAGCGATTCAATGAAAAGGTATATAACTCCTATAAGGAGAACGACAATTTTTTGAACTTGTGATAAGACGAAACTGTAAACATTTTTTGTGAGCGCAACACAAGTGGCCCAGCTCTTTCGCACAAACAAAAATCCGGCTGAGATGATAAGATTGTGAGATTTTTGTTCTTTTTAAAAAGTAACAAGGCATTTGCTTGTTAGAATACATTTTAATATGTCACGAAGTTGTGTGTACCTTACTTTTGTGGGGGTGAATGTTTTTTTTTCTTTTTTGTTAGATGTTATCAAATTTACATAGTCGCTCAGGGAGTAAGGCACATTTTAATGTTTTGCTAAAGTCATATCTGGAGACTATTTGGGCACTGAACTCAGTGCGATAAACGAATTTTTTTCCTGTGAATCAAGGGTTTCTAGAAATGCTTTTAATGACTGATAAGTCTGGCTAAATAGTGACGAACGTTGGATGGAATTTTGTTTACTTATCAAGCAAAAAAATAAATATAAATCTTGAAATGCAAATTGAATTAGTGAGTCCGATTTATTATATCCGCTCATTAAAACAAAGATTGATTTACGTTCAGGAAGTGACATTGGATCGCTTCATTTTTACAAAATACAAACGGTTCGTCACCTAGCACAGACGCTTTTCGTTATTTGGAGTATTTGTACGTTAGGTACTTACTTCTCTTAGTTGGAATGGCTCTAGGTATAATCGGGGAAAATCTTTCACAATACTGAAGCCATATGTGTTTAATCGCAAGAAACTGGCCTTGATCATTGTTTATGAATTTTGGCGAAAGAATCTCCTAAGCATTTCCTCTTCTCTGAGCAGCTGTTCAGAAGATGGGTTTGCCCTTCTCCACATTTCATCTTACTTAATTGACTTGGAATTTTTGTTTTGTACCTAGAACTTTACATTACATCTGAATATATTTTAATTATACGCAACGACACCTAAAAAATGAGCGATACGAATTTAAGAAGAGTTTCTGATGCACGTGAAATTTTAGATGCCTTTATAAAGGTGCATAAAGACGCCCTTGAACTTATATCGCTTAGGGCTTTTGCAGCGTTCTTGACAATATCTAATAAATGGTTTTAAATTTTCATCTTTCGATTTTGTAGTTTTAATATCAGTTGTTTTCTTATTTCGGAACAAGTAAATTTTCGTGTCATCCAGTAGACGAAAATGTTTCTGTAGACGATTTATGATCAACTCGCTTATCCGCCAAATAGGTATCTACGTATGTACGTCGCACATTTAGAAACGCTAGATGCCCTTGTTAAAAAAAATTTATTCACTAACGGTCCATATACGACTTGGCCCGGAACCCAACACAGTTCGATATTGTTCCTTAAGCCCGAGTGTTTGAAGGGTGTTACGACAGTGCATGACTGATTTGGATTTAATGGCATGTGAGCTAGGGGCATTTATAGCGGTGGAGGGAAATAACTTCACGGGCAATAACTTCATATGGGCAATAACTTCAGTTCGAGTGGGCAATAACTTCACTTTTTTTGTGAAGTTATTTCCCACAATAGGTGAGCAATATCTTCACTTTTTTGTGGGAAATAAATTCTCTTAAAATTTAATGATAATTTAAGAACCGTACCTCGCACCTACTCCAAATCAAACAGTGACCCCAAGCAGGGGGGTTGCAGGGGCCCCCATAGGTATTGAATTGTTTATGGAATCTACTTGAGATCTCGCAACTAATCCCATAAACAGTGCAATGCATATGGTGGGGGGGGGGCATGCTGCCCCCTGCAACCCCCCTGCTTGGGGTCACTGTTTGATTTGGAGTGGGTGCAAGAGTCTTTAGTTGTAATAGACAAATTCTCAAATTATAGGTGGGAAATAACTTCACAAAATAAAAGTGAAGTTATTGCCCACTCGAGGTGAAGTTATTGCCCATGTGAAGTAATTGCCCGTGAAGTTATTTCCCTGCACCATTTATAGCTGCTTGACTATCCGTGAAAATATATATGGTGGCGCCTTTAATACCAGATGTAGGTATTGATTTGGCTGGCGCATTCTTGAATGGCGTGGAGCTTTGCTTGAAATACGCTGGGACTTCTTCCAATAGGTATCGTAAAACAAGTATTTGGTGCGTAAATTCCGGCTCGAACCCCCGATTCCATTTTAGAACCATCTGTATGCCACTTTTTACCATTTTGGATGTTTGGTGGGTTATTGCTAACCCATGCTTTCCTCTTGGGGATCTCTGTGAAAACCCGTTTATTGAAGCATAGTGTTGTGTGAAGGTGGTCTGTGACCGCGCAGTTCCTATCAAAATCCGGGAGTTCATCGAGAAGGGCAATAAGTTTCGGGTGGTCGTTAAACATTATCTTATTTAACTATATTAAACTTGTTGCACTGCTTGATTAAGACTTCATTACCTCGGAACTTTAGGAACGTTTGATGCCCTTGTAAAAAAATATATTAGGCATTTAACCTGAATTCTCCAACTATTTGGGTTTCCTAGGTGTCTTCTGTAATTAAAGCAAAACCCTAACACCATGCCATTGTCCATGAGTGGCACTTGCATCGTTGAAACCGAACGGCTTCCTATTCTGGGTATGTGTGTTAATGACAACTTTTGTTGGAATGACCACATATCTATTCCATGTCGCCAAGAACGCTGCGAATTGCCTCGGCTTCCATAAGCGCTGCAATAAGTATTTTACTCCCTCTGATCTGGCTACTATTTATAAGGCGTTAATCCGCCCAAAACTTGATAATAATGCGCATATCTGGTCTGCTGCACCAATTACTTATTTGTTGGTGACGGTAATATCGCGGATCGCTTCTCTTAGTAATCGTCGCAATGTCTCTTGTCTCTCGTTATTTTATCGTTTTTTCCACCATAAGTGCTCAAACGAAATAGCCAGTTGCGTTCGGACGTACAGTGAAATACAAGGAAATGAAATTCTCTTCCCTGCTCCATTTTTCCTACACATTATAATCGGCTCCAGGAAATAACCCCCCAATGAAAAATGAAATAACTCCCCAAAATTGGGGAATAATTTCACAGTGAATCGAAGATGAAATAAGTCCCCAAATAAGTATTAAATAATTTCAAGTGCTAAAATAAAACCTCGCACCTACTCCAAATCAAACAGTGACCCCAAGCAGGGGGGTTGCAGGGGGCAACATTTGTATTTGACTTTAGCAGGAAGTGGAGCTGTGGAAAAAAGTTGTTCCTGAGTGTGATTCAAACCACGAACCTCTGGTTCAGTAACCCAACGCACGAAACACTGAGCGAGCGTACGACTCTTAAAATCTATCTATCTAATCTAATCGGTATAGAATATGTCTTTCTAGGGTTTCCATCTTAATACAAGCAAACGCTGGTCATTCAGGCAGACTGAATGCAATTCATGAAAACTCACTAAGAATCAAGCCAATTTTGTTTATTTGTAATTGAGGCGCGTTTTAGAAGCAGTGCACAATGTTGACTAAAATTTTAAGTTCCACGAATTGGTTCACCTATGAATATGAACATCTACGCTAATCCATTGGCTCGCTTTTGCACAGTATCGGCTCGGATAATTGAAAATACATCCTAAAACTACAATTTTATTTCAACAGTTGCAGTTCACTTTGACATGAAAATACCCTACTATCGAGGCGGAAAAGATTACCATTACCTCAACACTCTCACATCATCGTTGTCTTAAGCAGGAAAATGCCGAAAAGTTGAAGGCGAAGTGTATTTTACTTATGGTTACCTCTCACAAAGATATTAATGCATTTTCTAAATATAGGATAAACAATTTCAGTACAAAACAACATCATCCATGAGCCATGTCAGAGAGGTATTTGTGTTCATTTTGTTGGCCTCTTTTCTCAGCTTCCTTCGAAATAAAGGGAACACAAAAGTGCCTATTTTTAGGAATACTACGTGTGCAGCATTCGACAGCAAGCATGATCATCTAACGCGTTCCACAATCGCCGTTTAATCTCTCTCCCATTTGTGGAACGATACAAAAAAAAAAAAAATAAACAAATTCTCCGCCTCTCACGATCCTTGGTTTTCTTCTTACCTGAATGTATGTGAATTTACAAAACTGACGTAATAAATCTATAAATAAATTCAATTTGAATCAGAAAATTAAAATTGTTTTTATTTTTATGGAAAACTTGAAATAAATCACTGAAAACTACGTTCCACATGGATTTTCAGTCAGATTGATGAGATATCTTTGTAGGCCGTCAATTGACAACTGAAGTCCATTAATAAATCCTTAAAGTCCATAAATAGACGTAAGGCAGATGCACATAATGCACTTGGTTTGGATATTATCTTAATTTGGTACTTCATTGCTTTATTGAGTTAAATGAGTGTAGAGAGATTACTCTTTTTTTGTTGAGCCAAGGGCGGAGGCAGTGTGGAATTAAGTGCAAGATCACTACTTGAGGGACGCAGTTGTGAAATATGATATTTTCCATGCTTTTATTCCAAATGAAGTGTCATGATTTTGTGACTTGGACAGAAGGGAGTGCGTGTAAATGAAGAAGTTATTCCCCTGTTTTGTTTTGCTTTCCAGGAAGATTAATAAAAACCTTAGGCTTGTTGAATGAGATGTCATTTGATATTGAGCCCTGAATAGGAATGGTAGGCAATAAAATCATTGACAAGGAAATAAATCGGTTTACATTTTCAGTAAGTTTAATTATGTATCAAGTTGAATGGGACCACAACTATAAAGTTATCATCATCACTTAAATCATAATTAAGCGTTTAGAACTCCAACAATAACACAAGGTGATCTCCAGCTCACCCATATCATTAACGCTAACATTACTGCCCATCTTGAAGCATAAGGCATATTTATTTTTTTGTTTTTAATCTTACACTTTAAATAAATCGCTTGGCCTACTATCTCGACACCATATCAACCTCAAGCAACTGATTATCTGCATTTCAATTCAATAAATAATATTTTCCAGGAGGAACAAAAATGACACTTCACATCGCGTTCGAACAGGAATAGCATCAGCTACAGCAATGCTCGTATATCATCCCGGGTGATGATAGCCTTTAACATTTAACCAATATTTTTTTCCAGTTTCACAGATACAGCTACACTGCACCCGACAGACTGTCGGCGTCGTGAAACTGATCACGGTTTGGCTGCTTGCGAGGGGGTGGCAGTGATTACTAACTCTTCGACGAGATCGTGGATCACTATCAACTGACCAATTCTCCATCATCATGCCTTGTGTCGAGAGATAACGTTCCAACTTTGAAGGAAAGGAAAAGTGATGAAGATTAAGTGCAACATACTGGACTTGCTGGAAATTCAGATTCAGACAAAAAAAAACGTTTTTGAGAAAAATTCATTCGGATGTTTACATTTTTTCTGTTGGTAATTCCAGAAAATTGCAAGCAACATTAAAACGATACTTTGAATTATTATTTGTTGATTGGCAGGTTTCGTAGTTGTGTGGTGTTATTCTCATATATATGTACTTTGAAAAATTCTTAGCAAATTGCGTCAAAATAAATACAAGGTATTTTGTTTGAATTAGGCTCATCTGAAGACAACAAGCAATGCATTTAGCAAAAGTTAGAAGACTAGCGAGCTTATCTTAATCTCATGGGGAAATTTATGACTATAGGATATGTATTCTTGTGCGAGCAAAAGCCAAACATTTACTTATAAAGTGCGATGCCGCCGAAACCAGTTACGGAACCCACTAAGGATCTCAAGTTACTTTTATTCCGTCCGAGCAGATACCTTTTTCTGTTTTTTTTTACCATTAATCAGCATCTTCGAATGTCTGCATGCGGTGAGATCATTTAGCATGATTTAGTCGTTTCACACTTGTATAAAGATAAACAGTTCCCTAAAGTCAGTTGGGGGACAATAAAGGGTGATGAAAAGCCTAAGAGCGTCCGCCACATATATTACCCTCGGAACCTGTGTTGCCAGGAGCCAAGTTCAGCGTATATAATTGGCAAAGAACTGTCATAATGACAACATACGGTTTGAATTTTTGTCTCTATTTAAAGATCTATCAGCCTAGTAAAATTAAATATACCATCCCAAAAGCTTCAAACGTAAACCTATTATATACCGAATTTAAGAAAATGAAAGAAGTTGCAATTACAAAGTATGTAAATCAGTAGACAAGTTTGGAAAATAATTTTTAAGAACATAGGAAAAAGCTACAGTCGCGCGTCTTGTCCGTTGGCTACCCTGTTCCTATTCCTATCCCCCATAAAGTGGGCGTGGCAAAAATCTAAGTATGGGTGAATTTTTAAGGAGGATCTACATATCGAATTAACAAAGTTTTTGTAAAAAAAGCCCCTTAATAATGGGCATGGCAGAAAGCTGTATGTAGAGTACAGGTATTGTTTAAAACGACTTTATCTACATACTTTGCGAAGAATAGGAATTTTTTTCCGATTGTTACACATAAGCATTAAATGACCCTAGAGATACATATGTATTCCAAATTTCAGTTTCCTAGCTCAAACTTAGAGTTGTCGATAAATCTCTTTTTTTTTACCTGTGGGCGTGTCAGTGGGCGGGTTTTAACATTCTTATCACACGAACATTTTGGGCCCTACAGGATAATTTATTCCAAATTTCAACTTTCTAGGTCAAATTTCGACTTCTTCTAAAAATTTTGTTTTTTGAGATTGTGGGCGTATCAGTGAGAAAATTCTAAAAATTGGACTATTGCCGGCCCGCTAGAGAGTAATCGTTTAAAATTTCAGCTTTCTAGATCGAGCTTTAGGGCCTAATTTTTGCCGACGGACGGGCATTGCTAGACAACATTACTATAGATGCTGATCAGGAATAAAGTAACTTTTAGGGGTCTATGGGCAATATTAAGGTATGTTACGAACTCTTGGCCTTACAAATAACGAATTTAATTTGGAGTTTAAATTAGCGGTCTCGTTCATTGAAATATCCTTTTGCATAGGGGCGTAAAGTACTTAAAATGAAAGCTTTACATTAAATTTATTATTGGAACCGACCTATGTGTCAAAATCGATATAGTCTCAGAATAGAGTATTAATTGAGAAACAATACAGGACAATGAATAGTCTCTTGTCGCATACCAGTGAAAGAAATATGACCTCTTGCTTATAGTGTTCGCACGTTGGGAAATGGACAGTGACTCAGTGGCTTGGACTTATGACGGAGGCGTAAACATTTGGGCGCCTTCTATTTGTGACAAAAATTTAGCTTCCCACACAAAAAAGTTTGCGGAATTTATATTTGAGACTTAATGGGCCATATACTTATAAATTTGTTTTGTAGTTTTCAAAACGCCCTATCTCTAAGACAACGAAGCAGGGTGGCGACGGTGTAGAGGTTAGTGTGTTGGCTTGTGACCCGTGCGGTGCAGGTTCAATCCCCATGGGGAACAACAACATACGCCACCCAATCACATGCCTCTACACCAAAAGGAGGATTTCTGCCTGGTAGTACAATGAAACGTTACCGAGTCTAAGTGCTCTGGGATTTGGATTTCCTTTTATTTAAAAAAAAAAAAATTAAAAAAAAAAAAAAAAAAAAGACAACGAAGCGCGACCAGCTCAGTTGGTACTGTTATATTCAAAAGAAGAGATTCCACGAACTCTAAGCTATAGAGAAGAGAGGAAGGTCTTAAAACTCCTGCAAAAATGCAAAACATCAGCTTTTTATTGGCCTCGGCAACGAAGTGATTTGAAATCGGGAGGCCTGCCGATTCTTTTGGAGGTTAAACCGGCGAATCCGATAGGCGGACCAGTAGGGATGCAGTGAAGCGGTAGAGTTAAAAGATCCCTTTTGTCCAGATCATAATTTCGTTGGTAAAGAAAAGAAGATAATCTTCCAAACGTCGCCATTGGTAAAACCGGCGAACCCCACAGGCGGACTAGTAGGGATGCAGTGAAGTGGCAGAGTTATGATCCTTCAGCCTAGATTATAATTTTGTTGTTAACGGAAAATATGGGGAAAGGCTACAGTCCACTTGGGCGAACTGTTGGATACCCTATATCTATTCCTATCCATCATAAAGTAGACGTTTCAAAAATCTTAGTATGGATGCATTTTCAAGAACGATCTACATAATACAACATTTTAATTATTTTTATTAAAAAAACAATGTTTGTGTAAAAAAAACGCCGCTCAAAAGTGGGCATGGTAGAAAACTTTATATAAAGGAATTGTTCAAAACGACTTTAGAAGAATAGGAGATTCATTTACAATAATTTCTTCAATAAAACTGTTTTCTTCTTAAATAATGGGTGTTACAGTTGGCTGACTTTAAAAATATTTAAACATGAACATTAAGGGCCTGAGAGAGTGTATAAATATATGTTTCAGCTTTCTTCGTCAAACTTTGACTGTTCGGTAGCACTGTTTTTTTTAAGTGGGCGTGTCAGTGCGAGGATTTTAAAAATCTTAACACACCAGCATTTTGGGCCCATAAACACAATGTTACACTATTACAAATTTCAGCTGTTAGGTCAAGATTCGATTTTCGATAATTTTTTTTTTGAAATTGTGGGCGATTCAGTGGGCCGATTTTGAAAATGCTCACAGTTGACTATTTTGGGCCCCAGAGAGTATATGGTTCAAATTTCCGCTATCTAGCTTGAGTTTTAGGGCCTAATTTTTGCCGACGGACGGATGGATGGACGGACATGACTAGATCGACATAACTATCGATGCTGATCACGAATATAGTAACTTTAAGGGGTCTAAGGTATGTTATAAGCTGTAAGTCAAAATTAATATACCCTTAAGGATATAAAAATACACTCTTTCAAACGTATCCACTGTCCACCGTACTCGTACATCCACTTCTCATTTGCTCAACATTTATTCTTCCATTTTACGGCACGCAACAATTTTATAAACGAATTATTTCTATTTCTACCGGAATTCCATAGACTTGGCTTATCCCAAAATGATTGCTAATTTTAAATCAACTTCTAAGCACCATGTAGAGACATACCACCACTGGCCCCTATTTATCTTCTCTTCTCATTCTCCCCCGATCGAGATGGAACTCGTTAAATTCCAAATCCATCCGAACTGAATAACTACACTTATGGAAACGTGTATCACATCGACGCGATCGCACCTTTAATCTAGAAGTGAAAGAAGAAAAAACAAAAATAGAAACCCAAACAGAAAACCATAACAACAACAATAAACAACATAATGAGGCCTGTAGGAGAGCAAGATATAGCTGAAGCAAGACGTTGCGGTCCCTAAATGGCCTCCTGTGGTAGTTAGTTGTAGTAACACACTTTTCTTCAGCATTCGCCTTACCACAGCTTAGTGATCTATTAAACGTGTGCTGATGTTTCCCAAAATAAGAAAACAAACTCATTAGAAGAGGACATAGCAAATGAATTGTGTCACTTTACCAATTGTGTAAGAGTTTCCTCATTCATAAAAGCTGACCGTTCCACGTATCCGTTTACAGTGTCTGTCAAGTATGCGATCAGTTGCATGATCACCATGAAGATAGCCGAGTCATCATCGTTTGTAATCATAATGACAGTTGTAGTGTACCATACTTGAATGGAGGAATAATAAACTTTTTTTTATGGTTTGTTGGGAAAGGCTTGATCGTACTGAACTCCGCACTCGTAGTCATACTCGTATCTCAGAACCAAGCCAGACTCGGGGTACCAAACTTAAATGTCATGTAATTATTTGTAAATTTGAATGTTTATTTGTCCATGCACTTAGGCAGTCCGCCATGGGTATTTTATGACCTTTTCATTCGGACAATTTACATACTATCGCCAGTATCTCGAATAGGTATCTTTAAACTTTCACTGAGAGGCTGAATTGTCTTTTGTCTACACCCACACAGAAGAAGAAGTACATAGAATATGATTTTTTAGTTCTTTTCGGTTTCTTGGTTTCGTTTGGTTGTCTTTTCGGTCATAAATGAAAATTGATTGGAAACCAAAAAGTGTATGGCCATTTCATCCTATGTTTTTCATGGTTTTATGGATTCGTGTTGAATTGGTGTTAACACAAACAATTCTGATTGAATTGTGAACATGCATGTTTATTTGATGTTAGATTGAGGTCAATTGCGGGGTTCAATCTATAAGGCCGATTAGGTTCGATTTGCTTTTGTCGATGAGATGCTTTTGTAATTATCACAAGTATTGACATTTTTGATCCCCAAAGGTGAGGAGGTGTTAAGAATGCAGTTTCAAATATATTTTAACCTACAAGAGCAGATTTTGGGATTGTATGCTTGTATTTATCTTTGTTCGTTCATTGGTCTATAAAGCTGTAGATTTTGTAATAAAGTAATTTTGGTATATGAGATGCCGATTGAGTTAAAAAACCGAACAAAGGGCCAATAATGTGCCACGGAGCTACAACAAATCATGAATAAATACTAGTGGAGCAGGTAACCCGCTTTCCGTGCATGGTCGGGCTGCTCCTAACAAACAGGACATGTGTCACAAGGCGACTAAAATGACTAATCACATCCAGCCAATTTAGCAGCCAGGTGAGATTAGCGACGCATTTTAAATCTTGAAACTAATCCGCGAGTGTGCATGCGAAGCCGTGCGTTGACACGACTAAATATTAAACAAAAATCAATAACAGGAGCATGCACACGTCGAAATTGTAAAAAAGGGGCAGGCCGGGATCATACGAATGAAATAGATTAGGTTAGGTTAAAACAGGGGTATGCACTTCGCATACAGCACTAGGCACCAGAAGGGCCGATCGCGATCCCTAAGAAACCAATTCAAACCAAAACTTCAAAAGGAGAAAAACCTTAAACACTTTTCCAAGACAAAACACCCAATCTTCCTGCATAATTTTACCAGCTTCCGGTGGTCTGTGCCACTCAGCTGCCCTAATTCCTCCAAGAAGTATTCTCCTTGAAACCTCCTACGATTCCGTGCTATACCCCCGCACTCATACAGTATGTGCGTTATGTGTTCCTCGGCTTGTAGATCACCACAGAACCTGCATGTATCCGCATCTACCAGTGTAAGCCGCCTAGCATGCTTCCTTAGGAGACAGTGCCCCGACATAATCCCAACTACCGTTCTAAGCTGTTCCCTGCTCAATTTGAGAATTTCCTTGGATCTTTCCTTGTCCAAATAAGGCCAAAGTGCTCTAAACACCCTATGCCCCTCTCAATTTTGCCCACTAAGGTCAGCCACTTTCAAGATGTTCTAATTGATTACTCCCTTGATAACGCCGAGGGGTGGTTTAATGTTCACACCTCCACTATTCTCCAGTTCCCCTCCCTTTCTCGCTGGCTCATCGGCTTGCTCATTCCCCTTTATACCGCTGTGTCCTGGTACCCAGCACAGTCTTACTCGATTCCGTCTGCATACTGCTTTTAGCAATGTGCGGTAGTTTCTGACTGTCTCAGAATTGATGTTAACAGATTGTAGTGCCTTAAGTGTCACCTGACCATCGATGTAGATGGCGATATCCCTTCCTGACATTGATCGTATCTGCACTATCTCTGCCGCCCTTAGAACAGCCAGCACTTTCGATTGGAAGACACTGCTTGTGTCCGGAAGTCGTATAGACTCTCTCAGGTCTGGATCAACAGAATAAATGCCAGAACCCGTTCCCTACGAATGAAACGACAACAGCATTTGATTGGCCTCAGTTCAGAAGTGATCCGAAGCCGGGAAGCCTGCGGATGTTTATGTGGTAAAACCGGAGAACCGACAGGCAGATCAATATTGATGTCGTAAACTGGGAGGGTTACGATCCCTTTAATTCTGATCGTAACCTCGCCGTGAAGGAAAAAAAGAAGACCCGCTGTATGCGTGAGAGTCTTATTTTTAGTCAGATTTAGAGACACCAATAGTTCAAATGGAAGATTTTGCTGCACAATTTCTTGCACATTTTTCAAGGCATTGTTTAAAATTGTCGTTTGTGTAGGTATTCAATTTTCGCGGATACAATGTGCATTAAAAAAAGGATTTTTCTTAGAATGATACTGAGTTTTTTCGTAAACAGCGGGTTCAACTGCGCCAATGCTGATATTTCAATAGAATCAAAAGATATTTAATTTTATTTAGTTTATGTATTGCCATTAGCCTTAAGACTTATTTACAAAACGGGCTCCCGACCCGTGAATGGAATCTGCCTGAGTCACTGCAGCCTTCCATCCTCTGCGACCCAGGGCACACTGCATCCTGTTAGTCTTAGCTCTTCGTGTCACGACCTTTGAATCCACCCACCTACCAAAGCAGCAGCGGTTTCCATAGGTAATTCTCTGTCGGATCTTCACTACAGTCTCATTCGTGGAGTTGATGGGAACTCCAGGAAAGATAAACTTTTTAACTACCCCGAAGTTATTGCTTTCACCAGCGATTTTGTCCAAGATATCATGTACTTGCTCTTGTCCTCTTAAGCTTCAAGACCATAGACATTCTGCAGCATTCTTGGACTGATCTATAGTATATGGTAGTTATTAACAAACGTAAATAGATAATAGGATTTCTGTCAGTTTCAACGATGTAAGTGCCACCTATGAAAATGGAAAGTTTTCTTTCTCCTAATGGCGGGGCTTTGATCTGAATTAGATGGATAGCAGTTCAGTCACTTACTGCATCCTTTTCGGCGTATTTTTGGGGTTCGCCGGTGCCACCTCAAAAAGTATGGGTAAGTCTCCTGGTTTCGGATGACTTCGTCATTGAGGCAATAAAATGCTGGTATTGTTGCATTTGTATGATCCAGGAGTTTTAAGGCTTTTCTCTCTTTTTCGACACGTGCATACTTCCTGAGTTGATTGTTGTTTAATCTTCCCTTACAATACCACCTATCTGCAGTCGTCACGGATGCACAATCGAGAGACAATTTGAATGATAAATTTGCCTGAACTCTACTCTCAGTCACCTTTCACAGCAAGCGGTGTTTTTCGGGGATGAAACGAAGCTATTCGTAGCCCGTTATGCCTCAACACGGAATACAATTTAAATGGTTTAATATTGAAAGTAACACTTTTGGATTACTTCATTAGAGTTATACCTACCTCATCAGAGTTATTTCGGATCCGATGAATCTATATAATAAAAATTAAATGCTGATCGTTGGTTACCGCATCACTTGAGAACGGCTGAACCCATTTGGCTCTTTTTCTTGCAAAATGTTTGTAAGAGTCCGAGTAAGGTTCTTACAGAAAGAAAAATTAAAAAAAAAACTTGCCAGGAAAATTGGAATATTCGGGAAAACCCGATATAGGGCTTTTATTACGAATTTAGCTTGGAGAATGATCAGAATTATTTAAAAATGAATTGCCGTCCGTTGGTCACCACATCACTTGACAACGGCTGGACAGATTTGGCTCATTTTTTTATAAAATGTTTTTAATAGTCCGAGTATGGTTCTTACGGAAAGAAGACTTAAAACAGTTGCCAGGAAAATTGAAAAGTTCGGGAAAACCCGATATAGTGCTTTGTATGAGAAATGATTTAGATGGCGTTGCGAAAAAACATATCAACAGTTTTGTGACATTTGTTTGTTACTCATCGTAGTTTCTCTCCGATTGCATCTTTTTTCGCAAATCGAACATCGGAAAGTTGTTTTTCTCACCACGGATCGGTAGTTTCGATTAAAAAAACAGTTTTTATTTCTTTCGTGTTGCTGTTTGATTCCAAAGACTTATCTGACAAAGACGCTTGCCAAAAACAACTAGCATCTAACCTTAGCGTACCAACGAAGTTGGGTAAGCGGGTTAAGTCATGAGCCGAACCCATTGAGCTCGAGTCAGGTAGTCTTTGGTATTGGCATGAGAGTGTTTCTGTGAAGTTTGCAATTTTGTTTGTTACTAAATAAATGTATTTCTTTTTGCAAGTCGCAGCAAGGCACGCCGGGTACCCGCTTAGAAAATATATATGTAGTCTACTCAAACATATTGGTGTAAATATTCATCTTTTGTAAAGTGTCATTGAACAGAGGCGTTCTTGATATTTCAGGGTACATAAACTCGCTAAGTTTTGGCTTGTGACCCGTGCGGTGCAGGTTCAATCCCCAAGGGCAACAACAACATACGCCACCCATTAATGGAGAGAAACGGATAACACCTTGCTTTCTCCAACCTTTACACCAAAAAGAAGATTTCTGCTTAGTACGTCAAATAAAAAAATTTAAGATCTTTGTCCATCAAATCGATTCAGGAAAGTTTTTTCAATACAAACAAAGAAGAGTGAAGTTTGGTTGCATAATTTTTTATATTGCATATATTTTCTATTAAATAGATGTCGGTGCACGCGGTTATTCGAGGAGCCGTATGAGTCCTGTTCTCCCTCAAAGACGAAAACTCTATCTGGGAGCTTTCTTCTATACGGATCTTAATGACTTTATTAACATCGACATTAAACGCCTGTCAAGCTTTATTAAAAGTTCCAACTGGTTCAACGTGTTGGAAAAAGATAGATACATGTGGTATCACAATGTTTGTTTTTATTGGTCTAGGTTTGTTGGCCTCCCTAACTTCCATGTCAACACCCTTTATTAAAATAAAAACATCAGATTTTCAAGTACAGGCTGCTTTTTTTCAAAATTTTGAATCTGACACGATTTGCAATGGATTGTGTCCCTACTTAACGCAATTCCTTAAAAACATATGAAAATGTACGTTTGACGCAAACAATCCATGGAACGCATGCACAGCTCAGCTTCTTAATAATCTATTGCAATCCAAAATTTTATCAAACCATAAGCATGAGCAAGTACATAGTTATTTTTTATTTCAAATACAACCACTGGTCTAACACCTGATTTGGATTTTGTGTGTCTTCTACTATCAAAAGGACCGATATTTGATATGATAGATAGGTCTCTTTTTCCAAGAAAAACGAGTAGACGCTTCAGTTATGAGGAGCATAGGTTTACAGCACTCACCACATCAACACCAAAGACCTGCTACCGGATACGAGCAAAAGCAGGACAATAGCAAAGGAAACTAGATTAGTCTTACTTAAACGCGCAATATCAGAAGCCGATAAGCTCCGGTCTTTACTTAAGGTCCGATCACATATCGCCATATAAAGATATTTTACTGGGATGCTCTTTAAACACCTATCTAAAAAGACGTGCAATGACTTTCCTTTTTAAACTTCTAAGAAGTAGCTGTCCACCCTACTTACGCGACATCTCCGCGAAATCTCGACATCGTCATACCAAGATTTCACAGGTTGGTGATGGAGAGATATTTCCCTGTCCAGAGTATTAGGCTATGGAATAGTCTTGATAATCGTTTTCAAGGGATACATTCTGTCTCGGAATTTAAACGACGTGTAGTAGTCCTAACCTATTACTATTGTCCTTCTTCTAAATTTTGCTTAATCAAAAAACTAAAAGGTTAATTTCATTTGCAAATCATCTTTTTGTTAAAAATAGCATAATAGATCCGTTGTTTTTTTTTTTGCATTTATAAATAAATAAGTGTAATGACATTTGTTTTACGATGTTTTATTTTTATATGTGTTAATATTATTTTTTTTACTGTACTACATATGGTCTTAATCGTGCGTACATTGTCCTTAAATAAATTGAAATTGAAATTGAAATTACTTGCACCATTGTCGTGCATCAAAAACCACCACCACTCATTCCTGATAGAGCCATTACCGCACAATTGACTATTGACATTAATATCAACCGAATTAATTTCTACCTAATCATCATGCAAAGGATTACCCGTGAATAAATTTTAAGCCACGACGACGACAAAAAAACTAATATCTCATGATTGAGTAGCACACCCTCATTCCTTATTCCAGACATATGACCTCTGAAAATTTGTTTCCCTTCTCATTTCGGTAGAACGTCTGAGCCATGCATGTCGAGTAATTTCATGAAGATATATGAGCCCTGGCATCATGCACATTTGTTCCACCAGCCGAATCCCTAGAAAAGGGAAACGGCAGTCTAAAAACTCCATTTCCAGACCTTCCTCACGCGCATATGTTGTGGAAACGTCAAACAAACGTTCGCCTTTCGACTTCTAGACCACATGTGAGACAATTCAATTTTATGGAAAAAAAACTTAATGTTTCTGACGGATTCGAGATGGGGAAAGAAATCCTAAAATCAATTAGAATTAGATATGGCACAGAGTGTGTGCGGTACTTTATTCTTAGGTAGACGATAAACCTATATCGGTTATTGATGAAAATCCATATCCTTGAAAGATATAATCCAAAAGGGATTCATTTATCAGATTCTCCAGGCGACAATTTCAATCGGCTGGCATAGATGATCCCTTACATGTGCGCAACATCCGTTTTAGCTATTCTGATCCCGTAAAGGAAACCTACAGTGTTGCAGGCGCACTCACGTCGCATAAATTTCCAATTCAATTTCAAGTGAAATCCCAAGTACAATCGTATGAGTTCGAAGGTATCCGAGTGAAGGGCGAATAAAGACTTTCTGAAAACCCAGAGACGGAGAACAATGCCAGTGGTGTATAATGTAGAGAGTCATTAAAGTTATTACAAAAGGGGCGCTATACACGGCGCATAGCGCACATATGCGTATGTTTGCTTGTATCTTAAGGGCATGAGAGGATTGTAACTTGGACTTACCCGCGCCCTTTTGACATATTTACGCATGCATTTTTGGAAAATTAACTGCACACCTAAGGACTGGCAAACACTCACTCCCTACAACGAGTGCACCTCTATCAATTTCAATATCACTCCCTAGGTCATGTTTATTGGTGTTTAGTGTTTCTGTTTGCATAGATGTGTGCTTAGACTTGAGACCTCTTTTGTGATCTTCGCTTTGGGGTCACAGGCGTGGAACAATAGAATTTCGTATTATTTTCAAATTTGACCGGTGAATTGGTAGGAAGTAACTGTAAAAAACTTTTCTATCGAGGGGGTAATAATTCAATTTTTAAGGTGAAACCTTTGTGGTGCATAAATAGAGGCAGTTAATTGCAAGGCTTAAGAAGCGTAAACACCATCTGGTGCGATATTTGATTTATGAGAGTCAATTTGTCAACAGAAATCGGATGTGCTTTGACGGTTTTACGCTTAATTTGAAAGCAATATTTGAAACTGTGACTACACATGAGGTGTGTTTAATGAACCTGAGCCCCACAGAATACTTAGTATGTATGTACCTACGGAAAATATCCGAAAAGTGCAGGATTTCGTATTCCATGAGTAAAAATCTTGCCTCAAAGTGTTTTACATTCTGTGACTTTCTGTTTCATAAACCTGTTCATATTTATTTTTTTAAAAAAAAAGAGGCTGAGGACCTTCGATTAATAATCTGAGCCACTGCGGCATGGTTTGGCATAAGATGTTCTGCACCTTTTTTTGTTTGACATGGAGTATCACATTTTTATGTTACACATATTCGCATGTTTATAAAAAAAAATCCATGAAAAACCATGGACCAAATTCAAATTGAGACGAAATCGGCAGCAGGCCAAACAATGTCGATGTACAATGCTCACTTAAAACCTGAATTATGCACGTAAACAGTGATGATTGTCTTTTTAGAACTTCACAGCTAATAGAAGAACGTAAGACTCGAAGCTATTCTAACTTGTTCTGGTAGTGTTTACTCACTTGTGCCGTTCTGTTCTGATCTGGTTTTCGCTAATAAAACACAGCTGTTTACATCTAAAAAATCAATCCACTTCCTCCAACCATAATTTCATTTCTGATGAAAGATATGTCATAAAATGGCATTGCAAACAATTCAAAAAACCAGTCTTCTATGGCACCTGCCTTAATTTAAACTGTCAATTAGACGTCTTCACAAACATTGTACTCACACTTTACAGCTCTGAATACAACTTTCAACGTCAAAAAGCCTCTACAAAGAGCGAATATAGCCAATTAACGCAGTCTACTTAAAATCACTTTCAATTGAATACAAATCGCGCTGCAAATTTGGCAATGACAGCACCCCTAAAGAAAAAGAAAAAGAAAAAAGAACAACTTAAAGTAAAAAACAAAACGATTAAATTCGTCTTTTCGCTGTTCGCCTTCTAAAATACAGAAAGTCATAATAATTCAGTCCCCGGGATTGAATAACGCCAAAAGGCGTCAGATATGAGCGTTCAAGTTAACAGTTTGCCATCTACTACTGTCATCCACAATGATGAGGTAATCGATATGATGCCGACGACGACTCTTTGATTTGTTTTGTTTGTTTCCAATCTGCTTGTGAGTAATTTTCAAGATTTGCCTTCACCTCACCACCAACTTGCCGTTGAGATGGAGGTAAATAAATTTAAATTTAGTAAAGTTTCTTAAAAACAAAACGCACAACACCCGACCGGGTTGACTCATATCAAATTGACATCGTTGTTTTTTTTAACTTCAGGTTGAAATAGTTAAAACAAGAGACGATCGGCAAGCGTCAGAAACGGAAAAACAAACACAATTACACATATTATAAATTATTTTCGAATTTTGGCATTTGACCAATATTTGTTCAAAAATTGCCTCTGTTTCGGATGAGTCAATGTATAAGTAAAACTGTCAATTGACAGGCATCGGCATTAGGTCTGTACGTACTCTAATCCCTTCTGATCAGTGATCACATAGTTCAGTGTCAGAATTGTGTTCTTTTGGCAAAGTTATTTTTAAATATGCAATAGGTGATTACTCATAGGCGCTGAGTTGTGTCACTTAAAATTTATCGTAAAAATAAATTACGAATTTTTGTTGAACAAATATGGAAGAAATTTCGAACATATGGTCAACAAAATTTGCATTAAAAATGAATTTTTCTCAAAGTGGAAGTTGTGTGTTTGCATGTTACTTCCAAGCCCACGTTATTCGTAGAAAATCGTGAGTGAATGGAGTAATGAATGTCAGACGGATGAGGTCAAAAGTGAGGTTTTTTTTCTGTAAATGTGTGCTGAGTAATTGACGTGAGCAACTTAAGAACTAAACCTACATTACGATGGAAGGAATCTATGTATAATAAATGTGAGGTGCACATTTATATTTGGGTTATTTTGGCTGCAAATGTTTCCTCACTTCCACTTCCGGAGATGTGGTAGTTATAGATATAGATATGAATGACTAACCTATTCGACATAATGACGTTTGATGATGATTAATTATGAATTGGAATATCTGCATAGTAACAGGCAGCTTATTATCTATATTTTGAGCGCTGACACTGAAGCGACAAATATTTGAAATCAAGATAGATATTAGACAGTCACTGAACTCAAAGATAGATTTGCGAAAAATGTTTACAAACATAAAAAATCAATCTTCGTTCAACAAAAAAGGAAGTTATTTTAGCAACAAAATTTACAACGGCATTTATGAATTATTTAAAATTAAAAACAGAATATTGTTTGCGCCAAAATTAATAGTGGAAACCCGTTGAAAATCATTGAAAAATGCAGTTTTTGAATCATTCTAGCTAAGGACTGCGGCAGATATCTTCAGTCATGTATTACAGTCGCAATACCTATCAAAGTGAGGCGCAAAAATGTTGTCCACGATGAAAGTGAAAAGTTATTCTAACAAATATTTGTATATGGAGGCAAAAGTTTCGTCTGTGACTACTGTTTTAACGATTAAAACTAGTAAGAACTTTTGCGGCAACGACGTTTAGTCGACTGCATGTTTGCTAAACCTCATTTTGTCGAATTCAGAAAAGTGTTCCATTATTGATGCAAGAATAAGAACAATAACTCACGATTGATTTTGAACTTTGACTCGCTTTTTTACCATCTGAACATATGTCTTTTGTGTAAAAACAGGAGACATGACCATACGGTCGAAAACACAGTCACTGATGCATTTCAAGACGTGCAATGCTTTGCTCAAACCTCTGTTTTCGAGAGACTTTTGGCTTTTTGCCCATCAAAGATACGAGTAATATCAGATTTCCTAGAAAGGTCGACACTAGCCTCGATTTCCACAACCGAGTTGTTCCAGACGTCCTGAGTCTCCAGATATCTGTAGCAGCATTCTGTTGTAGGCACGTTCGTCAATAATGCGTGTTAGGCAATTTCCAGTTCTTATATCCAGTGAGTTATGGGATTACAGAAGCGTGGAACTATGGTTAAAAAATACATAAATATTTTGTTATGTGTTGGGCGCCAACTAAGCCATTCTATTTACTATTTTTGTTCAAAAATAATGTAGGCTGGATTTTTAGCATTAAAGAGCCCCTTTGAAATACCGTGAATAATAGTTCCGCTACTAATTGTAAAGGAACCGTTGTGAAAAAATATATAAATATTTTGTCGTGTGTTGGGCGCCAACTAAGCCATTTTATTTTCTATTTTTGTTCAAAAATAATGTAGGTTGGATTTTTAGCATTGAAAAGCCCCTTCAAAATGTCGTGAACCATAGTTCCGTTACGAATTGCAAAGGAACCATTGTTAAAAAATATATAAATATTTTGTCATGTGTTGGGCGCCAACTAAGCCATTTTATTTTCTATTTTTGTTCACAAATAATGTTGGCTGGATTTTTAGCGTTGAAAAGCCCCTTTAAAACGCCGTGAAGCATGCATTAAAAAAAAACAAATTCAGAAAGTATGTTAAATGTTTTATACTGCATTGGGTGCCAGCAAAGCCAACTGTTTTTTGGCTTCTAGCAAATTGTAAAATGTTTTTGGTTATAGCATGCATTTTTTGAGATTTAAATGTTGGAGCAATGGTTACAAACATATTTTTCTCTGGTACTGGTGCGAAATTGATGATGGATTTAAGAAATATATGATGAATTTATTTAAACAAACCCACTGTCTATCATTCCTCTCACAATCAATAAAATTTAAAAAAAGGATACAAAATTCTTTAACAGCTTTCTGAGGTATACTGTTTTCTTTATAGAAGGTATCATTATAGTGTGAGGAACTCAGCGCAGGCATTTGTTGTGTCTAAAGTATCTGACACCAAGCAATGTTTATTGCTGGCGTATTTCATTGCGTTCATGTAAGTCAAATTTGTAGGATTTTTTACAAAAACTTAACTGTCGTATCGAGAATTCGTCGATTTTTTTTTGTATTCAAGTAAATAAAGTATGATTCCACCGCTGGTTGTCACCCGCAATTTAACGCTAAATGTCTAAGCCAACTACATATACAAATTTTAAAATAATAAGATAAGTGACACCATGATCCAGTTAACAAGCAAATTTGGATGTTTGTCAGACGCTCGCAAGAGGTGGGGCAGTTGGAAAAAACTCAAGATGTTACTTGCCCCGGAGGGAATTGAACCAGGGACCTTTAGGTTAGTAGTCTGACACACTAACCACTGAGCCACTGAGCCCGACATACAAATAAACAATGATGGAACCACTAATCAGCAATGACTTTTATTGGATGTACGAGTATTGTAGATATAATTTGCCACATCTGGGTAACGTCTAATAAAACTAGATACGCCAACTATCTGATATGGCACTTTGGTTTAACGATAATTTACTGATAATTTTACTGATAATTTAAAATGTGACTGGGCTGGAATGAATGTTGGTGGGATTAGCACTTACACATGAATTGACCAATGGTCGAGTGCATAAGCACGAAGAAGATACATTGACAACTTATTTCTGCATTTTGTTTGTTTGTTTGTTTGTCTGTTTGTTTGTTTATTTATTTACTATTGTGTTAACACTTAGATACAAAATCCATTAATTGTGTAACAGTTATAAAAGGTTGATTTCAAAAGTACATAATTTCAAATTAAAACAAGGATTTAGAACAAAATTAAAACTACATACTTATTAAAAAATTGAACAAAAAAAGGAAAGAAAAAGAAGAATGAAGAAAAGAGAAACGTTATGAAAGGAGCATTTGTTCTAAAAAAAAGTATCACCCCTCCACAACTAGTAGGTACGTGGATGCCTACAAGAACTACTTTAATTTCTAGCTCGACAAAATTGTTGTCTGGGGAAGTTTTCGGGAGTGGAATCGGAATAGGGGATGAGTGACAGATGATTTCAGGGGACACCTATTTATATACCACAAATGTTGAGTACATTTTCAAATATTCAAACTTAAATTACAAAAATCAAACAAATTTCTGTTGTCTTCTTATATAATTCCTACCTACCTAAAATGTTGGAAACTATTGTCTCGAATCGACTTTTCCAACAGTGACCCACTATTGCGGGATCAACAAAATATTACCCAATGCACATTCTCAAAAGTTCGACAGTTGGCAATATCTGAAAATATTTGTGCAATTTTAGTTATGTAGATCCCCTAAGTGCATTTGACAGATGCACAAATCCCCTGCAATTAGTATAAAAACCTCAACAAAAACTAAACGTCAATAACCATTCATTCATGCAAATATGTATGTTACGCACCCGCATTGTTTGCCAACAGATGATCAATAATCCTGATTATGATACCCTCTACCCTCATTCACATATTTTGTCCTTCCGTTTTCATATTTTTTTAACCGATTGAAGTATCTGCATCTGTAAGCATTCATGTTACGTAACAAAACATTGCAAAAAAAAAAAATATACGAGACGAAATCAAGCCGCACCCCATTTAATTAACAAAACCCACATACTATTCGAACCATATACCATTTCGGTTTCGTTTATTGTTTGACATTTTGCTTTTATTTTTGTTTTCATTTTCCTTTTTCGCAAGGCCAATGCACTTGGGTTGAAGGAGAGCGTAATTCTTTAATGTCGCTTGATTGACTTAAAAATTCTTGTTATATACCGCTACGAGCAGTCGAACTCAGAGATCCCTTCCTCATTTGGAAATGTTAACGATGATTGACAAGTCTTTTTAGTAAGTCGGCTGATTTCGCTTTCCGAAATTGAAGTCACTTTCATTGCGTTTGACATCCGACTAAATGCTATTGACAGCATTGCGTGCTACTGATGAATGAACTCACTGACAGAACGAAATATTGGTCAATATATTGGCGGGCATAGGGGTGCTTGTGGTTGTTATTTTTTTCCAATGTCTGTTGATGTCTTCAGCAAGTGTTAGTGATTCATTGGGTTCGATTACCGAATACCCAAATCTATTAATGATTTCAACAGTTTAATCAACAAAATTCAAGGAAATGTCAAATCAAAAGGGAAATGAAATGTGATGTGGTTCCTACAAAGAATATCAACAAAATTAATAATTATGCTATTAGTAATTAGTTGCGGTTGAAGCTTACGTCACCTTGCATGTCAGCGTCTGATATCATTCTTGGCTTAAATAATAATATTAAATTGTCAACTGTGCAAAAAATTGTGCATCAGTGATCGTGTAGTTAAATGAATAAGTGAGTTATGCAGTTTACCGTGACAGTTGAAAATGTGTATCTGGATGCTCTTGTAATTAAGTCCATGTCTATGTTTAAGTGGTTCGATATTGAAATAGACTACTGTCTGGCAATCCGAGTTAAACTGAAGCTGGGATTATCAAAAGTATTTAAATTGTGGAAAATGTCATAATCAACGTACATCTAAATGTGTTTTATGTGTCAAATGACCTTGGGCACTATTAGGTGCATTGCGACTTAGTTGCAAAATTGGGACAGAGAGTGTGAACAGGAACACTATTGTATTTTTCAAGGGTCAGAATGAGTTGATAGTTGAATTAAACCAACTACGAGTTACTTAATTAAATGCCGGACTAAATAGGTCCTCTAGCTAGGTTATTGAGGAAATATTTTCATCGGGAAAAGATGGGCATATACTATGCATGTATTTATTTCAAAATTTGTATTTTGGACACTGCCTTAAAAAAAAAGGAAAATGAAACAGACAAATATACCTGCAGTCTATTTTTTGCATTTACGTTTGCACTAAAAATTAAACTAAATTTAATCGTAAGATATTAAAATAAGGAAATCTTAAGCATAAGCAGCACTTATCCAAATAGCTAGCTTCTCTAACCATTTGTGAGTGCGAAGCTACATTTTTGGCATCAATAGTAGGTGCCATATTTTACGCCGATTCCAAATGGAAATTCTTGACTTCTCACGACTTCTTTTTTAAATACTTACTTTTACTTAAATGGCTCCCGACCCGTGAAAAGTCTAGGTCTGAGATACGGCAGCCTTCAATCCTCTGCGATCCCGGGCGGCCTGCTTCTAGTTGTCTTGGCTTGGTCTTTAAATCGGGGGTTCGGCCTAGTCGACGTGATTCAGGTTTATGGACTACATCCACATCTTGGTTCAGCTCATAGATTTTCACGGTTGTATCCTCTCCTTCATTCGCCCTCCTCGCACACAGGACCAAATATCCGACAGAATATTTTTTTGTTAAAAACAACCCAATATAAGTCCCCCTTTCCTTCTACTCGTCCAGCCCTCGGCACTATAAAGCAGGAATGGCAGGATGAAGGTTCGATAGCGCATGCGTTTTGTCCTTCGAGTGACTAGTTTTTGACCCATTTATTTGGCCGAACCGATGTTCCAGCGGTTTCCTAAGGTTTCCTCCGTTGGATCTCCACTAAGTTGTCATTTGTGGAGTTTATGTTTACTCCAAGATAGATGAAATCCTTAACTACCTCGAAGTTATTGCTATCAACAGTGACCTTTTGTCCTAGGCAGTGTCTAGGAGGTCATACAACTCCTCCTTGATGGGATCATCAGCCCCATCGGTAGGGGCGTTTGCACATATTAAACTTATGTTTCGAAATGTAGCTTTAATTCGGATCACAGTCAGGCGATCACTTATCCTCTTGAAGGCTATGACTTTTTTCCTTAGCCGAATTCCCACGACGAATCCGCACCCTTACATATGCAATCTTGTATGGCAGTTGTAATAAATGTCGCAATTCGATGAAAACATCATACCTGATCCTATTCATCGTATCTCCTGGATAGCGGTAATATCTGCCTTGTACCGCTCGACGACAGACCCAAGTTTTTGGGAAGCACCTGGTGTGTATAGCGTCCGCACGTTCCGAGGCTTTTCCTGTCTCTCTCAAAACTAAAGTAGCTTGACGTGGTCGGGAAGTTACTCCGACGGCGCAACCCCCAAACCTGGAGGGCCAGGCACTTGTTTTCACCTTGGGACAGCGGGCCGGATATTCCGGTGCCAGTAACCCTTTTCGGGGATGTGAAAGCTGCCGTTGACCCATAGAGGGTCCCTCCGCCATCATCTCTTTTTCAACACTCTGACTAGTCTTGAAACGGAAGTTACCCCGACGGCGCAACCCCCAAACCTGCTGGGCCAGGCCCTTGTTTTCACCTTGAGATAGCGGGCCGGATATTCCGGTGCCAGTAACCCACTTCGCGGATGTGAGAGCTGCCGTTGACCCATAGAGGGTTACTCCGCCATCATCTCTTTTTCAACATTCCTTACTGACAGCAGCTTTAAATAAGTCGAAGTAGCTCATGTAAGGTATCTGTCATCCTGACTGCCGACGGCACCGTTGGTTCAATCTTATGAATTTATCTGCTTCACGTCCTCTTTCTGAGGAGCTCATGTAAAACTTTCTGAGACTCATCAACCAGTAGATCCTACAGAGCATTACAGTGTTTCCCTTTTCTTCTTCTTTTAACACTCTCGCATATTATGTTGGCTGTACCTAATGGTTACCACTTAGAGTTAAAATCAGCACAATTGATGTGTAGTCTCAATGAAGCCTATTCTGCATCACCAAGTTGATGCCTAACAATACATATCCTAATTCTACAACACCCAACCACCACCAACAACCACTGTTTCTTAACACATTGACTGCCAAGTCAATTTTCGCAAAATAGCTAAAGGTGAACAAAACAAAATGTTTAGGGTTTTTATTTGGTTTGCTAAGGAATGATACATATTTTCATTACATGCCACTTCATTCAAATAAGAATGACACACAATTTTCCGTGGGGGCCACGTCATTCATATGTGTATGACGGCTACATGCCACTAAAAGGCCATGGCATTCTAAAATGAATGACACTAGGAATAAACTGAATAGAAATGTAAAAGCCTGGCCTCTGGTGATCATTGTAGTACACTTGGTTCGGGCAAATCTGCGTGGTTTTTATTGAAGATTAAAATTGACGATGAAAAAATTTACTAATTATAAGAAAAGTTTTATTTCAGTACAAAAAACTTAAATCACCACCCAGTGTTTATAATAAAGGCGGAAAATACATTTTACTCACATAAAATAAATTAAATTCACATAAAAAACTATTTGTGCTCTCTGTTGAAGCACGGAAGGCACATTTGTGGCTGCCCAGGACAATCATTGCAGAAACTATATACCATTTTTGAATGTTGTCTGGGTTCTTCACGTCCTTGTTCTTGCTTTAGTTTTGCGTAGCAATTGAAACATTTTCTCCGCAACTTTTTGTCATCCGTGTTGGTTCTTTGGGACTCATGCGTTAACAACTGCAATTCCTAAAAGAAGTTCTACACCAAGTTTCCTATACCGCTTTACACCTTTCCGGACAGTCGTGGCGTATAAGGCCATCTGATCAAACAGTTCAATGCCAGGTTTACCTGCATTTTATCAAAGTACTGCAAGTGGTTTTGTGGTAACCTTTCGCTATTTACGTCCTTTGGATGTTGCCTGAGTTTGGCTGGTGGAAGGTCAGTGTTGGTCGTGGTTGCTGACTTCAATGGTTGGACCTTCTGGTTTTTACTCGTAGGTAATATTGGAGCATGTTTGGTGGCCAAGATCCTCACGTCGCGGGTATCCTTCCATTTCAGGACAAGCAAAAATGTAAAATATCAAAAATTCTCCTTCTGAGAATTTTCAAATAATAAAATGTACCTAACCAAATTATGATAAATAGGATGAAAAATAAAGAGAATTGTTCAAAACTGTGTTCGTGTTTTTTTATGGAACCGCAAGACGAATCGAAAACTTACATGTAGGAATGGCATTACCTAACGTAAAATTTCATCACATATATGAATGACAGTCGTCTGCACGTCCTACCGCTTCAAATTCTTCAACAAAACGACCAATCTTTACTACAAATATATTTTTTTTTAGTAAAACAGTTATAAAAAAACCCAACGCAAACTTTTCATGTTAAATTTTTTTTTCAAATTTGCTTGGCGCGCAATGTGTAATCTAAGTGTCATTCATTTTTGAATGCCATGCCAGTGGAATGTTACCGTCATACACATATGAATGACGTGGCCCCCAAGGAAACATGAGTGTCATTCATATTTGAATGACGTGGCAGTCAATGTGTTAAATGTGTTTCTTTAATTCAGTACTCTTGGATATGAGTCAGACTTTCGCAGAGGTGGAACTGTGTCAGAACTTAAGGTGTTACCATTGCCCTACTTGCAGTAACGAACTTAACCTAACTTAAACCGGTTATGGTTTCGCAAATAGGATCTCGAATTTCGAAAAACTAATGATGTGGAAATGTTTCTTATAATTTTAGAATATATTCTGCATCAATTTTTACTTAAGGAAACTAATATTTGCAAATTTAAGGTTTTTCCATACAAATTTATTTAATTCATCACTGACAAATGTCAAAATGGCTGCATGGGTGGGTGTATATGCTAGGTGGAGTTGATAACAAAATACTTGACTGGAAGACTTCACACTTGAGCATGAAAATGTTATGTTTATTACATATGTATATATATATAATTGATATCAAAAATGTAAATAGGGATTGTTATTGATTATTATGTTTTGGGATCTATTTGTGATTTCACAATGAACCTCGCACCTATCCCAAATCGAACAGTGAACTCAAGCATACAATGGACCTCGCACCTATCCCAAAGCTAACAGTGAACACAAGCACGGGGGTTTTCTGGAGGGAGGGGGGGGGGGGGGGGGGGGGGGGCATGCCCCCCATACACATTGTAAAGTTTATGGGATCTACTTGTGATTCCACAACGTAACTAAACGCATTCTCTATCTAGAAAAAGAAAACCCAAAATAAACACGATTGTCTCTAAAGGATAGTATCCTTAATGCGAATTCTAACGTTCACAGCATTTTTTTACAATATTTCCCAAGATTACATTAAGTCAATCCTGTTTTAACTCGATTCGCATTTTAATTCGAATTGAATCCACATTCAAACTCTCATAGTCTAGTTAATACATGAACCCACAATTAATAGCGCTGAATGCTGCTTTTTTCTGAATGTCTTTTCAATGAATTTTATTGACAGATTGAGGTTAAAAACGAATACTTTAAACATTTTTTTTGGATTTTTACGCGTTACCTTAAGCTAAAATTTGTACAAACGTTGTTTTTAGGCCTTCCTCTACCTACAAAAAAACATTCATTTTGAAAAGCGAGATCCTATTTGAGAAATCAGTTCCCTTAAACCCCTTAAAGGATGTTGCCCGGAGTAACACATCGTCATGGGAGGCCGTGTTGACCCATTTGTCCTAACAAATTATCAATCTTATTTGTTTCCTAAAGATGCTCGGCGAGCGAGATACTGAGATACCTAAATACGCCTCTAATGTCGCCTCGCTGCTCGTTTTGTCCAATAAGGGCTAATATTTTCGTGTTTTTTTTTCTGGTAGCCCTTAACGCCCCAGCTAATGTTACTCTGACCATATTGTTCTCGTTTTCTGAAAGATGATTTTCAACTTCCAGTCATCGCAATATCCCTTAACTTGATCGAAGTCCCAATGCAAAATCAAGTAAATGATCTCGATTTTAGGACCTGATCTTTATGCAACCAAATTGTCGGCATATGTTATAGCAATCCTAAGTGAAGTCGCCAGATTAATATCGTTAACTATTTAACAGGATTGGAGAATTCACCGGGGCGGTTGTAAACTGTTTTCAATATCAAAATCATGTTGACATATTTGACAACGTAATCCTAGCATACTGTAAATTGCATATAGTAAAGGTTTGTGCACCCCTTCCTGGTCAACTTGTAGAAAAGTCCATCTAACCAAACGGTGTCAGAGGCCTTCGCATTGTAAACTAGTGCATTGGGGCTTGCAGTTCTTCTAAAAGTCGGAAATCAGTTTCGACGCAGCATGCATAGTGCCATGACCCGCCATGAAACCAAACTGGCTGCCGAAATGGCCTCTATTGACAACCTTCTCAAAGACCTTGCTATATTTGGAAGTAAACTAATCGCCCAACGATTGGCAGAGTTCGTTCTATATTTACCATTTTTCGGGATAGGGCTTACCACAGCTACTACCAAACGCTCAGGATTAGAAGCATTGTTCAGCGCATTGCTTATCAGCTTGGTAAACATGTCTGGAGGGGCAGGTGTCTGAATACGAAAACATCCACCCCTCCGACTTTTTCGTACTAAGTGACCCAAAGAATCCCCTTGCAGGGATTGGCTAAAAATGTAATTGCAGCGCTCCTGAAAAACAGCGCTTGTTGTAAAAGGTGACTGAGTGGAAAAAATCACTTCAACGTAGTTTCAACATTCTCCCACAAGTGTGCATGTGAATCCGTGAGATCACCGCTGTCATAAAAGGGCCATCAAACAATAATCAATAACAAGAGCATGCACGTGTCAGAATTGTAGAAAAAAGAGACAGGCCGAAAATCTGCTGGATCACACCAATGCAATAACACCGACATTTGATTGGCCTCAGTAAAAAAGTGATCCGAAACTAGTAGGTCAGCCGATAATAATTGAGGTCAAACCTGCAAACCCGACAAGCGGACCAGTAGAGAGGCAGTGGAGTGGAAGTATTATGATTCCTCTAATCCACCTGATCATAACCGCACCGTTGTAGAACAAAAATAATCTCCAAAACATAATTCAAATTTCGATCACATTTAATCTTAAAGCATTTATATTTCACTAGTATAGTATAGGTACTGCAACACAGCAACTTTAGCGCCCGCCCAAAGAGGCAATCCAAGCACGTCTCGAATATATATATAACTAATGTCAAAATTTTATGATCAAAACCCCGTTTTTTTTTTTGGATTCGTCCATCCAAACACAACATTTGAACGACTAACTACTAGGAATTCATTCCCATAAAGCCATTCCACCGCATCGCTTATGCGGTGTGTACAAGACCGTATTGTGTACTCCCATCTAAATTACGTGCACCGAACCGTACTCACAATAAAACAACAGTAGACACATGGAGTATCTATTTTCCTTTTCCACTTTCATAGATACAAAAAAAAACAAAAATATTCAATTTTATAACAATTGACTTCGATACTTGGCCCGTTGGCCATACTCTCGACAGTGGAAGAAGGATGCTCGCTGCACCTGAATCCCTCTACAGATTTATGTGCATCGCGTTTAGATTCAGCTCAATTTGAATTTATTACCGCTATACAAGTTGCAATCGCTTGGCCGTAATCTCTCGTCTCCATTCATGCAGCGACCACTATGACGTTGAATTTTCATAAATAATTCAGTGTGAGTTTAACTGCGCGGTTCAATTTAAAATTCGAAATTTTCTTCAATGAATATTACACTATTTGCAATCGGTCGCGCTGGGAATTTTAAAATTTTTTTCCGCATACATACGTCGACAACACTGATAGCCGTGGGGCTGAACGAAATTTCCGACACAATTTGATTGAAATGAATTCACTTTGACGGGCGTGTATGTGATTGAACAGCAACTACGGCGACAACGTTTGTCAAAGGTTTGTGCTTAGAATATAATTTTTCAATGTTTCATTCACACATAACCTTAAAAGGCAAGAAAGTGGCATCCAGATAATACACGGCGCACCCACTAGAGATGCCTACGTAGACAGCAGCAGCAGCTACACAAATTGACGAATTTGTGTGACAACTGATCGAAGCGAAGAATAACTACCACGGTTAACTGACGAGGGTGGGAAAAGAATTCAAGTCACGAGCCTTGTATAACAAGAAAATTATTAAGGCCAAGAAGTTGTGTTTTATCGCTGAACGTAGTAGGTCAGTTGGACTTGATGTTTTTATTCCGTTTTTAGGACGACACGGCAAAGCAAATTTGAAGTTGTTGACTGATCATAGAATCTGCATTAAAAATATTACTTTTGAATGTTAGCGCGTTCAATGCCGGGTATACCCTTATATAGAAGATGTATTTTTTCAGGCGACATACTTTCGTACTATTAAATATCATTATATAATTCAATCATCAAACTTTTCAAAAGCTAGATAATCACTTCTTTCCTCCTCAATGCATTGGGAAAGTTGACCCTAAGTGGTTGCAAATCGTTGAGAGACAACGAGTTCTACAATAAATGCCCCGTTAAATAGCTTTACCAATGAAATTTCTCAATTTAAGAACCCTTGAACTATTTTCAACTTGAATACAAACTGCCCAAAATATTTGTATCTTCCCCTAAAAGTAATACAATGGTTCTCTGAATTACTAAATATGTAGTATTTTCAAGAGACCTTGAGCTACTTCATATCCACTTTCGTAGCATTGTTACTCAATATACGCGTCTGAGGCGAACTGCGAGTAGGTTCCTGCATTTCATGTTTATCTATGGATGCCGCATATACAATTCAATTGAATGTTGGATCGCCCTTAATTCAATGGCGTACGAGTCGGATCAGTACCCACCGAACATCATCATCACTGCTTCTCGTACTTTGGAATATCGTATTTCACTGATGATTTGTTTTTGTTTTTATTTTTTTAATTGAAAAGGAAAAATCACAACGATTGCATGCAATTGACTCAAATAGATTTGAATTGAGAATATTTACCCAGCATTTTAACTGCAGCAACAAATTTGACGACCAGCGCAATAGGGCAGATATTGTGGGTTTCAGAATTAGATTGAAATCTAGCATCTGGCTGTCGACACATTTGTGTGGTTCAATTGTGCAACAATGAAGAGAAATACACGTATATGCTTCACTTGTACACATTTCTTTTCTACTTTTGTGATGAGCGCTTTGAAGTGATCAATCTTTGGTGCTGTTCGAGGCAAATTCGTGAAGAGAACTGTCTCCTTAAACTTCACCTCAAAGGCAAAGTCTGGGTGGATCTAGAGAGGAAGATTTGGCCTGCATACAGTAAATATATAACTCAGAAGCTCATACATAGAACAGGTGTAGATGTCGCAAAACTGGTTGCGATAAGTATGGGTTACTGGCACGCAGTCAAGCTTAGCATTCCCTACCACAATACCCACTGCCGAAGAGGGAACACAAATAAAAGAGGGGATTTGGTTTCGTTTTCTAAGCGAATATATTCAGCTTCAGCCAAACCTAGACATCGCTCACTAGGTTAGCCATTCTTTGATAACCTATTGGGCATCTTCGGCAAAGGTTTCAATGCCATAATTGACTCACATATATTAATTTTTTAATTTATTATTATTCATTTATATTTATTCTTTAAACTTACTTATGTGCTAGACAAAAATGATTAAAAGTTACTTAGAGATTAATCTTGCTAACTGGTTCTATACGGTCGATCTTAACTTAACTATCTCATTACAGCTGTGCATTCAGGCTTATAACCTACATATCTTACGACTAAGCGTATATATAATGTTCTATCAAGAAGGAAGTGAAAAAAAACTTGGGCTCCATGCAAATTCGCCTACCCTTTCCTAAGGGTATATTCTTTTTTAGACCTTAAAGTTACTACATTAGCAACCATCATTGACATCTATGTCGATCTATACTCCATCCAACAAAAATTCTCAGTACACGGAAGATAGGATGTTTGTCTCTCATTCTGATTGCAATACATTACATAAATCGGTCCCTCTTTAAAGCTTTCACGGAGTTGCCGTAGTGTGTATGATAATTCGCCATAACTCAGAGAGCAATTCTATTAGGGTTACCATCTTCCAATTTAAAATAAAAATATTTCGGAACGAAATAAATTCCGTTTATCTTTTTCCTTTTTTTTTTAGACGCGTTTTTTAAGGGTATCTCCAGTAGACCAACAAAATATATAAATTTCGTAACACAAAAAAAAAATCAAAACGAAAAATACATCACGGTAATCCAATTTATTCATTATAAATATTGTAAAACATAAAATACTAATGTCTAATATCACTACTCAATTAATCCTATGAGTAATTACTGCTACTGCTCTCGTTATTTAGATCTAATATTAACCTTTCAACTGCTTCCTCGGGAAAAAAACGTCAATTTCCCACATATTTGGCTCAACAACCTGTTCAACGTGTTGGACACATCGATCCGATTTTTCCTTGTCAACCCTTGTAAGTGCTGTCGTTAGTAAGTCTCTTATTTCAGCCATGTTAAATGACTTGTTTTGGCTTGCTACAAACCCTTTCACTTGAGCCCAAACCAATTCTATTGGATTAAGGTCACAGTGATAAGGCGGCAAGCGAAGCACTTTATGTCCCGCATTTTGAGCCATTTCATCCACGACGTATGTTTCATACTTGGCTTTGTAACGTTTAACGAATTCAAGCATTGTATGATTGCATCCCTACCTAACTTGAGATCTCCTTTTGGGACTTCCCGTATTCATTGGCAAAACAGGCGTCATTCATTGGAAAAACAAAGACATCATACAAACAGGTACATAATGAGATCAAAGGATGTATTTATGTTTTTTTTTTATTTAAACAGTTTGCGACATAAACTCAATCAGCAACATTTTCTAAAAACATTTCCCAGTCCTTTCCGCTATATGTATATTGTGAAAGGTAGACACAATCAGGCAATTAGAATACAAAATTATATAACCACGACGCAATTTCATATACCTAAACAGATGGTAAAAAAAATGCACTTGTGCAGCTGTGCAATACAAATACAATCAAATTAAAACCGAATGGCAAGACCACCACGAAATAATTCGTTCTCAAAAGCACCAAAACCGAAAGTTCTTTGACAAAATCCATAGAAAACCCTTAATGATATGCTTCATTGTAGAGATGGTAATACTCTTCTGATGTGCTTCAGTCACACACACTGCTTATTTTGGTGGATGATAATAGCAAGCGAACACTGGGCGATCATTCGGCTGTGTTGTGGTTGTGGTGGGTTGTATGCGAATTTTAGGAAAATTATAAAAACAATTCCGTGGTATGACAGTGGTTTGGTTTTTATTTCAGTGGCAATTCTTGCATTTGAGTGCCGTGAGAGTATCTACAGGCACCACTGGTAGAAAAAAAGCGTCCCTCCATCCGTCACGATTTCGCAGGTTTTGAAATTTAAGCTGGAATGATGAAATTTGGACAAAATACTCTCTGGTTGCCCGAAATGATAAGTGCAAAGATTTTCCAAATTCACAAACTGGCACGCCCACTGTTATAAAAAAAATAGCTCATCGATATGGGTTATTGGCCTTTGGCGTTTTGTCGTGGAACCATCTTTTGCCTTTGCGCGCGTTCAATTTGCAAGGTAAGTGCTAGTCCTTACTAATTTAACCTTCCTCATTGATCGAATAACTCACTTGACCATCGTTTGGCAAGTGATAGAGGCTTAGCTTATAGAGAAATTGCAGTTGCCTTGCGAATCGAACGCCTCATACCTAATCGAGGAGGGCCATTTCAAACCAACTTATCAATCTAAGAAATCCAGTGACACGCCCACTGTTTAAAAAAAAAACTTTTCATCGATAAAGATGATGAAAATGAAGGTCGTTTTATTCGCAAAGCTTGGGGTCACTGCTGGATTTGGTCATCTGACATTGATTCAAATTGCCCAAATTATTTTTTTTCGGTTTTTGGGCCTTGGCGAATAACTCACGACCATCGTTTGGCAAGTGATAGAGGTTTAACAAATAAAGAACTTGCAGTTGCCTTGCAAATTGAACGCGCCCTTTGCCTTTGTCTAAAAGTACTTCATCGCGGAGGCCATTCCAAAATAACTTATCAATCTAAGAATCGTTCGGACACTTAGGCTCTAGGACTATGAAAAAGGTTTGTTTACCATTGGTGACATCTCTAAGGATAGGTAGAAACAGGTGTCAGCATGAAGCCGATAGTCTTATACCAGTAATATTTACCTATAGGTCCATTTTGATATCACGTGAATCTTAGGTGCAATTTATTGACTCTCTATTAAATATAAAAGCGCCATTAAAGATTCGTAGATTTTCCATGGAGAATGTACAAATTTCCCATTTTTATTGGCGCTTTTAAATTTAATGGATTGTGAATAAATCGGACCTATGACAAATTTCCTCCCTAGTCATAGAATCAATTGACACTTCTAATGAAGCTAAAGAGGCTGTTAAAATCTGCACTTGTCAAAGAATTAAGATCATTATAGTAAACCTCCAGGTGGTGTTTAATTTTTTTCTGGAAAGACCAGGGCAGAAACGATAGAGAATGCCTCCTTATTGTCCTTGATCCATTTGACTCTACGCCAAGCCTTATTGCGTACTTTCCTATACATATGCATAAAGCATTAACGAGCCATAAAGAGCCTTAGACCCAGCTTCCTTACTCATTCGTGAAGCTATATTTTTGGCACTAATAGAAGAGACCTGGAGTTTAACGCCAACTCCGAACGGCAAATTTGAGAGACTTGTTATGACAATTTATACTCTTGAATGTTTGTAAGTCTCTTGTAAGAGGTGAGGCCGTGGAAAATATGTAACGTGTTCTTGGTGGGATTCAAACCTCGAATCGCTCGCTTAGTAGTTCAAAGTACCTACCACTGATTTTAGTACAATGGACCGTAAACGAGTCTGAGTGCTCTGGGACTTGGATTAACTTTTTATTCTAATGACACCTTTTCGTGAGATATTATGAGCAGTCTAGGGCTACTTGTATTCAAAACAGTGCTTACTTAACCCTCTAAAGAAAGTGGGATCTTCACAGTCCCAATTCTAGACCACTAGTCTTTACATTTCATGATAACTGACCAAATCGGACCCACGATCATCTGCTTACATAAATCGTGTGCAGAGTGCTTTATTATTCCGTCTCTGTTAAATTAGAAAACTTAGTTTTTAAATACAATCCTCCTCTATTCAAGCTGAATAAATACGACAATCTTACAACAAAGAATACAAAGCAACATCCATATTCACCTGTCTCTTTCGCACACTCTCTAAAACCATTATCACTATCACAATAAACAAAAGCCGTAATTTTTAACTTAGCCAATAAAACCATAAACGTAGCAATTAAGACCACATTACTTGGTCAGCGTCAACGTGCATCCCATAGGATGCTCTTATGTCAGAATGATGACATCCATTAATGCAAGATACACTGTGGATTTAATGACAGTCGTGTGATGTGGAAAAACATCTCACGAGTCATAAAGTTATAGAAACTTTGTTTTTGTATCTTTTCCACATACCAAAACTAATGAATTTCCTTTCTATTTTTTGCAGGGTTATTGTTGGAGCGCCAAAGGATAATAATTCATTTTACCAACCGGCTATCCATCAACCTGGTGCTGTTTGGAGGTGCGACATTGAAGACGATGATCGCTGTCGTGTGGTGCCATTCGACTCAAAACGTAAGTTCCATCAATAAACAACCCATACTTGTATTCGTAGATAAACACCGATAAACGCAATAATAATAGACTTCTATAGTATCTAAGATGATTCTGTTTACATTAGTACATACCTGCCTGCAGCTTATTATCGCTACAACTTGATCAACATCATCCTGTTGTTCCCCTCTCGAGAACTACCTGAGCTGCATAAGTTTATCAATTGCAGGTTGGATGACGAGGATGGTTTTGGTGGTGGCGTTGATCTCTATCTCTACCTCAGAGGTTCTTATATTCTACCTGCGGGCGGTCATATTACGCGCGGTATGATAAACAGATGCCACCATAACAGGAACTACTTGTGGTGACTCAAAGGCGTACTCGGCGTACTCCGGCCATAGGGAGTGAAGATCCTTAATTGCTGATTAGATTAATGGCGGAAGAAAAAAGGTGTTAAGCAGCTGAGAGGCCATGTACCAATAATTGTTGAACACTGAAAGGGGTGGTGGTATGGCTGTTTTGGTTGTTAAGGGTTATTCCATTGTAATATGATGGCGTGCAAATAGTCTAAATATGTAAGGTGAACCTATAAGTGGAATGAAGTTATGTCAGTCAGTTTTACTGAGTGAGTCTGGTTAAAAATGCTTATTAGCACGTGCCATCATTTCAAAAGGCCACTCAAGAGTGCTAATTTTCGAATGAATTGTTAATCTTTCAAAGGTGAACTCGGAGATGATTAATTTTTTTTTCAGGTATAATATTTATGTGAGGTATGCGTATGACTTTAAATGATGGCATTTTTTGTGGTCTTCTTAGGTGTTTCTTGGGCAATCTTTGATGTACATTTACAAAAATGTATGTGGGTTAACCAGCTTTACTGTCATAGGAAGACTACGGATCAATGTTGTTGACCCCAATTCGGTGGAAAATCAAATAAAAGTATCTAGTACGGATACAACGATACATAATTTTACCGATACGATACCTATTTCGATTACTGTAGTAAATAATCGGCAATACCGATATCGATAGCTTAGTAGATATTAAATTAAATAAATTATAAAGTATGTACCTAGGGCATTTGTATGGTTGGTTGGTTGGTTGGTTAGGAGAGCCCTCTATGAGGTACACTTACACCAGAGAAGGTCCATTGTGCTGCCATTTGGGAAGGGGCAGGTGGGTCACGCTGTTCGAAACCTAGACCCATCTACTTTTCTTTATGAAATTGTTAATATCAGCCGTGCAGGCTTTGTTAAGATCCTCTAGATCCTGGAAGAATGTGGTATGGTATTTACCGACAACCAGCCAGCAGCTTGTCGAATTGCTGTGACTTCAACCTGGAAGACGCTGCAATAGTCTGGTAGATTGAAGGAGAGGTGGATGTCCAGGTCTTCTCAGAAGACTCCGGCACCGACTCCTTCCTGGGTCTTGGACCCATCCGTGAATATTGACAGCGAGTCATTTTTGAGGACATCGCGTTGCGTCCACTCTGTTTGGTCCGGTACTAAGTGTATGAAGCCTACAATGTATGGTCCTGTTCTCTCCATTGGTGGGAGTCTCTCAGTCGTAGTGCTGAGTTGGCAGCCATTTGTTTACCTATGATGTCTATGGGAAGGAGGTGTAGCATGGTTTGAAGTACCGCTGTTGGAGAGGTTCTCAGTGCCCCCGTGATACTGAGAAATGCCGCTCGTTGAGCTTTTTCCATTTTTAAGAGAATGGTTTTCTTCTCCATGGCGGTCACCCTGACCATTACACCGTATAAGAGAATCGGTTTTATTACCGACGTGTACACTTGTACAGGCAATGCATTATGTGCGGTTGTAGGCCCCATAATGAGCCTACTGCCCTCTTGCATATGTATAGGGCAACCATGGCTTTTTTGGTACGTTCGTTGACGTTTTCTTTCCAGCTTAGCTTCCGGTCTAACTTAAGTCCTAGATAACTAGCACTGTCGAAGAGTTTAAGAGTGGATCCTCTTAACGCGGGAAGCGAGAAGTACGGAATTTCGTTTTTCCTAGTAAAAATGACCAACTCAGTCTTCGTCAGATTGACATTGAGACCGCAGGTTTTTGTCCAGTTTACTAGCTTACTTATATTAGATTGAAGAACATCTACAAGTGTCTGTGGGTACTTGCCTGATGTAGAGATAGCAACATCGTCCGGCTGTGATACAACCCTGCAGCCCGTGTTCTCTATTTCCGCAATGATTTCATCGAGAACGAGGTTCCAGAGTAAGGGGGAGAGAACTCCTCCTTGGGGGTTCCCCGATACGCTTGTCTCTTGATAGAACTACTCCCAAGTGAAGCATTTATTACTCTGGTCCTGAGTATCTGTTCCACAAGAGAGCAGACTGATTCACGTATGTTGACCCTTCGAAGGGAATTGATAATCGAATTTGTTTCAACGTAGTTGAAAGCTCCCTCTATGTCAAGGAAGGCCACCAGGGTGAATTCCTTTATTCTGAGAGATTTTTCGATGGGGTGAATTAAAGAGTGGAGTGCTGTTTCAACTGATTTGCCTTTTTGATAGGCCTGTTGTGACTTTGATAGCAAGTTACTATCACCTGGCTCCTTGATCAAGAGATCTATGATTCTCTCGAGTATTTTTAGTAGGAATGATGTCAGGCTAATTGGCCTTAGATCTTTGGGAATTGTGTGTGAGGTCTTACCGGCCTTTGGTATGAAAACCACTTTTACATCGGACCAGGTATTGGGTATGCTTCTCAATGACAGGCAGCCTTTCAGAATGTACGACAGGTTCTGTCGTATTGTACCGAAAGCCATCTGTAGCTGAGCAAGGAAGATCTCGTCCGGGTCCGGGGATTTGTAGGGTTCGAAACTGTCTACAGCCCACTTGAGCTTCTCGTCACTGACAAGGTCGGGCGAGATCTATGATCGAACAGTAAACTCTGCGGCAGGTCTTTGACTAGAGATAAGCGTACAGCCAGTGAAATGAGTGTTCATCAGTAGTTTAAGCGAGTCCTTCTCGGTTTCCGCCCATGTTTCATTCGGACTCATTAGGACACTGGGTGTAGAGGGTGTTTTTGAAAGGATTTTGCGCAGTCTGACTGATTGAGAAGTGCTCTCAATGTTTTGACAGAAATTGCGCCAAGATCTACGTTTCGCTTTTCTTATCTCAGTTTTAAAAAGAGATATGCTTACTTTGTAGATCTCCCAGTCCATGGTAAGCCTTGTTAATTTGGCTTTGTTCAAGTTGTTTCTGCTCTTGCAGCGAAGGTTGCTGAGTTCTGTGCTCGACCATGGCGGTCGTGAGCCAACTCGTATTCGCGTTTCCTTACAGAATTCTTTGAATGCCGTGCAAAGAGCGGAGGTGAGAACATTTTTATGCTTATCCAGTTCTTGCTGTGTGCTCGGTATTGAGCAGGCATATGTGGATAGTTTAGCGGAAAGGATGGAGTTTTGTTTTTCCCAGTTCGTCTTACGGCGGTTGCGGAAGACGTTTGTATATATGTATGTATTTATTAAGCATAAAACTTACCTATACCTTACAGAAAGTGAACCTGGAGTGTAAAAATAAATAAATAAATAGGTACATCTAACGTGACCATTTTTTTTTTTTTTGCAAAAAGCGGCGGGTTTTTTTGAAGCTGAAAGCGGGTTTTGGCGGGTTTAGCGGGTTTCCCAAAAGTAGATTCTGAACTGAAATATTTAGTGCAAAATAATAGAAAACAATTTATTTCACGTATTGTCACGTAAAATCTAATATAAGTCTTTAAAAAATATGTTTACACTGCAATGATTCATGTAAAATTAATTCTTATTACATGTATTTATATAACGTAAATACTTCTGCACAGAAGATATTTGGCGGAGAATGTCTGGATGTGATTTTAGTGTTTTATAAAAATCGATACAACTACCGTAGATATTATATTTAACACAGAGAACAGATTCGTTCCAAGATCCAGTTGAGTTGTATGAAATGAGTGTCTCAATCTCGTTGTGTGGGACATTCCTTGTTTTGAAGTACTGAAATACCTCAATCCAACGCTGATCACATTTTGTCTGCTTCTGTGTCCACTCATTTATTTTTTCTACGGTGACATACGTTCGTACGTAATTAGTTTGATCAAAAAGCTCATTACTTTTGTCAATGTTGAAATATCCCTTTTCAGCTAATTTACTCATTGCTCCTTCGACATCTCTCCATTCAGGGCAATTATATAACAATGTCCAAGCGAATGATTTTACGACATAAAAATACTTCTTCCATTTGGACATATATTCAATTGAATTCGCTGATAACATGTAGATTAAAAAAATAATTTCAAAAGAAAACAATTTTTGTTTTTAAAAAATTGCAATTTTACCATAAAAGTTTTCGGCAATCTTTCCAACTCTTTCAATCCGGTCTTCTGCGCTCTCATCGCACTCGCTCAATTTAGTTTTTATTGTGATTTCAGAACGAATTCTTGCTGGCAGAAATGATTGTTCCTTCCGATTTACCATTTTTTCCACTAAAATCGTTAAGTGCGTCGCTTACTTTGACTGCTGATACGTCGTCGCTCGATTTTCACAACGATTTCCTGTAACATTTTCGCTTGATCGCTTACGAACCTAAGTGACGCTTTTGCCAATGGATCTTCAAAGTGTGTCTTAATTTTGGCCGGACATTTTTCAAGCTGTAAAAAATAGGCTTGGATTGCATCAAATATTGCAAAAATTCGCTCTGTTTGCTGGACCTAAAGCCAAACAGTGAGTTTTTATGTATCAAAGAAGTTTCATGTACTCTTCATTCACCGATTCGCAGAAATCTTTTAAAAAAGACTAAAGAAAATTCTTAAAAGAATTGAATTCAGATTTGTTATCAAAAAGCGGGAAAGTGGTTGTGGTGGCGGGTGGAGGGTTTTTATGTAAAAAAGAGTGTAAAACCCGCCAAAAGCGGGTGAAATGGTCACATTAGGTAGGTACATATATCAAATCAAGATTTAAACAAAGTATTTAGGAAGATAGAGATAAATGTCAAGCGAGCTAAGGTAGTATCCATGTAATTGTCATTACACAAACTAATCAACCGATACCTAAAGTCAATAATTAAAGTTCACTTTTGGCTGACTTTTGTTAGGAAAACAACGATTTTTCTCTAATTATTTGCAGATATGTAATCTGTAACGCAACGTTTTGCGCTACGCACTACCTTGTCGCTTTTCGAACTGTTTGATATCGATTCGTAATTATATTCGGCCTGCCGATTATATCTTTATCGGAATCGAAACCGTTATATCCCTAGTATTCAGGCAATTCCCACCCACTTCCAAAAAGTTGTTTTTTTCGAAAACTTCCTATCACTGTCTATGGTAAAGAAAATGCATCAGGACCAAATTGAAACTCTAAACTTCATTTCGGACCAGATTTGCATTCGCCCTCCTTCAGTCAATGTAAACTGTTTCCTCTTCAAAATACATGTTTTATTCAGTCCACAGTACCGAACATCAAAGAGCTTTTCCCTGACAACTTCCTTGAAATATTTTCCATACCCATTCATTATTTCTTTTCTATACGTTCTAACACAAAGCCATAGTCATCGGCATTTGTAATCAAATTCGAATTAAAAATGGGAAAATTATCTCGGGTAACATCATAATTTTCCATATTTTCTTGATTACACTGATCGAAAACGTATCGTTTGATCGAATCCGCCTGTCCCCACCATCTTCTATGGGTGCAATGTTTACACAGCGAAGAGGTCAAAAAGAGCGGTTGCGAGTGTTAGGCGGCCGACGGCGGCAGCACCATACCACATTCTAATACAGTCTAGACGGGCATGGAATCAACTACACATAGTTTCCTGCCAATGGGATCCCTGCTCTTCTCCTCATGACATGGTTTTTGCTTTATGCCATTTTGAATACGATCGTTATGCTGCGCTGAAGCATAATACATGTTCACTATGGTTCCTCAGCCTTACTCCAGCGACCGCGAGCGGATGCGCAGGCCACTAAACATATTAATGATACGTTTCGCTGTGGCAGAGCAGGGTGCCTTCGCCTTTATCCTATTTATGTATGCAGCTGGTGTATCCACAAAAAAAAACCAGCCGCAGAGATCATAAAAGATTGGCAAAGCGAGGGCAGCACAAGTGCGCCCTGATGGTGCGGTTTTCAACACTTCAATGTCAGTTTGAACTGTCAATGCAATAAACTCGGTTTTTTGTTTCGTTTTTTCTCGCATTGCTTTCTTCATCTTCTGTGGGACAGTTGTGGCCCAAAACGAAGTAAATGTAAGCACTCCAGTGACAACTGCAAAATCACTGATATACGAGTATCTCGTATAAAAAGAACCGCAGTACATTGTCCAAAAATAACTCGAACAATAATTACTCCGTAAGGGGATCCAGTGTACTGAATTGATTGGTGATACCGCGTGTGCACAGGAAATGAGCTCTCTCTGACGCATACTCCGTTCCAAAACGGCGATTCTTGGGGTGGGTTGTTAATAGTCAATCCACGCGCGTTTTAAGTCTGAACAGTGCCTTTGTATGCCGGGGTTGACTTGTAATAGTGCGCCTACCTATCCTTCTTTAGCTGGTCGGGTGAGGAGCCGCGATTTCACTGAAGAGCACAACAAATCGAAAAAGGTGGACGCATAACTCACGTACATAAATGAATTCGCAAAAAGGGGGCATGTTGCTTTTTTTCGTCTCCTTTGGCTTGGAATAAAAGAAAGAATTAGTGGTAATCTTGTTCTGACCCTGACAGGTTTTTGACAGGTTTAGAAAAAAAAATCATTAGTATGGTATAGGTACACCAGCACTGGTTTGAACCAGCAAATTCACATTTGACGCGACATGGCCTTACTCGGTGGAACAGCATGTTTGTTTGTTTGGCGAACAAATAATGTTGCTGTTAAGATGTTTGGCCTTTTTTGGAGGATAAGTGGTTTTCCTGTGTGCGTTACGGATTATCAAGTAATTTGAAAATTGGTGTTGTCTTGTGTATATTTGTTAAATGGAGTTGGTGAGGATATGCTTTTGTGTTTGTAAGTTGTTAAGTAGCAATTATGTCACGAAATTGCAATCTAAAGGGGGATTATTGCGGTGCAACTGGTTTGAGTTTTGGATATCAGGTGTAATGAAACTGAGTTCATTTATTGAGACCTTGTAATCCTTCGAAACAAAAACAGCACCTTACCATATACAATAAATAATTGCTTAATAAAGTGTATACACTCGCTGCTCTCTCAGCCTTTTAAAAGCCTCAACGATGTGGCGGTTGAAGGAACCTAAACGATCTGAAATATACGCCTATCGGGACGTTAACCCAGGAATATTGGGAGATAGCTCATTGGCCTGAGTATAAAAAGTGCAATTGAAAAGGCAGCGATGGAGCTCTTCTCATGCCAACGAATCTTTTAACAACCTAGATAACTTAGCCAAAGACCGTGCTATACCAACACAGATGACTTTTCTAGACTAAGTTGCTACCTTAATCCTACATCTAAAAGTATGCTAGCATGTGTATAAGAAAAAAATATCACTTTTTTATTGCTCTGCATCTCTTGAGCGTCTGACAAAAATTTGAGAGTATGCATAAATTGTCATGGGAAAGCTTCGCAAATAATCTGGTCGGATTAGGTTTTCTATTTGTGTGAAGAAGGAAATATAACTTCGCACACAGTAATGGTGGACGTAGTGGCCCAGGAGTAAGTGTGTTGGACTACGAAAGGTCCCCGGTTCAAATCCCGCCCGGGCCTAGTAACATCTAGAGTTTTGTCCACTGCTCTACCTCCTGCGAACGTCTGACAAACATCTTTGAATATCAATTATCATAAGAAGCTTCTCAAATTTGCCGTTCAGACTCTGCTACAAATTGTAGTTCCCTTCCATTTCGCACAAACAAATGGTTGGAGAAGCTAGGTTTAGGCCCTTGGCCTATACAAGTTAATGTCTTCTTTTTTTTGGACAAAATGGTTGGACAATTTACTTACTTATCGGGCCCGATTTCAACCTGCGGAGAGTCTCTGTCTGAGCCAGTGCAGTCTTCTATCCTGATTACAACGCTTTCAGTTGTGCAGAAGACCAAAAGCTTAGGCATCCGCGATGGATCTTTGGTCTTGGATCGAAAAGACTCGAAACTGGGATGCCTTAGATGCCAAGATCCTCCCTCGGTCCTGGCAGTATTTTTTCGTTCGCTCGATGTGTCCGAGCCAACGAAGTCGACATGTTTTGCCTTCGGTAGTTCGTGGTTGTATATTTCCCTCCGTGCGCAGTGCCCAAACTCAGGACCAAGTATGCAACGAAGAATTGGTTTTCTTTCGAAGTAGCCCAGTAATTCAGTTTTTTTAGATTATAGTCTAGCACTCGTTGCGTTTTCCAGGTTGAGAGTTTATCAAAACCGAAGTGGAGTCCAGTGATTTTCTGGGGTGGAGTTGATGTTTGCATCGCGGACTCCTTATCTTCCTTAAAATTGCTGTAACACTCGTGGCCTATTTGGTGGACCGACGATTGTTTGATTTTTGACAGCATGTACCTGGCTCGTTTTTCAATCGCCGTTAAGGGCTCTACAATTGCACGATCGAACGTGCACACTTATTCGGTAGACAGCTGGATCAGTTTTGCCGGGATCCCTAATGTGGCCATCGCCGTGTGGAGGTCCGCAAGATGAATGTTGTAATATGCGGCCTTAAAGTCGATGAAAAGATGGTGAATCTTCACTTGAAATCGGTGATCTTTTAAATGACTTGTCTAAATGTACAAATTTGGTCTATTGTCGATCTGCCACACTGGTACGTGCCAATTAGTGTATTACAGAACGTCTTGAAGCATTCACACAGTACGTTGGATAGCATCTTAAATGCCGTTATAGTTTTGCAGTTTATGCCGTCACCTATACATGGTTGATGATTTGGTGCATAGTCCCTACAACATCGTAGGTATCTGTTTTTAAAAACCTCCAGTGGTGAACCATTAGACCCCGTGGCTACTGGATAGTGACATCGGTTTATAATTGTATGGACGTTGGTTCTCTTCCCCATCAACAGCTGATGGGAATGGTGCATGAACGCATCTACTATTCTGTGCGCTTTGGTGATAAGGCTTCTGTTGCTGCGCCGAAGTGCCGTTCAGAGGTTTCAGATGTACACTCATCATCATACCACAGACTAGCTTGGTCGCCGCTACGTCTTTGATGATGGCGCTATGTGGTTGTTTGTGCCTAGAAATTGTTCGTTTTTTTTAAGATCCAATGAATGTGTTACCTATTTCGTTTACTTCAACTTACGCTACAAGACTCTCAGTGTGACTCCCTCTCAATCTCAATTACATTTCATACCCTATCTTTCTCAATCCCATGCTCCACAAAAAAAACAACACAAACTATAAAAGTGCATAAAAAGAAAGAAAAAGCACACAGCACAAAAGGTACAGAGAGAGAAACAGCGAGATTTGTACCGCGCACACACACAAATTTTCCTCCACTCAACCCTGGGAAAATCCAATGATCTAGCTTAAATCGAACATTTTACTTTTTTCGAATTGTATAAAATTTATAGTTTAATGCTTACTGTTCAACTTCAGGATAACCTACAAAGATGATTAATATCTTAAAATCATTGTATATAATTGAGCTTTATATTAAAAAAAATCCTATTTCATTTGGATGAGTCATTCCAAAGCTAGGAGCTAGAAAACATTCGAGAGTTACAACTATCTTAAATATCAGCTTAGATCTCCGCTTCCGGACAGCGGATAATGGTAAAACATATCCTATCTTGTAATCTCGACAATTTTCAATGCAACTGTGAAAACCGGAATTAATTTCGTGCAGTACTTTTTTAATCAAATCCGGTCAAACACCTTACAGCCAGAAAAAAAGTTGCAGGTTTATTATAGTAAGGTTATCGTAATGAATACTAATATATCGGTCACAACCCTATCCGTTGTCCTATTAAACGGCTAATAGGAATGAAGCATTTTCTCACGGTAAAAAGCCAATGTTCATCAGGGATAATGTCGGCTTCTAATGGTAAAACAATTTTTCAAATCGGTCCAGTAGTTTCGGAGTCTATTCAAAACAAACAATCAAATTTTCCTCTATATAACATTAGTATAGATAACTTCACTCCCACGAATGATTGAATAATTTAGACTCTAGGTCTGTTAAAGCTAATTGTTATTATTAAATACATTCAATTAGAACTTTAAGACATAATCACTGTATACAATAAGTTTTTTAAAGCGTCTTGTGAAGAATCGTTTGAGGTATCGAAGCTGGATGGCTCTTAGAAACTGCATACACAACAATTAATGTTTCTACCTAGATATCCTGACGCTAGTATAAATATACACTTTTCACCATTATGTCCGCCATTTCTCCATCCACAGTGTAAAAGATCAACACACCATGGAAACATTTTGCACGTCGTCGCGTCGTCGTTTCATCAAAATAAAATTTCGTAGGTTGATTCCGCTTCTTTTTTATTCATTAAAGTTTGATTTTACTTTTTTGTATGAGCTATACGACTTTCTGGTAGGTAATGCATTTTACAACGAAAACGAATTCGTCCCACATACAATGTGGGCCCAAAATACATCCCACACGCATCTTGGGCTAACAACGAGAGAAAAAAACACACACACATCACCTTGCACGACGCGCATTCGATTTAGCAAAAGTGGATACTTTTGACAGCTCGGCGCTTACATTCATGCATAAGAAATCAATGGGCGAACTTGTTTCGTTTTCTATCATTCCGTCTTTCCATTTGAATTTGACTGGAAATTCGCTTGCGTCATTTCCTTTTAAAATAAAAATAAAAACAAATTGCGATATGAAGGCGGCCTTAAATTTAGAAAACTTCCATTTAACGATATGAAGCGCGTATTGTATCTAAATTGTTTTTGAACTTCAAATTCTGATGGATTTGGGTCAAACATTTTATAACATTAAAACATAATTTTTAGAATTATATCGTTAAAAAGTTGGCATTGCATTTGGATGGAATTCTGATCTATAACTATTCTTACGTGAGATGTCAAGAAGTTACTTCGATGGCATAGCAGTGTAGGCGATCGAATAAGCATACGCTTAGGTAATAAAAAGATATTTTTTTTTAAGTTTACGATGGTTATAATTTATTTAGAACAACCCTGGTGAATGTGCTTTGTTTTGAATGTGTCAACAGAGGTGTCGGAGAGGTTTCTTTTTTGATTCTGGTATTAGTTCATTTCCATAATTAAATTTTATTAACCGAAACAAAATTATAATTCTGTACGGTTTAACATCAATCAAAAGGCATCGTACACATTTTCATTAGAGGCAATAGCCGGCACGATAATGGTACTTGTATGATGTAGAAGCCGAAGGCAAATTGAAAAGATAAACGGAGATGGTGGAGGCTGATTTTAAATTTTAAATTTAGGTGCGTGCCAAGAGCAATTAAGAAATTTGACGCAGTTTGTCATAGAAACTCATAGATACAAAGAGATACACACAAGTCAAGAGGAGACTTTATTTCTTTGTTGTTGTTGAAAAATTTGAAGCAATTAATTCTGACGAGTGATGGTTTATTTCACTCAATTGAATTAGTTAGGGTGGTATAAATAAATGTTTAGTCGAAGAAATAAAAAAATCGAAGGGACTTTGATGAATTCTGACGTTTTGATATGGCTTTAGGAGCATATGGTTCATTTCTGGCGCTTGGTCGGTGGTTAAGCAGGTAGATACTTATTTTAAGGTAGATACATCTAAGAATCTGATGGTTTTCTTATTCTTCTGTCCTATCATTTTCAATGATCATACAAATTTTGAAGATTTAGGCGATGTTTATGTACATTTGCATTTGAGTTTAATCATTTTCTCGAAAACTCACTTGAAATTTTCACATTTAAATGACCATTGACAAATCAAGAATCTTCCTATGAACCTGCGAAAGTCTGCTTGGAAAAAACTGGGGCTTAAACCACAGTATGACACTGTGGATGTGCACAGCTATTGCGCTAGACCCATTGTTACCTAAGCAGCACCCTGCTGGTGGCAAAAAACAAATGAAAGTCTAGAGAAGCTACACTCAGCAAACTGCAGAGACTAGCCTATGTGTGTACATCGGGTACAATGCGAACAGCACATACCGCAGAGTTAAGGGTTATACTGAACCGCATCTTGACATGTCGAAGAAGCAATGGCAAACGCCAATACGCTCATCTTAATACGTAGATGAGAGCAAATCCAAACTAATTCACTCAGACCTGGTGCACATACTCCTCAGGAATGAATTACTTGGAATTTACGGTGAAATATATCTGCAAAGGTACAACTACACTCACAACTTCATGGCAACGTTCCCGGATCGAAAGGCCCTGATAAACATCGATAAAGGTAGAAAAGGATCCACATCTACATACATACATATTTTGGGCTTAACTGGCCCATACAGGGCCTAGAACCTAGCTTCTCCAACCACTTTCATGCGAAGTGGAGAGGACCTACAGTTTTACGCCGCTTCTCATGACAATTTGATACTCTTGGATGTTTGTCAGACGTTCGCAAAAAATGCGAACAACACGGGGTATTCCCAAGTGGTCCCCATCTAAGTACTAACCACGCTCGAACGAGAACTGATTGATTCTGTGTGGCAAGGTTCTGCAACTGGATTCATGATGTCAAGACCATTCTGTAGTGTACGTAGCGTATTAGGTCAGCGAATAGCTCCATCAATAAATGGGTAGAAACAAAAATACTTTATTACTACAGAGAAGCTGAATTTAGCAAATATGCCAAGCCTTTTCAACGAACAAAAACTTCAATTAAAAGATCTAAGCAACTCCTTCAACTGTGCAGAGGGCGCAGATGTATACAGTTACTGGATTCTTAGCGGGACACTGTATAGAGTCAAAAAAAAACACCTTCTGTCCATGGATGGATGAAGACATAAGGTCTGTTTCTTTGTGAAATGTATCCAGAGCAATTCCAATTCCAATTTACACGATAAACAAAAAAAAACATTCATGGATCCAAAGGAGCCCTTCGCTGTCGATATTAGCAGCGTTTTATTGTGAAATGCATCCACGGTTGCACCAAAGAGCGATTCCATGCATTATGGCCAGTAGCCATACTTTTTTGTTTGTAACCCAAATTACTGTATATTTTTGCAGCATGTATCCAAAGTAGCCCCTGCTGTTCATTCAGAAAATTGCATTAAATTCATTTCACTTTTTAAAACAATTAATGCAAACCAGGAAACCCGATAAAGTCTTTAAAATGTAAGCTTCCGTCAGACTAAAGGGGTATATCAACACTTTGTATATTTATTGGCCTCACATTTATCAACTACAATCTGTAGCCATTATACTTATTACGTGACGTCGCATTTGTATGGGACGTATTATCAGATATCTTATCGAGGAAGTCAGGCCTCTTACCAACTCTGTGCAAATATATAAACTATAAGATTTCAGCTTACTTTTCACGATTTATCATTGAAATGTTTGTTTCACTTTTTTTAAATTTGCCTCTCGGCGTATAATGAGCCGGTTACACTTCAAGCAAGTTTTTATATGTCTGCTATAAAATAATAACACACCACGGGTATACCTCAATTTTTTATGTTGTTTTTAAAGATTACTTCTCCTAATAGACAAAAATAAAATTGATTAATTCACTCGAATCAATTTCATAACTATAGCCGATCTTCAATTGAAGAATAATATCTGGCAGGCGTATCTGTTTTGTTGTCGTCTGCCTTTGTTGCTTTCTTTCTGCTGTCTAAGGGAATGTCTTGCTTAATTTGTTTGCATCCAGCCCCAACAATAAAGCTTTCAATTGTCGGCTATCAATTGACAGAGAAAAAAAAGCAGAAAACGATTTTTATTGAAATTATTCTGTGAATTCGCCAACTGGTTGCTTGTGTTCAAGAATCTAAAACCAGAGCAGAAGAAGTCATTGATCCCCTTATACCTATTCTATTACAGAATGCTTAGGTGGTCTGCATTGATTTTGAATTCCAAACAATTTATTTCACAAATTTTGTGTCGAAGTTGTTCACACAAGTAAAGAGTGGAAAAGGTAATCCAGCACATTTTGAATTCAAATAACAATGACGTACGGAATGTCAATGTTATGTAAATATTTTGACAATTGATTGGGTTTGACTTAGAATTTGGAAGAGAGAAGCCTGGGCTTCGATAGTGTCATAATCATAAGGTGCCTTTTGTTAAGAGCAAAAATCGGCAAAATAATGACATTCCAACTGCCGCTATGTAATTACATACAAGGAAAAGAAAAAAAAGAAAAGCGATTTGGGCTCATAACAGCCACAACCAGCGCTTGTTAGTTTCTTTGTACCAAGATGATGATCGACAACTATTATATCAAGACCAAAGTTCTTTGCATTCTCTATCGGTTGATAATGGGTTTGGAAAAAAGTTGGGTGTGAATACAAAGCTAATGGTGCTAGATGATATCTAAGGAGGTGTTTTCAAGCCGGTAGGGCAAGCAACAGGTCAATTGCAAACAAGCCATGACTTTGAAAAATGCAAATTCCTTCACTGAATATGGAACGATTTGTGAAGAAATCATTTTCGGCATCTAGAGTCTAAAGACAATAGTCAATGTGTAAATAAAAATAAATGTGTTTTGTGCTAAGTTTGTCGTCATCTTCTTTATCTGCAAGGTAACGCTCTAAATGATTACAGAGAGATCATTAGCCTTCTACCTTACTGCGTCTCTACTGGTCCTCCTGTAGGGTTTGCCAATAAGTTTAGATTAAGTAAGAATGCACTTCTTCGGGGAGCATACTGATGACACATTTTCACTGAAAATTATCCCAAAAGAAGTCACACTGTAGATTACACTTTTGGCTTTAGAAACATAGTTCTTCAATAATACCGCCGGTAGATATGGATTATTATTTCTAGGTATAAGACGTCAATCGGCAGCAATTAAAATTTAAAGATAGAAATCCAAGAAGTCTACGATAAATCATACATCACTGACATACTGGGAAGTAGGATGTTTTTGTAATTATATGAGGGTGTATACTTACATCTTTAAGTCCTAAGGCCCACTATAAAATTCACTTAACTGAACTTAAGCTAGTGTCAAAATCGAACGACAAGCTTTTAGAAGCACAAACCAGAGGTACAAAAAGTAACCTAAATTGTTTCTGTCAACCTTATGGTACTGACAGATCAACGGAGCAACCTCGACTTCGATTTTGACAGACACGATCACCGGACTTTTTGGAACCAATATTTGTTCTGAGGGTTGAACACATTAACACCTCAACTTAAGCTTCAACTTCAACGTTAGACCTAAATCCTAATATCGACAATGCTTTGAAAATCCTCTCAACATTGCGATGACTTTTTCTTTTTTTTATTTTATATTTTAATGCATATTTTTTGAGCAAAGTTTCTTTCTTGTTTGTATTTTGAAAAATCTCTATATATTTAAGCGAATCTGAAAATTCACGGATCAAGACATTGGGCCGTATAAATAAAACCTAGAAATTGTTTATAAACAGAAGAAATGTCAAAATCAAAGCATATGCTAAGTTTTGTGTGACTTTAAACTAATTTGAGTAAACTCAACTTTGGGCATTTTCGAAAAAGGGCGCCACTTCTTGCAATTGCTTTGAAACTTCCAAGTCTGCTATTTTGTTAAAAAAAAACAACAACGTTATAAAGGTATACTAAGCAAATTACTTTTGCATTGATATAAACAAAAAACCTAAGAGTTGTTTGCTGATACGACTCATAAGGTTTTGAGTTTCATCAATTAAAAAACTTACTGCCTACCAGAAAGGATCACTAAGCTGTTTATGTGGAACTTAAAACTTTATGAGTCGAATAATTAAACGAACTTTAACCAGACATCGAACACTTATGTCCTCGTCTTATCACTCATACTGGCCATAGTTCCTTTCTTTTCATATCACATCCTAATACTACTACTACTCCTACTATGCATACCACTACTACTACTTCGTCTACTTTTACTATACTTTTTTTACTCCCACTACTACTACCACTTCTGCTACTACTACTACTTCTACTGCTACTACTACTTCTACTACTACTTCTACTACTACTACTACTTCAACTACTACTACTACCTTTCTATATTTGATATCAGTATCGAAAGTTATGTTTATCTATCTATGTTCGTCCGTCTGTCATAACTATTGAGGTCGTAGCTTAATCGTGCTGAAATTTCGAACTTAAACTCAGTATTACCTATACTAAAGGGAAGTCGAAAAAAGTGTGCCCCGAATTTCTGTCCGTCTGTCACCGAGGGTCCGGACGTATTTTCTGAAAATTTCATATATATTATCTATTTAAATAACGGTACCTAACATACAAATGCTTTTAACAACATGAATGTTCACAAAAATGGCGATTTTGATCGTTTTTGATATATTTTTTTTTTTTTTTTTTTTTATAATTTGCGTGCGCTAAAGGGATTTCTTTTTTCTGTAGTGACACAGTACCCTTATAATGGTAAAACCACAGCGCAGGCATTTAGTTTGTTGCGCAAGTAACTCCCAGCAATTCATTGCCTATTTTTGGGTGCTACTTACTGAAAGAATAGAAGTATAGGAAAGTAGTTTGGTGCGATGGGATTTTTTTTTCTCAACAGGTGGCGCCTAAATTGCTTTAGGGAGATCAGTTTTTGTTGTGTGTATTCAATTTATAAAAATCATGGCCCTGGTCGGGATTCGAACGCACGACCTGCCAATCACTTAGTGAATACACTACCATCGCACCATTGCCACCTGCATAAAATGATTGAGGTGGGATTGAGTCGAATAATGGTCCTTTACAAAAATTATCATATTTCGAAAATGGGTCATTTTATTTTGAAGAAAATATACACTGAATTATAGTTCTATGTGGGACGATTTTTTTTCTAAAATTTTCTAATTTTTTTTATATACAACTATTTTATTCATATAAGTTTTTTATAAATTATTGAAAATTTGGCTTTTCTCAGAAACGGCTGTTGCGATTTTGATCAATGTTGCTGTCTTGAATACTTCTGTTAAAAGTCAGAAGAAGGCTTACTCTGTTTTTTTTTTCGTAAAATTCGATCAACGGTACGTACTTTAGGAAACCAAAAATATCTCAAAAACAGGCGCCGTAATTTGAAAGATATTTGACAAATTACTAGATACAAAAAAACAGAAGAAATCTTCACATTCAGATCTTAAAAATATTTAAAATTACATTTTGATAACTTTTTTTTATAACAGTTGCTAACATTTTGAATTCATCCCTTATCGTTAAAACGGCTCTAATTATTTTGATGATTTTTGGGCTTATTGATACTTGGAGTAAATGTAAGAACATGTTGTACTCAGATTTTCGAATAAATTTGGCAATCATGGAAATTTGACAATCATAAACAAAATCAATTACCGTTATATATGCTAAGAAAAGAGTCTATGATGTCACATTACAAAACTAAAAATGCGGCATCTATTACGTGGAAAAATATTGAAACAAAAACATCATCAGGTTTATTTTGCAGTCGTAAGATTTGGATCAGTATCGATATCACATATCTGTCATAAACATATAGAAAATGGCTAATGAAAAAGTGTGATTAGAGACCAAGTCTTATTAAAGCGAGAAAGTTATCGTACTGCCCAGTCGTGCACTTTAGTTTTTCGACAATGAGGCTATGAATTGAACAAAAAGGATTACAGTCCTCATACCTCACTGACCGAAAAAAGTTTCGATAGGCCTCCCGATGTCGAATCACTCTATCCTTACAAGTAATATCCTATGCAAGTAATCTTTTTGATCTACATAAAAGCAAAACATACTCTAACCCATTAGTTTCGCTTTTAAACATCAGATGGATTAAGGCGTTTTTCCTTCACGGAAATAAAAATTATAAAAATCATTTTATAAAAAAGGTTTATTACATTAAAAAAAAAAATCTTTAATACCCAAAACTTTCATCTTCAGCATTTGCTATATGAACATGTCTTAAAAGTAGTTGGAAGAAAAAGCACTAAGATCAGAGGTATCATTTTAAAATTGACTGCTATTTAAATATTTTTGTAGCAAAACCTTAAAATATCAAAGGTTCTTGTGTGCACAAATTAGATCAGTACAGAGAACAGCACAACTGTGTGAAAACTGGCAGAAAAGTAAAGCTTCTAGTTTTGCGTTCCCCTCTCAGCTTTGAAGTGAATATGCGAATATTTGTAACATTTAACTAAGAAATATGATCTCATGACAAACAAATAAATCAGTTGAACTCAGTACAATTTGTACTGTCAAATTTGACACTTTTCACTCACTTGCCCTACCTCAAAGCTAAGTGCAGAAAACCGTGTGCTAAGCCGATCTGAACAGCTTCATCGAACAGAAAGTCACAGAATGTAGAAGACTTTATGGTAAGATTTTTACTCGTGGAACACCAAATCCTGCACTTTTTTGATATTTTCCGTACTTTTCTGTGAAACCCAGGTTGATTGAACCAACCTACAGACACCCAAATATGGGCTTTCTAGCGTGTTCTTTCAGGTTTGATTATAATGTTATCATTCAATGATGAAAAATACTTACTTACGTGAATACCGGCGCTATGTTCGCCATGACTATCGCCTGCTAGAAGTACGCCGACTCTGAGTTCCGGCGGGAACATCGCCATAAAAGTGGCGATAACCTGGTTCACCATGCAATAACCTTTGAAGCTATAGATACAAGTTTTTTTTTATCATTTACATCACATTTGATATTCTGACATTGTCGAGTTCAAAAAAGGAAACAAAACTAATTGTTCGCACATTTGAACAAGCGTGGACGGAACCCTATTAGTGCTTGGCGAAAACGTAGCAAACATTTAAAACATACTTAGTTTTAAAGTCGATTTAAGATCCGTGAATACCGGCCTTCGAATGTTATATTTATTTAACGAAACAATTTTTTCCAGTGATGTTCAAATATTAGCTTTTCGTTTGTATCATTTTTTGTAACTTTTGTTTTGTTGTCTGCACTTATAGGGCTGAAATTTTCTTAGCGTGAACACGAATGTTACAAATCTAATAACGTGGAAATGTTAGTTATAATTATAGAATACGTGTTCCCATTAAGGAAATTCACCCCCTTAAAAGAATATTGTTTATATAAAATAAATGAGAATAATAGCCGTGTTTCTTTGCACGCGGATATAGGGATGGCATCAGAAAACGACCATCGCCGCTTAAGAATTCTTCGAAAAAAACTTGGCAGCACACATGCACCTATGACGTTTATTAGTGAAACAGATGTAAGTTGAGTTAAAAAATTTGTATTGAAAATCGTGAAACTCTAAAATATTAATTTCCGGCAGTTGAAATTAATACAAAACATATTCTAAAATTATAAAAAACAGTTTCACATTGACAGATTTACTAAATTTAAAAAAAAAATTATAATAAAATCCCGAACAAAATATTCGGCGGGATATGTTAGTGGTCGGCAGGATGTCAAACTTTGACATTTCCTGAAAAATTCATCGCAACGATTCATCAGAAACGAAGAAAATGAGTTGTGGAAGCACTGTTTATCCCCGCTAAAGGACTTAGCGGCGATAGCTATCCCCGCTAAAGTTAGCGTATATAGGATAAGTTGTTGTTGTATTTTACATGCAAATTTCAAATTATCCCTATATCCGCGTGCAAAGAAACACGGCTAATATTTCTAGCTCTCCAAAAATGTGTTTCGCAGTCGCAAGTTATTTCCTTGAATCTATATTAGCTTTACGCCCAAACATTTATTAACAAAAAATATATCTAGTTAATAATAATGGAAATATATTTCTATTTTTATATTTTATTTACCAAACAAACAGCCGGTGTAAACAAATGTTTTATACCACTAAGAGGTACGTTAGGTGTATTTTTGTCTGCATAAATGTTTAGATGCACCCTGTTCGTTTATAAAACATTTTAATTCTTTTTTCTCGTTTTCGTCGTTCTTTACTCTATCTTTCTTTACAGTTGCTTATAGTTTTTGTTTTATTTTATTATTTTCTGCATATCTCAGTGGCAAATTATCCAGTTTATTTGGCTAAATTTAGCTACTCACAAATGCAGGGGGACATTTAAAAATAAAACAAAACAAACCCATTCGCAGAAAATTAATTTGACAATTTTTATTGTCTCTGATATTCATAAAAAAAATATGTATTCGATTATAATATGACTAAGAGAGTGCTGTTCGTAGCGGCAAACTCACAAATCACTGTCGGATAAAATTATATTAGCCACAGGAAATGCTTGATATTTATTTTTCTCTTCTTTTTAACAATTATTTAGTTTTTATTTCAAGTTTTATAGTTGACTAGTAAAAAAACCAAGAAAATTCGTAAACTAAATTTTTTTTTATTAAGTTTGCTGTCATGTTAGTTCTGTGTTCACAATTTATAGTTTTTATGTCTCAATGTTGTCATTCTTTAGACATAATTCTATATAAGGAAAGGGAAATATTTAATTGAAATATCTTTTTATTTTTATTTTTCTAGCTAATCAAATTAACGATCGAGGTGAACAAATCGATACGAAGTCGAATCAATGGTTGGGCGCCACTATTGTAACCAGTAGCGGAGAGAATGGAATTATTGTGGTAAGTTTATGGGGATAGTGCGCATGCATTTAAAATACTCATGTTTGTGGTATTTTTATGTTAATTTATGTGTAAGGCTTTTAGTCGTGTAATAAAGGTGTAAAGTTAAATGACAAGCGGGGATAAAATGTCAACGATCTAGGATTTTATGTTTTTTTTTTAAAAGCTTTGTTGATAGTGTGTTTCATTTGGTAGGGAGGGGATTTGGATTCAACATGGGATCATGTGTTTTTTCAATTTATTTACAGATCTCTAGGAAAGGCAAAGGAGGTTTACAACATTTCGAACAACCAGCGAACATTTAAATATCCGTCCATTGTCAAGTTTTTTATATAAATTTAGGAAACTTTTTCATTTGTACGAGTGAAAGTTATAACAAGAATAAATATTTTATTACGCTCCCAATCAAAGGTAAAAGTACACATTTGTTATTGACAATGAAACAGAAAACATGTAAATGAACGGACGCATATCGCATACTGGTGTCGTTAGTACGAATTAGTTTTCTGCCTTCTTCATCTTCCTTTTTTTCTTCGTCTGTTTAATTGGTTAGCATTTGCATGCGCTACGAAGCCGGCATAACATTTAGCGGTAGAGAATATCTCACAGCACGTATGATGGAGCGGAGCCACTTTACCTAGCAGCCATTGTCTTAGGACAGACGCACATTGAATTTGCAATTGAATACGAGTAGCACTACTACTTGTACTTTTATTGCTTTTGTTTAATTTTATTTTTATAAATTTAACCATTTAGTTAGCTGCCAATATCCTGTGTATGCGGCGTGCATATAACGAGTTGCAGTCGTCGATTAAATTGAGGTCTTAGGCGCCTATTAGCACTATGGATTTGGAAAGTTCTGAGCGCGCACACTCGTGAACAGACCGTTGTTGGTGTCCAGCGGTCGAGTGCACATTGATGTAATACGAGTACAAAACCATGTGGGCTTGCTTGAGCTTGCATTTTAAAAACTTGACAGGAGTCACAGTTATACACAATCGAACTTAGTATCGCCTTCGGCATGGAAAGCCAAATCTTCGCCTACCTAGTTATTGTTTATCATGTTCACTTTGCTTCGTTTTGGGTTGGGATTTTGGTTTTGAGATGGATTTATTATCACCATTCTGGGTATAGATATTTAACAACAATCTTAAAATTCTAATCAAATGGTGGGAGGGTTTTATAGTTCTGAACTATGATAAAAATTAATGATCAACCATTCCAAGATAGGTCGGGGTGTTAATTAAAAGCTGGTTTCGGTCGACTAGTGTATATTTGGGTCAGAAGAACGAAATCATTGAGTTGGGCATTGAGCTGGTATTTTGTGTCCAAATGAATATACCTATATATAATTAATTCATAGTCATTGATCACTGGAATGTAGCATCTTTTTTGTTTGAATGTTGTAGATGTTATGCGATAGTGCAGACTGGATGACGTGCTATACATACATGCCAATGGGTGTTGAGAAAAACTAGTGGCTAGATAAGGATCAAGTTAAAAGTCAATCGTTTTCCCTCTTAAATTTCGTTAGAAAAGTTATACAGAAGCAACAAGCTTGATCAGATATGATGTTATTAACAACGAGCATTCGAATTGAGATCCATCTGGAGGCGTTATACTCGTATTTTATTAGGAATGCGTAGCTTGCAGCATTAGAAGCGTTTCTATTGCCCGTTTATGGAGGGGTATAATATGTTGTCTTCAAAATAGAAATGATCTGATTAGGTACAGTAATACCTCGAAATAAAACCCGTTAGTTTGACTTGCGATGCCAAAATATCTCGGACGGCACTTCTATTTACAACAAAATTGCTTCGACGGCTCGATGTGACTCAACATTATTTTTATTTCCATTTGAAGTAAAAAATAAAATTCAAATAATTTGTATCATTGACTTTCTCGTATACTTAATAACTTTTAAGCATACTAAAGGGAAAGATATTGCAATCGTGCAGAAGTTTCGAGCTCAAACTAAGGATGGGGTATGATGTTACGACAAAAAAGTGTGTCTCACAATTCGGGCAGTTGCACCGGTCGGTCCATATCGATGGCTTAGTGCACAATTTTTGTGAACTAAATATGTAGAGTTCAATACATCTGTAATAAATGTTTTAGGTTTGAAATTCAATGTTTTGGAACAAGTCTGGTGTCCGGTGCGATGGTAATGTATACACTAAGTGGTTGGCAGGTTGTGCGTTCAAATCCCGACCAGGGGCATGGTTTTCGAAACCGAATCCACACAACAAAACAGATCTCAAAGCAATTAAGGCGCCACCTGTGGAGAAAAAAATCCCATCGCACCAAACTTCTTTCCTATCCTTCTATTCTTTTAGTAAGTAGCACCCAACAATAGGCAATGAATCATTTGCTGGGAGCAACAAACAAAATGCCTGCGCAGCGCAGTGGTTTTACCATTATAAGGGTACTGTGTCACTACAGAAAAAATAAATCCCTTTAGCGCACGCAAATTATAAAAAAAGGGCCATAATTTTCAAAATTGAATACACACAATAAAACAGATCTCCCTAAAGCAATTAAGGCGCCACCTGTGGAGAAAAAACCCTATCGCACCAGACTTCTTTATTATCCTTCTATTCTTCCACGCAGTAAATTGCACCTAAAAACAGGCAACGAATCATTTGCTGGGTGCTGCTTGCAGCAACAAACAAAATGCCTGAGCGTTGGTTCGTTATAAGGGTACTGTATTAATTACAGAAAAAAGAAATCCCTTTAGCGCACGCTAATTATAAAAAAAAAAATACATATTGAGTTTTTTTCTTATAGAATTTCTGACCTCGTATAGAGCTAACACATTTTGCCACAGTAGGTAAATGTACTTCAGGGTTCAGTGGTATACTTAATTCATTTTTGATGTAAACTTTTAACACTTGTGAAATAGGCCATCGACATGTGCGTCCGTCACCGGGCTTCCTGGCCTAGCGGGTGAAAGTATTTTCTAAAAACTTCATATTTGGGGTTTTTGGGCTATTGTCAAATGGCCATTTATTTTTATTCTCTCAAAATAGAAATCGGTGCATACCTTACATACTAGGTATACTGATATTCTTAAAAGCGGCCCTAATGATTTTGACAAACCCACCATTTTTTACGAAAATAGACGAAGAGCGGTATTTTATAAACAAGCCTTCCCTAATTCCCTTTACTATTTTTTATAAGCGTGACAAATACCTAAAAACGGTAGAATTGATTCCAAAAATCGACAAGTATACGTATTTGCTGATACTTCCTTCTTCCTTCGTTTTAACAACCGGGTTATGATCTGGACTAAAAGGATTATGACCCTTCCACTTCCTTAATGGTCCGCCTGTGGAGTTTGGCGGTTTGACCTCAACAAGTATCGTCAGATTTCCCAATTTCGAATCACTTCGTTACTAAGGCCAATCAAATGCTGGTGCATTTGTGTTATCCAAGAGATTTTAGGCCTGCCTCTCTTTCGCGATTTTATGCGTACATATTACTTTATATTGTCTTTTTGACGGTTGTTACCAACACTTAAATATATTTTGCAAAAAAAAATATTGTATGAACTCCATATCAATCCCAATAAGTTGGCTGTCATTCCTGTCTTATTCCGATAGAGCACGTTGCGATGCTATCTCTTCCTGAAACGTCTTTTTTAAACGTCAAACCTAATTGAAGGATACAATTTCAGTAAATTGCAGAAATCGTATGGAAAAATCATTGTGATGTTATTAAAGTGTATATTTAAGTGAAATCAAAAGCTATTGAAGATAACCTGAAGCCTGTGCAGCATTTTTTTTTTTTTTATAACTCGCTTACGCTAAAGGGTTTTTGTTTTTGTATGTACAGTACCCTTATACTGTTAAACACAGCGCATGCATTTTTTGTTGAACAGTAAGCAGCACCGAGCAATGAAGTATTGTATTGCATGATTTTAGGTGCTACTTACTATTCGAAAGAATAGGAGGATAGGCAAGAAGTTTTGGTGCTTAGTATTTTTTTTTCTCCTTTTTCTATTTATGCGAACTCAATTAAAAATCATGGCCCTGGCCGGGTTTCCAACGCACGACCTGCCAATCAGTTAGTGAATACACTACCATCGCGCCAATGCCACCCGCACGCAGCGATTAACCGCAATTTCCCTTTTTTGTATACCCTATTCTAAGGGTGTATTAATTTTGACTCATAGTTGTAGCATACCTTAATATTGCCCGTAGACTAAAATTAGGCCCTAAGACTCAAGCTAAAAAGTTGAAAATTGAAACATATACTCTCTAGGCGCCTGAAATAATAAAGTGTATGCATTTTTAAAATCCGCCCATTGACACACCCACAATCTCGAAAAAAACTAATTTATCGAAAAAATCTAAATTTAAGCCAAAAAGCTGAAATTTAAAATATATTGTTTCAAGGGCCCCAAAATGCTTGGGTGCTAAGATTTGTAGAATCTGCCCACAATTAAAAAAAACAAACGGTTCTCTTTCAAGGGGCGTTTTTTACAAATACTTTGCTCTTTCGATAAAATCCTTAAAATGTTGCACAACAAAATATGTAGATCTTACTTAACAATTCACCCATACTTAGATTTTGGCAACGCCTGCAACGCCCACTTTATGGGAATAGGTTATACAACAGTTCGCACAAGCAAGCTGTGGCCTTTCCCCATGTTTTTTGTATTGCTTTGGTATTAATTAATTGTTTTTGAGCGTTTGTATTTAGTAGAATAAAATGTATATATAGAAAATTGAAAAACTTTATTTGTTTCCAAACAAATTTTTTTTTTATCAAAACGCGATTCTCACGACTTACTTTTTGTTTTTTTTTTTACACAATCTTATTATATGGTATACATAATACGAGTAGTATTCAAAAATATTATTTGAATAGATACTCCTTTCTAATTCTGGAATTTCTTTTTTTTTTGTATAATTAGCTTTATTATAACCTTTTAATGAAATATTAGCGCAAAACTCCTCTATCGCCATAGAAATTCACATATATATACAGCTGATGATGTTTTTTTTCCTTTAACACTAATTTTCTCGCGAAATACTTTATTACCCAAAAATGTAAACAAAACGTTAATTTTGAGTACAACGGTATTTTTATTTGTTAATTTGGGTATTAGTGTGTTCTTATATACTATTGATCGAACTCTGACCGAATAACATAAGCTTACTGCACAAAGCAGCTTAAGCTTCTGTAGTTTTAGCGAAATCAACTTTTTGGGCCATCCCGAAGGTTTAGTCTGTCCAAATCAGTTTTAGGCAATTTTAAGTGCAAACTAAAGCAAGGATAAAATACTATGTTACCGCAAGTAATAATTCCATTGAAATAGTGTAAACTGTTTTTTGAGACGAGAGACGGATAAAATCCCGAAAACCCATAATCCCAAAAAATCTAAATCCCGATAACCCAAAATCCCAGGAAACCAGTTTCTGATTAAAACAAATAAACATATTGAGAAATACCTTATCTACATACTTTGCGAAGAGTATGACCTTCATTTGCATTAAAATTTTCGATTTCGGTTTTTAATAAATAAATAATGGGCGATTTCAAAAAATCTTTACATATGACCATTTCGAGCCCGTAGGGTAGGTACATGCATGTTCCAAATTTTGGCTTTTCTCAAAATTGGTGACCAACAGACAAAAGGAGCTGGCTAGATCAACATAATCTTGGAAGTCGATCAAATTGGCATAATTGTCTATGACCAATATTAAAGCATATTATAAACTATGAGTCAAAATTAATTTATCCATAGGATACCGTTAATGAACAAAATTAAGATTGGACACATTTCCACGATTATTTATCACTTTGGGGAATAGAAATACATACAAACTTATCTTTGAATCCGTCAGATCTTTAGCTGTATCTTGAAAGGTAGACGCATCTAGTATACTCCGTTGAATAAACCGTTGAGTTTACTGAGGTAAATAATCATAAGTGTGTAAGTCTTCTTCTAAAGTCTAAGACCACAACATTTTTGTTTGCTGTAACTATATTATTGGTAAATTGCAAGGTCTCTTTTCTGTTATACAAATTAAATTGAACAGATTCTACTTCAAACTGCAGTTTCTTCATTGAAATAACCGTGATCGCCGCCTCAACATAAACATCTTGCGCCCGTTCCTTGATCATGAACTCATTAAATGTACCTACTAACTATTGATATAATGACACCGACTAACTTAACCCGTTCTGGCAATCATTCATTCATGAAATAACCAATTGTCTTGGTTCTTGTAAGACTGGCAAACCACGAGACAAAATCATAGATTCTTTCATCAGCGTCACTAACTAAATAAGGAAAAAAGGAGTTCATCACGTTTGTGATTTGTTTTCATTAAATTACAGCAAAAAAGATATTAATTTAAAACCGCCTCATTAATCATTTGCACTTGCGCATTCATCAATCAACGCTTGAGTTTAAGATTTTCAAAACATTTATCGTTCTTTTAACTGTCGTTCGTCTCACTGCCTCAGTCGTGCTTTGTTAGATATACCAGAAAACTGTAACCTGCAGCAGACGACTGACTGCAGCAGCAATCCTGCGTTATGTTCATATAGATATTCCAAGTAATTAATTACACGCACATTCGCCTTTATGTCGAGTCTAATTATTTGTGGAGAAAAAAAAACATAATCATTGACGGACTTGACAGCATAAAACCGCTGTCAAAGTGGCGTCACACGATTTATTACAACGCACGCGTGACGCGATTTAAAATATACTTCTATGGTTGTCGTGTGGGTGTTAGCAGCTTTTGTTTGGCTACTATCCCTGTAATCGGAGACTAACCCAACGCAACATCATGACATTGTCACAAATTCGCTCTTAATTGTCTCAAATCAGGTCAAGCTGTCATCCTTTTTCCCAATTTTACTTTCACGTCGTTAACATCAATTTGCAGTTCCACCACTCGCTATCACGGTCAAGAATCTTTAACTCATCGCGTTAATGACATGGAAAATCAAATTTAAGGACTATCAATCTACTCCATCACAATCATCCTTTGCCTCTCCTTACCGCCCTGATCAGGCAACCACAGTTTGACACAAAGTGACCACAATCACATCGATTAAGTGTCCCGTAAAAGCAAAGCTGCGGCTATAAATAATGTGAACCGCAAAACTTGTGAAACGACAAAGAAACACGGAGAATATTTATGTTCGCGTTTAACGAGAGAAAGAGGGTGGCAGTGACGACCGACTGTGCGATGAAGGTGGAAACCTCTGCCCTCGATGACAGCAGCTAAATCTGAAAGCGAACGCAATTGTTCACCTGAAACAAAGAATGATAGCAGGAGCAGACTGGGGTGGTTCTGTGGTGACCACCGTGATTTGTCGGTGATAAAGGTGTGTCTGAGGGACGAAGATTTTGTTGCAAATAAATACTTTATGTTAACGTTCCCGCCTTAGGTATGGGCTTAAATGTTGTTGTGCTTTATGCCAATTAAGGATTGCTCGATTGGCAAAAGTGATTGGAAAGTTATGTAGTTATTTTGCACAGAGCATTAAATGCTCCGCTGACACACTGACTGTGGCCTTCAAAATTTTTATTGACTCGCGATTTTATAGACTCGAACACAGCAGAGATTGGATGGGGTCATCAATGTTAGGATGTATTTATTGCACTTCAATTTAGGTCGATAGATGAAGTGAAAGACTGGATGTGGTGGGAAAGGCACATGTACTTAAAGTTTCTCAACTTGAAATGTGTTGTAAAGTCAATAGTTAAATTTATTTAAGGTTCATGAAATTGGTCGATCTTGTCGGGTTAACATTCGTAGAAAACTTTCCCCGGCGCCATTCAATACACATTTTCTGTTAGTCGAAGAAGGTCTGGCGGAAGTTTGCCAAACTCTTTCTGGCAGAAACCAAAGTGTGCTATCGAAAGTTATCATATTTGTTTGTTTACTAAATATGGGTTCAGATTTTGTTATTTGATTCATTATTTCGATTATCCATTATTATTCATTTCGAAGGTAGTGAAAGTGCACTCATTTAAATAAATTTAATTTGTGGCAGATTTGAAAATTGTTTGCACTCGATCCTTCCTTTCGGGCCCCTGTAGGGTATATATGTCCAAATTTCAGTTGTTTAGCTCGATTTCAGCAGTCTTTGGACTCAGTCTCTTCAAATTTCATCGTAGCCCTAGATTGCCTTTCGTCTCTTAATAGAGAGATGGCAGAGCAGTTTAACATTCGTCGGTGCTGACGCATAGAGACATTCCAGAAAACTGTAGGGCAGATGATCTCGTCAAAAAATTAACCACATTACCTCTTTTACCTGAAGGGTTCTGCATGCAAATTTTTGTTCAAGTTATTCGCAATCGAGAGGACAAACCTTAGATGGACAAGTAGTAATACACTAAGTTTATCTGGCCAAAGCTGGACCGGCGATGCCCTAAGTGTCTAATCGCACTTAACCGACCGCATATAAGCTCCACTATAGGTGTCATTATAGGGCACTGTCTAATAGGCAGGTACGCATCAAGGCTGCTTGGCGTTGATTCAAACGATTTCTGCAGAATCTGCATGAACAAAGACGAGGAGGAAACTACTCGTACACTTCACCTTCTGTGTACATGTCCTGCTCTCTCTCATAAGAGAAATCTGTATATAGGATCCTTCTTGCTTAATGTTCTAAGTGGCTTGGCCTTTGTATAAAGATTTCTATAGTAGTCTCATCAACACGAATTTGAAAACGTCGAACTCGACAGAGGCGGGAGCAGAAGTGGTGGCGTTAGAAGGTTTGTGTCTTTAATTTTGCTGTATCTCTTTATCAAATCATTCTGATATTATGTACCTAAGTATTTATTTTTCTGTGTAACAGCCGAATACTTTTGATGATTTGTATTGTTGCGTCGCTTCGGCAAATAGTACTCGTATGTAGGATGAGAGGAATATGATGGAAAAATTAGAAATCTGGCTTTGTCGTCTGCCAATAGAATGTATGATAAAAGAGGCCATTCGTTTGAAAGGAAAAATTGAATAAAAGCTAATTTCGGTATTTCCCATCAAATAAGGAATTATGAATTTATGGATTTTTAGACTTTTGCTATTTTCGCCGTATCTCATTCAAAAATGTACCGATTTATATCATTTCTTCAGTATTTGATTCGGAAATATTCAATTTGTGTTGTATCAGCCGTTATTCAAAGAAATAGTTGTTGGATAGGTATATTTATCTATTAGCGAATTGATGACCTACATTAATATTGAGGCTGGTCACCTGTAGTTTTGCATTTTTTTGTAATATATTCGTGGTCAGTATCGATAGTAATGTGCATCTACTATGTCCATCCTACCGTCCGTCCACCCGTCGGCAAAAATTAAGGCCTTTAGACTGGAGCTGGAAAGCCGAAATTTAAACCATATATGTACTCTCTAGGGGCCCGAAATAATAAATTTTAAGAATTTTTAAAATCTGCCCACTGACACGCCCACAATTTCAAAAGAACAAATTTGTGAGCTAGAAAGCTGAAATGTTGAATATATTGCCTTAAGGCGCCCAAAATGTTGTGGGGGTTAACATCGCATCGTCGCTTCGGCAAGATGAGGGAGATGATGGAAGGGACGAACAGTTTTGAAATGAAAAATTTAATAAAATCTGATTTCAGTCTTTTTCCTCAAATAAGAAATTATGAGTTAATCGCTTTTTAGACTGTTACTATTTTGGCTAGAAAAAATGTTCCGATTTGTATCATTTCTTTTGTAATTGATTCAGAAATATTCAATCTAATTTATAAAGAAATGACATGTTACTTTGTGTCAGTATTGCGCCATGCTGTGGTGCAGCTTAGGAGTTAATAGTTAATAGGTTTCTACCTATGCGATCAATATTTATTTTATTCAAATTTTATTATTTATTTATTTTCTTCTTAAGACAATTGGAGTTGGGCTTTTCGATTTTTGAAGTCTTTGACCGCCTTTCTAACTTCTTCGACAGTAATGTAGTGTACTTCTTCAGCGTTAGAAACGGCTCTCGGAAAATATATTCTAGGAAATTGTTCAATTAGAAGTTTTTCGTCATCCACAAGAAGTAGCCCTTGAGCATTGTTGATTAACTTTGGCGAACGGATTTCCTTCTCTCAGCCGCAAATTTTGAAAATTATTGTGTTCCTTTATGGATGCGAACTGGATCAGTTTTGGAGACTAATTATTTAAATATTGTAAAAGGTTTTCTGGATGTTCTTAAAGTGAAAAAAAAACCTTCAAGGTAATTCCTATAACAGCTTGCAGAAGTATCTTCAGATGGAAAACAATGTTTCACCGGAACATTAAATGTTTTGCATTATTTACTTAGTCTTTGTATATAGACCTGTTCCCGTTCAAGCTGCTTTGTCGGAGTTCGTGGACAGCCTGGTTTCTATCAGCAGCCGAAGAAGAATTTTCTTCTAACTACCGATACAGACCCTCCACAAACTTCATCTTTTGAGCGCACTTTCTCTTTGCGAGCCTCTTGCAAAGTCCATATTCCAATTCTAGGTGACCTTTTTCATCTCGATTACTAGTGGAGTACTTTGACTAAGCTTTGAATGACACTTTTTGTCACTAATCACTGTTTCTTTGCCGTATTGACAACTTTGTTGATGATGCGATGGAGATAATTTTGCATATTTGCAATAAATGCTTGACTTTTTTTGGTCCAGAATTGGTTCCCTACCTACTCCACACACACATCAACGCAAACAACTTAGAGCATTCGTCAATAGAATTCAATTTAACATCTCGAAATGATTGCATATCTTCTTATGCAGTGTTTAAATATTTCTCCAGCCTTTATGCATAAATCCTTATTCATACGAGTAAAAGAGTGTACAAAACATAATAAGTTATGCACAGTATGTGTCCATTAAAGTATCAAAAAGAATACATTAATCAATTACATTTAGCTGCCCAAACCGTCGAATTCAGTTGTTTGTGGAAAACCAAATGAAAAAAATTCTACTTATACATAATATTCGGAAATTTAATTGTGCACCATAACGCAATCGCAATATGTACATAATCTGATTTTTGATACCGATTATGAATGAATACCCATATACCGCACCCCTCTCACCAATCATATCCCCATCATGAGAAGTAAAAAAAAAATCGATAAATAAACGACAAACCACACACTTATGAAAAACTTCCATTAAAAACAACAAATAATTTACCAACCATACCCGCACCCCTCTCACCAACACATCACATATCACCATCATGAGAAGTAAAAAAAAAAAATCGATAAATGAGGAGAATGGAAGACAACAAAAATAACTACGAATACGCATATTCAAAGGCATACTAGCATTTTGTAGAAAAGGTTCTACAATATGCTAGTTTATAGCTTTTTTTAATGACTCACTTACGTCGTATGGTGGCGTAGTCGTCGTATACACGAAGTGAGACTACTATAAAGTGTATATAAATACAAAGTCTTGGCTACCACTGACATTAGAAGTCTATCCTAAGAAGATCCAATTGGTTTAACGAGTAGTGAGAGAAAGTCACCAGATCCGCGGTATCAAAATGAACCTCATATATTGGTCTAAGTGTGTTGGCTAAAGCTGATACCCACCTTAACCTAACTAACCTAACCTAGAGCCTCAAGATTGCATGTTCCAAACTATCAGTCAAAATTAGAATAACTTTAGGAGAGAGTTACCTACACAGATGGAACGGCTATAGTTCGGTTAAGCAAACTGTATCTTCATTCCTATCCTCAAAGTGGGTGTGACATTGGTTTGAGAGTCTTTGCTAAATTTGAAAAAAACCAACAAAAAATGAACATTTTGGTCAAAACGCCTCCAGTCGGCGTGACAAAAAGATAATTTGGGCGAGTTGGCTACGTGTTTCATTCCAACTTTATTGCGTATGTTTTCACCGAATTTCTCGAGAAAAAAATGATTTTGTCGTCCTTCATTTCCATAAACTTGGTCGATAAGACGGTTTTTAGCAATATTTACACTTTATGATTTTGGGAGCATGCACGTTGCACGTCTCAAAATCGTAAAAAAATGGGAAGGCCTAAAACTCCTGGATCACACAAATACAACTCCACCAGCATTTGATTGGCCTAAGTTTTGAAGTGATCCGAAACCGTAAGGACTGCCATAATTCATTGGGATCAAACCGGCGAACCCTTCATGCACACACTTGTCGATTTGTGGCCACTAGTTGGACCTAAATTTGGAATGAAAGTTTTTTTTTGAATTCTTTTAATAAAAAATGTATTTTATTATGATTCTAACAACGTAATGCTTCAGGATAAATTTACAAAAAAAAAATAAAAATAACATCCGTATAATGAGTTAAGGGCATAGTTGGCTTCTTTTATTTTTCCTTTAAAGTTTATTCAAACTGTACTTACATAGACGAAGTAAATTCTCAACTGTCACAGAAAAGAACAAACAGAACA